>VDFB02281492.1:780695090-780886586 GCA_007258455.2 Sequoia sempervirens
AAAAATACAATAATTTAAGTCAAAATATGGATGTTGTACACGTGCATGGTATGTTAAAAAAAAATGACTTTTAAACAGTGGATTATTGAAATGCCTATTGAAACTCAATTTGTACAATCTGGGTATTGAAATAAATTACATATTTGGAAACTAAACTCCGAGTACTACATTTTATGATCAGTGACTTTTTTAAAGATTTTATCTCTAAGTGCTTCAAATTTTAAGGTCAAATGTGTCAAATACTAAAAATCAGGGAAAACACTTCCACTTTTTGGCCAAAAAGTGGACTCAACTTCTTGCACACACCCATTACGACTAAAGTCCTGATTGATAGGATGATTGAAAAACGTCTATAGCTTTCAAATGGTATCACATTTTTTGAATCCAAAACATGCACCACATTCTATGCTTTGCATAATATAGGATTAAAAAAAATGAATTTCATGAAGTTTTGACCAAGATAAGGTGGTTAGAAATATGAGTTTTTATATTTTTTAAAATTTATAATAAAAAATTAATAATTAATTATTTACTTGGAAAAAAATTATAAAACAATATGCATCACATCGGGACATGAGTCCTCTACTTATATCTAAATATTATAAAAAATATTATTATTTTATTATGGTTAGAATTAATTAGGACATACACCTACTTATTTTTTCCTTGAAATTTAAGTACTACTACATTGAAATTTCAATTTTCGCAAATAATTTAAAAAAAAACTAGTAGTTTAGAAGCTACATTCAATTTTCTACAGTTCTATTCTTAAATATTTTTGAAATAATATAGATAACTTATTCAAATTTTTACGTCAAGTTGCCTAACTTTGATTTTTTTGAGTTTTTTGTGACTTAAGGGCCTGCTTTTTCCATGATGATCCTGCACATACCCATGGGATGGAAGGGGGGTGAAAAATTTTACTAGCAAAGGATGAAAGACAAGTTAAACTTGATTGCCCCAATGAAAGGTGGAAAGAAGGACTGCAAAGGTTCTTTTATACATGGTGTGACTCCCAAAAAGGTGGTAAGAGGATTTATTACAGATTGACAAGAATTATGCCAATAAAGATTTCTTCAACTTTACACCTAATAGTGATGGGGTCAAAGTCTGTGTCTACCCTTACACCTTGTTAGATCATCACTCCATAAAATCCACTCTAAACACTATCCAAGGCAGGCCAAAGGATTTTGTTAAGTCTCCCACCTTTAAGCTCAATAGTCAACTCTCGAAAGACAACGGTTATATGGATGCAATCTCCACCCTTAGGGGGATCAACAAGTGGATGCTAAAAGATCTTAGTGCCATTGAAAGGTGGGAGAAGAATTTACTTAGCTAGACAAAGCTCTTCTATAATGTTAGGAAGAAAAGGGCTTTAGACAACATGAAAGAATAATTAGAATTACATGACAAGGTGCTTCTTACTGAATCTAAGATCCAATCTACCCCAAATGATGAGGCTCTATGTGAAGAGATTATCCTTGCAAAAAATAAGTTAAGTAAGATTCAAAATCATAAAATCCAAGGGCTCAAATTAAGAGGTAAGATTAATTGGATAAAATGTTGTGATAAAGGGTCTAAATTATTCTTTAGGTACTTGAAGGAAAAAATATTTAAAGAAAAATTAAACAAATCAGTGAGGATGGGATTGCATTCACCTTATAGGAATACATCTTGCAACAATTCCATGATTACTTCAAAAATATCTTCTCTTCTAAGAGTAGTGGTGAAATTAGTCACAATGAAAGGAAGTTCATTAAAGATATTGTTCCCCAAAATTTTTTCAAGGAGGACGCTTTAGGTTTAGCTATAGACATAACTGAAGGGGAAATTAAGAATTCTATCCTCTCAATGAGTAATGATATGTCCTCGGGGAGGGATGGTATACCTGTGGAGTTCTATAAAACCTTCTTAGATTGGGTCAATAAAGATCTATTGTAGGTTTTCTAGGAAGCATTGAATAGAGGGTCCTTAGGAAAGAATATAAACAATGGAATTATTAAGCTCCTTCCAAAATATGGAAATAAAACCCTAATCGAGAATTGGAGACCAATCACCCTAGTGAATGTCCCTACAAGATTCTTGCTAAGGTGATTATGTTAAGACTTGTTAATATTCTCCAAAAATTCATTAACAAAACCCAGACTAGTTTCATTAAGGAGAGATACATACTATAAAATCTAATTACAAGATGGGAGTCTATGGAATGGGCTAGACACTCCAATCAAAATGTTACCATGCTCATATTGGATTTTGAAAAAGCATATGATAGGGTTGAATGAATATTCCTAAGGACCACCCTGGAAGCTTTTGAATTCCCCAAAACAAATTGTAAAATGGTTGACACCCTCTTAAAAGATGTTGCACATGTGGATGTGAATGGGTCTCTCTCAAAGGAATTTGACCTTGAATGATCTATTAGGCAGGGTTGTCTTTTGGCACCAACCCTATTTGTCACTAACTTAGATGCTCTTCACTACTTATTAAGGGAACACAATATGACACCTAAGATCAAAGGCATAAAGCTCCCAAATCTAAGTAAGGTTTTGAACATTAAGTTTGCTAATGATACAACCATTTTCCTAGAGCTTAAAGAAGACAACATCCACTCTTTAATGGAAAAGTTATCACTATTCTACCAAGCATCTAACACAAAAAATTCAATTGCCAAATCAATTCTCCTTGGATGATAGCAGTCCCCATCTTGTGTGGATTAAGAACTATGAGTTCCAATTTGGTGGCCCCAATAAACAAGTTAGATATCTTGGGATTCCTTTTTCTATTAGTCCCAATCTAAAGGAAATGTGGCTATGGATCAAGGAAAATATTGAAAAGAAGATTGAAGGTAAAAATAAATATTATTTATCACTAGTTGGTAGAATTCAAGTATGCCAAAAATTCCTCTCTTCTTACAACATATACTTTTCTTCAATTTGGTTCTTCAATAGTTATGAAGTCAATGAAATACAAAAGAGGATTAGGAATTTCATCTAGTCAGATGGAAATGGAAAAAATAAAAAGACCTCGATTAAATGGGAATGGTGTAGCATAGAAAAAATTCAAGGTGGTATTTGTTTGAAGGATCTAAGGTTGCATGGTATTTCTCTTGCATCCAAATGGATTCTAAAGGCCTTGATTGGAAAAGAGCCTTGAAATGTTATGATAAGGCCTGGAAAATTCCACCTATTAGTTATATTCTCTTTAGAAAACACCATATGATCCCAGGTGGTTCTCTAGTCTTCAAAATTTTATGGAAATTTTTGGAATTAGTTAAGCATAATGTGATGATAAGTAATGCTAAAATATCTTTATGCAACAATAATAGTTGTCAACCATACAACTCCATATGGTGGAACCTAGAGCATAAATATAAGCCCCTTGCTTTGTTACAAGGGTGCTTTGCTAAGAAGTGGGCCCAAAATGGAATCCTTACCTTCAAATATATTATTTCTAATGGACAAATCAAAATTTGGAACTCCCTAGCTTTTGAGTTCAACCTACCTAACTCAATTTTGAGGACTTATAATACCCTTCAAGAAGCTTGTAAATGGGTTAGCTTTCATATATCCATTGATAATGATCTTGATCTCTCCAAAGACTTCATTTGGAAAGATGGATCTTCCCTCCATGAAATAAAAGCTAGAACTATTTATAAAACACCAACTAATCATACTTCTATTACTGTTCATCTTAATAAATGTTGGAATATCTTTCTTATTATTAATTAATAGAAAAAGGTTTTCAATAATATATGGCATAATGTTAAGGAGCCCATGAAGGCTTGCTTTAAATGGCTAATCACACTGCATAGAGTTCCTTGAATAAAGAAAATATTAATGATGTGGATATTTGTAACATATGTAGAACTCCTAAAACTATCAAGCATATTTTTTTATTGTTTTTATGCAAAATAAATTTGGAAAATGTTTTGTAATGAACTTTATATTTGGGATAAGGATGATATAATCTTGTGGAACAAAGTGATTATCAATGACATGAAGCCGAATAAAGATTATACATTTTCTTTTGGGACTGTTTGACTACTAAGATTTTATGGTACATTTAGAAAGAAAGGAATAAGGATAAGTTTATGGGTAGTAGGACATCACTTATTGAGTATTCCAAAAGACTCACATGTGCTAAAATTATTTTGCAAGTTATTGTCCATCTGGTGATTTCAATGACCAAATTCCGGAGGTTGATCAGGGAGGGCTCAAGAATAATCAATAGAGAGGAGGTGAGATGTAGACATTAACATCACAAAAACAATGAGGTGGAAGCATTCCTAAGGGACTTGAACAAATTTTAGAGAGCATTTAACAATTTAGTCTTCTTATAGAAAGACCCAGGGATCCACACCTTACAAGACTCCAAGAGGAAGAGGATGTCATCTTAGCTATAGGGGATGTCAGAATTAATGTACAAGACTCTAAAGGAAGTAATGATTAACCTTTATCTTGTTTTTTTCAAACTATTTATAAGCTATGATGACTTTATGCAAATTTTTTTGTATAGTTTATCATCCTTTTGATGTATACAGGTTGTAAGTACTATAGAACAGTGGTGCCTAAATCTCCCCACTGATTTTTTATATACTAAGTGACAGTAGATACATTGCAATATGACATTATCTTTGGCAATAGTTATAAACTGAATACTATGTGGTAAAGGTTGACTAGGAAAAATGATGTAACCATTTTTGTTTCACTATTATTAATATAAAACAAATTCCAAAAATTTTGTGACCTTTGTTTTCCATAAATATATTAACTCTAGTCCAACACATCACCCTAGTCCAACATATCTATAATTAACTCTAGTCCAACACATCACCCTCTTTGGTCCCTCTTCAATCACCAAAAGTCCATCTATCAATTTAGCTATGTTTCTAGTTACTCCATAGTGAGTGCACACCCATTATCCTACCCTTTCAAATACCTTAGGTAAACCCAAAACTAACCTTTATTAAAGTTGCTTAAAAATACAATTTATACAACCCATACTGGTCTTTTATCAGCCCCCCAAATTATGTTGCATCAACACTCAAATTGTTACCCAAACCTTTTATCTCAATCCAACTCACTTGCATGGTTCCAAAGAAATATAAACCTATGTTTTAAAGTTATAAAGGATAATTTATGCTTAAAACCTAATTTATCAAAATTATTGTATTACATTGCATTTTTTCATTTGTAGTATGTGGATTCATGTTTGAGTAATCACAAGGTGGTTGAGTGAGATAAACTACCCTTCTAACCCATTTTGTATGGTTCACAATTAGATAAGAATACAACTATAGAGTTTTTATTAGTACAGTGCTTGTAGGATTCTAGCACTATCACCATTTAATACTTATCATGATAAAGCAAATTTTCTAAAACTATCTATAATTTCTTCTCAACTTATGTTAGTTACTAGTTGCAACTTTTTAGAAAGGTATCCTAGTAGGAAATCTAATATTCAAGAGGGCCACCTGGTAGGCCATCCAATAGAGAAATAACTCCTAATTAACCATCTTGTCTTCAATATAATTTTTTTTCTCTTGAAATTACTCCATAGTGAGTGCACACCCATTTTCCTACCCTTTCAAATACCCAAGTTAAACCCAAAATTAACTTTTATTAAAGTTATATAAAAATATAATTTCTACAACCCATACTAGTATTTTATCAAACCCCCAAATTAAATTACATCAACACTCAAATTTTTACCCAAACCTTTTATCTCAATCCAACTCACTTGCATGGTTCCAAAGAAATATAAACCTATGTTTTAAAGTTATAAAGGATAATTTATGCTTCAAACTTAATTTATCAAAATTATTTTATTACATTACATTCTTTCATTTTTGGTATGTGGATCCATGTTTGAGTACTCACAAGGTGGTTGAGTGAGATAAACTACCCTTCTAACCCATTTTTTATGGTTCACAATTAGATAATAATATAGCTATAGGGTTTTTCTTAGTGTGCTTGTAGGATTCTAGCACTATCACCATTTAATACTTATCATGATAAAGAAAACTTTCTAGAACTATCTATAATTTCTTCTCAACTTATGTTAGTTGCTAGTTTCCACCTTTTAGAAAGGTATCCTATTAGGAGATCTAATATTCAAGAGGTCCACTTGGTAGGTCATCCAATATAGAAAGACCTCCTAGTTAACCGTCTTGTCTTCAATATAATTTGTTTGTTCTTGAAATAGGTCAAAACTAACTCCACATTCTATCAAATTATAAATATAGTGTCTTTAGATCATCCATAAGCCACCCATGATAATAAAATAATTCTAATATACTAGCTATAAATAGACCATGTTATCAATTTTATGTGAAATAAAACACTTTAGGTTTTTTACGTCTGTTTCTAGGTCTTACTTGTAGGAACATGAACAAACCAAGAAATAGATAAACCTCTTATATTCTATAACCACCTTCTTTATCCCAAATCCATTTCATTATAGAATTAGGTAAAAATATTTTGATCTCACACACTCACTTTCCTTTTCATTCATTTTACAATCGTTTAATACTAATAAACTAGTTTTTTATGTTATGACAGGTAGTTTAGACAATCAAATAGTCTAAATATAAGATAAGATCCAACCAAAAAAGTTGTATATTCTCCCACTATACTTAATAAAGGTTGTCAAGGACTAGCAAGACTAGGAAAAAATTCATTTAGGAGTAACAAGGGTGCCTAGCAAGCCACCTAATTGGTCACCATAGTCATAAAGTACTTTTAGATAAATTACCAATCAAAGAAATATTATATTTTCAACACTTTCCAAAACTACATCGTTTTATTATAAGTTCATCTAGACCTATTGATTAATGATTTTCTATAGCAAAGACTAATATTTTTCATCCCAATGTTAAATCTCTATTTGTATGCATTATTATTCAATTATACCTAGCTTTTCCTAGCTCTATTTGAGAGTTTTTTTTATTGTCAATTAGGGTTTCAATTGTTGGATATGACCTTGGGTTTCTCTTGTTTTCATTTGCATAACTTTTTTGTTGAAGTAACCCTAATATATATTATATAGATATATTTGCACACAATAATTGTATAGACACACTAAAAAATATATACTCTTTTTAGAGGTTATATTTTCATGATTATTAATATAATTTTTTAAATAAAAGACACATTTTAATTTCTAGAAAATGACATTAAACAATTTCAAGCACAATAATTTATAATTCAAATTAGTTAGAAGCATAAATCTTATTCCATTAGAAAAATCAAATTTACAAAAATAATCATATATAAATAAATTACATGAGTCTAGTAATTTTCTAAAAAAACACACAAGAACAATTATGGTTTTTCACATGAGTTGGGAATCTAGAATCAACCAATTAATATTTTTTCTCATAAGGCCACATGAGTCATAACTTGTAGCTCAAATTCAAGTGAGATATGAAATGGAACATAAGCCTTTTATCCAACTTAACTATCTCTAATTTACCACCATCAAGGAAAACTTTTTCTTAAACTCTTAAGGAAAATGTCAAGCACACATATTTAATAACAAATAAACAAAGTAATGTTTATAATTTTTTACACCAAAATGTAATATCAAGATCTATATCTACTAAAATTAGCTACACTAGTATGATTCAAACATATAGATGTTATAAAAATCATCATAATGTTGATCTTAAGAGGCATAGGAAACATCATAGGCTAGAATAAAAATAGTTAAGTTGAACACTATTAAATCCAATCATAAAAGCCCATATAAGCCCATATAACAATAGAAACCTAGACATATAATTCATACCCCTTGATGGTAATCCACAAGAAAATTATTGGCAAGAAAGATAGTTGTACATAGAAAAACATAAACTCAAATACATACAAATCCACACATGTATACATATATATCCAAAATTAATGATCCATACACCTTTAGGGAAATATAAAAATAGCACTGGTCATTGTTAATCATAATATAGTACCAACATCCAACTATAAAACAAGCAACAAAATGAGACACATATGCCTAGGGAACTACACAAATAATTGAATCATCCAATGCATAATCTACTGTGACTTTCTCATATGGTAAGAGAAATAATGACCACCAAAATGGAGTAAAAAATCTATCATGGATCAAAAAATATAGATAATATGACAATGAAGTAAAAAAATCACTACCTTAACCACTTTCATCTATTAAAAGGTTATATGAAACCAAGGTAAAGTCATTTTGTTTCTTCATGACATAACATTACCTTTTTGTATTCTCCTGACTATAGTGATTTCCCAATTGTTTTTATATTATCTAAGCTAACTTATAACAAGCATGAATGAGAATGGATAACTCTCTATGTACCTTTGTGACATTTTGGATTAAGACCAAAGCATGTATCAAATTGTTTTTCAAACATGTACATTTATTGTTTAACCTTTTCCAAATCATGTAACATTATGGAAACTAATAAAATTTAGTCAATAATGATTCCCATTAATAAATTGCTCCTAATATCCTACACAATCTATAAAAACACTTGTAGGATTCTTGTTAAAGAACTTATATTGTTACAAGTATACGTGTAGTAATACTAAAATGCATGCAAGGTCATTATGACCTTAATATTTTTCTAAGTTAAATTATAGCCTAGGATTGAAAGGAAGACTATTCAATCTAAACATTCTCAACAAGTTTTTGGGATCACTTGAGGCCAAACATAGTAAATTTGAACTAACATATCATAGCATGAGAAAGTAGGAAACTACAAATACAAAATAAGAGATCTAAAATCTTGTAAATGACTGGTATGAATCAAATTACACATGCATGCCTAAACAACATTTGACACATACTTGTTAGCATTAGAAAATATATGACCATCATGGTAAGCATGAAATTAATGAGGAAGCCTATGCAAGGTACGATAAAATTAATAAAACTAAAGATATAATCATTATCTATAGCTTTATCATGGGAATAATATAATAATAATAATCAAAGCACTATAAGGGATCCATGATGAAAGAAAAATTGAATATGACTTCAAAAGAATTGAAATAATTAGATTTAAAAATCATGTTACCGTAAATTCAAATGCCGAGTAGGGTATTGAATATGTATTAAACAATGAGAGTCCAAACCCTAACAAATGTTGAACAATTCAACATAAGAGTGGATCAAATCCCTAATCAAATGTGTAATAAAGATACGGCAATATGAAATAACAAAAATAAAAAATTAGCAAGCAACAATGCTGAATTCATAAAATAAATCTAAAAGGACTCAAAAAGAAATAAAAACATTTTTTAACTATAATCATGTTTAAGAAATTAACAAAAAATAAAACTCAACTAACCAAACTTAGAGTTGTGACTACTTATGTTGTAAAATTAAGGGATTATAAATTAAAATAAGTCAAAGTACTTAGTTGATTTTGGTGTTTGATAGATATACATCCAATATTTTGGTCATAAATTTTGAATTGTAACTCATAATCACTTATTCATAGAAGTGTTGGGAGTAGAACAAAATAAATCAATGAGATCATTTTGGGATTTTGGGTAGTTCAAGTCTTTGAGTGCAAAATTCAAGGCTACATAGAAAGGAACTTTAATTCACTATTCTAAGCCTAGTAACTAAAATTCAACTACACTTGCAAATAAAGATATACCTATATCTTTTGACCTAACATCAAAATGATGTTGAAAAACACCTTTGAGGATTCTTTTTAAGCGAGGAACATGATCTTTTCACGAGCCCCTAGGATATTGAGTCAATGTCTTGCTACAAATAGTGGGACACAACATATGATGAATGTTATGTCTACCCTAACTAGAAGGTAATTCAAAATATAGAATTTTGGAAACAACACTTAGAATTTGACATATAATGCAAGAGAAAAAATAAATGACCTAGTATGCAATGAGGGTTTCAATGTTTGTAGAGAGGAAGATATAATGATGTTGAAAGTTGCTAAAATTTGATATGGATCCCTCCATAATATTGTGGTGATAACGAAAATGATAGAATGCTACTAAATTTAGATAGCCAATTTTTTGAAAGCAGTTGATGATCTCCAGATGCAAATGAAGTTAGAGGTTAGGTGTCGTTTTATAGTTGTCCTTGAAAGGAAATGAAAAAATAAGAAAGCCTTCCAAGAACTAGTATGCACCTTCAGTATTTTATGTTTCTTTAAACAAATCAGATATCAATCATCTTGATATAGGCACATGCTACCATGCCTTAAAGCGGAAACAAACACAATTTAATTTCCCTTGCATTAACCCTTCTAGAAAAGTTGATGTAGTTTCAGATCTAAGAAAATTTCAGCAACATAATGACATGTAAATTAACATTGAACAAGAATGAGAAACACAAAATAGAAGAAAAATAGACAAAAGAGAAGAAAAAACGATATATGTGGGGAAAACCCTTTCGGGTAAAAAAACCCACACTCCAAAGCATCAAACCAATGTATTAATCTACAACAATAAGGTTACAATACACTTGTAGGCTCACAACCTTAACATGGAGACTACATCTTACTCTTTTGGAGGAAATCCAACAACACTTTGATACCTGCAAACAAACTATGCATTCTACAATGCAAGGCATCCTATTTATAGAAGATACAAGCTTGAAGAAGCTTCTAGAAGAGGTTAGGTGTCCAAACCCATGTGGCAACAATATTTCACACCATAGGCATGATTTGGACATTTGTACAAGATTCTCTTACACCTCTTATAGTTGTCATAACATGCAAAACATCTCTCCAAGCTTGGGTGCCTAGTTCATGCTAATAGTGGGTTATGATAGATTCCTTACAATTGTCATATAATCTGTCATAACATGTGTCATAATAGCTTGTCACACTTACAACACTTTCAACAAAAAAAGAATAAGTCGAACATGACTATCACACTTATTCTCTCACACTTTTTTCATACCCCACTAAGGCACCATACTTTCTCCATGCAAAATATACCTTATGATCCGCCATATAATATGTCATCAAATGACATCACTTGTCCTAGGTCCATGATTCCAAGATGAGACGCCTACCTCCACTTGTGATGAAGATTTGTCATACAGTTACCTCCAAGGAGGATACCACCCAGCCAGTGGGTCTCAATTAATGATATGACATTGTAGGCAATTAAATAAAATAAATAAATACAATAATACATTAATTAAATAATTCAATGTTAGGACTCTAAGGTTGAGACACTTTATTCCCAACAGTCCTATACACACAATTTAAATGTTTTGGTGTGGGATTCAACACATAACAATTACATCAAATTAAGTCAACTAGAGACCATGATTAAATTTGACTTTTAAAATATGTAAATCAAAGGCACAAATATAGAACTGACCTCCATCAAACTTGTGGGCATAGAAATGAACGAGGGAGAAAATAGGTAATTTGAATTTGAATACATATACATATACATATACATATGTGTATATATATGTATGTATGTTTTTATATATACATACATATATGTATGCATGTATATGTATGTAAATATGTCTATTCACGTGTGTATATATACATACATACATACATACATACATATATATTTATATGAATGTATATATGTGTGTACACACTAGTGTAGATTGTATTAATTATCAAGGGATTTCGGCAAAATGAGGTACCAAGTAGATAAAATCATACTTTAAATTAAGTATTCAAAACATCAATACAAAGTAACATAAAACTAATAAGAAAAAATAGGAAATACATTTTTATAGATTATAATTTTTAAATGTTTAAAAATAATTTCTCCTTCAATAAACCTCATTTATCTTTTAATATATGACAAAATATAAATATTCCAATAGCTTGGAAAATATGTTGTTATCAAAATTATCTCATTTTATAAGAAAACTCATTTTCCTAATATAACAAAACACTTCCACTAATAGGAAACCTGCTGCAGCTCTTAACAGTGCTAAGGCTATTAATATCAAACTCATGTTTGTTTGATTGTTTCTAAATTGACTTGCAGTTCTGCACACACAGGCAGATCTAGTTTAACCAATGTTTGTGTACACATATATAAAATGGATGGAATGGCAGACTGTTTCTCATTGACTATCACAAACCTATGCAAAACAATAATATGTCGCATCAATTCCATGGTAAGACAAAACGTCTTTCATTGAGCTGAACTGAAGTACTGAAATATATAAAGGAGAGCTTAACACGTGGATAAATACATTAAGAAGCTTGGGTCCCTTGAGAACAACAGGCACTATAATTTAAAATTTTGATTATGGGCGACTTTATTCTTACTGAAAAATTCTATCAATTGCACCAATAATCTATTGTTGTTATGCATAGATTTTCTTCTTGTCACTAGTTTCTTTATTGTTTTAGTTTTGCTGAAAGCAACATGCAGGAAAATTCAGACATGATGATGCTTCTAGATAGACTGAAATTCGATGCACTGAATGGCTTTTCTTGTGATTCCAGTCTCTGTTTGATAAGACCCAATAAGGCAACTTACACGTAATTTCTAATTATGGTAATATGTTTTGTAGCTGAGACTGATTTGTTTTTGACTGGGACGTCTCCTTTTGCTTATGTTTACACTAGGAAGCGCCCTCCATTGCCAAAGTTTATGTTTTTGGGGTATTTGTGAATGTGGGGTATATATGTCTGTGGATTTGATTAGGAAAAATGCAGATATGATTTGGATGTGCAGATCTGATCTTTGAATTTTTTTTGGATGCTTATATTTATTTTAATAGATAAATTTGGTTGTGTTCTTAATTATTTCTGAAAATGATTAAAGATAGTAAGAAAATATGTAATACATGTTCTGTATGTTGATGGAAATATGTAATACAGTAATATATGTTTTCATTTCATGAATGAATGTAGCTTGAAAGCTCTTATCATATGATTTTTATGATGATAATGAATTGCAGTCTATTCTTAAATAGAACTTCAAAGAAAACAAATTAAACATTTCATATTTAAAGTTAGCATATGAGAATTAAATTGAAAGGTTAGGTTAGTCTTAAATTTGAATTTGAATATCGAAAGCTTCCAGATCATTTCTATGAGTCACAAAACTGATTTGAATCATTTATACAAATTGTAGATCTAAACTTAGGGATACAACTAATGATTAGGACAAATCCCTTAGAGTGAATGCAATAACAATCAAGTAAGGTTCAAGTCATGTGCAAATTTTTATCAAAAATTGTCTCACTTCTACATTTTTCATTGTATAAAAGATATCTAGGTCAAAGTGAACCCAAAATGAAGAGAAAAACTACAGGTATACAATTTTCACCATTGTACTTTGTCTCCACATTGACTTGAGTTTAAACCACTATGAAGATGCATGTCAAAGTAAAATCAAACAAAAATAAGAAAATTAATTAATTCAAACACTTAAAAAAAATATATTTATATTAATATGGATGTCACTTATTTGTACACACACTATTTGTGCACACACCTAGTGGTGCTTATTCAAATTTTGGCCATCTGAGCCATTTTGATCCTCAAAATTGCCAAAATCCTATGTTTTGTAAGGGGTTTATTCAAAATTTTGCATTAGGGCTTTGAAAAAAGCCTAAACCTTCATAAAACTCTAAGTCTTGCCTGAAACCCTTACACATTACTTATAATTTATTGTTGACTACTAGTTTGGTTTCGTAGCCTTTAGTTTATGTTTTTAAGGCCTTTGTCCCATCTGTTTACCAACCCCATTTGCTAGAACATCAAGTCAAACTGCTACCTTTAATATATTTTTATTACTAGAACTTTTATGCTTTACTAGGTCCCACGATATGTGGCATCATCTCACATAGCCTCTTTGGTTCACGAGAGCTTCTCATGTTACTATCTTCTTCCCATGAGCCTATGAAATTTTCTTTTGCTTCCTAATGTAATTGATGTGTATGGGTTGGAAGCCAATCAAATCATAAATTTTCTTTTTGCATGGTAATTTAAGTTTTCTAGTGAAGTCCCTTTTTATCATGCTTTGCCAACCCCCTTTTCCCTAGTAGCTTATGTTATTCATTTGTGAACATGCTTTCAAATGTTCTTAAGTTGGCCAAAGAAAAGCATGTTAAGGGTCCTAACTTTATCCTAGTTGATGCTAGGTGTTAGCTTGTGGTTAGGTCACTCTAAATATATGCATCATAGAGCCTTTTATTCTAAAACTGTTCTCTCTATGAATAAGTGAAATGATTTTGTTTTGTACCATAAACATGGGTTATTTATTTTCGCACAATCTTAAACCTTTGCAGAGTAATGTAAAGCTAAACTTTTTTTCCCTCGAACTCTTGAAGTCATGCCACATGTCTTGTTTTGTTTGTTTCTAATGTTTTGCAGAGGAAAGCACTGTCAGGGAAGCATAAAAGATTTTCCTTTTACTCTCGCGATTCCTTGAAATGGCGACATTTGTCTTGATGCTATGCAAAAGAAAGAAATTTTTCTTTTCATAGAAATGATTTCAAATTCCCATGATCACTGTCGATCTTCAAAAAATCAACAATCTATATTCATAAATGAAGAATGACCAGCACTAGTTGCACATTCAAACATGAGAGGACATTAATGATAGATTTAATTTGTATCTACTGAATTCTCAAGGGAATTGGCTTAATTACATTCATTTTCATCATTCAAGGCACAAAGTGAAGAAATTAGAGAAAAATTGCTATAAATTTCTAGACAAATGAGGGTTTTCACGATATTTTTAAAGTTTTCAACAAGTGAAGAACGAATAATAAATTCAAACTATCTTTGTATATTTTTGACATAAAGGGGTATAGTCTTCTAGTTTTTCATACTCAAAAATTAAATTAGGCCTCTGGAAGGGTAGAGATTGTGCAAAATTTTAAAGAAGTCTTCTTCAAAGATACAAAATTTTAAAGCCCTAGTTTATAAATACTAAAACCTTAGAAAAGACAATCATGGTTGGAATGCCTAGGGGTGTGAAGAGAGGATTGGATGATGATATCATGGTCCAATTTTCTAAGCCAACCAAGAGACCTAGAATGGCACAAGTGTCAGGAATTTTGGCAAATATCGTTATTGACAAAAATGAGAATATTAGGGATTCTATCATCCCAATTTAAGGGTGTGTTGTATTCAAGCATGCCTTAAGAAAGTTCCTAGAAGATAGAGCTATTTGTAACATCTAGAGATTAGGGTTGGGAACGTTATTAGTTCCAAATTTATTCATCAATTTCGACCTAACTAGAGGAATTACACAGGCTTACAACTTGAGAAGAGGGGATTGTTCACAACATTTGGGAAATTCTTGATGCACTTGGACAAAATCTACATTTGTAAAGTGTTTAATTGGAACCCTAATGCCCAATTACCAACAGATTTGGGATCCCTAACCAAAGGATATTAGAGGCATCGAGACAATTATAGTGTAAAGTGGCTGCCATGCTTTAGGCTTAGAGGTCCTAACAGAGAATTGAGGAGGTTTGCTAGTGGGGAGCTAGAGCCCTTCAACTATGAAATTTTTGAGGATTAATTTGTGAAAACATACCTTTCACTCTATCAAGAATTGGGATTGGATTGCAAGATTCAAATGCTAGTGACCTTATGGTGCTATTAGTTAATGTCCAAAGTAGAGATGTGAATAAACCCTATGACTATGTTGGCCACATTGCTGAAGAAATTCATAGAGCTTTAATCTCAATTGAGAAGAACAACAACATAGTCCATTTCAAATGGTACTCCTTAATTTTTCATATCATTTTTGTTCAATTTGGTAGAAATTTGGTCCCCACACATGTAGATCAGGGCCCTCGATGAGCAACAAAGAGTCTTACTAGTCTAACAATGGACTTATATCTGGGACAAGGACTATGAGAAGTACAATTATTCAATTTTTGAGGAGTGTTTTGTCATGACAATTCTCAAGAACTCTAGTCATCCTATAGATTGGTGGTTATTAGAGTAGGTGAGAATGTTTTGAGATCAAGGGATCTTATCTCCAAAGCAAGGATAAATCGTAATAGGGGTGATTGGTTTTTCTATTCTGATGCCATTGTAATAAGAATATATGGATCCCCAATAGCACCAGATGTGATTCCTAGGAATGTACTAGACATAATTTATTTTCTAGAAATCATATGGCAATTGAATGAGTCTAATAAGACTAATTTCAAAAAAAACAAGAAGGATGCCATCCTCCCCTCCACTATTATATTTTAAGAATTTCAAGTCACATTAAGGGAAGGATTGGAACTGATTTTGAATAAAATAAGTTTCATTACAAATTAAAGTGGACAGGGTTAGGATATGTGAAGGAGATCATTTCCTTTATGATCAAAGAACTAATTTCAAGTTGCTAGTGTTCTTGTATGAGCCTGACAACATTGATGATCTAATTAGAAATTTCTCCATAGAGAAAGAGGCTACATAAAGAAAAGTACTATGGGTCAATATATTGATTTCTAAAAAAGAGAAAGAAAGTGTATCAATCTTTTAAGGACTTATTTTCATACATAAAGACCCCATCATAAGAACTATGATAATGTTGGATTATGCCAACAATTTATTTTCAAATGTGCCTACTACAACACCAAGTACACCCTTGGTCCTTCTACTTCCCAAGGGCATGTACCACAAAGTCCACAATAATTGTAGAAAATAGATCCTTCATTAGGACCTTTGGTTGATTATCCCATAGGCATAGATGAGATGATGGATCATAATATAGATATAGCCCAAGTGTTGAATCCACTGGTCTAGGTTAATAATTCAAAGACCCTCAGACGATAGGTTACTCATCAATTTTGAAACTAGAGGGCAAGTAGTGGATAGAATAAGGACACAAGCCTTCTCAAATTTCATGAAATATGATGACTTCATAACTATGAAATAATTTAAAGACATAGTCCTTAAGAATAAAGGAGAAGAGTTGCAACAAACTATGGACATAAAAGAAGTACACATTTTTCCTTGCTTGATTTGGGAATAATTAATGATAAATTTGACTTGATGAGGCCTTGATTTAGTGTTGTGAGGTGTTTTTCACATCCACATTAGGTCTTGGACCCTTGCAAACTGAATAAAATAAATTTAACAATGTCTTGTAAAGGTGTTGTAAAGTGTTGTAAATGACTTTCACACATTTCTAAACTTTTATTAAGCATCTAAGTATAATGGACCTATTTCCCCCCTAATTCAATGTTATAAAATGTATTCTCACATTAATCTAGAAGGCTTTTAAGGGTATGTGCAGGATCATGATGGGCCAAAAAGTGGCAATATGATGGGTATGTGGCTAATGACCTTTTTTTTTACCAAAAATTGATGAAATGAAAAGGGTTTTGAAAGGAGATTCTCATCTTTCCACCAATATAAATTATGCTTTACTTTGAATTTAATAAGTATTTATTATTCATTTTCTATTTGAATTACGACTAAAGTCCTGATTGATAGGCTGATTGAAAAACATCTATAGCTTTCAAATGATATCGCATTTTTTGAGTCCAAAACATGTGTCACATTCTATGCTTCACATACTATAGAATTAAAAAAATAAAATTTGAATTTCATGAAGTTTTGACCAATTTAAGGTGTCAAAGACGAGTTTTTATATTTTTTAAAAGTTGTAATAAAAAAATCATAATTAATTATTTACTTGGAAAAGAACTACAAAAAAAATGCATCACATTGAGACATGAGTCCTCTACTTATATCTAAAACCTTATAAAAAAATATTATCACTTTATTATGGTTAGGGTGGACAGACACCTACTTCTTATTTTTCCTGAAATTTAAGTACTACTACATTGAAATTTCAAATTTTCACCAAATAGATTTTTTTTTTTAAACAAACCTAGTAGTTTAGAAACTACATTCAATTTGCTACAAATTCTATTCTTACATATTTTTGAAATAATATAGATAACTTATTCAAATTTTTATGTCAAGTTGCCTAACTTTGATTTTTCTGAAATTTTTGCCACTTAAGGGCCTGTTTTTTCCATGATGATCCTGCACATACCCTTAAACTAAACTCAATCTTAATCTAGTGTTGTAATTTGTTTTATACATTCAAATTGGGCGTTGTGCCTTTCTAGGCTGTATGGACCTCATTTTAATGTTGTAAAGTGTATTTGATCACACTTTCACATTGAAATTTGTGTCCCTATCCCTAATTACCCTTTACATCATCAATAATAGGCCCCTCTAGCCCCATATTGTGCATCTCGAGGCTTATTTTGATAAAAAAAACCCAACTATATCATCATATAAACATGATTTTTTCACTCCTTGACAATCCAGCTGGCAAAAGAGCCCTTGTGGAACCAAGTCATCCATCTAGGAAAATCAGTCCCATCTAGGTGGGACTAAGTCACCCAACTTGGTGACTTAGTCCCATTTGGGTTATTTTTGAGGTTCAAGCGGGAAAAATTGGGTTTTAAGTTTAATTTTCCTTCATGTTGGCCTTCGAGATCAAATTAACAAGAATTTAGATAGATCGCCTATGTAAAAAAGCTTCTAAACCCTAATTCATAACTCATTCATCATTCATTCATCATTCATCATGCATTCAAGTCAAGCAAGCCAGGGTTAGATGATTTAGAGAGCATTCAAGATCATTTTTCAGACATTCAAGGGTAGATTCTTCATCCATTGTTGCATAAATTCAATATCAATCATCATGAAAAGTTTCTAATCCCTTCATTCCATGTTCATGCTTCATCTTATTTATCCATTTGGTTTAATTACCTAAATAGGGCTTGACCAAGGCAAACCCCTATTCCCTAACATTCAACATTTATCTTTCTTTATTTGTGTGTTTGCAGATTTAGGTACCTTGAAGTTTTGAAAATCATTGAAGGATAAGTTGAAAAGTTTTTGAAGACATATCCTTGTTGGATAGGTCAAAATATTCACAAAAAAATCACTTATAGGCCTTAATTTAGTAGTTCCAGAACTAGACACCTAGAGGAGCATAAAGTGTAGATTGAGAGCTTCTGTTTCCACTTTAAAATTTTTAGAAAAGCCAAAGTGGAATAAGTCACCATCAATGGTGACTTAGTCCCACTACACATGTTTTTAAAAGTTTTCTGTAGATTTGAATACCCATTTGGCTGAAACGGGCTCTGGTGCAGTTTTCTAGATCTCGGACTAGGTCACCCAAAATGGTGTAAGTGTCCCAGTAGGTCAAAATTTTAGGATCAGGAGCATTTCTAGTCTCCATTCTAGTCTATAACACATTTAAAGGTGCACCTCTCTAGTCTCATTTTTTTTTATTGTTTGTTTACATTTCTAAGTCATTTTGCATACGTCATTGTGTTTTCAAACAAGGTGCATTTCTTTAGTTTTCATTTAATAATTAATATCTTTTACCAATTTTCTACATTTAGATAATTTCATTTAGACATATTTCCATCATACTTGCATTATTTTTGAGTGGGGACATTTCAATTCTTGGCATACCTCTCTCCTTTTAAGTGAAAAACCCTAGAAGTGTTAGAGAGCCTTGTGGTGCCAAAATCTTTGTCCACATTTTGGTGAACTCGACCTTAGAACATCACATTTTCTGATTTTGGAGTCCATCATCATCCTAGAATTATCTTGCATTAAATTTGCATTAGGGTTTGCATTGATTAATTTACATTCTAGGGTTTCCAATTTTGTATTAGTGAAAGTGCATATAGGTTGCATTTTGCATCTTAAATCATTGATTTTTTTTTTTAATTCTGCATTGGAATCTTAGGTCTGCATCATACAACATAAAAATCAACCAAAAAATCTGAAATTTCTGAAAAAAAATCACCACTGGGACTCATTCACCACCTGGGGCGACTTGGTCCCTTTATGCCCCTGAAACTACCTTTCACAACACTAAAAACCCTATTTTTAAGCTTATGTTTGCTGATCTTACCTATCTGTATTAGTTGGCTGAGTTTCTGTAACATGCACTAAATCTAGCTTAATTTGGCTCATTTCATGCATTGATTAATTTCAATTTTTCATTCACAACATTTCATTTTTAGATCATTGCATTGTGTAATTAGAAAATTATCTTGTTTGAAAACTAAAAATTGAATTTCATTTTACATCCTTACATTGCATTTCAAGTTTGCATAAATTAATTTTTCCAAATGTTAGTTTTAATCTTCTCCAAGTTTGCAAAGAACAAGTTAGTTAATAAGCATGTTAGTCATTCAATTAATGCATTCCCTAGTTATGAAAGTCTCTTAGTGCAAGAGAGTGAAAATGGTAATAATTTCCTTAAACTTACAACCCTTCTTATCTCTCCTCTTTGTGTGGATGTTGTTATAAAAGAGCATACAAACATAGATAATCATGATAATCATATTTATTCTTCTCACGATACCTCTTCTTTTAATGATGAAGGTAGCTTGGCGACATAAGATACAATTGTTGAAAATCATGAGGACCTTGTTTGTTCTTCTCCTCATCCCCTTTGGGAAGATATTTAAGCACATGACAATGAAATCATAGATACATTCCTAAACATCACCTTACCTAATTTCCATTCTCCTTTGGCTTGTGAGAATGATTTTGAGGAAGATGAGCTTATAAATGATGAGGATATATTGATCTATAACAATCCTATTTAAGATCCTTCCCCTACCTGTCCCATTTTGGAAGACATTAGGGAACAAAGGAATGAAGTTGTACATGATCATGATAATCATACTTGTTCTTCTCCTAGTATCTCCCCTAGTTATAAGGAAGATGCTTTGATGTTAGAAAACACAACCAATGAGATTCATGAGAATCTTATTTGTCCTCTTTCACCTAAGGAAAACCTTATTAAGCAAGAAAATTCAACCATTGATCATTCCCCTACTTGCAATGAAGTCATTTTAGAAGAACCAATCCATGAATTTCAAGAACATTTGATTCATACTAGTTCTCCTAAAAACTCTCCTCCTAGGGAAAATATCATGGTACAAGAAAATGGCAACAATAGTAATGTGTCTTCCTTAGATAACGATAAAAAGGTGATTCTAGATTTCCCTTTATTAGAAATACATCAAACTAAGACTGCTAAGGTTATGAATGCGCAAGTGTCCATTAGATCACCCTTGACTACATGGGACCTCCTACATATCTTGTGGGACATCCTAAGAATCCTCTAATCCTTTACTCCCCTTCACACAAACCTCAAACTCAAAAAAAATCCGAACTTATCCTTTACCCACCTAAGAATAATGTGTCGCAGCAACCGAGTCATAATACCGTTGCTCATACATATAACACTAGAAATAATCTGCAACCACAACAATCCACCCCAACACCATTACCTTTTCCTAATCCCATTTTTCCTCGAGATCCTTAATTAAATTCACACATTAGGGCATATGATCTTTTTGAACAACTTAAGAATACTCTTGTAAAGATATCCCTATGGGATTTAATTCAGAATTCACCTAACTATCACACTATGCTTCAAACGACCTTACAATGTAAGTTCCTATCCCTTCTAATGTGCAAACGAATGATATAGCAGCCCTAATTAAAGGATTACATGCTGACATTGTTTTCCACCAAAGTGAACTTACCCCTTTGGAACTTGTGCAAAAACAAAATGAATCTTTCATAATAATATCTCAATATAAAATAATAAGGATAAAGTGAACCCTTGTTGACAATGGCTTAGCCCTTAATGTGTGTAGTGTAAATCTTTTGGATAGGCTTAATGTAGATAAATCGAGAATTCAACCTGATTCTTTGTCTATCCATGGCTTTGACAATGTAGGAAAACAACCGCTTGGTGCACGATCACTTTTCCTATTACAGTTGGGAAGGCCACATTGGATACACCAATCCATGTTATGCCTAACAATTGTTCCTATAATCTCATTTTAGGCAAACCATGGATCCATGAAATGAATGGGGTGCCTTCTACTCTTCATCATAAAATGAAATACATTTACAACAACAAAGTGCACATACTTGAAGCTGACCCCGATCCAAATAGTTGTTTGAACATTGAGAAAAACAAAGAAAATCATTTAAACACATTAATACCAACTACACAAGTGGAACCCATCCAACAAAAAGAAAAACAACATATTGAACAAGTCACAAAGCTATTAGAAGATGATTGGGGTTCCTTAGATTTGAACATACATTCATGGGTGAGTACAAGATCATAAACAAAGATTCAACTAAGGGAAAAAAAAAACACAGTCATGTGAACACAAAATTTGGACAACCCTTCACAAGTGTCCACCTCAACCACTTTAGAACAAAAGACAAAAAATTGCACCACAAACTTTGAAGAACTCAACAACGAACAACCACCCAATCCAAAAGTAATGAAAAATATTTATGGAAAAGGTTTTGAACTTATGAAACAAATTGGATATAGTGGAAAATGATGTGGTGCTCGAGAACAAGGTATTTGTGTCCCTATTGATCCTAACATGCAAGAAACAACTCATGGTATTGGTTATTTTCCTTTGATAGAAATCACCAAGCCTTCACTCAACATCAACACTCTCACAAAACATCCTTCTAAGATGACTTTAACAGTAGTGCATCGTGAACTGATAGACGCTAGTGGTCTTGAAAGTTATCCTTTACAAGAAACGAAACAAACAAAGAAATCTCCACTTAATTCCAATGTCATCTCATAAAACACTAATGATTTGAGTTCATTAGATTTTACACCTTCTTGCAAAGGAGAGAAAAAAATCTCGCAATCTAAAGAGTCTTGTATAAGTATGACATCTTGTACTAAGCAAGAGATATCTTTATCACATAATAAAGGAACATCTTCTACCATTGATCAAGAGGGAATCTTGTCGAGACTCCTCCAAGATCACTTGGTCTCCCTTCCTCCAAGAACTTGAAAGAAATTCTATTACAAGACTTCATTCTGTGCATATCATAGAGTTCATGGTCATTCTACTAATGCATGTAAGGCTTTGAGTAGTAAAATACATCTTAAGGAGTTTGGTACTCTCCCTTATGTGGGGGCACCTAATTCCTCTAATTGATATTGATTTTCACTCTAGCATGCATCTTTCAATCATTTCAGCTCACCCTTTTCTTGCACTAAGTGGGGGCAAGGGGTTAGTTAGCCTTGCCCTGGTATGTCATTTGTCATTGCCTCTTTTGGCTAGTTGTTAACCATTCATGTACATATAAGAGCAATCTTGGGATGTAGACAACATGCCTTAAATTGGCTCGTAGGTGACATACTACCATTTTCATGATGTCACTGATTGGAAACATATGACTTGGCATAGGGATTTTTTAATAAGCTCTCATTCCTTCTTCTACTTTAAAGTAATTTCTCATAGTAATGGTGTTAGCAATTTCTTTAAAGTGGGGGCATACATTGAAACTAACATTTCATTGTGTGATTTTCTTTTTTCTTACAATTTCCTCCCTTGGAAACATTAGGTTGTACAATGTTTCCCAGAATGAGACTTTGCACTTTTCCTCTCTTGGAAACAAGATGAGATCATTTGCACCTTTCCTCCCTTGGAAGCATTAGGTACAATGTTCCCTAAGATGAGACCTTCCACGAACTAAGCAAAAATACCTTAGAACATTCCTTGCACTATTTTGCATTGACAATGGCTATGAGTGTCAAGCATATGAAGTTTTGCTTACCTCATAGAGCTCGAAGATCATTTTTGTGTGGTGCCTTATTAAAGTTATCAGGAGGTATAACTTTAGTATGGTTGAGTGGGAAGCTCAATCCCAGGAATGAATTTCCCCATAGCCACTTGCGTGTGTGTGAGTGGATACCAACCATGAGTGTATGTTTCTTACCTTTTAGGACTTCTCACCCAGGGGACAACCAAAAGTTACGTCGCCTTAGAGTGAGTATGCATTTTTGGAAAAACAGCCTAGATCCAATCCACATCATGTTAAAAAAATTGTTGAAGCTTGATCCACCTTTTTTTATTTTTTCTCTTCTCTTCCTTCTATTTATTGCCATTGTATGATCGTGTATCTTGTTTTGCTGCAAATCATTCACCTTGTATGTGTCCTTTTGTGCTTATGTTGGTTTGACTTAGGATCTTGGATCCTGGGGGCTTGCACAACCTTCTTTGATCTTTTTCATCCTAGACGATCCACATTGGTGTGATTGGGCCCTTCTTGAATGTCTACTTTAGTGTGAGTTTGAAGCAAGTTCACCCTCTCACTAAAGTGGGGGCTAAATCTGGACACCGAAAAAGTATGCCTTTTTCCTTGCTTGATTTGGGAATAATTAATGATAAATTGGAATTAAAGAGGCTTTGATTTATTGTTGTGAGGTGTTTTACACATCCACATTAGGTCTTGGAACCTTGCAAACTGAATAAAATTCATTTATCGATGTCTTGTAAAGGTGTTGTAAAGTGTTGTAAATGACTTTCACACTTTTCTAGACTTTTATTAAGCATCTAAGTCTAAAGGACTTATTTTTCCACTAATTCAATGTTATTAAATTTATTCTCACATTAATCTAAAAGGATTGTAAATTAAACACAATCTTGATCTAGTGTTGTAATGTGTTTTATACATTCACATTGGATGTTGTGCCTTTCTAGGCTATGTGGACCTCATTTTAATGTTGTAAAGTGTATTTGATCACACTTTCACATTGAAATTTGTGTCCCTAGCCCTAATTAACCTTTACATCATCATTAATAGGCCCCTATGGCCCCATATTGTGCATCCCAAGGCTTATTTTGATCAAAAACCCGACTATATCATCGTATAAACCTAATTTCTTCACTCCCTGACAATCCAGCTGGCAAAAGAGCCCTTATGGAACCAAGTCACCCATCTTGGTGAATCAGTCCCATCTACGTGGGACCAAGTCACCCATTTGGGTGAATCAGTCCCATCCAGGTGGGACTAAGTTGCCCAACTCGGTGACTTAGTCCCATTTGGGCTATTTTTGAGGTTCGAGTAGGAAAATTTGGGTTTTAAGTTTAATTTTCCTTCATGTCGGCCTTGGGGATGAAATTAATGGGCATTTTAGATGGATTTCCTATATAAAAAAGCTTCTAAACCCTAATTAATAACTCATTCATCATTCATTCATCATTCATCATGTATTCAAGTCAAGCAAGCTAGGGTTAGATCATTTAGAGAGCAAGGGTATGTGCAAGATCATCATGGAAAAAATAGGCCCTTAAGTGGCAAAAAATTCAGAAAAATCAGAGTTAGACAACTTGACGTAAAAAATTGAATAAGTTATCTATATTATTTCAAAAATATGTAAGAATAGAATCTGTAGAAAATTGAATGTAGTTTCTAAACTACTAAGATTATTTTTTTAAAAAAAATCTATTTGGTGAAAATTTGTAATTTCAATGCGGTAGTACTTAAATTTCAGGGAAAAAATAAGAAGTAGGTGTCTGTCTGACCACTCTAACCAAAATAAAAGATAATATTTTTTTATAAGATTTTAGATATATGTAGAGGACTCATGTCCGATGTGATGCATATTTTTTTGTAATTTTTTCCAAGTAAATAATTAATTATGAATTTTTTATTACAACTTTTAGGAAATATAAAAACCCATATGTCTGACCACCTTAACTTGGTCAAAACTTCATGAAATTCATTTTTTTTTTAATCCTATAGTATGCGAAGCATAGAATGTGACACATATTTCAAATTCAAAAAATGTGATACCATTTGAAAGCTATAGTTGTTTTTCAATCAACCTATCAATCAGGACTTTACTCGTAATTCAAATAGAAAATGAATAATAATTATTTATTAAAATCAAAGTAAAGCATAATTTATATTGGTGGAAAGCTGAGAATCTTCTTTAAAAACCCTTTTTGTTTCATCAATTTTGGGTAAAAAAAAAGTCATCAGCCACATACCTAGGTACAAATACCCATCATATCGCCACTTTTTGGCCCATCGTGATCCTGCACATACCCAACATTCAAGATCATTTTTCTGACATTCAAGGGAAAATTCTTCATCCATTTTTGCAGAAATTCAAGATCAATCATCATGGAAATTTTCTAATCCCTTCATTTCATGTTCATGCTTCATCTTATTTCTCCATTTGGTTTAATTACCTAAAAGGGGTTTCACCAAGGCAAACCCCTATTCCCTAGCATTCAACATTTCTCTTTCTTTCTTTGTGTGTTTGCAGATTTAGGTACATTGAAGGCTTGGAAATCATTGACAGATAAGTTGAAAAGTTGTTGAAGACATCTCCTTGTTGTCTAGGTCAAAATATTCACAAAAATTCACTTACAGGCTTGATTTCAACAGTTTCAGAACTAGACACTTGAAAGAGCAGAAAATGTAGACTGAGAGCTTCCATTTCCACTTTCAGATTTTCAGAAAAGCTAAAGTGGACTAAGTTTCCATCAATGGTGACTTAGTCCCATTGCACATTTTTTTCAAAGTTTTATGTAGATTTGGATACCCATTTGGCTGAAATAGGCTTTGGTGCAGTTTTCCAAATCTGGGACTATGTCACCCAGAATCGCATAAGTGTCCTAGTAGGTCAAAATTTTAGGATCAACAATATTTCCAGTCTCCATTCCAGTCTGCAACAAATTTCTAGGTGCACCTCTCTAGTCTCATTCATTTATGTTATTGTTTGTTTACATGTCTAGGTCTTTTTGCATACATCACTATGTTTTCAAACAAGGTGCATTTCTTTAGTTTTCATTTAATAATCAATATATTTTACCAATTTTTTGCATTTATATCAATTCATTTAGACATATTTATGTCATACTTGCATTATTTTTGAGTGGAGACATTGCAATTCTTGGCATACAGGTCTCTCCTTTTAGGTGAAAAACCCTAGAAGTGTTAGAGAGCCTTATGGTGCCAAAATCTTTGTCCACGCAACACAATGCAAGATAAGAGCCTTATAGAGAATAAGAAATAATAATAATTATAGATTTTTTTGGGAAAGGTAAACATATAGATGGATTCTATGACTTCTCAAAGAGACAAAGAATTGGTAAGAAGTGTTGGATTCTTACTATTTCCAGGGTGGGATATGTCATTTTCTATTTCATTTGACACCATTAGGAGACAAGAAAGAACTAACCAAATATTATAATCTAAAGAGAAAGTTGATGCTCTCTATTTTTTAGTCAAGGTGTAACTCAAGGCATGTGACAATAGATATATGGTCTATTTTTCTAGAGACCAATAAACCCAAGTTAATAAATTATCCAAGTGAGGTCACTAAAAATTGAAGTTAGAAGACTAGGGGATACAAGTGCCACCCAAGCAACCTCCCTCATAGTTAATATAAATTTGTTTACTGAAAAAATAATGGAGAATTTATAGGTTGACTTAGACAAGGCCAATGCCACAAACTTGAAGTTGCAACAACAATTGAATGTGGTTACAAGATTGATACCTCCCCCATAGCCAGTAATTGAAGAAAATGGATCACAAGAGGAGAGTGGAACCATTGAGGTTAAACACTTGAGAGAGAAGCTCAAGAGGAGCAAAGAAGAAGAAACAATATCAAAAGAGTGATCTATAAAGAAGGTGTCAGATTTGGTTAACAATATTTTGGACCATAAGTTGTCAAATATTTTGAGTCAAGTAGATAAGGTATGTGACAACTACGAGGTTTTGAAGGATTTTCTTACCAACCATGCTCAAGAAGAAGCCAAGTTAAAGTCCTTTCAAATTAGTAGGGCCCACAAAGTTACATTATTAAGAATTATTAAAAAAGGATTGAATTTTGGTTATAGTTCAAGGTGTCTAATATTATTTCTAGGTCAAAAATGATGGATAGCATTATTATCCATCATAATAAACATAAGGAACTTATTAGGAGGGATTTTGATACTTTTGAGGGATTTGAATAATTTCATGTGCCTCTTATTTTTGAATTGAGGGAGAGATAAGGCCTTACAAGGAATGGAGAGAATTTTTTTCTAATATTATCTCTTCTATATATGGAAAAATAAATAAAGGTGGTGAGATGGATATAGAGAAGCTAAACCTTAGTTTGGATATGCTCTCTAAGCTTGAGTAAATATTGATGGGTTTCTTTGATATGGTGCATGTCCTAATAAATGATGACTATAAAAATCATATGATTAGGGTGAACTAGTTTCTCCCACTTAGAGTTGACATGTCATCAAAGAAAGATAAAGATAAAGAGAAGAATGACCTACACAAGCTTTATTTTTTTTCATTCGGTCATCACCAACCAGTATAAGTGTAGCAGCCTCAAGTTAAAAATGAATGTGAGAGATGTCTCATCAAATTTAAGAATATTTTTTTGGTAAATCAAATCCATTCACAAATATAACTACTCCAAAAGATCTCAATCTACTTCTATAGTGCTTACATCCTCATGTATAAATCTTTTTTGTCCTTTTGTAAAGGTGTCACCACTTAGGTTTTGTCTTTTTGTGATAAGTGGTGGAATAAGGCTTTTTATTGTTGCTCCCTTATTTCTATAAAAAATGGAATTTTGAGCCTTATTCTGGGGATTCTAGTCCTTAGGTTTTGAGCAAGTATGTATGGAATTAATCTTGTATAGTTAGGTCTTTTGAAGTTTTAGAAATGGATGTTGTATTTTTTCTGTAATTGCAACAAAAAACTAATTTATGTTGTTTATATGAATACAAGTCACAATGTTAATGTCTCCATGTTGTAATAAAATATATTTTGAATCTTAATAACCAAATATCATTCAACATTATTATTTTACATTTGTTGTAATAAATATTTAATTATTAATTTCTATTCAAGTGATATATTTGTGGACATGGAAAAAGTAACACTTCTAATTTTTCTTTTTTTGTCCCTCCTTGTGCTTAATTGGCTTGAATTTCCTTGATTTAATGTTGATATGTGGCCCACACATTCACATTAGGTCTTGAATCTTTATGAATCATTAAGACCTTATGAGGTCTTGTAAAAGTGTTATGAAGTGTTGTGACACATTTTCACACTTTTCTAGAATCTTATTATTATAATTCATCTACATACCCCTTTTTTTATCACTTACCAAGTCTTATTTTAAAGTGTTGTAAAGTCTTGTAACAAGATTTCACGCTTTTCTAGGCTTTCCATCAATAAATACACCCTTCTTATGCTTTATTTGGCCCCTTTATGCACTTACAATCCTTAATTAAGTGTACTTTTAAATATAAACCCAACAAACATCATTTAAGACAACTCAATTCCTGACACCCATTCACATGCCTTGAGTGGAACCCATTCACCATTAGGAGCGAATGAGTCCCTCCTGGCACAAAAATCAAAATAAATTCAAATTACTGGCGAGTTTTTATTTCTTAAGACCTAAGGTTGGCCTGTGATGTATTTTTGGGAAATTAGGGCATAATTATGTATAAATATATAATTTTCTATTCATTTTAAGCCCCATTCATCCAAGTATTCATTCATGCTTTCAATCCATCATAGCATTCAAGCATTCTAGCATCCTTAATCATTCAATCAAGCATTCAAGCATCTTGGAGAAACATATCTTCAGACTTCAACATCAAGGGTTTGGTGAGTTTATGACATTGCATGTTATTTGTTCATCATTATCTCTTTATTTTATTTCATTTTTAAGGGTTTGATTATCAAACCAAGGTTTGAACTAGGAAAACCCCTATACTCTAACCCTTAACACTTTTTCTCCTCTTTCAATGTGTGTTTTGTGGGTCTTGTATGCAGATTTGTCAAAGAGATAGGTCTTAAAAGTGTCATCAAATTGTTGAAGATCATTCAAGTCAAAAAAACCCTATTTGAAGCTTGGAGAAAAATTTCCCGTCAGATTTTCCAAATTCAGATCTAGCAACTTATCAAGTAGAAAAGTGCAGATCAGGACCCACACAGTTGACCCCTGAATTTTCAGAAATTTAGAGGTGGAATAATTCACCATATGTGGGGAATGAGTCCCACTGCCAGGCTGGAAAAAGTGTTTGCTAAAGTTTTCTGTTCCCGACATCCTGAAACTTGTTCTAGCAGTTTTCACTAGAAACATGACAATTCACCATCTATGGCGAATGAGTCCTAGTGGGCTTCAATAGTAAACTTTATAGCATTCCAAAACCTCTCCACATCAGCTTTTAGCCTCCAGGTGCACCTCATCTAGTTTCATTAAGTTTTTTTATTGTTTGTTTATGCTTTTAGTTCTTTTTGCATATCACAACGTGTTTTCAAACACTTTGCATTTCTTAGTTTTGCATAAATAATCAACCTATTTTATCAGTTCTTTGCATTTAGATAATCTCATCTAGGAATATTTCATTCATGTTACATTAATCTTGAGTGTGAACATAGCCGGTTTTTACTCTATTCCTTTCCTTTTAGGCGAAAGACCCTAAAAGTGAAAGAGAACATTAGGGTACCAAGACCTATGTTTACACTTTGGTGAACCCGACATGACACAAAATCATAATCCCCACTTAATAGAAGCAATGCATCCTGACCCACCACAAATTATCCAATACAACAATCACATAAAGAGATACACTCTCCTTCAGGTATAATCTTTTGCCCTCCTGTTCTGATTAACCTGGATGACGATGAGGAAACAACAAAAATTGATGAAGAAATACATAATGAATTAAACACATTATTTTCCTCGTCTATGAGCTTAACCGAGATATCTCCTATACAAAGTGATGAGCCTAGCACTTCACCTAGTTTGGCCCGTGCTCTTTTCCCAACATGATTGGGAGGCAGATGACTTGTTAGATGGTCAACTTGCATTCACCTTACTGGCCTTTTACATTTTTATTTTTTGGTGTGATAACATGTGCATAATTTGATCCCTTGTGATGTGTTGTTTGATGTTCTCTCTCTCTTTATGCAATTCCTCTATTTGTCCCTTCATTCTTCTATATGTCGTACATTGCTTTTCGCTTTCCTTTTTCACCTTTGTTTTGTGTTTTCCTTTTGGGGATGACGCAAAGCGTTGAGACACCTTATGTCTCTTCCATGTTGACCCAAAAGGTCTCTCTATTTTATTTTCCACTTTTGTTTTGTGTTTTCCTTTTGGAGACGACACAAGGAATTGAGACCGAAATGTCTCTCTCACGTTGACCCAAAATATTTTCCTTTTTCTTTTTCCTTTTTCGTTTTCATTTTGCTTGTGTTTTCATTTTGGGAATGATGCAAAGAGTTGAGATATCCTATGTCTCTTCCATGTTGACTCAAAACAAATTCTTTTTCTTTCTTTTTTCACTCTTTGTGTCATTCTTCTAGTTCTATGTATTTGGGGAATGATGAAAGTTATGAGCTCTTTAATCAAAACATTGTAGCAATGAGCATACTAACCCCAAATCCATAGACCCCTTATACATTTGGTGTGTTATTTTTTGGGGGAAAACCCTCTTTCTTTTGTTCCTTTTTCATTTGCATGATGCAGCCTTACTTGAAAACATATGACTTGGCATATGGGATTTCCAAGTTGGATCTCATGTCTTATTTCTTTTTTCATTTTTCATTCACTACTTTAAAGTAATTGCTCATAGAATGGTGTATAGCAATTCCTTTAAAGTGGGGGCATACATTGGCATTATTCATTTTGCATTTTTCTTTTTCTTGGTTCTTAGTGCAACCTTCTTGTCTCATACGATGAATTTGTCACTTTATGGATGACATTGGGTATAGTGTCCTTCATAAGCGTGATCTATCTTAGCATATTACATTCCTCTTAGTGGCATGATGCGACACACTGCATCCCCTAAGTTGTGAATATTCTATTCTTTGATTGGTCCTCTCTTGGATACATTAGACACAATGTTCCCTAAGTTAAAGACCTCACATGAACTAATCAAGACTCCTTTGAACATCTTTTGCATGGGTATGTGCAGGATCATCATGGAAAAAATAGGCCCTTAAGTGACAAAAAAATCAGAGTTAGGCAACTTGCCGTAAAATTTGAATAAGTTATCTATATTATTTCAAAAATATGTAAGAACAGAATCTGTAGAAAGTTGAATGTAGTTTCTAAACTACTAGGTTTATTTTTTATTTTTAAATCTATTTGGTGAAAATTTGAAATTTCAATGCAATAGTACTTAAATTTTAGGGAAAAATAAGAAGTAGGTGTCTGTTGACCACCCTAACCACAATAAAATGATAATATTTTTTATAAGATTTTAGATATAAGTAGAGGACTCATGTTCGGATGTGATGCATATTTTTTTGTAATTTTTTCAAGTAAATAATTAATTATGATTTTTATTACAAATTTTAAAAAATATAAAAAATTATGTCCTGACCACCTTAACTTGGTCAAAACTTGATGAAATTCATTTTTATTTTTAATCCTATAGTATGAAAAGCATAGAATGTGACACATGTTTAGATTCAAAATGTGACACTGCTTTGAAAACTATAGATGTTTTTCAATCACTTATCAATCGGACTTCAGTCATAATTCAAATAGAAAATGAATAATAATTATTAATTAAATTCAAAGTAAAGCATAATTTATATTGGTGGAAAGTTGAGAATCTCCTTTAAAAACCCTTTTCATTTCATCAGTTTTGGGTAAAAAAAAATTCGTCAGCCACATACCCTACACATACCCATCATATCGCCACTTTTTTTCCCATCATGATCCTGCACATACCCGCATGTTGTAGTTTTTATTTGTTATATGACCACCTTGTATAACAAAACTTGCATGCATGTGGTTCCATCACATTTGTTCATGAGTTCTAAGCATACGAAGGTTTTCTTGCCTCATGAAGCATGAAATGACATTTTCCTTTGTGACACCTTATTAAAGTTATTAGGAGGTATAACTTTGATATGGTTGAGTGAGAAGCCCATTATGAGGCATGAATTTCCCCATAGCCACCTATGTGTTTGTGAGTGCATACCAGTTGTGAGTGTATGTTTCTCACCTTTTGGGCTTTCTCACCCAGTAGAAAGCCATGAGTTCCATCGCCCTAGAGTGAGTATGCATTTTCTTTCCAGATAAACAACCTAGATTTGATCCACAATGGGCTGGAAAAATGATCAAATCTTGATCTGATTCTTTCTTTCATCTTTCTCTTTCCTTTTCCTCTCTTTCGCTTCCATGTGCATTCTTTATGCTTATGTTTAGTTTTCCATGGTATCCTCATCCTGGGGGCTTGATCATCCCTCTTGATCATTGTTGTCTCATCTTGCTAAGCATTAGTTCAATGGAATCCCTCTTGAGATGCATTGCTCTACTTTAGTGTGAGTTTGAAGCAAGTTCTTCCTCAAGCACTAAAGTGGGGGCTAAATGTGGACATGAAAAAGGCAACCCTTCTATTTTTTCTTGTTTTGTCCCTCCTTGTGCTTAATTGGCTTGATTTTACCTTGATTTAATGTTGCAATGTGGCCCACACATTCACATTAGGTCTTGAATCTTTATGAATCATTAAGACTTTATGATGTCTTGTAAAAGTGTTGTGAAGTGTTGTAACACATTTTCACACTTTTCTAGAATCTTCTTATTATAATTCACCTACATACCCCATTTTTATCACTTACCAAGTCTTATTTTAAAGTGTTGTAAAGTCTTGTAACAAAATTTCATGCTTTTCTAGGCTTGTCATCAATAAATACACCTTTCTTATGCTTTATTTGGCCCCTTTATGCACTTATAGGCCTTAATTAAGTGTATTTTTAAATATAAACCTGACAAACATCATTTAAGACAACTTAATTCCCAACACCCATTCACATGCCTTGAGTGGAACCCATTCACCATTAGGAGCGAATGAGTCCCTCTTGGCACAAAAATCAAGTAAATTCAAATTACTGGCAGGTTTTTATTTCTTAAGACCTAAGGTCGGCTTGTGATGTATTTTTGGGAAATTAAGGCATAATTGTGTATAAATATATAATTTTCTATTCATTTTAAGCCCCATTCATTCAAGTATTCATTCATGCATTCAATCCATCATAGCATTCAAGCATTCTGGCGTCCTTAATCATTCAATCAAGCATTCAAGCATCTTGGAGTAGCATATCTTTAAACTTCAACATCAAGGGTTCGGTGAGTTTATGACATTGCATGTTATTTGTTCATCATTCTCTCTTTATTTTATTTCATTTTTAAGGTTTTGATTACCAAACCAGGGTTTGACCTAGGAAAATCCCTATACTCTAACCCTTAACATTTTTTCTCCTCCTTGCATGTGTGTTTTTCAGGTCTTGTATGCAAATTTGTCAAAGAGATAGGTCTTAAAAGTGTCATCAAATTGTCGAAGATCATTCAAAGTCAACACAACCCTATTTGAAGCTTGGAGAACACTTTCCCATCAGATTTTCTGGATTTGGATCCAATAACTTGTCAAGTAGAAAAATGCAGATCAAGACCCATAGAATTGAGCCTTGAATTTTCAAAAATATGCAGGTGGAATAATTCACCATCAGTGGCGAATGAGTCCCACTACTAGGCTAGAAAAAGTGTTTTCTAAATTTTTCTATTCCCAGCATACCGAAACCTGTTCTAACAGTTTTCACTAGAAACATGACTGATTTGCCATCTATGGCTAATGAGTCCCAGTGGGCTTCAACAGTAAACTCTACAACATTCTAGAACCTCTCCACATCAAATTTTAACCTCCAGGTGCACCTCATCCAATTTCATTAAGTTATTTTATTATTTTTTATGTTTTTAGTTCTTTTTGCATATCACGTGTTTTCAAACAATTTGCATTTCTTAGTTTTGCATAAATAATCAATCTATTTTATTTGTTCTTTGCATTTAGATCATCTCATCTAGGCATATTTCATTCATTTTACATTAATCTTGAGTGTGAACATAGCCATTTTTTACCCTATTCCTTTCCTTTTAGGTGAAAGACCCTAGAAGTAAAAGAGAACATTAGGGTACCAAAACCCATGATTACAAGATTATAGTTTCTTTTAGTTGAATTTTTGAATATATTGTGGTTGTAGTAGGGATCTTATTGAATATTAATAGTATTGTCTATTTTCTATTTTTTATTGTAAGGCAATAAGATTATGAAAATGATTGAGTTAGATTTTAGTTTGTTACTCAGAGAAATTGCTTCATTCTTGACTTTGTAATAGATAAGGCACAGATTGGAATAATTCATAAAACTCAAGCCTCAGTAGAATAAACCTAAAATTAAAAATTATATTTATTTATTTTTGTTTATTCTCACTTCACACCATTAAAATATAGAGTTATAGAGGGTTTTGAAGATGATTTAGCCAATTAGGCTCATCCTCTAAATTGTTAGTGTAAAAATTTTAATTTGTTTTGACATCATTAAAATCATTGTATGATATTGTGTAGAGGGGAACCAACCTTGGTTTTGTAAAGCCTAAAGCACAAAGAAGAAGAATTATAAATTTTGTCACCTATTTGTTGGCCACTGACCTAGGGTTCTTAAGTATAGGATCTAGCTAATGCTTAGAGAAACCTAGACAATCAGTTGGAAACACTAATAGATTGATGAATTTTCTAGGGATAAGTCAAGATTGAGTTATAATGCATACTCTAGTTATTCTAGACTTGTGAAAAATTATTTACTTGTTCTATCTAGTGGTCTAGATTTGGGAAAATTTAGTCAATTTTTTTATTTTAAGTCATTTGTTGAAATAAAAAATTGAAGAAATCTCATCAGAGTTTTAAATTTATTCAAAATTCTTGTGAAAGATTTCAAAATGTCCCCATTCATTTGGGTCGTGACCCTGATATCTCCAAGCTAGTGAAACAAGAAAGTATTTCAAGGGCCCTTCTCTCAAAATGGAAGGAAGGAGCTCTTTATTGAAAGGTGATCCTACAAAGAAGTTTGAGACTAAGCTAAATGATAAAAGAGATGGAAAGCTATGGGTAATGGTAAGTTAGACCCTACTTTTGTAAATTATTTTCTTTATGTAAGTAGTGATGATAGTTTTCCATGTTCACCAGTTAGATATGTAAGTATTGGAGTTCCATAACTTTCAATATGAAATATTTAAAAAGAGAAAGAACTCATGTAGAGACAAAGACAACAAGCTTATTAAGGAAATATTGAAAGAGAAATTGAATTGAACCAAAGGGAATATGATATCAAATATGGTGGTGTTTAATGGAAAGAGAAAGTGAATTGAACCACTACATCTTTTTCTTATTAAAACACTCAATTATGAGGGGCAAAAGATGTAAATAAAAATTGTAGACATAAAAAATATACAGATTGATATCGCACACTCGATCCTGATCCACTAACATCATTTCATCTTGAATCATCCCTTGGTCTAACCATTTAATCAAAACTCCTTATCTAATTAAATTCATCAATATTCATCTCTTAATTAAATAAATCCCTCGATTTAATTAAATCATTATCTCTGTGTAATTAGCTAGGTCATTTCATCTTCCTATCTTTATTTAATTAAATAATCCATATTATTTTATTAAATCTCAAAATTCATCTAATTAGATTAAATAAGTCAAACATTTATCTAATTTAATCTAACATCCCCCCCTTTTGGTTAAATAAATCAAAAATATTTATTTAACTAAGTCTAAATCATTCTTTTCTCATTTTGAGTTATTTAAATCCTAAAATCTAAGTTAAAATGGTCAAAGCAATTAACATCATTCAAATTAATCAAATCATGATCAATGATAATCCTAATCACTCAAATCCTCTAGGATTTGCAACTTGCACATGAAAATCAATTTAATTGATTTACAAATCATCTATTTTCATTCAAAAAGGCATCAAAGATGGAATATTCCTCAAATTTGAAATCTCCGGGCCCAAATGACTTGTCCATCCAACAAAGCATTTAAAGCTCTTACATTGTCTCTTACATGTCTCCCACTTGGAATTTAACTCATCTTTCATCCCCCCTAAACATGTCATCTCATCAAATTCAAATTTCAAACTTGCACATGGATCAAAATGTGCTCAACCTTCATCCTATCAAATGTTGACAAGTGGCACCTTGCCATTGGATGAATGTTAGTCCCACATTGCTCAATTTTGGACATTCATCCTTCAATATCATCTATAAATGAAGAGCTCCTCTCCTCATTTGATCATCCACAATTTGAGTAAAGTTACCATGCTCAAATCATTAGCAATCCTCATCAATTATCATTGAATCTTAGCTAGGTTATGCAAGTTTTTAGCTTGGAGCACTCAATCTTCATCAACAAAGTGGATCACCATCATCATTCATCAAAATTCATCAAGCTTGCATCATTGGAGTTGGGTAAGGGCCAATTTTCACATCAAATTGGCACCAATTCCCCCATGGGATCAAGAGTTTGCATTGCTTTCAATAGGATTTAATCTACTTTCTTGTTCTTTCATTATTTTCTTTTCTTCATTCCTATTTTGAGTTTTGTTAATGGATTTCATGGGGAATCCTTGTTCTTACTTGCATTTCATCTCCTAATGTATTCATTTGTTGTGTTTTGCAGGTACTAGGAAGAGGGTTCGCACATTTGGCGCTAGAAGGAGGGTTGGATATCATTATTTCTAATCTTTTCTTGAAATTTTTGTGTTTTTCTTCACACACGGGAAATTCCAATGCTGGGAGCTCAGTGTCACTGTTTTGGCACCATGGGCTCGTCAGTGTCGCTGTTTTGGTACTGCAGGCTTGTCAGCATCGCTATATGGCATCACTTAATACACAAACTACGCCGCTAGACTCGTCCCACCAAAAAAATTGAATTTTCAAACTTCGCCGCTGGACTCGCCAACCTGCAGAAATTTTCAAAAAAATATTAAACTCCGATGCTGGACACAAACTGTGACGCTGGGAAAAAATTGCGATGTAGTTGAGCTCTCTGTCCCGACACAGAGTGCCGCTGACTGGTAAGCGACGCTGTGAGGGCACCGCTGGGAGAACAAACTGCGATGCCTTCATGAGTTGCAATGCTGGGAGACAGTAAAAAGGGAAAATTTAATTTTAGCACGTGCTTTTGATTTATCACTGATTTTTCCTTTGTTTTCTGCTTTTTAATTTCTGTGTTTTTCCAGAATCTGACTGGTTTTTCCTCTTTGTAGGTTGGAAATCGAAGTCAAAAGAAAGAGAAGCATGAGAAGGATGTTCATCAAATCAAAGTGTTTTTAAACACTTTAGTGTTTTTTTAACACTTCTTTAAGAATTTGTTATCTTCTCCCTCTTAGGACACTAATTTTCGTTTGGGCTTAAAAAGGACATTTTCCATTTCTTGCAATAGCTAAAACAAACTTTAGGATCACAACTTACTAGATTTTGTTTATTGGATTAACAAATTGAACAAAATGTTTATCACTTGTCTTTTGGTGCTCTAAAACGAATTCATTATTGCTTTGTGAATCTAAAAAGAACAAGTGTAGCTTTGTTTTTCGTGAGGGCTTACTTAAACTAAAGCCATTGAAAAAGGACGTATGCGCTTCTCTCGTGCTTTATAGCGATCTTGAGAATCAAAAGGCCTTTTTCATGACTTTGGGTTAAGACAAAGCAATCACCTCCAAACTTTGATTTGGGTTTAAAATTGAACAAAATCTTGTGCGAGTGTGAGTGGGGGCTTTGTTGCGTATATTCTCTCTCCTTGTTGCCAACAAGGATTGATCGAGTTACGAATATTGTTCTTCATTCGCTTTTGTTTATCCTAGAGGGCCTGCCTTGGGGAGAAAGTACTCACCCAAGGGAATGACTCAATCGGTAACACTCTAAAGCCAAGAGTATTTCCAACCAGGATATAAATGTGGGTATTGGAAGAAATGCCAATATCACGCGGTTGATTCTGACGAGATGGATCCGAAAGGGGACCCTCGCCATATGAGTCAATCTCCACGAACAAAAAGTCTAAAATAGAACCCTTGTTTTGTAGTGACCAATTGATCCATTGACCGAGTTTATCAAAGTGGTGCATTGGAACTCAGTTTCCAAGAAGTTACTTGCCATGTCCAATCTTGGTTAAAATATAGAGGTTAAGACTTCATTCTTAACATACCTTTATATTTTTTCCTTGGTTGCATGTAAAATCATCTCTTCTTCTACAAAGGGCATGAGGAAAGCCCACCAAGAAAAAGGTACCAATTGAGCTAGGGTGTTATATTGCTTGTGAGTCAATTTGAAAACACAGTGCTTTAATCGAAAACATTGGAAAACCAACATTCAACATGAGCATCAAATCTCAAACCCTTTAGGAGAAGCAAATATCCTTGAAAAAATTCACATGTTATTGCTTGCCATTTGGATTCGTATCCTTAGAGGCTTCTAAGCATTTGGATTTCATCTCAATTTGCTCCTACTAAGGTCAACATTAGGAAACCTTTTCCCTAATTTCCTTGATTTCCGCATAATGGATTTTGTGGGATGAAAGAAAATTAGGACATTGGACATTCAGTTGAAAATCTAATCAAGAAGTGTGTTTGTGATAAAAATAATCCATTAAGCAAAGATTGAATCAATTGGACCCCACACATATGCTTGGCATCTTTTTGGTCATATGGTTTTCATGCAAACATTGATCTTTTGATTTTTGAATTACTCTTAGAGAAAGGCATGTTCTTCACTACCTTGGTCTTGTAAACAAGTCCTTCCTAGGTTCATTTAGGAGCAAATCAAACATTTCACCTCATTCATCCCAAACATTTATCAACCCATCCCACCAAACAACTTTAGAGCTTTGGAAACATCATTCTAGACTTGGGTAAATCATCAAAATAAAAATCACCTTGTTTAGTTAGGAGTATGGGAATGTATCCTTTCTCATACCTCTAATTAAATTAGCTATCCTCTGAGAAAATTCATCATAAGATCACATCCAACATCTTAGGGTTTACAAGTTCACTATCCAATCAAACCAATCAAAATCAAACCCTAAGTCTAGCATTGATACAAAGTCCCTAAATGTTTGACACCCATATCATTTACCCCTTTCATCCTTCATCTCGTCATTGGTCCTAAGAACCTTAGAGGTCACTTTTGCAACAAGGTCAAAACACAAGAGGAACATGGAATATAAACTTGATCCATACATCATAAGTAATCCAAGTCAACTAAGCTATCAAAGCCTTACAACGTCGATTGATTATCAACACTCACATCTATACAAACTATACATGGGATCATTACCTTCTACAAATGTTAATGGCACAACGAGTGTGAGTAGGCCCAAATCAAAGATTGGAACACATTTCTCGATGGTAGATCTAAATCCAAACCTACAAGTCTGTCAACTGAACAATCAAAGCATGAGCCTTCAAATGAACAATTTCATCCCATCAAATCCCTACAAGCCAAATGAGAATGCATCAAATACAAGTTTTCGAAACATGAATCCGGCAAACTTTGGGATAAATATGTTTGCAAACCATACAATTGTCGTTCAGAATCCAAACAAGATGTTAACAACTCCAAAATAAGGTAATGTGATTCCAAACATCAACAATGTTCAATTTCAACTTATCATGCCAAATCTGAGTGTCATCCCAAATCAAAACATTGTCCAAAATCAAACACAAGTACACACTCCAAATCTACGTGAACAAAAACCAAATCAACTATATCAAGGGTGTCAAGATCGAAATCAAGATCAAATTTGGTGAGATCAAATTGCTACACTTACCAAGATAGTTGAGTCATTTTTCCAAGAGACATCTCCAACACCATTACCCATATCAACATCATTCCTTGGTTTAGGGCTTCCCCCTTTACCTAGCACCAATCACTCCATCCAAATCAATCCACCTAACACCAATCAAGCCATCACATCAAAACCTTGGAATATACCATCTACATTGCACCAACAGATGGTATCTAATCAAATGAAAACATCAATCCTGACAAATCAAAATATGGTCTCCCAAAGACCTATCACCTTGGTTATTCTGACCATTCCTATCACCACCCCTATCACATTGGTGCAGGAGCACCTAGGAAATCTTAGGCATTTAGGAAGTCTAGGATGCTTTTCTTTTGTTTTGTTGTTTATCAAGAAGGTAATTTTGACCATTGAGTTGAGGATATTGTTAATGGATGAAGTTGTTCTCTAGGATAGAAGTTGAGGAAGGGTGAATGAGTTTAGGAACTCATCTTACCTAGTTTTCAAAAATTGGCAAAAGTTGAAAAAAATAGTGCATTTTACAACTTTTCCATTTAATGACTTACATGACCAACCAAGGGAGTCTAACTATTTTTAAAACCTATATAAGGAGTGCCTTGACCTAAGATCAGGGTTAGAAGCATTGGCATTATAGTGAGATTTTTGTGAAATTGAAGAAAGGATAGTTGTTGGAGTTAATTTTTGATTTTTATTTCAAAGAAGAGCTTTAATGGATTGAATTTATTACTGTTTTATACATAGGATGTAGTGCTATTAGTGTACAAGCTTTGTGTGCTATTAACTTAGTTTCTTGTTAACTTTCAAGCATTATTTGTAAATAAGTTTGTTTCTAGTTTGTTGCTGATCTGAACCAGGCAGTCTGTAGAAAATGGAGGTTTAGCTCACTTTCTCACCGTACAAATTGTACGGCCCTTTGGGAATAGTGGATAGGCTCCATGAGTGTAAATATGGTAGGTTTTAGGGTCTATGTGTGTACATGAGTTGTTGGTAAAGTCTTTCCCTAGGCGAGTCAGGGTGAGTCTGGCTAGGGGAGACAGGAAGTGCAGGGCACCAAAACTACAGGGGTGTTAGAATTTTGGCAAATCATTGCTTGGAGAAGATAGGTGAGTGTCTTGGAATTACATAGCAAAGAGGAGGAAGCTCCTTCATTACATTTGATGAGAGCAAAGCTTGACAGTTTCAAAACAACCAGAAGAGGCTTATAAAACCCTAGTTTTAGTCCATTTCCAAATGTGGTTGTTGTATAGACAGTGAAGGCCTATGACCTCAAAAATATTTGAGAGGTAGGAAATTGAATTAGGAACCCCAAGGGAAGATTGGGATGTTCTTTAGAAAGACTGGAGATTAAGCCTATTTTCTCAGAGAAAGAGGCCTAATTGGGGCTCTAGGGCTAGTAGCCTTTTCCAACCCTGAATGAGGGTTTGATGAAAGCGATGTGAAGGTAGAGTAAGGTGAGCCTTCAAGAACCCTAGGAGGATGGTATGAAGCTATTGGAGACACCTCTACACCCCTACAAAGTTGAAATTGAGTGTTGTGGTTAGGTTAGCCTTTAGGGTAGATTAAGGGCTAAGGAAGAGTTGGAGACATTGCACCAAGATTGTCTTGGGTGGTTAAATTGGTGGTGGAAGTGGGGTTGGCCAGGAGAACCAAGGGTACCTAAACATGCAAAGGGGCCTATAGGTTAAGGTGGTGGAGTAAGACACCAAGAAGGTCTTGCAAGCAAGACCTAGAGTAGGAATCTGAGATTGATTCCTCCAACCCCTCTCCCTATCACACACCCATCATATCTCAATCCCTCACTACCATGATCGCTCCAAGCATATCTCAACAACTTGTCACTACATCCAACACAATTCTGAATACACCACCACTACCACCAAAACCAAGTGCAATAAGTCAATATTGTAACATCGCACTAAAAGCACATCAAGCCTACCAACAAGCGCTTCAACAATATCAAGTGGCTCCACAAGCTGCTCAAGCTACCCAACAAACAAAAGCACAAGCACAAAAAATGACAACTATTGAGAACAATGATCAAGATCAATCCATCACTGAGCACCTTGAAGCTATGTCTACTTCATCCAATGATCAAATCAACATATGTCAAGAGTCACTTCTCAATCATGATCAAAATCCACCAACCAACAATGATCCAATTCAAGAAATTTCAACATCATTTGACCCTATGGTTGAAGACATTGGAAACCCTCCACCACAATTTTTGAAAACAAGATCAAGATCTCTCCATCGATGAGCACTTTGAAGATGTTTTCACCCCATCCAATGATCAACTCACCATACATCAAGAGCCACTTTTTAGTGATCTATTTCAAGGAGTGTTAGGATTATTTGATCCTATTGACATAATGCACAATCCATTGACCTATGATCATGTTGAAAATGTCTCTACATCACCTTATGAGTTAGAGGACATATCTCAAGAATTTATCCCAAAGCATGATTAACATCTTTCTCCAAGGTCTAGCAATGGTCCTTTCCAAGACATGTTGACATTCTTTGACCTCATGGTTACAGATACTGAAGAAATCTCAACTTGACACTTGATCCAAGTCCACTCAAAGATCAAGAGGATATTGAATCATTCCCCATGCCTAATGATGACATCCAAGAACCCTTTGTAAGCAATCCATCCTTTGAAACTGACCCATGTCAAGAACTTGATCCAAGGCATGTCAAAAGCAAATCTGAAATCATTCAAGATCAAGAATTTGTATCTTCAAGATACTACAATAATCTAATGGACACTCTCCTATCTATGCAAGATGATCATATCCATGTAGCACATACTCCTCCATCTACCCATGAGATGCTTTCTATGGATGGACATGTAGATGATCTTCATTCAAAACAAGATTACTTTACTCCTAACATTATAACACAAAAAGAGTAGGTTCTTGACTCCTATAGTCAAGTTGAGTCTTCAACATCAGGATCAGATATATCCCAAATTCAGATAGAGGAAATCATGAATAAAGATATCCAACATTATCCACTCAAGAAATCAGGTCAGATAGAACAAGATATTCAAAAGTCAGCAGAGCATCCAATTGAAATAACATCATCTACAGTGGTCAGTTATCAGAGAATGCATTCTAAACAAAAGCTCTCGGAACAAGTGGAATCAAAGCATGAAGGTACTACTACCACCATACTGGGGGAAACTTTATCTAATGCAAGCATCAACATAGGGAGCATGAAGAATCTTTATGGTGAAACCATTGTCAATACTACAACCAGTCATGCCTTGAATCTTCATCCATCCATCACCCCATCCATGAATTGGGATCAAAGTCAAAAGAAAGAATTGAATCAAAGTACGAAGAACTTTATCAAAGAAAAAGAATCAGAAAATCATAATGGACAAATCAAATACATATGGATACCAAAGAATACAAAGAAAGATTATCCCTATCAAACTCCATCAGTCAAAGAAACTATGGGGAAAAATAAAAAAGGGAAAAGTATCCATCAACGATGTTCAAAAAAGAAAAAGCAGGCTTTTCAAGTGAGGTACAAAGTGTATCAAGCAGTTGGTCCTAATTCCACACACACTTTTGTATCTACCCATCTTTGCTCCTCTTCCCAAGTTTGGAGAGTCAAAGGTTCCAAACTGTCAACCAATCCATCTCCTATCCCTAAACACACTCCATCCATGCCTCCACACATGATATCCAATTCTCACATTGACCATGTATTGGCAACAACCCTTCATCATAAGGATTCATAAGGCACTCTATTGCAATGTGTGCATAGAGACAGAGTTAATCCCGGTATCAACGAAGTAGATCAGAAATCTCAAAAGTTGCATTCAAGTGCAAGTATTCTAGCAAAGCAACTCCTTCAAGCAGGATATTGATGGCACATTATGATAGGGGCATCTACGTCAACACCACCAGGTGGTTCAGCATGAATCTTTTAGAAAAATCAAAAAAATATCAAAAAATATGAAAATCCAAAAATATCAGAAAAGGGATTGAAAACAGTAAAGATAAAAAATCGTCCTCTAGTGAAAACCACTACGGTGGAGCTTTGGGAAAATCAATGATGAAAACTTGGAAAACAGGCATCATGTGTAGAATCAAGCATCTACGTGCGCCAGTTCAAGTGAAAGCATCTCATCCCATCCATAATAAATCAAGCATTCCATCCATCTTATCCATAATAAATCCATTCATCCATAAACCATTTATCCAATCCATTTTCATCCATCTGCATCCATCATCCAAGTTATCTTGATCTTGATGAAAGTTTGGGGCACACTTTACGCTTGCTTACAGTAAAACATCTTGACATGGGTCATTTTCAGTGATCCTATCCTATCCAACATTATCTAAGCCATGAAGAATTATCCAAATGAGTATTCTTTATCCAAACTCCTTATCTTATCACAAGATAATCCATATCCATCCATCCATACACCTATTTGAGCATCCACCCATCATTCCCTACATTGCTAGACATTGGGGGCAGATATTTACATCTTGCTTCGGGAATAAATCTTGGTCTATATCCTCTAACTTCTGTGGTGATCCGAACATTGGTAAACATGAAATCAAATTGATTAAGCATTTGTGATCCAGAATCCAAATCACTAGCCCATGATATATTTTGACAAAAAAATGTTCCTTATCAAGCTTCATCTTTCATCGAACATCAAACCAAGCAATCGATATCAGTTGCATCTAAGTTGCACATCCAACATCACATCAAATTATCCAAACATCTTTTGTTCCAAACCAAGCTTTAATAATCCTGATCAATCGAATCCAATCAATCCATAATCTTGAGATATCCTTCCCAATCATTGTGTTGCTTAACACTATCCTTGCATTGTTGTGCATCCTCAACAATGGTATCATCATCAATCTTGATCAATCAAATCCTTGCATTGTTGTGTATCCTCAACAATGTTATCATCATCATCAATCGATCGATCGGATTAATCAACCTTAGCTTGGTTTTTAGCAAAATCCCAAATAGAGAACTAATATCATCACACATATCCATATCCAAATCATCAAAATCATGCAAAAATAAAAAATAAATAAATCCAAAACATATCAAAATCCAAAAAACATCTATAAAACATAAAACATTAAAAACATGATATCCAAACTATGTCGTCTCTGAGCTTAAACATAGGCAAGGCTAATCTTTGATTAGCCCCCAAGACATCAAAATCTAAAAAAATTCATCAAAACATCAAAATCCAAAAACATTCGAAAAAAACATCAAAACCCAAAAACATTCGAAAAAACATCAAAATCCAAAAACATTCAAAAAATGCAAAAAATCCAAAAACATCCATAAAATCTCAGAAAACCCCAAAACATTCAAAAAATAAAAAAATCAAAACATTTGTAAAATCTTGAAAATACCCAAAACAACCTCAAAACATTCCAAAAAATGTCAAAACATCCAAATATTTGAAAAAATCCATTTGTCTCATCTCGCTTTCACTTGAAATAATCAATCATCCATAATAAACTGATCATCACCTTCATCCTTTGGCAACACAAACATAAACAATCACAATAGTCAGGAAAAATCAAACTCCAAATGCAACAATCAAAATCAAAACAACAAATCTTTAAAACAAAATCAAAGTCTTGATCATTTTCAAACATGTCAATCAACTTTATATCAAGAGCCTATCAATCAACTTATCAACCCATCATCATCCTATACAATGCATGTCCTAGGATATATTGTTTTGACAATGGGCATCATTTTGGATATCACCTTGGATTCTTATCCTATCAAAACACATCCCTTTTGCTGAAGGTATGAAGAACATTGGCTTGTTTGTGTACTTGATCTTTTCTTTTGGTTTATCTTATTGTGCTCATTCCAAGGACCTCTCAATGATGTCCCCAACAAAGGGATTTAGAGAGATAGGAATGGGGCAATGATCATTATCTTTTTATCTGTTGTGCTTGTTGGACATTCTTGTAATATAACCTTGGCGAATACTTGCTTTGTTAGGTATGTCCTAGCAAGGTTTCTGTATGTCAAGTGTGAACAAGAATACTCCTATCTGTTTGTTGAGTCAAAGTCCATCACACTAGGTGCAACGCCATCTTGGTTCTTTATACCCTGATGCATCGTGCCTACGTGTGTTATCAAACATAAGGTAATTGGCCCTTTGAAAATCCCAACTCCTTGGCAAGAAATCATCATGTCATCTCATGTCTTGTTGGAATCTCTTATTTTCTTCTATCTCTTTCTTTTCGTGCTAACATGGTACCATGACAGTTAATCATAAATCATCATTAATGCATCCATCCTGCATCCAAAAACCATACTACATAATGAATATCATATCATATAGAAAGCATTAATCATACCACATGCATTCATCCCCATCATTGCATAATATAGATTGGTTATTCTAAACATCTCATAAACCATACATTTATCATCTATTTTCATAATCATAAAAGAATCATCATATCAAATCATGTGCATCCATGTCATCCATACATCATCATATCATCCATTAGATATAAACATCATAATCATCTCATCATCAATAATGTCACTGTCATGGTACAAATCAGGATCAAGTGGGTGTAATATATCAAAATAGGCATGAGGCTACCCATGGCTGATGACTGTCTACATCATCAAATCTATCTACATCAAACATATGAGTTGATCTGATCTTGAACCTCTTTGTCGAGAGATCGACCCTTAAATCAAACCTCTTCGCCCGATCTCTCGAGGGGGCAGTATACCAGCGTAATTCTTCTCGCTGGGGCAGCAGTGGGGCATCATAAAATCAGAGAATTTTGAACTTTGATCTTAGCAAGATTATTCTTTGAACCAACACAACAAGTGCATCACTTCAAAGAGGGGCAAAATGTAGACATGAAAATATATAGATTAATATCGCACACTCGATCCTGATCCACTAACATCGTTTCATCCTGAATCATCCCTCAGTCTAACCATTTAATCAAATCTCCTTATCTGATTAAATTCATCAATATTCATCTCTTAATTAAATAAATCCCTCGATTTAATTAAATCATTATCTCTGTGTAATTAGCTAGGTCATTTCATCTTCCTATCTTTATTTAATTAAATAATCCATATTATTTGATTAAATCTCAAAATTCATCTAATTAAATTAAATAAGTCAAACATTTATCTAATTTAATCTAACATCCCCCCTCTTTTGGTTAAATAAATCAAAAATATTTATTTAACTAAGTCTAAATCATTCTTTTCTCATTTTGAGTTATTTAAATCCTAAAATCTAAGTTAAAATGGTCAAAGCAACTAACATCATTTAAATTAATCAAATCATGATCAATGATAATCCTAATCACTCAAATCCTCTAGATTTTGCAACTTGCACATGAAAATCAATTTAATTGATTTATAAATCATCTATTTTCATTCAAAAAGGCATCAAAGATGGAATATTCCTCAAATTTGAAATCTCCCCCCAAATGACTTGTCCATCCAACAAAGCATTTAAAGCTCTTACATTGTCTCTTACATGTCTCCCACTTGGCATTTAACTCATCTTTCATCCCCCCTAAACATGTCATCTCATCAAATTCAAATTTCAAACTTGCACATGGATCAAAATGTGCTCAACCTTCATCCTATCAAATGTTGACAAGTGGCACCTTGCCATTGGATGAATGTTAGTCCCACATTGCTCAATTTTGGACATTCATCCTTCAATCTCATCTATAAATGAAGAGCTCCTCTCCTCATTTGATCATCCACAATTTGAGTAAAGTTACCATGCTCAAATCATTAGCAATCCTCATCAATTATCATTGAATCTTAGCTAGGTTATGCAAGTTTTTAGCTTGGAGCACTCAATCTTCATCAACAAAGTGGATCACCATCATCATTCATCAACATTCATCCAGCTTGCATCATTGGAGCTGGGAAAGGGCCAATTTTCACATCAAATTGGCACCAATTCCCCCATGGGATCAAGAGTTTGCATTGCTTTCAATAGGATTTAATCTACTTTTTTGTTCTTTCATTATTTTCTTTTCTTCATTCCTATTTTGAGTTTTGTTAATGGATTTCATGGGGAATCCTTGTTCTTACTTGCATTTCATCTCCTAATGTATTCATTTGTTGTGTTTTGCAGGTACTAGGAAGAGGGTTCACACAAAAATAAAAAATGCTACCTAACTATTATAGCAATTATGAGGGAAGTTTTTAGAGCATAAAAAGCTATGTACCTTTTTAAAAACTTGTTTTTTTTAAGCTATAGAGGACTCATCACCTTCAGTGGCGAATGGGTCCCTATTAGGGTTTCCAAAATTGAGATTAGGGTCATGTTCCTTGATGTCTACACTCTTAAAATCCTGATTATCAAGTTCTGGAAATCTGTAGTTAATTTTGTAGCTCCAATTCTTTTATTTTTCACTTTGAATGACAACTTTTGCAACTTGACAACTTTGACAATTTTGCTCCAAACTTACTTCACTTGATCTTTAACCTATAAACCTACAATCAAACATTCAATGGAGGGAAAAATTATTGATTGTTAGTGAATGGGTGTTTGCCTCAGTCAAACCCCTTTTAGGTAATTAAACCAAATGATGAAATAATACAATTGATGTCACCTTGGATGATGCCTTGTGAAACAAATCTACAAACTAACATGTAGTGGCCATGAAGAATGCTTGCAAGTAGATCTTCAATGCTACATCCAATTCTTTAGCTCAACAACATGAATGCATGAAGCAAACCCTTGACATGATGATATGATGTTGAATTGTTGCAACAAACTTTAGAAATATGCCTTTTAATGCCTTGTGAATACTCTTGAGATGCTCTTGTGAACTCCAATTCACTATAGTGCTTGAAAGTCTAGGATTTCTTAGGAGGAAACTAGGTGAATTTACCATTTATTTATACTAAATTAGGAGATTAACGTCAAAATTCATACAATTAAGGCCGACACCAAATCTGGAAACAAACATTATTAAATTCCTACCAAGATGAAATTTAAAAAGGGGGTCCTCATTAAGGGATGACCCATTCGCCACCTTAGGAAAATGGGTCCTGGCTCAGTTTACCAAGACCCAACCTTGGGGGATGGAAAGATCACTAAAAACCCACTCTAGATCAACTAAAAAATAGGGGTCCTATTAAGGGAGGACCCAATTTCCACCTAGGGCAAATAGGTCCCGGCACCATTTTACAAGACCTAATTTTTTCCAATTTAAATGTTATATTATTTAATTACTGGGTGTCGAGATAGATCTTCGGGAGGTGTCATAAATAAGGCTTAAATTTGAAAGTTTGTTACAACACTTTACAACACCTAAATAAGGTACACATTATGTACATTTTATTCAAAAAGGGGCCCATAAGACTTAATTAAGTAAATAAGTCCTAGAAAAGTATGAAAGTGTGTTACAACACTTCACAACACCTTTGCAAAGGACCAATTAAGGCTTGATTTAATCAAATAAAGGTCCTAGAATGATGTGAACATGTACAACACATTACAACACTACTTCAAGACACCATTAGTTTAGTTTTAATATTAATTATCCAAACCAAGTAAGGGAAAAGGCTACTTTTTTCGTTACTACATTTTTCCCCCACTTTAGTGAGAGGATGAACCCATTTCAAACTCAAACTAAAGTAGACATCCAAGACACTTAAGTATGCAACAATAACAAATATACATAATCATACCCTGTCAAAGGCCAAGAAAAATATACAAAAACAAAGGATCAAGCACAACCATTTCAACACGATGTGAAATAGAGGTGTTTGTCCATAACATATGCTACTCACCCTAGGGTAATGGAACCTCAGTCTATCCACTAGGTGAGTTGTGCAAAAGAAGTGGTTTAGTGAGAATGTCATGCTAGTGTGTCAGCTTCCCACCGTATAATGAGAAATTCATGCCAGTGTATCGGCTTCCCATCATACTAACCATACCAAACTTATCCTTCTGATAACTTCAATAAGGCACCACAATGTAATGCTTTTGTAAATGATTTTGTTATGTAAATTTTTTTTTAAAGGGGCTTTTTCTTTGTTCATGTAAAGTTCTTCCTCTTAGGGAACATTGTGCCTAATGTCTCCAAGAGAGGACAAGTCAAAATTGTTAGATCATCACCCATGGGATGCCTTGTTCGCATCATGCCATGTTAGTAGATCGTACACTCTTGAATGGAATGAACCCTAATGAAATCACCAAGATGAGGATACATCACAAGAAAAAAGAAAAATTACGCCATAAAATTTTGCAAAAAAGATGTCATTGATGTATGCCTCCACTTTAAAGTGGTTGCTACACCATTACTATGATAAATTGTTTTAAATTAGACAATGTTTTTGTCCTAAGCCATGAGATATTTCCTCAGAAAACCCTATGCCAAGTCATATTCTTCCAAAATAAGTTGTGTCATGAAATAGGAAGGAAGGGTTTCCCCCACAAATAATAAGGGATCTATGGATTTGGGGTTAGTATGTATTTTCTATAGTTTTGTTATAAGAGAATTGAATTGTCATCATCCCCCAAATACACATAGAACTAGAAGAATGACACAAAGAAAGAAAAAACAAAGAAAAACCTTTTGGGTCAACATGGAAGAAACATGAATGTTTCGATGCCTTGCATCATCCCCAAAAGGAAAACACAAGACAAAGATAGATATTTTAGGTCAACATGGAAGAGACACGAATGTCTCGACGCCTTGCCTTGATCCCCAAAAGGAAAACACAAGATAAAGAAAAGAAAAAGACAAAGCTTTTGGGTCAACCTAGAAGAGACATAAATGTCTCGATGCCTTGCGTCATCCCTAAAAGGAAAACACAAGACAAAGAAAGGGATGCTTACGACATAGAGAAGAATGAAGGTACATATAGAGGAATACATAGAAGAGAGAGGATGCATCAAGTGAAACATCACGAGGGATCACATTACGCACATACAATCACATATAGAAAAATTAAAAAGTAAAAGACTAGTAAGGCACAGGCTAGTCAACCTAAAGCAAGGTCATTCGCCTCCCAATCTCGGTTGGTATAAATAGAAGGTGAGCAACTAGCCAAAGGGACAACATCGAGTTCCAAACTAGGACACGCACCAAGTTCAACACTCTTTGTAGGTGATTTATCATTTAAGTTCATATAAGAAGAAGAAAAATTATTCAACTTATCATGCACTTGTTCATCAATCTTTGCAATGTCAATTTCATCATCTAAGTTAATCATAATAGGAGGTCGAATAACAATTTCCATGCAATGTTCTTGTTTATGTTGCAGCGAGGGTTGAGAGTCATCATGAATTGCTTCAGGTAGATTTGGATTTTTATTTTTTATATTATGGTTGTTTTCTTGAGTTTGTAATCTACAAGCAATAGCACAACGTCTACGTCTACGCTCTCTAGAACTTTGATTTCTTTTCAGTTTATTGTCAATCATAGGTTCCTTCTCTTCCTTGGGAGGAATAGAAGAAACCACTTTCTCTTTGACTTTGTAAACTTGTTTGACTCTAGGAGGGACAACAGGATTGTTTGTGTTATTTCATGGTCTCTTGTGGTAAATCCCAGGAGGTTGTTATTGTATGTTCAATTTTTTTTTTGGTTCAATCACTGTTTCATCAAGGATAGTTGGTTGAGTCATATTGCGAAGGGATAGTTCTGCTATTTTCTTTGCCTTGAATATTTTATAAGATTTGAAAAAGAAATCCTCACGATGTTTAATAGGTTCCATAATCTTAGGCCAAAAGTAATATAATGAAAAGTTTCCTTTTATGAATGTAGGATTAAATCCACTGTGATGCATAGTAAAGGTATCATTGCTAAATGGAAACTTTAGACATTTATGCAAAACTGAAGGGACAAGGTTCATGGAGAAAAGCCATGGGTAGCCTAGCTTTACATGAAATTGGTCTGATTGTGGAATGATGGAGAATGATACTTTTAGTGTTTTCAGTCCAACTTTTAAATGGAGATCTATCGATCCTATCATAGAGAAATCAAATCCATTATGTGTCTTGATCCATTATTTCAGGTTATCATATGTTTCTTGATATAACTCATGCACACATAAGAATTCCTCTATGATCGCATTCTATCCACAGACAAGATCAATCAATATCCCATTAGTGGGCTTGTCATTGATTCAATCGGCTATCTAAAGAGGACCATTAGGTGCACATTTAAGTATGCCATTTTGTGAGAAAGCAATGTCAAGAGGTTGTCTAGTCAAGCCCTTATGAGGTTTAGCTTCGATAAATGCTATCACCTTCTCTACAGGATGTGGTTGCATATGATAATGATCCATGTTAACATTGTTCTTAGTTTTAGTAGGAGGATTGATTGTGACATGTATGGTGCTATTGTCTTGTTTGTTCAAGTATTCATGAAGGAAGCAACTAAGGTTATAGATGATTTATGTTTCATTTCAAGTTTTAAACACTTTCCTTAGATTTTTGTATGACAGGAACCAAGCTAATGTCTATGCATTTACTAAGGATATGAGCTTGTAAATTTTCTTGTTGCTCATCTAGCTTGTAAATAACATCATGCACATTGATTATAGTAGGCGAAGTCATAGGAAATGAGGTATGCAAATTATGAGCCATGGAAGGTTGGTTCTCAACACTATTAGAAAGAGAGTTAGGAAACCCAAGATCCACAATGAGTGAGATATCATGGGATGACATAAGCCTTGAACTAGATGTCTTATAATAGTATTACAGATAGGACACCAAGTTGTAAAGCTGATGCAAGTTTTACAAACCTAGTGTGCAAACCCTAGAATAACAAAGGGGAAATGTAATAACCTAGAATGAAATGCAATTTTCAGATTTCAAGCAATACAATTTTCTAAAAATGAATGTTTGGATGCAATTTTGAATTTTAACAATACACTAAAATGAAGCAATTTAAGCTAAATGTAATGAATTTGATGAAACAAAAAATTAGGAAACTAAACCAAGAAAGCGACAACACTAAACAAAAGCTAGAAACTCATATTTCATTGTCCAAAAAATGCAAATCAATAGCTAATATGGACTTATTTTCCAGTAAGGACGAATGTGTCTGGATTAGATATTTTTGAAATGTCTCAGTAGATTTCAGGGTGATTTTTGATGCATTTTTAGATGTTAAAAGATGTAGGTTTGACATGATTAGGGACTCATTCACCAGTAAGGGCGAATGGGTATTGGTTAGGTATTTTAAAACTATTTTTTTAATGATTTGCAAGCTTTCAATACTATGTTTTAGTTCTAGGTCTGAGACAATGGCTTTAGTTTGAGATTTTCCAAAAATACAATGTAAATGTGCAATAAAAAGATGAAATGCAAGGCCTAAATTGAAATGCAATATATTTTTTATTTTCAAATGCAATTGTATGAGATCTAAATGATATGCAAAATGATTGATTTTATTTTGTATTTTTCAAATTTAGAGAAATGCAAAACAATGGAAATCTAGATAGTAGATGAGATGCAAGATTTGAATGCAAAACAAGTAACCCTAAATGAGATCTTAATGAATGAAATATCTAATCTAAAATGCAATGAGAGACTCCAAAAAGTAGAAAATTACAATGCTCAATATGTCGGGTTCACCAAAATGTTTAATGGTGAAAGGTGTGTGTTTACCATCATGAATGAACAAGATGATAAACCACTAGATCTTTTTATTATTAAAACACTCAAGTATGAGGGGAAAAAGATGCAAATAAAAATCAGAAAAGCTACCTAACTATTATAGCTACTATGAGGGAAGTTTTAGAGCATAAAAAGCTATGTACCTTGTCAAAAACTTGTTGTTTTTAAGCTACAGAGGACTCATTCACCTTAAGTGGAAAATGGGTCCCTGTTAGGGTTTCTGAAACTGAGATCAAGGTCATGTTCCTTAATGTCTACACTCTCAAAATCCTAGTTATCAAGTTCTGGAAATTTGTAGTTATCTTGTAGCTTCAATTCTTTGATTTTGCACTTTGAATGACAACTTTTGAAACTTGACAACTTTGAAAAAATTTCTCCAAACTTATTCCACTTGATCTTCAACCTATAAACCTACAATCACACATTCAAGGGAGGGAAATTTTGTTGATTGTTAGTGAATGGGGTTTTACCTCAGTCAAACCCCTTGTAGGTAATTAAACCAAATGATGAAATAAAGGAATGAAGCATGAAACATGAAATAAAGCAATTGAAGTCACCTTGGATGATGTCTTGTGAAACAAATCTATAAACTAACATGTAGTGGCCATGAATAATGTAGATCTTGATCCTTGAATATGATATGAACAATGCTTGCAAGTAGATCTTCAATGCTACATCCACTTATTTAGCTCAATAACATGAATGTATGCATCAAACCCTTGACATGATGATATGATCTTGAATTTCTGCAAAAAACTTTAGAAATCTACCTTATAATGCCTTGTGAATGCTCTTGAAATGCTCTAGTGAACTCCAATTCGCTATAGTGCTTGAGTGCTTGAAAGTATGGGAGTGCTTAGGAGGAAACTAGGTGAATTAACCCCTTATTTATACTAAATTAGGAGATTAACCCCAAAATTCAAACAATTAAGGCCAACACCAGATCTAGAAACAAACATTATTAAATTCCCACCAAGATGAAATTTAGAAAGGGGGTCCTCATTAAGGGAGGACCTATTCGCCACGTTGGGCGAATGGGTCCTAGCTCAGTTTACTAGGACTTGACACCAAGGGATGGAATGAGCACTAAAAATCCATTCCAAGTCAACTGAAAAATGGGGGTCCTATTAAGGGAGGACCCATTTGCCACCTAGGGTAAATAGGTCCTAGTACTATTTTCCTGGACCTAAATTTTTCCAATTTAAATGTTATATTATTTAATTAAGTTGGGTGTTGGGATAGATCTTCGGGAGGTGTCATAAATAAGGCTTGAATTTGAATTAAAAGGGTTGATTAACTTCAATCAACCACAATTAATTAAGACCACCCTAGATAAATGGAAAGTGTGTTACAACACTTTACAACACCTAAATAAGGTACACATTGTGTACATTTTATTCCGAAAGGGGCCCATGAGGCTTAATTAAGTAAATAAGTCCTAGAAAAGCATGAAAGTGTGTTACAACACTTCACAACACCTTTGCAAAGGACCAATTAAGGCATGTTTTAATCAAATAAAGGTCCTAGGATGATGTGAATGTGTACAACACATTACAACACTACTCCAAGACACCATTAGTTCTGTTTTAATGTTAATTATCCAAACCAAGGGAAAAGGCTACATTTTCCATTACTACAGGTGGCATGGGTTAAATTATGGAAACTAGTGTTCTTGTTATAAATTTTGCTTCTGAAAATGTTTATACCAGCCCTGCAATTTGAGAACAAACTCATTTTTCTCATGAGAATCCTTCTACATCTAATATGGCTTAGTTTACAACCACTAATACTACTTAGGTTGTCCCACAAACCCTAATACCTAGAAATGTGTCTCAAGCTAAAGAATAATTATTGAAAGAAGTAAACAATATCTAGTTGGAATTAAGAAAATTAGAAGAAATGAAAATTAGGGAAGATATGAAAATGAGGGATGATATGAGAAGAAGAATAAAAAGTATAACGACTTCCTACAATTCTTGCAGTACTTCAATATTTGCACCATAAAATATTTCTAGAATCAACAATCCTTTGAATGTCCCTAGATTGCTAATTCTTGTGTCAACACCTAGAGTAACCCTATAGTGACCAATATAGTTCCATCTAACTCTCATCTTGTTGTTGTATCACAAGCTATGCCTAATACATGTGTTGCAGGAAATATTCCATAAAGAGGTCTCAATCCTTCTACTTACAACAAAATATTTATAATATAGCTTCAATACCTATGAATTTTGGTACCTCAACAAACCCTCGAATAAACCCTATTCCAAACCATTAAATGTAGCATAATACTCTACAACAAGGTCTTGATATAGGAGGAATACCTCAGCAACAAAAAATGGGTAAAAAACCCTTATAAAGAAATTATATACGAAAAAATAATGGATATAATTGAGCGGGTCCCTTAAATTATCATATAAAACATAATATTCCACCCAATGTAGGCTTTCAACAAAATGCTCCACCAAACCATCAAAATTCCATGCCACAATATTCTCATGTGCAAACCCAACATGTACATGTGCATCAAAACCATAATATGCAACAAAATTTACCTACAAACCAAAATAACCAAACCTAGGGATGAGAAATGTTCAAGGAAGAAGGCCTTTACAAATGGAAAGATATAGACAATTGGATTGTTGTGGTATCCTTGGATACCCCAACCCAATTTATAATTAAGTAAGGTCATACTTGGCAATATTTTTTGAGAATAATGTTTTGACTAATGAAGAGCATCTCAAAACCTTCCTAAACCTAATGGATGATTTTGAGGTAGACGATGAAGATGTAGTGATGAAATCATTTATGCAATATTTGACTAGAGAAGCCAAGGATTGATGTAGAGCTTACATGATGCAACAATTTGATCATGAGATGAGTTCACAAGAGTTTTTTAGAGAGTAGTATGGGGACAAAACTGACCCAAGATTTTTATAAATAAATTTAATAACATTAGCAGAGGTTTCAATAAATTAGTGTCCAATTTCAATATTATATTCACTAGGGTTTTCAATAAGATTCCACCATACATGAGACCTAATGAATCTATGTTCCTAGTTCTATACTATAATGCATATGACCCGAAGATGGGTTATGAATTAAGGGATAATAATCCTCAATCATTAAGGGATTCTTTTAAAAATTCTACTCACATTGAGAATAATAGAAAAGCATCAGGAAAGGTGAACAAAATAGATGATGTCAAAATCTTGCAAAATCCAAAAGAACATCAAAATAAACCATCCATTTATAAAGGCAAGTTGGATAAATTAATGAGTTCCCTTAAATATCTTAGTTACAAGGTAGCTAAGTATGAAAAAGGTTTACCCCATGAAAAAAAAAATTACCAAAAGAAAGATAGAATGTCAAGGTTATCATATCAACCTTACAACACTACTTGGAAAAATGGTAAACCTATACAACAAAACCAAAGAAATGCACCTAATAGGGAGACTCTAGACCCTCTCAAGAGGCCAAGTGCAAATGTGACAAAAGATAATTTATTGTACATTTGGCATGTTAATTACCTCACTCTCCTTCACAATGTATGGTAGCACAATCGTTTGAAGATCCTACAATACCATACGATGATTGCAATAATGATCATTATGAAGAAAACCAAGATATTAACATGTCCCCAACAAAGTTGTATTCTAAGAACAAGGATTATTAATCCTCAAAAGGAGTAGAGCTTGACATTGATGATTTGAGACATATGAATAATAGTTATCATCAACAAGTTTTTTTTATGATGAACTAGAAGAAGATGATCAATCTATGTAGGGTTTTGAGTCATCGGGATCTGATATCAAGATAAGAAGACCATCAAATGAATAAATTAGAGCCTTGATTAATGCTACTATTGCCTAAGTAAAAATTAGCTACAATTTAAGAAATAAAGGAAATAATTATGATCATGGGAAGTTTGATAGCCTTTTCATTAAAGAACATGGAAATCAACAAGAAAGTCAAGGTCATGTAAAAGGAAATGAAAAGACTATATGGAATGGAAAGAATATGGAAAACAAAGAAAAGAGTCATCAATTAGCTGCTAACCAAGTTTTCTCTCCACTTATCAAAGCCAAGTATCAAAATAAGAAGATGGAAGAAGAAAAGATCAATATTAAAAATTCTAAGAAAGAGAGTCTTCAAAGCAAAGAAGGAAAAGTTGGTAGTTCTATTTTGAACAAAAGTTCAGCTTCCAATACCCTTAATTATGCTCTAGTTGATCTGACACAAGTCCTATCACAAATCAAGATTTTTGTTCCACTATTGGAAATGCTGAGAATAGAACAACATAAAGATAAGGCCTTAGCTCTGATTACTGATGCTTCCAAAGTGTCTGATGAAGGCAAGAAGGTTAGTTTTCAGTTGGAGAGGGAACAAAATAAGAACAAAAATATAGAGATAGATGATATGTACTGAGGTGTCTGAAGTATATCTAGGCACAACTATGACTTAAATGTCCATCTCAGGTTGATCCATTCTATGTTTCCTTATTAATAAATGATAAATTGGTGAAAAAATGCTATGCCTAGATATATGGTTGACTCTTTTCTTCCTGAAAAATTCTATCAATTGCACCAATAATCTCTTGTAGTTATGCATAGATTTTCTTCTTGTTACTCTTTTCTTAGTTGTTTTGGTTTTGCTGAAAGCAACATGCAGGAAAATTCAGCCATGATGATGCTTCTAGAGAAACTGAAATTCGATGCACTGAATACTTTGTTTTTCCTTGGAGCTTTAGATTTTCTTGTGATTTTAGTCTCTCTTTGATAAGACCCAATAAGGCAACTTACACGAAATTTCTAATTATGTTAATATGTTTTGTAGTTCCTGGGACGTATCCTTTTGCCACCATCTAACCATTTACGCAAGGTTATGTTTTCACGAGGAAGCGCCCTCCATTGCTCAAGTTTATATTTTTGGGGTATTTGTGAAAGTAGAGTATATAGCTCGTGTGAGATATTTAAAATGATTAGAGGATCAGTCGTACATGTCTATGGATTTGATTTGGATGTGCAGATTTGATTTTTGAAATTTTATGGATGCTTATATTTATTTTAATAGATCAATTTGGTTGTGTTGTTAAAGCTTTATTAATGATAAGGAATACGATTGTTTTTAGGCAAACTCTTATGATGGAAACATGGAATACAGTAGTACATGTTTTCATTTTGTGAATGAATGTAACTTGAAAGTTCTTATCAAATGATTTCTATGATCATGATTCTAAATTGCAGTCTATTCTTAAATATAATTCTAAAGGAAACATATCAAATATTTCATACTTAAAGTTAGTATATGAGAATCAAATTGAAAGGTTAGGTTAGTCTTAAATTTGAATTTGAAAATTGAAAGCTTTCGGATCATTTCTATGAGTCACAAAATTGATTTGAATCATTTGTATGAATTATAGATCTAACCTTGGGTGTAGAATGGATAAAACTAAGGATTAAGACAAACCCCTGGAGTGTATGCAAATAGAATCAAGTATGGTTCAAGTAATGTGTGAGTTTTCATAAAAAATTGTCTCACTTCTATATTTTTCATTATATATAAGATATCTAGGTCAAAGTGAGCCCAAAATGAAGAGAAAAATTACAAGGTATATAGTTTTCACCATTGTACTTTGTCTCCACATTGACTTGAGTTTAAACCACTATGAAGATTCATGCAAAAGTAAAATCAAACAAAAAAATAAGAAAGTAAATTAATTCAAACACTTAACAAAATAATATTTATATTAAGATGGATGTCACTTGTTTCTACACAAACCAAGTGGTGCTTATTCAAAATTTAGCCATCTGAGCCATTTTGATCCTCAAACTTTCCAAAATCCTATGTTTTGTAAGGGGTTTATTCAAAATTTTGCATTAGGGATTTGAAAAAACCCTAAACCTTCATAAAACCCTAAGTCTTGCCCAAAACCATTACACCTTTCTTATAATTCATCATTTACCATTGGTCCGGATTTCCTAGCCTTTAAGTTATGTTTTTAAGGCCTTCATCTAGTCTGTTTACCAAACCCATTTGCTAGAACACCGAGTGAAACCCCTGCCTTTAATATATTTTAATTACCACTAAAATATTTATGCTTTACCATTCCCGACAAGACACAAAACATCATTTTGTATAGCCTCCTCAATTCACGAGAGCTTCTCATGTTACTACATTCTTCCCATGAGCTTGCAAAATGTTCTTTTGCTTCCCTATGTAATTGACATGTATGGGTTGGAAGCCAATCAAATCATAAATTTTCTTTTCACATGGTAACTTAAGTTTTCTGTGAAGTCTGTTTTTATCGTGTTTCCTATTGGACCCCTTTTCCCTAGTATCTTAAGTTATTCATTTGTGCATGTTCTTTAAAATGTTCTTAAGTTGCATGAAGAAAAGCATGCTAAGGGTCTTACCTTTATCATAATTAGTTCCAAGTGTCAACTTGTGGTTAAGTTGCTCTAATTAAATGAATTGCAGAGCCTTTTATTCTAAAAGTGTTCTCTTTGTGAATGAGCGAAATGCTTTTGTTTTGTGTTGTAAATATGGGTTATTTATTTTTGCACAAACTTAAACCTTCTACATTAATGTAAAGTTGAGCTTGTTTTCCCCAAAAATATTGAAATCACACCATGTGTCAAGTGTTTTGTTTGTTTCTAATGTTTCACAAAGGAAAGCACTATCAAGGAAGCATAAAAGATTTTTATTTTTCTCTTGCAAGTCTTTGAAATGGTGACATGTGTCTCAGTGCTATACAAAAGAAAAAAAAAATCTTTCATAGAAAGGATTTCAAATTCCCACGATCACCATCAATCTTTGGAAAATCAATGGTTCATATTAAAAAATGAAAAATAGCTACCACTGGTCACACTTTCAAGAATGAGAGGACATTGATGGAGGACTTGATCTATATCTATGTATTCTCAAGGTTACTGACTTAATTACATTCATTTTAATCATTCAAGGCATAAAGTAAAGATATCATAGTGAAATTGCTACAAATTTCCAAATGAACGAGGGTTTCACAATATTTTTAGGGTTTTTAGCAAGCAAAGAACTAGTAAGTAATTTCAAACTATCTCTATGTATTTTGACATAAAGGGATATATTTTTCTAGTTTGTTAGACTCAAAAGTAAATTAGGGCTCTAGAAGGGTTGAGGTTGTGCAAATTTTTTAAAAGTCTTCTTCGAAGTTATAAAATTTTAAAGCCCTAGTTTATAAATATTGAAACCCTAGAAAATAAAATCATGGTTGGAACGTTTAGGGGTGGGAAGAGAGGATTGTATGATGATATTGTGGTCTAATTTTCTGGGTCAACCAATAGAATTAGAATGGTACAAGGGTGAAGAAGTCTAGTTGATAGGGTTATAGATAAAAATGAGAATTGTAGGGATTCCATCATCCTAGTTCAGGGGTATGCTCTATTCATGAATGCCTTCAAAAAGTTCGTAGTAGATAGACCTATTTGCAACATCTAGATATTAGGGTTTGAAGGTTATTAGTGCCAAATTTATTCATTAATGTTGACCTAATCAGATGAATTGCATAGGCCTACAAACTTGAGAAGAGGGGATTGTTCACAACAAGTAGGAAATTATTAATGCACTTGGACAAAAGGTACATAAATACAAAGTGTTTAATTTAAACCCTAATGCCCAATTACCAATAGATTTGGGAGCCCTAACCAGAGAATATCAAAGGCATTGAGACAACTATAGGGTAAATTGGTTGCTATACTTTAAGCCTAGAGGGCCTAAAAAAAATTGAGGAGGTTTACTAGTGGGGAGATAAATCCCTTCAATTGTGACATTTTTGAGGATTAATTTGTGAAAACATACCTCTCAATCTATCAACTATTGGGCTTGGATTTCAAGATTCAAATGTTGGTAAATCTTATGGTGCTAGCAGTTGATTCCCAGAGTAGAGATGTGAATAAACCCTATAAATATGATGGCTACATTGTTGAGGAAATTCACAAAGCTTTAAGCTCAATCAACAAGGACAACAACATAGTCCATTTCAAATGGTACTCCTTAATGTGTCATATCATTTTATTTAGTGGGGTAGACATTTGGTCCCCACACATGTAGATCAGGGCCTTGGATGAGCAACAAAGAGTTTTACCAGTCCAAGAATGGACTTATATCTATGAGAAGGACTATGAGAAGTCCAATTATTTAATTTTTTAGGAGTGTTGTGTCAGGTCAATTCTCAAGAACTTTGGCCAACCTATAGATTGGATGTTATCAGAGTCTGTGAGAATATTTTTGAGACTAAGGGATCTTATCCCAGAAGCAAGAATAAATCATAATTGCTCGGTGATTGGTTTTTCTATTCTGATGCCACTATAATAAGAATATATGGATCCCTAGTAGCACCACATATGCTTCCTAGGAATGTGCTAGAAAAAATTTATTTTCTAAAAAAAATATGGAGATTGAATGAGTCTGATAAGACTCAATTTACAAACAACAAGAAGCATTCCATTCTCCACTCCACTATTGTATTTTCAAACTTTCAAATCACATCAAGGGAATCGTTGGAATTGATTTTGAATAAACTTCTCCCTTATATAATTAAAGTGGATAAGGTTAGGAGATGTGACCCACAATTGACAACATTGAGGATCTGATCCTAAATTGCTCCCTAGAGAAGGGGGCTACACAAAGAAAAGCACTATGGGTCAAGATCTAGATTGATGAAAATAAAAGAAAGCAAGTTGTTCCATCTTTCAAGAGATCATTTTAATACATAAAGGACCCCATAGTAAGAACTATGACAATGTTGGATAATGAAAATAGTTTGATTTCAAATGTGCTTTCTCTAACACCAAGTACCCCTAACACTTCTACTTCTCAAGGGGATGTACCAAAGAGTTGAAAACAAATTACCCCTTTGCAGAAAATAGATCCTACATCAGGAAATTTTATTGATTGTCATAGGCCAAGATGAGATGATGGATGATGAAGATATAGCCCAAGTGTTGAATCTCCTGACTAGGGTAATAATTTAAAGACCCTTAGTTGATAAATTACTGATCAATTTTGAAAATTCAAGGTAATTAGTGGATGACATAAGGGAACAAGCCTTCTCAGAGTTCATACAAGTTGACCAATTCATCACTACGAAAGATTTTAAGGAATTTTTCCTTGAGAATAAAGGAGAAGAGCTAAAATGGAAAATACACGATAAGATCCTTATAGAGGATAAGAAAACTGAAATAATTCCAAAGTTATTGGAAAAGGTCAACATAGATATGGAGTCTATGAATTCTTAGAGAGGCAAATAATTGGTAAGAAGTGCTAGATTCTTACTCATTCTAGGGTGGGATATGTCATCTACCATTGCATTTGACACCATCAGGAGAGAAGGAACTAACTCAATATTGTAATATGAAGAGAAATATGACGTCTCTATTTTGGTTCAAGGTTTAACCTAAGGCATGAGACACTAGCTATATGGTCTATTTTTGTAGAGACCAATAAACCCTAGGTATCAAATGATCCAAGTGGGCTCACTATAAATTTAATTTTTATAAGACTAGGGGATACAAGTTCCATCTAAGCAGCCTCCCTCATATTTAATACAACTTTTTTTACTGAAGCAATAGTGAAGAAGTTGTAGGGATACTTAGACAAGGGCAATGCCATAAACGTGAAGATGTAATAACAATTGAATGTGGTTACAAAATTTATACCTCTTGAACAACCAAAATTTGAAGATAGGGGATCACAAGAGAATGATAATTTAACCCTTGAGGTTAAAAAATTAATAGAGAAGCTCAAGCAAAGCAAAGAGTAAGAAATAATAGAAAAGGAGGTATCTATAAAGGTGTTAGATTTCGTTGACAATATTTTTGGCCATAAGTTGTCAAATTTTTGTAATCAAGTAAATAAGTTATGGGAGAACTACAAGATTTTCAAGGATTCACTTACCAATGCTCAAGTAGAAGCCAAGTTAAAATGCTTTTAAATTAGTTGGGACCTAGAGTTACATTTTTAAGAATTATTGTAAAAAGCTCCAATTTTGATTATAGTTTGGTGTTTGATATTCTTTCTAGGTCAAATTTTTTGGATAACATTATTATTCATCATATTAAATGTAAGGAACTTATTAGGATGGAGTTGAATACTTTTGAAGGCTCTGAATAATTTCATATGCCTCCCATTTTGGATAATGATGGAGAGATAAGGCCTTGCAAGGAAAGGAGATAAAATTTTGCTAATATTCTCTCCTATGTATGAAAAAATAAATAAATGTGGTGAGATGGATACAAAATAACCAAAGCTTAGTTTGGATATGCTCTCTATGCTTGAGTACAACTTGATGGGTTTCTTAGACATGGTGCATGTTCTAATAAATGATGACTTTAAAACTCATATGGTTAGGGTGAACTAGTTCTTGAATACACAAGGAAATTGAGAGGGGGGTGAATCAGTTGTACCTTAAAACTTAAAAACCCTCACACAAATTTAGATTCACATTAATTCAATTAAACCTTAATCTGTTAGAATGATTTATCATGAAAGAAGCTAATAGAAACATAACCAAAGCAACACCATGCACAATGTAACACCAGATTTACATGGTAAACCCAAGAAGGGGAAAACCACAGTGAGGATTAGCTCACTGCTAGAGGGCTCACTTCCTAGAAGAAAGAAAGGCTCACTACTAAAGGCTCACTGCCAAAATAGAAAAGAAGATAGAGAAGAATGTTACAATGATAAATTCATCTCAATGTAACAAGAAAGTCCACCAAAGCATCACTAACACCTTCATAGTCTTATTAATGATTGTAGACATCTTCTGCTCACTACATCCAATAATATAACACATGAAAGCTCGTATTACACCAAAAAATTTCACCTCACAACTCAAAAATTCACATCACTCACACCTATCTTATCATCCCTCAACAACACATATTTATACCATCTTCAACTTTGTAAACATTCTCCAAGGTCATCTATGCACCTCAACCATGCTAATTCAAATTAGGTCAGCACCAAAATATTCCTATGGTGGAAAGGAATGAAGGAGAACCACAACACACCTTAACTCGGACCTAAATACACTCATACATGCCACACCATGCTTCCACAAACACCAAAGCAACTCCATAATTAGTGTAAACACCCAAGGTCAATCAAACCTATTTTAACACCATTAAAATTTAAGTACACACTTCCTCAAATACAAAGATGACTCGTAGACCACACACCATGCTTAAACATGATCTATAATTGATAAGTAGGAGGTATTTTTCCACAGCGTGCCAAATTATGATATTGCTATCAGGATTCAACCGTGTAGTTTCGAGTCAAACTCATTGACCCATGTTTCATGAGTAGTGGTTCAACAAGAACCCATCTCTCATGATATCGAATGGTCCACTTAGCACTCATTGCATCTAGGTGATGCTCCGAGGTGAAGCACTGGTCCGTCCCGGGAGGTCACCCATCCAGTCTTGCTCAGCTCAAAGCGCTTAACAGGGAGTTTTCTCCAAGGTTAAGCCCGGCAAGTTATTACCATTGCAAAACCCGGCAAGTGTTGTGCCTTATGAACCATTCATAATAGAGCCTTTAGCTCATCAATTGATAAGTAGGAGGTATTTTTCCACAGCGTGCCAAATTATGATATTGCTATCAGGATTCAACCGTGTAGTTTTTGAGTCAAACTCATTGACCCATGTTTCATGAGTAGTGGTTCACAAGAACCCATCTCTCATGATATGAATGGTCCACTTAGCACTCATTGCATCTAGGTGATGCTCCACGAGAGGTGAAGCAATGGTCGAGTCACCCATCCAGTACTACTCCAACTCAAGCATGCTTAACCATGGAGTCTCTCCCAAGGTTAAGCCCACTTAGCTGCAACCCCATTTGAAAAACCTTTAGCAAGTGTTGTGCCTTATGAACCATTCATTATAGAACCCCTTTAGCTCATCAATTGATAAGTAGGAGGTATTTTTCCACCCAGTGCCATTATGATATTGCTATCGAGATTCAGGTAGCCAGTTTCGAGTCAAACTCATTGACCCATGTTTCATGAGTAGTGGTTCAACAAGAACCCATCTCTCATGATATCGAATAGTCCCGCCAGCACTCATTGCATCACAGGTGATGCTCCGAGTGAAGCAATTAAATTCAGGAAGTGCCGTACGATCTTGCTCCGGCTCAAAGCGGCGCTTAACCCGGTTCTCCGAGGGTTAAAGCCCGCTTACGAGATTATTGCCCAAAAGGCAACCCGGCAGAGTGTTAACGCTTGGAAACTCCACAGTTGGCGAAATTTGGAAGCGATCTTTGGGATAGGTGACCTGCGGTCGGAACCGGTCTTCACCTACGCATCACCTAAAACAATGTGAAGATATACCAGAGGCTGTCGTCATGAAGAAGATGAGTTGCTGTTGAGCTACTGAAGCGCGATCATGGTTGACTTCAGCGGTTGAATATTCCATCGCCATTTCGGCGCCTTCGAAAAATACCTCTACCATCAAATTGATAAAAGAAGACTTTCTGTCCTCGAATGGTTCATAAGAGCACAACTGCTGAATTTACAATGGGTAACTGGTGTGGAAAGAGCTCACTAGCAGCAGGCGGATGGTGATAAACGGCGATAACTTCACCTAACAATACCTGGAATGCAATGACCGATATCATGAGAGATGGGTTCTTGTTGAACCACTACTCATGAAACATGGGTCAATGAGTTTGACTCGAAACTACACGGTTGAATCCTGATAGCAATATCATAATGATCTATAATATTCCAAAAACACCCTAGAATCCAACAAATTCCTTCACAACAACTTTCACTTGAAGAATGTACACACCCAGTACACTCAAACCACCTTCCACACACTGTTACATAAGAAATTGAATTTTGGAGCACCAAACCTCAAACAATTCAACTAAAGAAAGATACAAACACTATTGACATCCTTCTAGATTTTAAAGACCTGAAACCACTTTGCGAAGAAATGTGGGGCAAAAACATTTCTCCCAGAAACCTCTGCAATACACATTTCACACACTAGTGAACACAACTTCCTCTACAAAATAATTTAGCACACCAAATTTTGGATGCATAACCTTTGAAGACTTCTTATCAACATATCCAAACCACACAAGTAGATCATCAACATAGAAGAAATACAAAGCCAAACTAGAACACAACTTTGTATACCAAAACACCTCTACAACACATTGTTTCCTCTTTTTATTCAAATTTTCTCAAAAACACTTGGAAACCAAGCACCAAGGACACATCCTCAATCAAAATATTTAACACTTCCTCATCACTACCAAGCCAACTGAAGCATATAAATTCAACCATACATCCATAGATAGAATCTTATCAAAGCAACACTAGAGGTTGACACTTGTAGCTTACTAATGACAAAATAATGCAACTAATCAAAGCATCATTAGAGACACATCAACTCAATACCAACTTCTCACACTCCTACAACAATATCCTACTCATACATTTGACACCAATGATAACACCAAATATTTTTGACATCAATGACAACAACAACTGCACATACTTGCAACACTAGTTTATCCCACTTAGAGCTAACATGTCATCAAATAAAGATACAGATAAAGAGAAGAATGGTGCAAAAAAATGAGTTTATTTTCAATCGATCATCACCAACCAGTATAAGTGTAGTAACCACAAGTCAAAAAGGAATATTAGATATGTCTCCTATTAAGTAAGTACTTTGGTGGTTCATGATTCATGAAGAATGTAAATAGTGTTGACAAAAGATAGTGTCTAAATTTTTGTAGTGCATAAACCATAGCTAGGGATTATCTCTTAGTAGTGGTATAGTTCTTCTCTAATTTAGATAGTTTTATAATTTCAAAGGATATAAAGTTATCTTTATTGCCTTTGGGTTGAGCTAATACTACCCCTATGGCAATTCTTGATGCATCTACATGTGCATAGAATGGTGTGTTCCAATCTAGGAAGATTAGTATTGGTGCCTTTCTAATTTTTTTCTTCAATGTATCCAATGCTTTTTGGCATTCCTCAATCCATTCAATACTTCCATCGGATTTCATTTTCAATAATTCTTCCATAGATGTAGCTATTTTGACGTACCATTTTATAAATTTGAGGTACCGTATCTAGTATATCCTTAAAAAATATTACTTTTGAGGGTGTTTTTGGTGGTGGTAATGTCATGATTAAAGTAACATTCATAGGGTGTACCATCAAACCTTCCTTGCATATGATATGTCCTAATAATGTGTCATATGGTACTGCAAACATGCACTTCTTTAAATTTAGTGCAATTTGTATGCTTTGACACCTATTGAGAATCATCCTTAGTACTTGTATGTGGTCTCTGACTGAGCCATATACCATCAAATCATATAAATGTACTTACAAAAAGTTATGTATAAATTCTTTAAAAACATTTATCATTATCCTGCTAAATAATGCAGACTCATTCTTTAGGCTAAATGGAATCACTGTGTACATGTACGATCCCCATTTTGTTGTAAATGTTGTTTTTTTTTTCAATATTCCTTATTCTTTATTGATGATACCCTAAAAATCCAATAGTAAAGGAGTATATTTATCTTCCTACTATTGATCCCAAAATATCTTTTGTGAAAGGTGTAGGAAAAGGGTAATGAATAGAGGCTTTATTCAATTCTCTAAAATCAACACAAATCCTTATTTCTCCAATTTTCATATTTTGAATTACCATAGCTAATCCATTCTACATATTCTATTGGTTTGATTATCCCACCTTCCAAATTTTTGGCTAATTTTTCTTTGAATTTCTTTGATAACACGCAACTTCACAATCATAGACTCACAATACTTAGATACCAAGATAATTTTAGTCTATTTAGTTATAGACCAACTAAACATTACAAGCGATAGGAACCTACAAAGCTATTATAGCATTCAACAAAATATAAGTTCCAAAACGTTAGGAACATACACACCATCCCTCATTTAGAATGACAAGAAACAAACTTACAAAACAAGAATGACAGGAGACAATGCCATCGAATTAAACCTTATTTCATTCCCTATATTACAAAGAAGCAATTCTCAAAATAGGAAATCATGGTTTACATGTGTAATCTCCTCTACAAAATCTAATTATAATGATTCTTAAAGGAATTGACTTCCTTTGTTTCCAGCTCAATGACAACCCTCTATTCGATCTGTTTCAGCCAATCAATCCTCCCCCGTAATCATTCTCCCCTGAATCTACCTTCCTTTCCTTCCTATGTGGGCTCCTAACTACCCAATCCCCATCCTTTCTACACCATCGACCTTTTGTTCTTTCTGCACCTACACATTCTGTTGTATCTCTTTACTTTGGCAATTTAATTTTCTTTAGGTCGTCTACTCACACCTCTTTGTTTAAGCATTTTTTAATACTTTATAATTCCTTCTTTCTACTCAAAATGCCACGACCCTTGGTATATCTGTCTTATTCTTTCCACCACCTCTTTTTTTTCTATGAGTACACTTTCCTGCATGACCTTTCAACAATCATTTTCTCTTCCCAAAATCAATTGGGCTCCTTCTACAACTATCGACCTTCTTCCTAGCAGCCAATGAACCTATCCATGTGGTGAAAGGGAGGAAACCTATGCTCAACTTGCATAATGGCCACTAGACCCAATATTTTCAAGCCAAAAATGAATAACACAAAATTGAACTCCAGATTGAAACAATAAAATAAGAAACTGGATCAATGCCCCTACATCAAACTCAAAAGATAAAAGAAAGCATGTGCTCCCATGCATGAGGTCATCAACCATAAATCATTTCTCTATTATTTTCTTACGCTTCTTCCAACATCACTCTAGGACAACTTCCATGTTTCACCAACATTGTTGTGCACTATTCTTCTCTTCACTTTTCATCTTCCTTCACTAAAGTTTCCTTTCTCATACATTCACATGCAAATTGATATGAACAATTATATAGAGATTAATGATCTCCACATTTTCTTCTTCAAGCTCTTTCACCTTTGAAACCTTTTGATCTTGTGCTACAATGTTCAACTTCCCACCTTCATCAATCATCTTTTCTAGCCATTCTTCTTTGATAGATAACATCTTCAACAACAAATCATCCTTGTTTTTACCATTCACATTACAACCCACAACATCTACACTAAAATCTGCATATACTCCTCCATACTTGTTCCCAATCTTCTCAACATTCAAAATAGCAAATGAAAATGAAACAATGTCCTTATTTAAAACCAATAAATTTACCTCTTCTTTTTTTATTGTAATAGCTTCTTTATCATCAGCTGCCAACTTCATATTTGTATCCTTTGTTGTCCCATTTTTCTTCATACCTTCACTAGAAATCTTCTTCATCCACTCATGTTCTATCATTGAAAATTATGCCCACAAATCTTCTGTACTTGCTACACCTTCAAATTAAATCTTTGTAACTTCTTCACCATGCATTTCTTTGCCTTCCACTACTGCTCTAACATTTTCTTCTTCATTTTCAGTTGCACCTTCTTTTTTCTCTTCATTATTCAATCCTTCATCATACCTTTCTTTTGCTTCCCACTCTTTCTTTATATTGCTCTTGGCCAACTCATTCTTTGGATCCACTCCATCCTTATATTTGTTCATTTTGAACTTTTCAATCTACTTTCATTCATTCTCATTTTTATTTTTGTATCTTCTCCTTCTTATGTATTTTTCATCTACAAGCCTCCAAAGCTCCATCTCACATTCGTATATGTCATTTTCACTATTTGTATCCACATCCTTTTCATCATCTTCTTCTTTTAAAATCTTCCCTTCAACAATTTAATTCAAATATTTAAAAGAATCGTTATTTAAATCTTCTAAATCAACATGCTTACCTTCCACCTTGCATGTGTTCTCCACAATGATAATTTTATTCACCCCTTCTAGTGCATGTTTCTCACTTGGAAACTCTCTGCTATCCAAACCTCTTTCATATTCTCTTTTGAAGGAAACCATATTCTTCGCTCTTCTTTTCTTAACAATCATCTTCATAGGCCACTTCAACTTCTTTTTCAATGGACAACACCAACCATATTCTTGGATTATTTCCTCAAGCCACCACTTCACCGCAAGCTTACACCTCTCTAGATCCCTTCTCACCTCTGCCATTCTCCATCCCACTTTGAATCTTGCTTCTTCATATTCATTCTTTATTTTTTCTTTCTTCTAGGGTCTTTCTTTCTTAGCATGCTACTACATATTTCTATATTCCTACTTGGCTTCTTGATACCTCACCTAGGGATTCTCTCTTTTTCCTCTTCTCAGTATTTTGGTACCCAAGTTCTTCTTATTAACCTGTCAAAACTTAAAAACACATACTTTTCCAAAATCCTATGAGCATAACTAACTTCCCCTTCCCAAAAATTTTAGGCTCTAGAATACCAAAATGATAGCACACAACTTCATAATCACAAACTCACAATACTCAAATACCAAGATAATGACAGTCTATTTAGTTATAGACCAACTGAACATTACAAGTGACAAGAACCTACAAATCTATTATAGTGTTCGATAGAATATAATTTCCAAATCTCAAGAACATACACACCATCCCTCATTCAAAATGATGAGAAACAAACTTACAAAACAACAGTGACAAGAGACAGGGCCATCAAATAAAACCTTATTTTATTTCCTTGATTACAAAGAACCAATTCTTGAAATAGGAAATTGAGGTTTACATGTGAATTCCCCTCTACAAAATCTAATTACAATGATTCTTAAATGAATCAACTTCCTTTGTTTCCAGCTCAATGATAACCCTCTACTCAATTTGCTTCAGCTAGTTGATCCTTCCTAGCGATTGTTCTCCCCTGAATCTCCCTTCCTTGCCTTCCTATGTGGGCTCCTAACTGCTCAATCCCATCCTTTCTACACCATTGACCCTTTTGTTCTTTCTGCCCATATACACTCCATTGTATCTCTTTACTTTGGTAATTTAATTTTCTTTAGGTCGTTTACTCACACCTCCTTGTCTAAGCATTTGTTTATTGATTTATAATTCCTACTTTTTGCTCAACATGTTACTGTTGGTATGTGGCGACTGATCATGCTATACTGTATAGCCCATGGTATACTGTACACCCTGGCCCCCCGTCCTCGCCGGGGTCCAGGGGCGGTAGCCCCCGAGAAAAATTTTCTTCCTACTTTTTCGTGTGATCACCGAAAAAGGGAAAAATCAATGAAAAAGGAAAAATCCGATTTTGTAGAACCCAAAAATCTGGAAGCTTCTAATCTTGGTAAAAAGGGGTTCGGATGGGTATTTCAGTATGATGAAAAACATGATTATTCGCAAGATTGTAATAGGGTTTTTCACTGGATAATAAAAGTATTGGATGGCTGCGGTTTGGTGGATGTAGCCCAGAATTGGGTGAACCACGTTAAATTCTGTGTTATGATTTATTCTGTGAATGTTTTAGTTTCTCTGTTTTATTTATTAAATCTGCATTTAATTGTTAGATCTGCCATCTCTAACCCTAACAAGTGGTATCAGAGCGAGTTGTGTTTTGATTATCGTCTGTAGGAAAGATCTCACGGTTGAGTGGGAGTCTCACGGTTGAGTGGGAGTCTCACGGTTGAGTGGGAGCAATGGCGCACGAGGGTAAGAAGGTTGAGAAGTTTAATGGGTAGAACTATTAGTTGGCGAAGATGTATGGAGGACTATATTCCCATCGGTTGATTTATGGCGCCATTGGAAGGGAAACCAAGAAACCCCGCAGCGAATGTCGATGAGGACCGGAGATGGATATTGAAAAGGCTCTGCAGATTCATTTGTGCTCACTAAAGTACAAACAAAGGGCGCTCAATATTACAAAGCAAAGACAAATCAAGAGTTGATGGAAACCCTAACAAAGTTATCTGAAAATCCTTCCACTTCGAATAAGGTATTTCTTATGAAGCTTTTATTTAATATGAAATGGTAGAAGGTGGGTCAATTGTTGATCATTTAAATGAGTTTAATACAGTTACCAGTCAATTAACTTCTATAAATGTAAACTTTGATGAATAAGTTAGGGCTCTTTTGATTCTGTGTTCTTTGCCTGAAATCTGGAATAGCTTGGTCATGGTTGTTAGTAATTATGTTTCTGGTTCGAATACATTGAAATTTGATGATGTTGTTGGTGTTATTTTGAGTGAGGAAATTTGTAGGAAAAGCTTAGGTGGAACATCCACATCAGGTAGTGTTTTGAATGCAGAAAGTAGGGGCAGAACAAAGGAGAGAGGAAACAATTTTGGAAATCATGGGAAGTCACGAGAAAAATCAAAGGATAGAAGGTCCCAATCTAGAGACAAGAGGGATTGCTAGTACTGTGGTAAGCCGGGTCATTTAAAAAAAGATTGTTGGTCTCGAAAAAATAAAGGAGACAGAAAGGAAGGAAGAAGAGGCAAATGTGGTAAGTAATAAATCTGACAGAGGATGCTTTTGATTATTTCTCTTGATAATGCCATGATTCTGGGTGTTAGATTCGGGTTGATTTCACATGCTACCCCCATAGAAGTTATTTTCTTGATTATGTCCGGGCGATTTTGGGCTGGTTTTATTTAGAGATAACGTAACTCTGTACGATGTTGGAAAGGAAAGAATCAAGATTGGCTGCGAATGGAATCATTGGTTACCACGGAGGTAAGGCATGTTCCAAAGCAGCGTAAATTTAATTTCAGCAGTGGCAACTAGATGATGAAGGCTGTATTGTTACTTTGAAGTGATAAAACTGAAGGTCACAAAAGCAGCCTTAGTAGTGTTAAAAGGTGTGAAGTAGGCACCTTATATCTCTTTGTACAGCCGTTCGTTCCTTCTACTTTAATTGTTACGTAAAGATCAATGTTCAAGAACGCCTGCCGCAGCTAAGGTGAAGATCAAGCATGCTTGTCGCGGGACTGAACGCGACTGCGGGGCATAATAGACTTGGGCGCGAGTGCAAAGGTATGAAATTACTTCCATTCAAATAATGTTTTACCAGGTCTAAAATGTGTTAATATGGATTTCCGTGGAAAAGCTGTGTGCATGGAAAACAAAAGAGAGTAAGTTTTCTGGCGATGGGAAGCAAAAGAAAGATGAGAGAAATTGAGCTCGCGGCATGTGATGATGGGGACCGTACTCGTATCTTCCTCTGTGGTTTCTATATTATGTTACATTCATTGATGATGCAACTAGAAAGGTATGGATTTATTTCCTTAGGCAGAAATCTGAAGTATTTGAAACTTTTAAAAAATGGAGAAGCTTGGTTGAGAATGAGACTGGAAAAAGGTTAAAATGTCTCAGATCTGATAATGTTGGTGAGTATTGCAGTAAAGAGTTTGAAGATTATTGTTCCTCTAATGATATTCATAGGCAAAAAACGGTTCCAAAGACTCCACATGAAAATGGAGTGGCTGAGCGCATGAATAGGACAATAATGGAGCGTGCACGGACTATGAGATTGCATGCTGGGCTGCCTTTAAAAATGTGGGCAGAGACTGTAAACACTGCTGTTTATCTAATTAATAGAGGTCCTTCTAATCCTTTGGGTTGTGGTATTCCAAAGAGGGAAGCATGAAAGCGTGAAGAAGGTGAGTTATTCTTTTCTCAAAACCTTCAGAAGCATTTGCACATGGATTCTGAAAATAGAACTAAGCTTGATGCAAAATCAAAGAAATGTGTATTTGTTGGATATGGCATTGATAAATTTGGTTATAGGCTTTGGGATTTTGAAAATCAGAAAATTGTGAGAAGCAGGGATGTCATATTCAATGAGAAAGTGTTGTACAAAGATCTGTTGCTTCAGCATGAGAAGAAAGGAAAAGATTATGTAGTGTTGGATGATACTCCAAACAATGATGTTTCAGTGGTTCCTCATGCTGGACAACAATAGCAGCAACAAATACCACAAACTCCTGTTAGACGATCTTCAAGGTTAAGTAGACCTCCAGAAAGATTCTCTCCTTCTTTGTATACTATTCTGTTAACTGATGCTGGTGAACCAGAATATTATGATGAAGCTATGCGGGTGGATACCAAGGTTCAAGGAGCATGGGAAGAAATGGACTTTACTGGAAAATCGATTTGGATTTATGCAAGTTTCCTCGCGAGTAAAAAAGGCTTTACTAAACAAAATGGATTTACAAAATAAAGAGGAGGATGGAGTGTAAGAAAAGATTTAAAGCCGCATTAGTTGTAAGGGATTTTATAACAAGTAAAAAGGGTATTGATTTCATGAGATTTTTCTCTCCTTGTTAAAATGACTTCTATTCGTATTTTTTTAAGTATTGTGGCTACTGAAGATTTGCATTTAGAACAGCTTGATGTTAAAACAGCCTTTCTCCATGGTGATTTGGAAGAGGAAATTTATATGGAATAGCCACAAGGATTTGAGGTCAAAGGTAAGGAGAAACTAGTGTGCGCAGATTGGAAGGAAACTTATATGGTTTGAAGCAAGCACTCCTCGGCAATGGTATTTGAATTTGATGCTTTTATGGCTGAGCAAGGCTACAGTAGGTGTAATTCTAACCATTGTGTTTATTTTAAGAGGTTGGATAATGATAGCTACATTATTTTGTGTTTATATGTTGATGATATGCTTGTAGTTGGGTCTAACATGGACCACATAAGAGAGTTGAAACAATAGTTAGCAAAGTCTTTTGCTATGAAGGATTTGGGGGCAGCAAAACAAATCCTTGGTATGAAAATTCGTAGAGATAGGAAAAATAGAAAATTGTTTTTATCTCAGGCTAATTATGTTGAAAAGGTGTTGCAGAGATTTCATATGGAGAATGCAAAAGCTGTCAACACACCTTTGCTTAGTCATGTTAAATTGATTAAGGATATGTGTCCAAAGACATAAGAGGAGGAAGAAAAAATGTCCAAGGTACCATATGCTTCAGCTGTAGTTTAATGTATGCCATGGTATGCACTCAGGACCGGATTACGTCGGGGAGTTTGTTAGCGGTGTATTTGCGTCATCCCTTTGAGTTGGCGATTGAATACAGCGCAGAAATGGATTCTCAAGCATTTGAGGAGGTACATCCAATAATTGTTTATGTTTTGGGGCTCTCTAATCGCATTTAAAAGGCTATGTTGACTCAAATTTAGTAGGGGATATAGATACCAAACGGATTACCACAGGTTATGTATTTATAGTTGGTGGGATAGTAGTGAGTTGGATTTCTCGCTTGCAGAAGGTGGTTGCTTTATCCACCACAGAGGCGGAGTATGTTGCTACAAAAGAGGCTGCAAAGGAGATGATATGGCTGCAACTTTTTATGGAGGAGTTGGGAAAAACAACAAGCTGAAAAAAATTACTTGTTTATAGACAGCCAAAGTGTTATGCATCTTGCAAGAAATTCTACCTTTCACTCTAAAACCAAACACATACAATTGAGATATCATTTCATACGGTCAGTGTTGGAGGATGGATAGGTAAAGTTGGAAAAGATACATATAGATGCCAATCCAGTGGATATGTTTATGAATGTGGTGACAAGGGAGAAGCCGAAATCTCCTTCAGCTTCACTTGGTCTCTCAAGGTTGAATTCAAGCATAATGCGGATAAAGAGGGTCCAAGGTACTTATATTTCCGGGAGTCAGAATTGCAGCAAAGAAGTCATCTCGTGATCACCTGCGGAGGTGGTGTGGGATTTTAATCGGCCTAAGTGAGATTGTTGGTATGTAGATCGATCATGCTATACTATATAGCCCATGGTATACTGTACACCCTGGCCCCCCGTCCTCACCGAAAAAGGGAAAAATCAATGAAAAAGGAAAAATTCGATTTTGTAGAACCCAAAAATTTGGAAGCTTCTAAGCTTGGTAAAAAGGGGTTCAGATGGGTATTTCAGTATGATGAAAAACGCGATTATTCGCAAGATTGTAATAGGGTTTTTCACTGGATAATAAAAGTATTGGATGGCTGCGGTTTGGTGGATGTAGCCCAGAATTGGGTGAACCACGTTAAATTCTGTGTTATGATTTATTATGTGAATGTTTTAGTTTCTCTGTTTTATTTATTAAATCTGCATTTAATTGTTAGATCTGCCATCTCTAACCCTAACAGTTACGACCCCTGGTATCTCCATCTTCTTCTTTCCACCACCTCTTTTTTTTTGTTACTGCACTTTCATGTGCAAACTTTCAAGAATTAGTTGCTCTTCCCAAAACTGATTGAGTTCCTTTTGCAACTATCGACCTCCTGCCTAATAGACAACGAACCTATCCATGTGGTGATAGGGAGGAAACTCATGCTCACATTCCATAACAACCACTAGACCCAAGAATTTCAAGCCAAAAATGAATAACACCAAATTGAACACCAAATTGAAACAATAAAATAAGAAATAATACCGATGACCTTGCATCATTCTTCTTCATATTGGGTTTAGTCGGTAGGGTCTTTTCCATACCAGTTTAGCTCCTTCTTTCAATTGTATCTTCATGACTCCAGCTTCCTCCTTTATGCCTTTTATGTCTGTAAATTTTCTAGGAAAGGGTTCTTCATGTTTAGATAACATTTTTGCAACTTTTTTCACTAATCTATCATCCCAATAATCTCCTATATTAGCCAATTTTGGATCCCCTTTCTTACTAATATTTTCTTCTTTTAGTTTGATTAGTTGGTTGTAGTATTTTTTTTTTACTTTTCTTAGAGATTCAAATTATCTCTTGCCTTGTTAAACTTCTATATCTATGTTGTGGGAGTCCTCATCAACCTATTTTGTTAGGAAACATCTTTTCTCTAGTCCTATAAGGTTATTGAATGAATCAAATATTTCTTTTATTGCTACTACTTCAAAGTCTACTATTTGTTTTATCCCTTTCACATTGGCTTCTACTTGTTTCCATTTTCCTAGGGTTTTCATTCTTGTCCAATTTGCTAGGTTGATATTGTAGGGTGTTTTTCTAGTTATGGCATTCCTATTTGTTCCCACACCCATTTTGGGAGAATGTTTATGTTGGATCCTAAATCCACCATGTTATTAGTTATCTTTTTGTGGATTATTCTTACTATAATCATAATTGGTCATGTTTCCATTGTTTTTCTTTCTTTTTTTTATGGTTTTGATTTGTGGTATTTTATTCTATTTGTTCTGATATTTATAAAATTGATGTAGTTTATCCAATAGTTTTGATTGTGTAGACATTTTTATTAATTTTTTTAGTATTTTGATTTCTTGTCTAGAAAAATATTGGTCTATTTCCTCATCTTGTTCCTTTGTGACCATTCTCTCTATTTATTCCACTATGTGATCATGTTATATTTTAGTGGGGTGGAATACCTCCTCATCTAAATCAATTTCCTCTTTTGTTGTGTCTTTCTTGTCATTTGTGATATTGGTTCCTTGTCTTGTTATTACCACTTCTTTGTTGTGGTTAGGAGCTTCTATGTCAAAGTTAGTAGTCTATACATTTTCTTTCTTATGATTTCCTTCATCTATCTCCTTAATTTATTTTGGTATTTTTCTTAGTAATATTTCCCCTCTAGATGCATTTAGGTTTTGGATGTCATCACTCTTTGATGGTGGGGTGTATTCCTATCATAGGTCTATGATTTATCATAGTTAAATACATCATATTTTGTATTCCCATAAAATCCACAAGGTTTCTTCCTATCCCTCAAATATTCTATTGCAAAGTAACCTAGTTTACAACATTTGAAACATGTGGCTTTTTTTCATATCCTTCTTCCTCCACCTCAGCCTCTATCTCTGGACAAAATTGGCCTCTATCATTGTATGTCTTGATTAGGTTGGTTTTGTATAGAATTAATATTCCTTCTTGTTTTTCTATTGTAGCTTGTATCCATGATCCCACTGATAAAGTGGCCTTTCTATCATTACTTTAGCATATTCTATATTTCATTGTTTATTATGAATTGTTGTAGGATCTTCTCTTAATTGAAATAACTATGAGGGACAATCCTCTATTTCATGATCATCCCATTCTTTGCAAGTGTCGTAGTAGACTGAACTTATCTTCGTGGGTAGATCCCAAAATTATACTCATAACACATTAGCTTTATTTTCTCCAAATTCCTTCAAACATTCATTTCTTTTGTGTCCTCTTCGACTATAAGTACACTAGATATTAGGTCTTGGTGAAAACATATCTTGTTTTTCCATAATGTCTTATCGAAGTATCAACTGTTCTATCCCTAGTTTTAGCTTCTCTAACTCTTTGTTATCTTTCTCCCTTTCTTAATTCTATTAGGATTGGTTTTCAATCTAGCATGCAAAAGTAACTGGTTCTAGGTAGGTATAAATTATTTTTCCATCCAAGGATATTCTAATTTTGGTATTACACTAGAGATGAACCATTGAATTTTATGTTGTTTGGTTAATGGTTCTTCTAGTCTTTTGGTAACTTCATTAAATATTTTATCAAAATATTTTATGGTTTCAATCCTTATTTTATGTAATTTTTCAGAGTTTGCTGACTCCTTTTATAGGTTGGTCCAAAGTATCAAATTTGGCTAAGAAATATTCTTTTACTATTGTAGTGTAGAAAAATGTATCCCTCTACATTCTCACACTTGTTTGGGCCCTCTCTACTTAAATTGGGCTTCTTTATGTCTTATTTGGTCCTATTTTGCATCCACAAGCCTTATTAAATGCATTTTTTGGAGGATAATCCTAACACATATCAAATAACCAATCAGGATTTAATGATTTTGGTTTATATGGCCCATATTTAGTGATCTAGGACTCATACGCGACCTTGGGCATATGGGTCCAACCTAAGTTTTGAGGCCTGGTCTTGAATTTAGCACAAAATAAATATTTCTTGAAATTTGTGTCCCAATATTATCCTACTAGGGCTCATATGCCCCAATTGGAATATTAGTCCCACTCAGCTTGGACCTAATTATGAATTCAATTCTTTTCGGGATTTTATTCTCCTAGATCTGATGTTGGTTTGTAGTATTGTAATTTCAGGAAATTTGGTGTGAACAAGTATAAATACAAGGCTATTTCACATATTTTCTCCTAGCAATTTTCATGAGAAAATGTGATATAAGAATTCAAAAATTCTAGCATTCAAGAGCATTCAAGAGTGATTATCAAGCATTTTGGAGCTACTTTCAATAATCAAGCATCATGTCAAAATCATCATGCATCATGTTTATTTTTGAGCTAACATTTGTGATGTAGGTTCTTATGATTCAAGCAAGCATTCAAGTTAAGATCCATATCATTCAATCAAGAGACAAGATCCACATTCATGCTAGCCATTATATACAATATTGAAACCTTTATTCCAAGGGTTTGGTGAGTTACAATATAGCTTATTTGTTCATTCATCATTCCTTCTTTCTATTTCATTTCATTTCAAGGTTTGATTACCAAAACGGGGCCAAGTAAAACCCCTATCCATTGAAAAAACAACATTTTTCCCTCTCTTTGATGTGTGATTTGTAGATATAGGTTGGAGATCCATTGAAGAGCAAGATTGGAGAAAATTTTTCAAAGTTGTCAAAGTTGTCATCTATCTTGTAAGATCATGAAAAGTCACCTACAGATCAAAATTTTGTGTTTCAGATTCAAAGATTTGATAGAGAAGCTACAGGAGAACACTAGAGGATATCAAAGTTTTAGATCAACCCTGATATTAGGACTAAATCACCACTTGTGGTGTATGAGTCTTAGTATACCAGATTTCAAGCATTTCTTGTAGATCTTGATTCAGTAGTTCCAGATTCTAGTTTCGACCTGAAACCCTAAACTAGAACTAAATTGCCCCTACTGGCATATGAGTCCCAGTGTGCTGCAAAATTCATATTTTCAGGATTTCAGACCTTGTTCCAAGCATCTTCAATTTTCTAAGCGCTCCTCTCTTTATCTCTAGTTTATTATTCCGATTTGAGTTTATATCATTAGGTTTTGTATGTTACTTATCTTTCCAAGCCTTTTCTTTGTGGTGAACCCTCTTATTGCCTTTAATTGTACCCTAGGACACCTTATTTCAAGTCTCTTTCCCTAATTCCATCCCTATATTGATACCTCTAAGGTTTCCTTTAATAAAAGATAAGTGAAATAGGTGGAGGAACCCTAATCCCCCTTTAGTTCCATCTCCCAAAAGATAGCCTCCTATTTGCTAGGTTTCATTTTGGTGAACCTAACCTTTAGAACACCTTATTTCTGTTTTGGAGTGCATTTTAGTCCTAGATATAGCTTACATTAACTTTGCATTAGGTCTTGCATTAGTTAATAAGCATCTAGGGTTTCTAAATCTTGCATTAGTGAAAGTTCATATAGGTTGCAATTTGCATCTTACATAATTGAAATTCACTTAAAATCTATAATTGTACTTATTCTAGACATCATTCAAACCAGAAAACCTAACATTCACTTAGAATTTGTTGAAATTAGTGTCAAAACCCTCATTTGGGACTCATATCTCCTTTGGGTGATTTAGTCCTAGTACAGGTTGTTTTACCTAATTTCTAGGTATTTTGTATGGTGTGTTTTACAACATTTGAACCCTTGAAAAACCATAACTGGGACTCATACACTCCTCTGGGTGATTTAGTCCTGTGTTAGATCTAAATCTATATTTTACAACATTAAAAATTTTGTTTTTGTGTTTCAATTTATAATTTTTTTGTTTTCTTAATTTCATAGCATCTAGCTTAATTTCATTTGAATCAAAATTAAAGAATATCATTTATCTTGTGTTCATCGCATTCCTCGATTGTCCCTTGCATGAGCTTTACAATTTGGTGTCCTATTGCTAATACTATAGTGAGATGAAGTTTGAGACTCATGTCATCCCATGATAGCACAATCATCATGGATCTTGGGTTATCTAGCTCTTTGACTACCAGTGTTCACACTAGTTCACTAGGTATGGACCATACCCTTAATAACTCTCTACCTTCAATTAGTATGACAAGTGTTGAAAAAATGGTTGTTAATATTCTGCAAGAAAACATAATACAAATCCATGAAGACTTAGCAAACCTACAACATCAATTGAGTACTAAAAACATTTCCACCAATGCTATTCCCAACATAGATAACATACATCACATGATTGAAAGTAAAGGAGTAGAACTTGTACATAATGAAGCTCAAAATTTTTGGAAAACATCTTACCTCAATGACTAGCTGTGCTATGCCTCCAAAAAAAGTTCAAAGTCAAGGAAGAACCAAAATTCCTCCTCCCACAACCATTCCACTATTAAAACCTATACCAACCCCAGAGTTACAACAATGATGCAACCTACTAGTAACATCTTTCATACCTTGGGTATTTCCACTAGCAATCCTTGTACCTTTTTGGAATCTTACATCATATCTCCTACCACTTTACCTCTCATAAGCATTTTGTTCACTTCCACCTCAAAGAAATATACACCTCCACCATATTCACCTCCATCTCAAAATACAACCAATGACACCATCCTTAACAAAAATTTGCAAAATGTTTCATCCCTTCAAAAACAAATTTCCACCATAAACGAAAATCAAAATGGCCAACCTACATACTATGTCAAAATAAATCCTTTATCCTTGGAGATATTAAGAATTTTGATACCACAAGGTATAGAGATTCCTAGATTTGAGAAATATGGGGGCGAAGGAGATCCTTCTAACCATGTTTCTGCTTATATCTCCTTATGTAGTGATTTTTTCCTTGAGGATAAGCTCTTGGCTAAGCTTTTCCCTAGGTCTTTGAAAGATACTACTTTAGAATAGTTTTTCTCATTACCAAATAACTCAATTTGTTCATTCAATGAACTTGTTGAGGACTTTATAAACTATTTCCAAGTGTACATGACCCCTAAGATGACCTTGAATAATATGAAAATGGGTGCTTTATAACCTAGGTCATAGAACACCACTATTCTCCTATTGTCATTCAATAATGTCCTAGGAGACCTAATTGGATTGAATATCAACCTCACAAGGTGAGTCAATTCTCAATGAGGAGGACCTAGGAAGGGAGCTTTTTCAGCTTTTAGGGGTTCACCACCAAGCAAAAGCTTGGAAAAGAAAAATAAGCATTCAAGTCACAAAACCTAGTAATACAAGCCAAATGAACAGTGCACATGATGAAATTAAGCAACACCAAGTTAGGGTATGTGTACTTGGGAAGTCTAGAGATGTTGTGAGGATTCTAGAAATGTAAAAATGCTATCAAAAAGTGTTATGGAGGACTAAGACTCCCTTACTATTGTCTTAGTCCTGCTGCTATTTTTCAAGGAAGATGTGGAATCTTCAGATGTTGGAACTAGATCTAAAAGAATCTCTGCAAAATATTCGTAAGAGGACTATGACACCCAAGGTGGCGTATTAGTCCCATAATAAATTTCTAAAATTTTTGAATGTGATCCTAAGCTCCAAGGTTTGCACTTGCTTCTTCTTCGATCTCAGGTTCTAAATCTTCCAGATCTGGCCTATAGGTGAGTTTTCGTGAAGATGACAACTTTGCAATGCAACTTTGCAACTTGACAACTTTACACTCCAAATGATCTTCAAGTCTTCAACCTAGATTTTCAATCACAAGTATGCAAGAAGTGAAAAACTTGTTGTTTGTTAGTGAATGGGGGTTTTCCTTGGTCAAACCCCTTGTTGGTAATTAAACCAAATGATGAAATGAAGCATGAAGCATGAAATATGTAAATGATATCACCTTGTGTGATGTCTTGAGAAGAAAATATGCAATCTACCATGTAGTGGCCATGAAGAATGTAGATCTTGGATCCTTGGATATGATGCGAACAATGGTTGCAAATAGATATTTAATGCTACATCCACAATCTTGACTCAACAACATGAATGGATGCACTAAACCCTTGACATGATGCTTGAATCTTAATGGTGGCTACAAGTACTTGATGAATTTCTCTTGAATGCATAAACTTGCCTTAGGAATGAATAATTTAATGCTTGTTATGAAAAATGAGTGGATGAACCTTGTATTTATACTTATCCATGTTTAATATCCCAAAATTACACTACAAACAAGTTGACATATGAAATCATTAATTAAAGGAGGCAAAATCCTGCCAAGATTTGAAATTAAATCCAAAAAATAAGCCATAGAGGACAAAGACTCCCTAGGTGGCATCTTAGTCCCAAGGCTCAAATCTTGAGGCACGGACTCCAAAAAGGGATCTTTTCAAGTACATTCAAAATCAGGGTCCCAAGACCCATGGAGGACAAAGACGCCCTAGGTGGTGTTTTAGTCCTAGTCCACAAATCAGGGACATGCATACAAAATCATTAAATGATCATTTATGCATTGGAGAATATCGAGATTTTCCATAAAAATATATAGTTTATTAGGCTTGTGGATGTAAAATAGGACCAATTAAGCCATAAAGAAACATAAATAGAGCCTGGAAGGCCCAAATAAGTGTGAAAATGCAAAGGGTATGCATTTTACTACACTACATTTAGCCCCCACTTTAGTGAGAGGATGAACTTGCTTCAAAATCACACTAAAGTAGCTAACCATGCAATCAAGAGGGGTTCAAATGTACAAATGTTAGTAAGATAGGATGACAATAATCAAGAGGGTGGGCAAGGCCCCAGGATCAAGATCCTATGGCAAACCAACATAGGCACAAAAGAACATGCTTGTGGATGATATATGAAGCCATAACCAGATTGCAAACCTACACCATCAAAGATAGAAAAAGGAAAGAGGAAAATTGCAATAGATCAAGCTTTGATTGGTTGTCCAATGCGGTGGACCGGGTGTAGGATGAAAGAGGTTTACAAGTGGAATGCATTGTTCACTATGCAAACAAAACAAATGATCACAAGGGCTAGTGGGAGCTAGTTGTCCACTAGGTGAGCTCCAAGAGGTCCATATCAACATCATACCCCAATGAATATGATAAGGAAAAAAAGGAAAATGTGTGCTCATAAGGGCTAGTGAAGCTAGGTGAGCCCTAGGGGACCATATCAAATCCATACCTCCATGACTTTAATAAGGTAAAAAAATGAGACGTAACAAGAAAGAGAGATTTTCAAAGGGATTTTTCTTAGTTCATGCAAGGTTTCATCTTAGGGAACATTGTGCCTAATGTTTCCAAGAGAGGACAAGTGCAGATAAATATCATGCTCTTGGAGGAAATCAGGCCCAATGACACCACCAAGAAAATGAAGCATTGAAAGAAGAAAGAAAATCACACAATGAAACTAGAGTGTCGATGTATACCCCCACTTTAAAGTGGTTGCTAACACCATTGTTGTGAGCAATTGTTTTAAAGTAGAAGAAGACATGAGAGCTTATTTGGAAATACCTATGCCAAGTCATAAGTTTCCAATAAGCTAATTCATGCAATTGGATGGAAGGGTTGCTCAATACGTCACATGCGAGCCAACTTAAGGAATGTCGTCCACATCCCAAGATTGCTCTTATATATACATGAAATGTGGACAACCTAGCCAAAAGAGACAATGACAAGTGACATACGAGGACAAGGCTATCTAACCCCTTGCCCCTACTTAGTGTAGGACAAGGGTGAGTAGAATAGGATGAAAATGAGTATCAGTTAGAGGAATTAGGTGTTGCAACACAAGAAAGAGAACCACATTTCTTGAGATGTTGAATTTTGTTACTTAAAGCCTTACATTCATTAGTAGCATGACCATGAACTCTATGATATGTGCAAAATGAACTCTTGTAGTAGAATTTATTTCATGTTCTTAGAGGGAGAGAAATTAGATGATCTTGGAGGAGTCTCATCAAGATACTCTCTTGGTCAAAAGTGGAGAATGTTGCTTTATTTTGTGACAAAGATATCTCTTGCTTAGTACAAGATGTCATACTTACACAAGACTCTTTAGATTGCAAGATTTTTTTTTCTTCTTTAATGGAAGATGTAAAATCTATCAAATTCAAATCGTTAGTGTTTTGTGTGATGACATTGAAATTAAGCAATGATTTATTTGTTTCCCTCAAATGATAACAATCAATATCATCAGTGTTGTTATTAAGTGAAGGCTTGTTTATTTCTATCAAAGGACAATAACCAAGACCATTAGTTGTTTCTTGCATGTTATGCTTGATAGTGACATAGATACCTTGTTCTTGAGCACCACATCCTTTTCCACTATATCCAAGTTGTTTCATAAGCTCATAACCTTTTCCATAAATCTTTTTTATTTATTTAGGATTCAAAGGTTGTTGATAGTTAGTTTCATCAGAGTTTGTTGTGTATGTTGTCCTTTCTTCTAAAGTGGTTGAGGTTTCCAAGGGTCTACTTTTTCCTTTCCCTTTTTAGAGTCCTTTGTTGTGATCTTGTATTCTTTGATGAATGTAGGTGTAAAATCGAAGGAACCCCAATCATCTTCTAATAGCTTTGTGGCTTCTTCAATGCATTTTTCCTTGTATTTTTGTTACACAGGTTCCACTTGTGTAGTTGGTGTTAATGTTTTCAAGGATTTCTCTTTTTTTCCTCAAGTTGTAAGACACTATAAGGCTCATGATCAACCTCAAGTGTGCACACTTTGTCATTGTAGATGTATTTCATTTTACGATGAAGTGTAGAAGGCACTACATGCATCTCATGAATCCACGACCTTCCTGGAAGAAGATTATATGACAGATCGTGAGGCATAACATGAATAGGGGATTGTAAGGTAGCCTTTCCAATTGTAATAGGTAAAGTTATCACTCCAAGAGATTTGTTTCCTACATCATTAAATCACTTAATAGATAAAGAGTCAGTTGAATTTTTGATTTATCAACACCTAGTTTATCCAAAATGCTTGCAATACACACATTTAAGGCAGAGCCATTGTCAACAAGGGTTTGTTTTATCCCTATGGTATTGTATTGAGCTATGATCATGAAAGCATCATATTGTTTTTGCACTTCCAAACCAGGGAGCTCACTTTGGTGGAAAACATTATCATCATTCATTCCTTCAATCATGATTGCTATGTCATTCAGTTGTACATTAGAAGGGATAGGAACTTGTTGTAAGGAATTTTGAAGCATAGTGTGATAGTTAGGTGAATTCTAAATTAAGTCCCATAGGGATATCTTTGCAGGAGCAAATTCTTCAGTTGTTCAATGAGATCATACTTCTTTCCACTTTGTGAAGGAAAATGAGGGGCACTAGGAAATATAGGATTAGGAAATGATACCTGGATGTTGAAGGTGTTTGTCTTGGTTGTGGATTTTTCCTAGTGTTGTATGTATGAGAAATGATATTGTAACTCGGTTGCTGTGAAACATTATTCTTAGGTGGTTCGAGGATAAGGACAGGTTTGTTTTGAACTTGTGGTTTTTGAGAGGGTGGAAAAAGGATAAGTTTAGGCTTGGGAGAGTACTCAAAGGGGTATCTAATGTGCATAACCTAAGAATTCTTATCATTATTTTCATGATCTCTTAGTAAAGAGGAGTCTAATGTTACTTTATCAACTTCACATAAGGAATTACAATTGTCAATGTTCTCATTTTCATCCACTATTATGTCTTCCCTAATAGGAGAGTTTCTAGGAGAACTACAAACCAAATGTTCTTGACATTTAAGGGTTGGTTCTTCTAAAATGACTTCATCCTATGTAAGGGATTTATCAATGGTTGAATTGTCTTGTTCATCAATAGTGGCAATATTAGGAGAAGGCTCTATTTGATTGTCCTTTTTATCTAAGGTCTCATTCTCTTGTGCTATACCATCTACCCTAGTAGGAGATATTTTAGGAGAGAGGCAAACAAAAGGTTCATCACTCTCCATTATTATGCCATGTAAAGTAATGTCATCACTAATAGGGGAAGCATCAAGAGGGGCTGCTATGGTTTTCATGATTATGAATGGTTAAATGCATTTTTTTAAATAGTTCTTTCCAAATGTTAGGGACATTAGGAAGGAGAGAGATAAGGTTATCACTTTCAATCCACATGTCCTCTTGACAAATGTGATTTTCATGATTGTTCACGATTGTATCCTCTTTTACTAAAGCCTTCTTACAATTAGGGGAGGTTTTGAGAGATGGATTTGGAATAAGAAAAGTGGTGACAATGATCTCATCTTCTTGTTTTCTAATATCTTCCAAAGGGGGAGGAGGATAGGAACAATCAAGACTCTTAATGCTTGTACCTTCTTTCACTGGAAGATACCTTCATCACTAATAGGAGAGGTATTAGGAGAAGAAAAAGTATGATTGTTATGATTGTCGACACCACCTTCCTCACCAACGGGTAATGTAATATTAAGGATTGTGCCAATGGTTTGATCTTCTTACTCTAGGATGTTCTCATAACTATGAAAGACAGTAGAAGGATGACTAACATGTTTCTTAGTTCAACCTCATTGTTATATTCTAAGTTGAACTCATAAGATGGGATGTTGTACTTATTTAATCCATTTGTAACCATATCAAAGCCACATCTCTTGAAAGAAAACATGTTATCATGTAAAAGTGCAATGCAATGACCTAAAGTGAAATGTTTAAATGCAATTTTCAAATTGGAAGCAAGGTAATTTGCTGATTACAGTATGCAATGATTTGAAAGATGAAATTTTGTAAATGAAAATTTGGAATGGAGCAATGCATGAAATGAAGCAATTTAAGCTAGATTTAGTAAAATGCATGAAACAAAAAGTCAATCCACTGAAATGGATAACCAATGCCAACAAACAGAAGCACAAAAATGTTGATTCAAATCCTGAAAACTACAATCTAAAATTCCACAGGGACTAAGACACCAGGGAGGGCGTCTTAGTCCTCCTAGTGAAATTTGAAGCTTTTAAAAGATGAAAGAGATAGCAAATCACTGCAATAGGGTACTGCAACAGAAAACCAGAGACAAACTAAGATGCCACCAAGGGCGTTTTAGTCCCAGTAAGTGTTTTTTGTAGAAAATCAGATAATTCTAGGTTGATAACAGTGTTCCCAAGTTTCCTACCCAAGGACCTAATGTTTGGAAACATAAATTTGTGCAAATGAAGGCTAGAAAAAGTAACTAGTAACAAGCAATTGGATGCAAAAGTGAATGTAATTTTTTTTTTTCAATTTTTAATGCAATAAGATTGTTTCTAAATGCAATTAGGATGATGAACAATGCACTTTTTCAGTTTCTAAATGAGATAAAATGATGCAAGAAATTAAAAATGCAACCTATATGGACTTTCGCTAATGTAAATATGAGAAACCCTAGATTAAATATGAGAAACCCTATATGCAATTTCACTAATGAAAGATGCAATGTAAGAATGAATGCAATCTAGATCTAAGATTTTAATGAACTCCAAATCAGAAAATGAATTCTCAACAAGATCGGGTTCACCAAAATGAATAATATGAAAATGGGTGCTTTATAACCTAGGTCATAGAACACCACTATTCTCCTATTATCATTCAATAATTTCCTAGGATCCCTAATTGGATTAACTATCAACCTCACAAGGTGAGTTAATTCTCAATGAGGAGGACCTAGGAAGGGGGATTTTAAACTTTTAGGGGTTCACCACCAAGAAAAAGATTGGAAAAGAAAAAATACACATTCAACTCACAAAACCTAGTAATACAAGCCAAATGAAGAGTGCAAATGATGAAATTAAGCAACATGAAGCTAGGGTATGTGTACTTTGGAAGTCTAGAGATGTTGTGAGGATTTTGGAAATGTAAAAATACTATCAAAAAGTTATATGGAGGACTAAGACGCCCTTACTATTGTCTTAGTCCCACTACTATTTTTTGGGGTTAGATGCAGAATCTTCAGATGTCAGAACTAGATCTAAAAGAATCTCTAAAAAATATGCTCAGGAGGACTAAGATTCCCAAGGTGATGTATTAGTATCATTCTAAATTTTTCAAAATTTTGAATGTGATCCTGAGCTCCAAGGCCTGCACTTGCTTCTTCTCTGATCTCAAGTTCTGAATCTTCCAGATCTGGCCTATAGTTGAGTTTCCGTGAAGATAACAACTTTGCAATGCAACTTTGCAACTTGAAAACTTTGCACTCCAAATGATCTCCAAGTCTTCAACCTATATTTGCGATCACAAATATGCAAGAAGGGAAAAAATTGTTTATTATTGTGGGGTTTTCCTTGGTCAAACCCCTTGTTGGTAATTAAACCAAATGATGAAATGAATGAAATGAAGCATGAAGCATGAAATATGTAAATGATACCACCTTGTGTGATGTATTATGAATAAAATATGCAATCTACCATGTAGTTGTCATGAAGAATGTAGATCTTAGATCCTTGGATATGATGTGAACAATGGATGCAAATAGATCTTCAATGCTACATCCGGGCATGTGCAGGATCATGGTATGCCAAACAGGCCCTTAAGTGGCAAAAAATTTAGAAAAATCAGTGTTAGGCAACTTGACGTAAATATTTGAATAAGTTATCTATATTATTTCAAAAATATGTAAGAATATAATTTGTAGAAAATTGAATTTAGTTTATAAAATACTAGGTTTATTTAAAAATAAATAAAATCTATTTGGTGAAAATTTGAAATTTCAATGCAGTAGTACTTAAATTTCAGGGAAAAAATAAGAAGTAGGTCTCTGTCTGACCACCTAACCATAATAAATGATAATATTTTTGTAAGATTTTATATATAAGTAGAGGACTCATGTCCGATGTGATGCATATTTTTTGTAATTTTTCCAAGTAAATAATTAATTATGAATTTTTATTACAACTTTTAGAAAATATAAAACTCCGTCTGTCTAATTCACCTTAACTTGGTCAAAAATTCATGAAATTTAATTTTTATTTTTAATCCTATAGTATGTAAAGCATAGAATGTGATTCATGTTTTGGATTCAAAAATATGATACCGTTTGAAGTTATAGTGTTTTTCAATCAGCCTATCGATCAGGACTTTAGTCGTAATTCTAATAGAAAATGAATAATAATTATTTATTAAATTCAAATTAAATCATAATTTATATTTTTTGAAAGCTGAGAATCTCCTCTAAAAACCCTTTTCGTTTCATTAATTTTGGGTGAAAAAAAAGTCGTCAGCCACATACCCTACAAATATTGCCACTTTTTGGCATACCATGATCCTGCACATACCCATCCACAATCTTGGCTCAACAACATGAATGGATGCACAAAACCCTTGACATGATGCTTGAATCTTAATGATGGCTCCAAATAATTGATGAATTGCTCTTGAATGCATAAACTTGCCTTATGCATGAATACTTGAATGCTTGTTATGAAAAATGAGTGGAGGAGCCTTGTATTTATACTTATCTATGCTTAATATTCTAAAATTACATCACAACAAGCTGACATATGAAATCATTAATTAAAGGAGGCAAAATCCTGCCAAGATTTGAAACTAAATCCCAAAAATAAGCCAAGGAGGACTAAGACACCTTAGGTGGCATCTTAGTCCCAAGGCCCAAATATTATTCCATAGAATCCAAAAAGGGACCTTTTCAGGTACATTCAAAATTAGGGTCCCAAGACCCATGGAGGACAAAGACGCCCTAGGTGGTATTCTAGTTCTAGTCCACAAATTAGGGACACATAGACAGAATCATTGAATGATCATTTATGCATTGGAGAATGTTGGGATTTTCCATAAAAATATATAGTTTCTTAGGCTTGTGGATGCAAAATAGGACCAATTAAGCCATAAAGAAGCATAAATAGAGCAAGACAGGCCCAAATAAGTGTGAAAATGCAAAGGGTATGAATTTTACTACACTATAGACCTTAGCTGATTTTATGAGATGTAAGCAAAAAGATGATGAAAATTTTACTAACTTCATTTCATGCTACCAATCACTTTATTCCCAAATCAACGTAAAGATTCCCGGTGCTTACCTTCAATGGATGTTCATCGAGAACTTGCAAATGAAGATAGAAGATAATCTTGGCATGACGAAGTTCCCTTCCTTTGTAAACTTGTGTACTTCCCTTCATGATTATCAAAACTTAGTTAGTAGTCATGAAACGAAACCCACCTCCAGTCACCCTGAAAATTCTGAATCCACAAATCAAAACAATTATCAACCCTTTAAGAAAAAGAATAAAGGCTTACTTCAACTAATTTCTCCTCAACCAACTCATGTCAATACCCAAGTGGCTGCTATAAAGAAAATAACTCCTTTTATATTTGTGGATCCAGCTAGACAATTTACTCCCCTACCCAATACCATCCATAACAAAATGTTACAACTTCTAGAGTAGAAAATGATCACTTTGCCTCCCGTTAAAAATCCCGATCCTAATAAGCCTTTACCTCCAACCTTTAGATTGAATTCTTACTGCCATTATCACAAAAAAATGGACATTACACGAAACATTGTAAGCATCTTAAACATATTGTGGAAGACCTCATTGATTCCAGTCGACTTCAAATTGGAGATGTTAATGATCAAGGAAATAAATCTGTTGCCCCTCCCAACCAAAACTTGTAAATCTTTACCAACCCTATGCTTAATCATAACATTTAATTTTTTAAAACTAGTGAAACTAAGAAGAATGATGTGATGAATATTGACACAGATGATGAAAAAATTGATACTATTGAACAAGGTCCTATAAATGTTATTGCATAACATCCTATCGATGGTTTGGTTGTGTTGATCGAAACTTAACCTCGTAAGGGCCAAACTAAAAAGCCTCATGACATTGCTTTCTCATCTAAAGATATTATCAGAAATGCACCTGATGGTTCTCTTTACGTAGCTGATCGAATCAATGACAAGCCCACTAATGGGATATTAATTGATCCTATATGTGGAGAGAATGTGATCATTGAGGAATTCTTACTTGTGCATGAATTCTATTAAGAAACATATGACAAAATGAAAGCATGGATAAAAACACATAATGGTTTCACTTGCCCTATGATGGGATCGATCACCGTTCCTCTAAAAGTCATATTGAAACAATTAGATGTCTCATTCTCCATCATCTCAAGGTTAGATTAATTCCATGTGAAGCTTGGTTATCCATGGCTACGCTCCATAGAAGTTGTCCCGTCGATTGTGCATAAATGCTTAAAATTTCCCTTTGACAATGAGATCTTTATTGTGAACCATAGTGGCTTTAATCCGCTGTCTTCTCAAGGGAATTTCTCATTTGATTTCTTTTTGCCTTAGCCTATGGAACCTATTAAACCTTGTGAGGACTTCTTTTTCAAATCCTATCAAAATTTTAAGGTGAAACACATAGAAAAACTATCTCTTAGAAACATGCCTCAACCTATGATTGAGTCTCCTATCCTCGATGAAACCATGATTGAACCTAAAGACATTCCAAATAACCAAGACCAAATCATGACATATACTTTTCCTATCTCCTACAAAATACCAAGAGACAAGGAAAGCAATTCCATCATGCCTCCTAAGATAAAACAAGTTTACAAAGCTAAAGAGAAAGTGGTTGAAAAACCTCCCATGGTTCCTCCCATTCCTCCCCTAAGCGAAGAAAAGAAACCTATGGTTGATAAACCTACTCCTACACAAACACAACTTGAAAATCATACTAAAAGAAACAAAAATGCTAGAGAGCATAAGCATAGACGTTGTGGTCTTGCTCGAAGGTTAAATGAAGAGAGCAATAAAGAAAATCAACAACCAAACTTGATTGGAGCATTATACAATGAGTCTCCCTCTTTTCCACAACAAAAAGATCATATACCGCGACAAGAGCTAAATTATTCTTTGGATATTAATATTCGACCTCCCATTGTGATTAACTTGGATAACGATGATAAGGTTGCTAAAATTGATGAAGAAGTACATAACGAATTAAATACATTATTTTCCTCTTCAATGAGCTTAAATGACAATTCTCCTAAAAATAGTGTTGAACTTGGTGATGACCCTAGTACTTCACTCATTATTGTCCCTTTGGCTAGTTTCATGCCTTCCATATACGATGAAAAATATTGGGATGCAAACAACCTACTAATAGGTTGACTCACATGTGCCTTACTAGTTGTATCGCATGTGCCTTACTAGTCTTATCTTTGTATTATTTTTCAAGTTGTGTGTGATTGCATGTGCGTAATGTGATCCCCCATACTGTTATGTTTGTTGTATCTCCTTTTTGTGGCATTCCTCTATTTGTACCTACATTCTTCTCTATGTCATAAACTTTTATCATTTCATTTGTCTTTTGTTTTCCTTTTGGGGATGACACAAGGCATCGAGACATTTAGGTCTCTTCCATGTTGACCCAAAAGCTTTTCCTTATCTTTTCATTTATCTTGTGTTTTCCTTTTGGGGATGATGCAAGGCGTTGAGACATTTAGGTCTCTTCCATGTTGACCCAAAATATTATCCTTTATCTTTTCTTTGTCTTGTGTTTTCCTTTTAGGGATGACACAAGGCATCGAGACATTTAGGTCTCTTCCATGTTGACCCAAAGGATTATCCTTTATCTTTTCTTTGTCTTGTGTTTTTCGTTTTGGGGATGACATAAGGCATCGAGAAATTTAGGTCTCTTCCATGTTGACCCAAAATATTTCTCCTTTATCTTTTCTTTGTCTTGTGTTTTCTTTTTGGGGATGATGCAAGGCATCGAGACATTTAGGTCTCTTCCATGTTGACAAGAATTTTTTTCCTTATTTTCGCTCTCTTTGTGTAATTCTTCCTGTTCCATGAGTATTTGGGGAATGATGACAGTTCCGAGCTCTATAAAAGAATTGTGGCAAAGACATACTGACTTTGAATCCATGGATCCCTTATGTGATTTTTGGAATTCATTTTGGGGGAAACCCCTTTTCATGACGTAGCTTTATTTGGAAACATATGACTTGGCATAGGGATTTTCAACTAAGCTCTCATGTCCTCTTTATTGTTAGCATTTATCATTTTCTACTTTAAAGTAATTGCTCACAACATGGTGTTTAGCAATTTCCTTAAAGTTGGGGGATACATGGGTGATCCCACAATACTGGTTTACAATTTTTGGCCATACTGGACGCTGAACTGATTTTTTCTAACTAAATCTTCACTTTCAGGCACCTGTAGCGGCTAAACCATGAGGAATTTGAAGATGATGCAAACTAGTGATTTGTGAAATTTTGTCCGTAGATTCTAAATGTATTTTTTTCAAAAATTTTGGAATCAAATTGCACTTCTTTTTCCATCTCCTTCAAAAACAATTTTTTTTCAATAAACACCATTTTTAAGGAGTGACACTCACTGTATACAACATAACTCTTTTTCCATGAAGGATAAAATTATAAGTTCTTTTCAAATTTATATTTGTAACTACAATATCTACTACTTTCATTAGGTTTCATAGTGTTTTATTGAATATTTTTTCCTTAATCAAGTTTTGAATTCAAACCAATTAAAATTCAGACATAGGCGGACAATACATACAACATAACTTTTTTTGTATGTATCAAAATTCAATTTTTTTTTGTTGGATCAAGGACTTCAATATCTAGGGCACTAGTATTTTTCAATTTTTTTTTTATAATCTTCTATTTCTCCACATGTGTAGAACAGAGAGCTTGATTTTTGATGAAAAACCTATGTTTAATCAAACTAAAAAAAAAAATACATAATAAAACCAAAAAATATTAAAATTATATTTGTTAGATAGATCATTCCGAGGACTACCATTGTTCAGTTGGGTCTATGAAGTCTCCTCCATTTTCATCCTCAACTCGAGCTTCGAAGGAAAATTTTTTGGATATTTTTGGTGCAGAGGGGGAGAAGGGGGGAAAGGGGGGTTCGAGTAAACCCCCCTTGGAGGTTCACTCAAACCTGGGTTTGCTCGAACATGGGTTCACTTGAACCTGGGTTTGCTTGAACCTAGGTTTGCTCGAACCTGGGTTCGCTTGAACCTAGGTTTGCTTGAACCTGGGTTAGAGCGAACCCCCTTTCCACAAACAATTTTTTTTCTCAAGAAATGTGGGACCCAACATTTAATGGGTTCAATCGAAGGGGGGTTCTAGTGAACCCCTTTTGGGTTTTCTCAAACCAAATGTTTGTTCGAACACCCAAAAACCAAAAAAGTTTCCATGGGGGCGTGTTTTGCAATTTTCCTTCCTCACTGGAATTGTAAACAAGTTTTGTGGGTTTACCCACATTCACATTATTCTTTTACATTTTGTAACTCTTGTTTCATTGTGTAGTCTTCTTACTTCATGCGATGCATCTTTCTCTTTGTAGTGACATTGGGTGTGATGTCCCTCAAGAGTCTGATCTCTCTTAGCATATTATATTCCTCTTAGTGGCTTGAAGCGACACACTGCATCCCCTAAGTTGTGGATCTTCTATTCTTTGATTGGTCCTCTCTTGGAGACATTAGGCACAATGTTGCCTAAGTTAAGACCTTACATGAACTAATAAAAACTCATTTGAACATACCTTACACTACCTTTTACAATATCTCTTATATGGCCACCTTGCATAACACATTTACTTTCCTATGGAGCCATCTTGTTTATTCATGAGTGTCAAGCATACGAAGTTTTGGCTTGCCTCATAAATCCTATTGTTTGTGTTGTGTGGCACCTTTTCAAAGTTATCAGGAGGTATAGCTTTGGTATGGTTGTACATATGGGAGATGAACTTAGGCATTACTTTCCCATAGCCACTTGCTTGTCTCTGTGAGCGCATATCGGTTGCATGCATATGTGTCTCTCTGGGGGTCACCTAGTGGATGACCTAAGGTTTCACTAGCCCTTGTGAGCATGCATTGGTTTGTATGGTGGACATTGTGTTCCACTTGTAAACATTTTTTAGAAAAAAAAACTTAGATCTGATCCACATCGTGATGGACAAACGGTCAAGGCTTGATCCACCCCTTTTGTTTTTATTTTTCTTTCTTCTTTATGTCTTTGGCAGTGTATGCTTGTATCATGTTGTTGTTTCATACATCATTTTCATGTTTGTTCTTTTGTGACTATGTTAGTTTTCCATAGGACCTTGATCCTAGGGGCTTGCACAACCCTCTTGATCGTTCTCGTCCTATCTTACTAGAATTGGTACACTTGAACCCCTCTTGATGCGAGTTTGACTACTTTAGTGTGATTTTGAAGCAAGTTCCTCCTCTCACTAAAGTAGTGGCTAAATTTAGTGTAGAAAAATGTATCCCTCTACATTTTCACACTTTTTTGGGCCCTCTCTATTAAAATTGGGCTTCTTTATGCCTTATTTGGTCCTATTTTGCATCCACAAGCCTTATTAAATGTATTTTTCTGAGGATAATCCTGACACATATCAAATAAAAAATAAAGATTTAATGATTTTGATCTATATGGCCCAAATTTAGTGTTCTGAGACTCATACACCACGTTGGGCATATGGGTCCCACCTAAGTTTCGAGGCTTGGTCCTAAATTTTGCATAAAACTAAATATTTCTTGAAATTTGTGTCCCAAGCTTAGCCTATTGGGACTCATATGCCCCAATTGGCATATGAGTTCCGCTTAGCTTGGACCTAATTTTGAATTCAATTCTTGCCAGGATTTTATTCTCCTAGATATGATGTCAGCTTATAGTATTGTAATTTCAGGAAATTTGGCATAAACAAGTATAAATACAAGGTTATTTCACATATTTTCTCCTATAAATTTTCATGAGAAAATGTGATCTAATAATTCAAACATTCTAGCATTCAAGAGAATTCAAGAGTGATTATCAAGCATTTTGAAGCTACTTTCAATAATCAAGCATCATGCCAAAGTCCTCATACATCATGCTTGTTTTTGAGCTAACATTTGTGATGTAGGTTCTTATGATTCAAGCAAGCATTCAAGTTAATATCCATAGCATTCAATCAAGATTCAAGATCCACATTCATGCTAGCCATTACATACAAGATTACAACCTTTATTCTAAGGGTTTGGTGAGTTTCAACATAGCTTATTTGTTCATTCATCATTCCTTCTTCCTATTTCATTTCATTTCAAGGTTTGATTACCGAAACAGGGTTTGACCAAGATAAAACCCTATCCACTAACAAAAAAACATTTATCCTCTCTTTGATGTGTGATTTTTAGATCTGGGTTGGAGATCCATTGAAGAGCAAGACTGGAGAAAAGTTGTAAAAGTTGTAAAAGTTGTCATCTATCTTGCAAGATCATGGAAAGTCACCTATAGATCAGAATTCAGTGTTTCAGATTCAAAGATTTGATAGGAGAGAAGCTAAAGGAGAAAACTAGAGGATATCAAAGTTTCAGATCAACCTTGATACAGGGACTGAATTTCCACTTGTGGCGTATGACTCCTAGTATACCAGATTTCAATCATTTTTTTTAGATCCTAATTTAGCAGTTCCATATTTTAGTTTTGGCCCAAAACCCTAAACTAGGACTAAATCACCCCTGCTGGCATATGAGTCCCATTGTGCTTAAAAAGTCAATTTTTTTATGATTTCAGACCTAGTTCCGAGTAGCTTCAGTTTTATAGGCATGCACCTCTATTTATCTCTAGTTTGTTATTCTAATTTGAGTTCATATCATTAGGTTTTGCATGTTACTTGTTTTTCCAAGCCTTTGCTTGGTGGTGAACCCCCTTGTTGCCTTTAATCATACCCTAGGACACCTTATTGAAGATCTATTTCCCTAATTCCATCCCTAGATTGAGATTTCTATGGTTTCCTTTAATGAAACATAAGTAAAATAGGTGGAGGAACCCTAATCCCCCTCTAGTTCCATCTCCCAAAAGGTGGAACCCTATTTCCTAGGTTTCAACTATTTCCTATTCTTTGACACTAATAGGGTAGTTCTTCTAGTACCATTTAAGGGTATCTCTATGGATTGATCCAATGAAATCAAATAGCTTTGTATCATCTCTTTTTATGTTTTACCTTTACCACATAGATTCAAGGATAAAGACATGTTTTTCTACTTCATTTGTGTCTTTTTCTGAAAAGATGCAAATTCCTCTGAGTATTCATGTTTGTTTCTTCTTTAGTTTCACTATTTGTATATCCTATATCAAATTTGTGTTCATTCAAATCATCTATATTTTTTTTTCTCTTTCTTGTTCTCCTATTACTTGTTTTCCTTTGTTGTTTTCTACTTCTTTGATAAAAATTCTTCTTTATTTTAACGATATTAAGGGTGACTCTTGGTTTGTGGATTGTGTCTATTCAAATTTTATTTTCAACCTAGGATATATTGAATTTTTAGTAAGCATCATTTGGTTATTTGATAGTGTCATTTTATCAGAGGTTGTTAAACTCATAAAATCTTCCTTATTTTCTACTACATCATCTCCTCTTATTTTTAGAACACTTTTGATTAGTAACTCATCTAAGTAATCAACAACAAATATTATATCTTGAATGTTTTTTATGGGGGTTTCCATTGGTAACCAATCCTCATTTATCCTTAATTGATTATTTGTCCAATTTGAGTGAGCAGATGATGCTATACTCAGAGATGGTTTCATAATTATTACCATTGATATAATTCCAAATCCTTTCTTGTATTTTCATAGTCTTTAATATCTCATTCTATGTTTTTTATAACTTGGTTTATTTTATCCATGCTAGAACCTAGTTGTGGAATCTTTTCCCTACTTTTTTCGACTGCACCCACAATGGCACACTCTTCTTCATCTTCTTTGGAAACACCCAAAGTGGAATGCTTAGCAACACCCTTAATGGTGCACTCAACTTCTTTATTTCTATTTCCTTCCATAAATCTAAGTCCTTTTATTTTTTCCTATTTTATGATCTTATCATTCTTCTTTGGTATATCTCCTATCATTCTTGAATTTTTTTCAACCTCCTTTCTTCTACATTCATTTCCATTCCTAACTTAATCCTTTCAACAATCTCCACTTTTCTTTTATTATTTCCGTTTCCCATGGGTTTTTTTGGTCTAAATTTTATTAATCCTTATAAATCCCATGGGTAGTTTTAAAATTTTGAACAATTACATATTTTTAGGAATATTTTAAGATTCCTCCTCCCCTTCCATTTTTCATCCTTTAATTGCCTACCCCCTCTCATAGAGGTGGTACCTAACAAAGGTATCTACAGAAAATTATCCCCTTGTTATTGTTATCTCTTTTTATCATCAATATTTTATTCATTTACTCTAGATTTCTTCACTATCCTCGCTAGGTTCTTTGCTATGAAACCAATGTTAGCAAGATGAAATGGGGAATTACAAATTTCAAAGATTAATGCCCTAGTCTCCCTTATATATTCAGTTTATACCCAAGAGGGTATAGTGATAGAAAAGAGTAAGTGTGGTAGGAAACCTTTATCTAACAATAACTCCTTTATAACTTGAGCAAGAATGATAATAATTCATAACACATATATCCATTGAATCCTTATAACTCCATATATATTTTCAAATAAATATTACATTAGCATGTCTTAGTCTTTGATTTGTATTATAGTCCTTTTCTCTATTCCTATCCCATTTGATATATCCTAATCTATTACCTATTACATAAATATATATCAATTATTAGTCTCTTATAGACACATGAACCCTAAAGGGTATGCCTTAATCTATTTGTGGTGAGTTGTGGTATCTTATATTCTCTTCCCTATACCCCGATAATAGTGTTCACTAAAACCATGATCTTCAAGAAAAAAACCCATGCCCCAGAGGTAGTTATGTGAACATTTCAATATAAATATCCATATAGAAAGTCACATTTGACCTCACAACTTTGGTAGGTCGATATCTCCTAGTCTATAACTCCACCATGAAGCCACTAATTGATGTGAACTCTAGTCATCATATTAAGATGTTCCACTCCACCCAACATAACTTCCAAGCACTAAACATGATTGAGATGGTCAAATTTATTTATGACATGATGACTACATAACTCATACCAATTATAAGCTCTCTTATTAATGCCATTAAATTATTATTCCGAGTAAAAATTAGTAATAATTATATAAATATATCTCATTTCTCGCATTTATTTCCAAGTACCCATTCCAAGGAATTTGAAGAAACATATATAGCATCACCAAGATAATATCATAGCTAATCCCATCAAAATTCACTTGATTAAAGGAAGTTACAAAGCACACAATTTCTCAATAAGATGCTATAATAGACATGGAACTTATCATTGGTGGGGGTTTGAAGCTTATATGGACTACATATTTGCACATATCTTATATTATTTAAATATGGTGTATCCCACTTAAAGGGAATATATCTTATGCCATTGGAAACTATTCTACTATATTGATGGTATAAGTTTACATATCTTTAATGGTTATGATTACATTCTAGATTAAAAATTTCTCTAACACGATCACTTTTATTATATATTTTACTAAGATGATGATTTCTTATGATGCACGTAGGATCTTCCATGATTATTATGCTCACATTTATGAATCTATGTTTTCTCATGTTTATGCTAACCATAACCATATATTATGATACATGTTTATGGAGATTATAATTTTAATTAACACTTATCACGATGATTTGTCACACTTCTATTTTCTTACAAGGTCTTTTATTTAGCATTAGCAAATACTTTCATTTATAGCCCTATATAGGGACAACACTGTAGGCATCTTGCCACCTATCATTATATGTGTTTTCATGAATATATCTTGCTATATTGTTATGGTGTGAAACGATACTATATTTATATTTCTATATGCTTCTTGATCTATATATATTCTAATCTCTTCTAAATTAATTGCATTATTTCCATACACCTAATTGGAGGGGGGCATACAAGGTCACTAACATTCCTTCTCAAGTGTGGTTGAAGTGACCATTTGAACATGATCAAAATGTGATGTTAGATGGTGTTGGATATTGCATAAGTTGCCTCAATTTAGTATCTATTGGTTTTCTACTCCGAGGTGGTATCAGTGTTCCACCACAAGTGATATATACCTAAACTTCTTATTTCTCCCTTTCTTTTCTTTTTGATTGTAGACAAAACATTATTATTTTAAATGCTTATTTTATGCCACTTATTGAATCATTTTATGTTTTATAAGTTTCCAAGATAGAGAACTCATTTTCAAGGGAGAACATATAGAGAAGTGATGTCTATATTCATATGTCTGTCATTTTTATAAGTCTTTGAACAAATGTGCTTTCTTCTTTGCTACTTGATTTTACTTTGGCATGCATCTTCATGATAGTTTAAATATAAGTCAAAGTGGAGGCAAAATTTAATGATAAAAATTTCATACCTTACACTTTTCCTCTTCACTTCAAACTCAGTTTGACCTAGCTATCCTTTATACAAGGAAAAATGCACAAATAACAGCTTTTGTTGAACATTTGCACATAACTTGAACCTTATATGACCCCATCTGCATTCACTCCTGAAAATGATCCAAGATCTTTTATTTTTCAAATTCAAACTCTGGCCTAACCTAACCCTTTAAATTACCTATTATATGATATGAAATGATTCATTTGATTTCTTTAAAAAAGATATTTAAAAACAATACTTCATTTTCATGATCATTCAAAATCATTTGACAAGAATATTCAAGATACATTCATTTCAAAATCTTATATTCAATATATTAATAATAAGATCATTACTCTTTTTAAAAATTGACAACATACTAAAACTCTCACACTCAAATTTAAATTTTATATATAAAAAGAAGTTTAAAAAATTCAATTACTTCTAAACACACTATACGAACCGCCTTCCAATACTTTTTCTGTGTACAGGAGTTATATAAATTTCATTGGGCAATGGAGGTCTTCCTCGCATAAGCATAAGCTTGCGTAAACGGTCAATGGCGGCTAAAGGAGACGTCTCAGAATAACATAATTAGAAACTACGTGTAAATTGCACTATTGGGTCTTATCAAACAGGGACTGGAAAAACTGTTTATTCCATAAAAGAATCAATGGAAAAACGCCAAAGCTCGGAGAGAAAGGAGAGATTATTCAGTGCATCGAATTTCAGTCTCTTTATACATATCATCATGGCTAAATTTTCCTGGACGTCGCTTTCAGGAAAAGCAAAACAACCGATTAAATACTAAAAGGAGGAAATTAAGTGCATAACAATAGATTATTGGTGCAATTGATGAAATTTTCAGGAAGAATGGCGTTGCCCATACTCAAGTTTTTACATTATATTCTTTGTTATTTTCAGGGGACCCATGGTTTCAGTGTGTCTCTATCCACGTGTTAAGCTTTCATTTATATATTTGAGTGCTTCAGTTCAGTTCAATGAAAGACGTTTTGTCTTACCAGAGAATTTGCATAGATTGGTGTGGTTTCTGTTTGTCAATGACAAAAAGTCTGTCATTCCATCCATTCTAAGTACATGTACATAACTATTGATTGAAATAGAACTGCAAGTCAAGTTTAGTAATAGTGTTACAAACAAATCTGATTTTGATATTAGTAGCATCAGCACTATTAAGAGGTGTAGTGGGTTTGTTGATGGAATATACATGTCGATGAATTGATTATTATTTTTGTTATATTGAGAAGTAAATTTAAGATTTAACGTCTATTTGTTAATAATTTTTTTGATAATTTAGTCATTTGATCTTTGTAAAATAAAAAAATAATTAAAATGGATATAGATAAGATAATAGACTATACTTTTATTTTTTAATAATTTAATTGACATAATATATATGAGTCATTATTAATTTACTGTTATAAATAATTACATTTTGTCTAATATAAAATCAAAATTATAAAGTAGGGAGACCTATTGAATAGACAACCATTTACAAATATTTAATAATTGTAATGGATAAAAATGCATACCCTACACTTTGTACCTTCAGATTTATGTCGCATTCTATTTTTTTTTCGAATATTTGATTTAGAGTATGATTTTGACTAATTTGATGCCCCCATTTGTCTGAATTCGAAGATAATTATTGGAATTTGAACCAAATTTATTTTTCTAGATATCTTTCAGCTCTTAGTTTACTTACTCCTCTCACTAGTTCATTTCCATGCCTACATATTCAACTCGATAATTCCATACTTGTGCATTTGATGTAAATGCTTTAAAATTCAAATTTAATTATAGTATCAAGCTAACTCATTTTGAACTAATTGTTATGTATTGAATCCCACACCAATAATTTCAAAATTGTATGTCTAGGAAAATTATGAAAAGACATTGTCTTTTACCTCGTTTGCATCTAGAGATCATCAAGTAATCTGCAATAATCAACTTTCCAAATTTAACAATATTCCACTCAAATATCTTTATATTCTTATATAGGGATCTATATCTAAACTTGGAAAATTTCAAAATAATTATTACTCTCATCATCACTATATACTTTGAAACCCTAGTTGCATGCTAGGAATTTTGTATTATATTTCAAATTCTAGGTGTCATATTCAAACATTTTGGATTCAAAATTCCCTCAAATTTAGGGTATTCTTTGCATTTACCATACATTGTAGACCACTATTTCTATCAAGTTGTTGATTTAGTATTCTAGAGGCTAGTGACAAGGTGAAGATCTTCATCTGACACACTCTCAAAAGTGTTTGTCAACACCACTATTTTATTCTACATCAAGAGATCTAGGCATATATTCATTCACAATTGTAGATGAATCTTTATGTGTAGTAGAAAATTGGACCCTCTTGAGAAAAGAGACAATTTCACGCCTAATTAGACCCACTTTTGAGTCCCCTTGCATCATTTATCCTTCAAAACATCATTTATAGGCCCCTAAGACCCGTTATTTTTTATCTAGAGGCTCATTTTACTTGAGAAATCACTTAAATCCTGACAAACAACATTCAATTCATCCATATCCTGAAAACCCACATTCAAAAATTAGTAGTGGGACCCATTCGCCACCTTGGGAAAATGAGTCCCTTTTGAGGGAAATTTCAATTTTGAGTGGGAATTCAATTAATTCAACTTAATTTTTTGGTGAATGTCAGCCTCTTAGGTCTAAATAATGGAAAAATTAGGTGTTGTTGCTTATAAGTACCCATTTTTAGTCATTTTACACATTTTTTAGTCAGTTCACAAAAGTAATTTCTAAAGTCTAGTCTTCCACAACAAGTTTAATTAGCAAAGTTGAAGTTTTAGGGCAGCAAACTAGGGTTTTTGTAGGTCTTGAAGCTCACTTTTTGGATCAAATTTCAACATTGCAAAGAGTTGATGATGGATCCCTATGGTGAATCATGGAGAAGTCTAGGTTGAGGAGATGCAACTAGCCATCAAATCACACCTAAAGACTTGTTTTCAAAGTGATTCCATCTTCCATTGCTTCTCTATCTTCAAATTAACATTCACTTTTCATTTACATTCCATTTGCATGTCATTTTGTTTCCGTTTTTTATGTATTGTGAGATTTCTAGGGTTGATATCTTGCATCATTCAAATCACATTTGAATTTCTTATTCTAGAACAATAGAATAGGGTTTTTGACACATTTCAGATTTTCCTAGTTTTTAACACATGTAAGGCTAGGGTTTTATATATATATTTCTCCATTCAAGGTTTAATTACCCAATTAGGGGTTTGACCAATACAAACCCCCCATTAGACAAACAATTTTAAGCTATTTTGTAGGAATTTTTTGAGATCCCAATTCGAGTTTCTGTCAGAAAGTGTTATATAGGTGTCAAGGTGTAGAACAGAGGTTTGAAATCACAAAAAATGAAAGTGGACTGATTCTTCATGCATCGTGAATGAGTCCCTCCTGAGGTGCCATTTTTAGTCAGATGCAGATCCAGACACCCAGCTAGCAGAAAACAACTTCTGTGCAGAAAAACCCTAACCTGGGATTGATTCATCCAAGGTAGCGAATGAGTCCCAGTCAGCTCAAAATTAGGTTTTCTCAGATTTCTAGATTGTTTTCCAGTCATCTTCAACTTCTCAGGTGCACACATTCTAAGATTTGGATTTATGTTTAGTTTAGTTTACATTTTCATTCATCATTTTAAGCTTTTTGCAAACATCATTTTGTTTTCAAACATTGCATGTTTCTTAGGTTTGACATTCATAGTCACTCAATTTCATAGCTTAATTGCATTTATATCATTTCATTTAGCCTTAATAACATCATACATATCTTAATTTGAGTGAACCACCTAGACTTTTGAGTGGGGTTTATCTCTCTTCTTTTAGGTGAAACATCCTAAGAGTGCAAGAGTAGTCTATAAATCCCTACGCAAAAAATCTATGGTTCATTTTGATGAACCTACATATTGAACATCATATCATTCTGATTTGCATTTGCATGTGCATCCTAGGACTCAATTGCATTGTCTTTTGTATTGTTTTTTCATCCTAGGACTTCTTAAAGTTGCATTAGTGAAAATATCATTTAGAGTTCATTATTACATCTTATTTCATTACTTCATTTCAAAATTTTGCATTATCAGTATCTATCTGTCTTGTACAGACTTGAAAACATTTAGAAAAGATAAAAGAATTAGAAAAAACCTAAAAATAACTCCCTTGGAACTCATTTTCCACCTTGGGAAAATCAACCCCACTACAATTTTTGCATCAAAATTCCTAGAATTCAGTTTATTACTTTGCACATTTCTGTTTCCCATAGTTTCTTTTCTATCATCATTCAATTATTTTCTATTTCATTAACATAAGCATCACTATCTTTCATGGAATTTATGGATAGTCTTAGACTTTTGCAACTTTCCTTTTTAGTATTCGTTCCTAGTTCTTTTAGATCAGATTTATCAATACATGAAAACACAAAAACAAAAACATCAAAACAACCTTTCAAACAAATGACTCAAATTAGAAATAAAATCTCATCCAAGCCCCTTAGTAGTGATGATGTCGATAAGTTAGATGAAGTTCTTCAGGACTTGTTCTCACTCACTTCATCCTCTAACACTTGCAATGAGAAACCTAAACCACTTAACAGTAACATATCCCTCAAACCTTTTGGTTGTGATGACTTTGACTTGTTAGGTGAATCCCTTCAGGACTTCATCTCGCATAAGTCATCCACTAAGGTTTGTTGTGACCAACCCATAATAACGAATGTTAACACCTCTAATGCTTATCTTGAGTAGCTTCAACCAATTGACGATAACTTATCCCTCAAACCTTTTAGTCATGGTGACTTGTACTTGTTAGATGACTCCCTTTAGGATTTCATCTCATTGAAATCATTCACTAAGGTTTGTTGTGAGAAATCTAAAACTAAGGATGTTAATGTGATTCAACCTCAACTCATTCTTTACCCACCCTCACATAAAATCAATCCTTCCAATAAACCTAAGTACACTCTTTACCCACCTAAAACCAATGTGTTGCAACAATCAAGTAATGCTACTGTTTCTCATACATATAATACCCAAAATAATCCGCAACCCCTGCAACCAACCCCACCCTCTTTACCTTTACCAAATCCACCTAGTGCTCCTCGTTTCCTCCCATAGACAAAGGAGTTTGATCTTGTTGAACAATTAAAGAATACTCTTGAAAAGATTTCCCTTTGGGATTTACTTCAAAACTCACCAAATTACCACAGTATTCTTCAAACAACCTTACAAAAAATTCCAGTTCCTCCTTGTACAACTCTGAATGAGGTGGCAGCTCTAATCCATGTAATGAACTAAGTTAATCTAGATATTACCTTCCATCAACATGAGCTCCCTCCTTTAGTGTTGCGAATACAAAATTAAGCCTTTATGATAATTGCTAAATTCAATCACATAGGTATCAAAAGAACCCTTATCAATAATGGTTCTTCCCTTAATGTGTGTAGTGTGAATCTCCTTGATAGATTGTGCATTGATAAGTCACAAATAATACATGATTCTGTATCCATTCAAGGATTTGACAATACAACAAAGCAACTACTCGGTATAATCACTTTACCTATTATGGTTAGGGTGGCTACTTTTCAAACTCCTATTAATGTCATGCCTTATGACCTTTCGTATAATCTTCTTTTAGGAAGACCATGGATTCATGAGATGAATGCAGTGACTTCGAACCTTCATCGTATCATGAAATATGTCTATAACAATCACATTTATCAAGTTGAAATAGACCCTGAGCCCAAAATTTGCTTGCACCTTGAAAAAGGAGCTAGAAGTCCTCTGAAAACATTAATTCCAACATCCAACATAGATCCTCTTGAAATTGAACACAACGTTGATGAATCGACATCTAAATTATTTGGTGATGATTGGGGATCCTTAGAATTCACACCTTCATTTGTGGGTGAATACATAATCACACAAAAGAAAGATGAGGAACAAGAACAACCAACCATCATGTCCACTAAAAATTATGAGCAATCTTCTCAAACATCTATCTCTTCTATTTTGGAAGAAAATGCAACATACACAATAAATTTTGATGAGATAGATTATAAATTCTCACCTACTTCGAAAAAAATGGAAAGACTTTATGGAAAAGGCTCTGAACTTGTAAAAAAATTAGGATATACTGGAAAAGGATGTGGAAAACATGAACAAGGTATTCCTGTTCCCATCAAACCTAATACACAAGAGACAAAAACTGGATTGGGATATTCTTTTTATAAAATGACAAAATCTACTCAACGACCATCTTTAAACATCAACACTATTACATGTCAACCAAAACACCAACTCACAATCAAACATCCTAAATTTCTTGATATGAACTTACCACCGTCATGGAAGTATGTTGATAGCGATGAAACTCTGAAACAAATGTTAGGAGTTTATGATAACAAATCCTCTGCTCCTTCCATGAAACAAGTTACCTATGCTATGATCATTACCAAGCAAAATGATAGTGATATTATTGAAGATTCTCATGAGTCTGAGGTTCCTAAATCTAATGCACTCCCTTTAGGAGATACAATTGATGTGCCAATGGACATTGATGATAAAGAAAAAGTTATTAAGATTGGGAAGTTCCTTGACGATGAAGAACAAGAGGACACTACAACTTAATGATTTTCCTAAAAAATTTGCTTGGAAATATTATGATATGCTAGGAATTGACTCAAAAATTGTGACCCACAACATCGTTCTTGCTGAAAATGCTAAACCCGTTCATCAAAAGATAAGAAAAATGCACCTTAACAAGCCTTGCATGTTAAAGTAGAGCTTGAAAAACTCCTTGATGCAGGCTTCATTTGACCTATTGATTATTCTCCTTGGATCTCAAACATTGTCGTAGTTGCCAAACCCAATAATCGTATTAGGATATGTATGGAATTTCATGACTTGAATAAAGCTTCTTTAAAAGATGACTTTCCACACCCTAATATTGACACAATCATGGATTTAACTGCTGGACATGATTTGTTGTCATTCATGGATGGATTCTCCAGTTATAACCAAATCCTTATTAATCCTCAAGATCAATACAAAACCGCCTTTAGCACTGTTTGGGGAACGTTTTGTTGGGTTGTGATGCCCTTCGGTTTAAAGAATATCAATGCAACTTATCAACGAGAAATGACATTGATCTTTCACAATTACATCCACAAAAGTTTGGAAGATTATATTGATGATATCCTAGTTAAATCCTTAACACGACAAGACAATGTAAATGTTCTTTGAATGAATACATGTAAATATAATATGTGCTTAAATTCAAAAAAGTGTTTCTTTGGCGTACATAGTGGTAAAATTTTGGGGTTTGTCATATCTCACAGAGGCATTGAGGTGGACACAGAGAAAATTTATGCACTTATTAACATGCCACCTCCTAGGAACATTTCTCAATTGTGAATGTTACAAAGCCAAATTCAAGCTATCCATCATTTCGTTGCATCTTTAGTCGATTTCCCATTACCTTTCACGCATCTTCTCAAAAAGGGTGTACCTTTTGATTGGGATGGGGATTGTAAATAGGCTTTCGAGAGTTTAAAGTAATATCTAGAAACTCCACCTATTTTACAACTTGTTGTCCCAAACAAACCATTTATCTTGTACATAGCTGTATCAACCCATGCTCTTGCAGCATTGTCTGCTCAATAAGATGATCATGGCAAAGAACATCCTGTTTATTACATCAGTCAAACCTTAATTGATCTTGAAACTTGATAATCACCAATTGAAAAGCAATGCTTAGCCCTTATATTCACTACTAGTAAATTAATGTGACATTATTTACTAAATGCTGAAATACAAGTCATGACAAAATTTGATCCTCTTAAACATCTTTTTAATAAAACCGGCCTCTCTGGACACTTAGCTAAGTGGGTAATGTTGTTAACCAAGTTTAACCTTAAGTTTGTTTCACAAAAAGCAATCAAAGGACAAGCCTTAACCGATCACTTGGTTGATGCTCCTTCTCGTCTCGCCTTACCTAATCATGACTCCTTTTCTAATGATAATGTCTTGACCATTGATATTAAAACATAGGAATTGTATTTTGATGGATCTAATTATATAATAGGTTCCAGTGCTGGAGTGGTATTGATTCCACCTGACAGACAACCTCTCCCTTGTCTTATCGGTTAAATTTCCTATGCACAAATAACACAGCTAAGTATGAGGCATTAATCGCAGGTTTGCGAGCTGCTTTAACAATGAATGCTACACATATCAAGATCATTCATGATTCACAATTAGTTATCAAATAAATTAATGGTACATATCAAAATAAACATGAAAAGTTATCCAAACACAAGGATCTTACAATAAAACTGTTAGAGAAGTTTGAATCATTCACAATTGATAACATCCCACGAAAAGACAATAGGGTATGTGTAGGATCATGATGGGCCAAAAAGTGGCGATATGATGGGTATGTGTAGGGTATGTGGTTAGCAACTTTTTTTACCCAACATTGATGAAATGAAAAGGGTTTTTAAAGGAGATTCTCAGCTTTCTACCAATATAAATTATGCTTTACTTTGAATTTAATAAATAATTATTATTCATTTTCTATTTGAATTATGACTAAAGTCCTGATTGATAGGTTGATTGAAAAAAATCTATAGCTTTCAAACGGTATCACATTTTTTGAATTCAAAACATGTGTCACATTCTATGCTTCGCATACTATAGGATAAAAAAAAAAGAATTTCATGAAGTTTTGACCAAGTTAAGGTGGTCAGACATACAAGTTTTTATATTTTTTAAAATTTGTAATAAAAAATTCATAATTAATTATTTAATTAGAAAAAAGTTACAAAAAAAATATGCATCACTTTCGAACATGAGTCCTCTACTTATATCTAAAATATTATTAAAAAATTATATAATTTTATTGTGGTTAGGGTGGTTAGATAGACACCTACTTATTTGTTCCCTGAAATTTAAGTACTACTGTATTGAAATTTCAAATTTTCACCAAATAATTTTATTTTTTTGTTTAAATAAACCTAGTAGTTTAGAAACTACATTCAATTTGCTATAGATTCTATTCTTACATATTTTTGAAATAATATAGATAACTTATTCAAATTTTTATGTCAAGTTGCCTAACTTTGATTTTTCTGAATTGTTCGCCACTTAAGGTCATTTTTTTTCATGACGATCCTGCACATACCCAATAGACATGTGGATGCAATGGTGAGTGTAGCCTCTCTTATATCCCCACATGATTCTTACTCATACTTCACCTTTGTTATCCATCTCATCATGAAACCTTCGATTGATACTCCATTAGAAGACATTTTAACAATAACTCAAGATGACTAGTGTGAATGGTACGATACAATTTACAACTATTTAAAAATGGTACCATTCCTGAACCTACAACAACAAACACTCAAAATCGTTTACGCAAACTAGTAGCTAAATATGTGATCCTCGCCAATGCATTGTATCAAAGATCTTTCAATGGTCTCTTACTACGATGTCTTAAGGATTCTGAAATCCCTATAGAACTTGAACATGCTCATACTAGTGCCTGTCGAGGTCATTTTGGAGGTCGGTCGTTAGTGCAAAAACTTATCTGTATGGGTTATTATTGGAGACATATGGAAAAGGATTGCTTCACTTATGTTAAACAATGTCACAAATGTTAAGAACATAGCAATTTGATCCATGCTCTTGATTCTAAGTTTTGTGCCCAAGTTCCCATTTGGCCATTTTTAGTATGGGGATTGGATCTTATTGGAAAATTTTCACCTCCCTCTTATGTTGGACATACATTTATCATTACCACAATAGATTATTTCACAAAATGGGTGGAAGATATTCCTCTTTGTTCTAAAAATGCTGAAGTAATTTGTTGTTTCATTTTGGAACACATAATTGCTCACTTCGGACTTCCTTCCGCCATTTTTTTAGACAATGGAACTTCATTTAAGAATAAAAAAGTTAATAAATTTCTTGAAACGTTCAACATTCAACATCGCTTTTCCACACCATATTATCCGCAATCCAATGGACAAGCTAAAAACACTAATAAGATTCTAGAACAAATCCTCAAGAAAACTGTCAACAAACATCATAAAAATTGGTATACACAATTATATTATGCGCATTGGGCTTATTGAATAAGTGTTAGATCATCCACAGGAACCACATCTTATAACCTCATTTATGGAACTGATGCAATCATGTCCTTGGAGTTAGAAATTCCTACGTTGTGAATTGTTGTCCAAGAACTTATTGATGATGCCACTTATAAAGAAAAATGATTGCACCAACTTGAGATGCTCAATGAAAAGCACATTAATGCTCTTGAACACCTCCAAGCTCACATCAAACAATTACAATGAAAGCATAACACACATGTCATCCCTAAAATGTTTCATAAGGGTGATTTTGTTCTTACTAAGAATCAACGTACTACCAATGCTGACAATGAAGACAAAGATAAATTTAGGCCTAATTGGTTAGGACCTTACATAGTTGATACCAATTATGGGTCTAGTGCTTATGTCTTAACGCAGCTTGACAGAACACCCCTTAAGGAACCTATTAATGCCACACATTTGCGTCAGTATTACCTCTAATCTCTTTCAACAGTATAATTGTTAAAGTAGTGTTGTTTAAAGTCATTTGATGTCATTCTAAATAATTTTCACATTGCTTCATTCTTGACAACTAATCTTGTGTTTGTCTTGAGAACTAAGGTAACTATTTAAGTTCATTTTATAATTACTTTAGGATTCATACTATTCACCCTTGTGTTATGTTAAGTTAGATCCTTATATGTGTTATAGGTGTATTTAATTTAACATATTCTCTAATCAATAATGTTGTATCTACAGTAAAAATGACATATGTTTTACATTAGATCACATCAATCCTGTTAAATCATGAAGAAATTAATAAATTACTTTTACCATCAGTCATTTAAAATTAATCACATTGCATTTAACATTCAAACACAAAGAGACAAAACAACACCAAATACACATGTATATATATATATATATATATAAATTATATACATCTCAATATCATATACAAAATCACCAAGGTTTGTGAGAACTCAACCCCTCGAGCTTTGGCACTCGAGATTCGGTCCCTAGATGTCATGAGATGGTCGTGTGTGATAGTGACCGTGAACTACCGAGTCTAAGTGCATACTCTAGAGCCTGTACTCAACCAATAGCCACAAAACTCTCTTCTGCCATCTGATCCCTTTCTGCTCAAACTTGTGTTAGCTCTACATGTAGTCTCTCAACCTCTATTAAGGTCTGCAATGACTGTCCTACACTCTCAACTTGACTAATTCATCTCCTCACACTCTCGTATGTTTCCCGTAGCCTCGCGAAAGGTCTGAGCGACTCTGGCTCCTCCTCCATGATCAGTGGGGGCACGTAGTCAGGATACATCTCCTCCTCTTTGATGGATGTAGCCACTATCTTCATGGAAGCCTGATGATAAAACTCTTGCCAGTCTCTCATTGCTCCTACAAGATAGAAAAAGGTACACAGTCAATACACATCATCTCAATATATAAATACAAAACATAAATATACTCAAGTACATGTGTAAAATAAAACATATCATCACCTATGTCTCCAGATGCATGAGGAATATCAACCTCATCCTTTTTGGGGGGCATGAAGGACATGCTAGCCTCTCTCTACCTCAAAGTGTCAATATCTGCTATAGCTATTGCACATGATCTAGTCCTATAAGTGTGTGAGGACTCTCCATGCTCGTACCGATCCTCAACCACTACCTCATCACCCTCACTCAGGGGTGGCTCCTCCTCGTAATACTCATCCTCCTCATCATCCTCTCCTCCACCCTGGTCCTCATAGTCAGGATCAACCTTTGAATCATACTTTTCATCAATAACATTAGTAAATATATTTGATGGATTGTATTGTACATCCTCTACTTTGTCCTCTGGCTCATCACCCTCATCTGGTGCTATTCCTACATCACCTATAGGGACATCGATGGGGAACACAGGAGCTAGTCATGTCACTGACCACCACTTCTACTCATTTGTGCTACCAACATCATTAGTGTCAGAAACTGGTGGTTGATCATGATCTGAAGCATTAAAATCACTCTCATGAACATGATCTATAGTAAGTCGAACAGTATCACCTAGCCTTCATGCACTCCGCACTAATCATATAATGAAGGGGCATGCCCTCGGTGGTGTCTGTACTTTCCCAAACTGTCACATGACTCACCCATAATAGAAAGGTTGTACAACATTGTCATGCCTTCCAGCTAGAAACCAATCCATCTACATCCTCCTCAGCTGTCCTATGGGATATGGCGACTGCAGAGTGAATAGATAGGGTCTCCATAAGATATCATCCTCCTCCAGCCAGTCAAACCTCATCCTTGAAAAGTGTAAATCTTCATACTACCACAAGCCTCGTAGAGGATCGCTGAATGCTTGTGGATATCTTGTAGCTATAGCACAAGGGAAGCCAACAGGACTGGTGCATATAATATGCTCGAGGCACCACACTTGCAAAATCATGCAGTGCACCATACTATCAATCTCTTAGAACACAAATCTGCCAAGATCATAATATAAGTGTGCTAGGATGCAGTGGCCCCAAGCATAAACTCTCCTGTGCTTGTACATTCCTTGAATCAAGTGTATTAATCCTCCATCTAAGTGTGTCGCTCGTCCATTAGGATTGAGAACAAGAGCCACTATATGAATCATAATCCATCTAACAATAGGAGATCACAAATATAGAAGTATGGGAAGCTCAATCCATGCTCTAACATATTCATCGTGAACTAGTCCACCCAGGCAATATTGTATATCTACCTTATTCTCGTGGAATTACTGATCACCCTAGAAATATACCTGCTCTCCCCGAATAGGAACTTAGAGAATATGGTGTACTTCCTCAAGAGTGATGGTCATCTCCTCGGTAGGAAGATGAAAGGTACACGTATCGGCATCCCAATGCTCACACATGGCCATAGGCATGGAGTCATGGTATCTCATAGGTGGCATAAGATATGCCCAATAGATACCCACTATTTGTAAATGCTCTATCTTTGTTGCTGATAGCGCTGGAGCATGATCTCTTAGGAAAGTAAGCTTCCTCCCCCCTAGCCACTGTTGCAACTAGGCAGGGACCTATCAAAATCATCACAAAATGCTCTAAAATCCCTCTAATCTCTTTAATTTTTACATATTTCATCATGCAAATGTGCTAAAGTAGATCTAGTGTGCTTTTCTAATAGCCCTAGACACTTTAGAACCCTTTTAGGACATTTCGCAAAGAAACAAGACAAGTTTTGCAAAGAAATGGGACACTTTGCGAAGAAACAAGACACTTTGCAAACAAAAGGGACACTTTGCGAACAAATGGGACACTTTGCAAAAAAAGGGGACACTTTACAAACTTTTTTTCAAGATCCTAAATTAACCTCTCTATACATTAAAAATCATTAAATCATTCCAAAATTACAAAGTGAAAGTTGCAAAAATGACTCACCTCATAATACAAATCACCACATGCCACCTACTCTCGAAGCATATCCAATCATGAAGGCCTAAAATCTCATCTACTCGGCATATTCTCGTCTCACTCATCACTCTCAAGCTACAAGAAGGTAAATTGCAATAGTAAGTGACAATTTACTTTCTTCTACTTCTTTTAACCTATTTTCATCCTTTTTACTCTTATGCATTAACTTAGGGTTATTTTATCTTAAGAGTTCATAAAGAATATTTTCTTCCAATCAACATAAAGGGAGGGTAAAAGCACAAAGTTGTGTCACACTTTATAAAAGAAACAACCAACACTGATCCAACTTTTAAACTTGAATCACTAAAAAGTGGCATATATGTTTTGAATTTTGAAATGATGTAAACTAGTAAAATATGTATTTTTTTAGTATATTTTATGTTTGTATTTTCTAAGAAAATTAGAAAATTATTTTAAACTATTTTTTAATGAATTAACACTATAATCTAGTTGTCGATAAAATGCTGAAAAATGAAGTTGCATGAGACATCAAACTTTTTATAGTAAATTTTATTTTTTTCTTTCAAACTTTTCATGTGTATTTATAACTCGAAACTTTAGTACATCAATTTTTTTTTCCAATTTTGATAAATATATATTTTTAAATAAATATCAAAATGTTTGTGAATAAAAAATAGTTGTTTCCATGGGACATCAACTTTCATATTAAATATTTATCTAAAATGGAAAAACATTATACCATCTTGAAATAGATTCTTTTCTCTAGTGCATCATATTTTTTTTAAATTTGTTTAATACGTTTTAGTATTTTTCCTTGGCATGGTAATTAACCTAATATTTTGTGTTGATAACCTACTTTTAGTAAAAATTAAAAAATATATATAAATAATAATTAAACTATTAAGCCGGTATTGGCATGGTGTGATTGTTTATAGGTGGGATTGTTGTTCTTGTCACCAAGGTTCAAACCCCATTGGGGTGGTATTGTTGAATGGTTGTATCATGTTCATAGCTCCAGTCAAAAGCATTTACCCCTTGAATAAAAAAATAATTAAACTATTAAAACAAATATATTTTTGAAAACTACACTTATAGATCAACAAAAAGATATTTTTATATTTTAAAAAAAATGTTATTTACATTAGTAGGAGTTATTGAAACTTCAAGTTTTTCAAATAATTTTTTTTTTTGGTAAATTGGACTCAAAGTGGTTCTCCATATATTTTTAGCCAACAATTTTAGTTGAAAAAGTTGTTGAAGTATCTAACTTAGCTAGAATGAATCTTACTATCTAGATAATATGTTTGACCAAAGTTGACTTTTAGTTAGAAATACTTAAATTCAGTTGTGTTGATATGTTGGCTGAAAGTGTGACACAACTTTGTGCTTTTACCCGGGAGCTTGGGAAATCCATGTTTGACACCGTTTGATGCGTTGGAAATTGTGTATCATTACATAACATGGTACTTGGAAATGCCCTATGGTATGATGTTCCTTGTTCAACGTGGCTAGATTGCTACCTTGATTCCACCTACGTAAAGCAAGTGAAATCAAGGGGGACACACATCTACCTTCGAATTGGATTCCTAGAAGTTAGACAAAAGGATTTTTGGAAAATTAACAAATGTGTGTTGCATGAGGGTATGTGTAGGATCATGATGGGTATGTGTAGGGTATGTGGCTCCAACGACTTTTTTGTTCCCAAAAATTGATGAAATGAAAAGGGTTTTTAAAGGAGATTCTCAGCTTTCCACCAATATACATTATGCTTTACTTTGAATTTAATAAATAATTATTATTCATTTTCTATTTGAATTACAACTAAAGTCCTGATTGATAGGCTGATTGAAAAACATCTATAGCTTTCAAACAGTATCACATTTTTTGAATCTGAAACATGCGTCACATTCTATGCTTTGCATACTATAGGATTAAAAAAATGAATTTCATGAAGTTTTGACCAAGTTAAGGTGGTCAGACATACAAGTTTTTATAGTTTTTAAGAGTTGTAATAAAAAAATCATAATTAATTATTTACTTGGAAAAAAATTACAAAAAAATGTGCATCACATCAAGACATAAGTCCTCTACTTATATCTAAAATCTTACAAAAAAATATTATCATTTTATTGTGGTTAGGGTGGTTAGACTGACACCTACTTATTTTTTCCCTAAAATTTAAGTGCTATTGTATTAAAATTTCAAATTTTCACCAAATAGATTTTAAAAAAAAACCTAGTAGTTTAGAAACTACATTCAATTTGCTACAAATTCTATTCTTACATATTTTTAAAATAATATAGATAACATATTCAAAATTTTAAGTCAAGTTGCCAAACTCTGATTTTTCTGAATTTTTTGCCACTTTTAAGGGCCTATTTTTTCCATGATGACCCTGCACATACTCAGGATGTGGTTCCTAATGTTGTGGTTTTACAGATAACTACACTAGGGGCTTCATTCTCTCATCTTTTGAATGAGTATCCTTTTTTATAATGTGCACTGTTTAGAGTCCTTTCGTTTACATATGCACGTAGTCATATCGGCACTAAAGTGGGGGCTAAATGTGTCATAAAAAATTGGACCCTCTTGAGAAAAGAGACAATTTCACACCTAATTAGACCCACTTTTGAGTCCCCTTTCATCATTTATCCTTCAAAACAACATTTATAGGCCCCTAAGACCTGCTATTTTTGATCTAGAGTCTCGTTTTACTTGAGAAATCACTTAAATCCTGACAAACAACATTCAATTGATCCATATCCTGAAAACCCACCTTCAAAAACTAGTAGTGGGACCCATTCGCCACCTTGGGCGAATGAGTCCCCTCTGGTGGGACCCATTCACCAAGGGTGGTGAACGAGTCCCTTTTGAGGGAAATTTCAATTTTGAGCGGGAATTCAATTGATTCAACTTAATTTTTTGATGAATGTCAGTCTCTTTGGTCTAAATAATGGGAAAATTAGGCGTTGTTGCTTATTAATACCCATTTTTAGTCATTTTACACATCTTTTATTCATTTCAAGCAATTTCTAAAGTCAAGTCTTCCACAACAAGTTTAATTAGCAAAGTTAAAGTTTTAGGGCAGCAAACTAGGGTTTTTGTAGGTCTTGAAGCTCACTTTTTGGATCAAATTTCAACATTGGAGAGAGTTGATGATGGATGCCTATGGTGAATCATGGAGAAATCTAGGTTGAGGAGATGCAATTAGCCATCAAATCACACCTAAAGACTTGTTTCCAAAGTGATTCCATCTTCCATTGCTTCTCTATCTTCAAATTAAGGTTTACTTTTCCTTTACATTCCATTTGCATGTCATTTTGTTTCCATTTTTGATGTATTGTGATATTTCTAGGGTTGAGATCTTGCATCATTCAAATCACATTTGAATTTCTTATTCTAGCACAATAGAATAGGGTTTTTGACATGCTTTAGATTTTCCTTGTCTTTAACACATTTAAGGCTAGGGTTTTATGTAGATTTTCTCCATTCAAGGTTTAATTACCCAATTAGGGGTTTGACCAGGGAAAACCTTCCATTAGAAAAAAAATCTAAGCTCTTTTGTAGGAATTTTCTGAGATCTCGATTCGGGTTTCTGTCAAAAAGTGTTGTACAGGTGTCAAGGTGTAGAACAAAGGTTTGAAATCATATAAATTTGAAAGTGGATTGATTCTCCATGCATGGAAAATTAGTCCCTCCCGAGGTGCCATTTTTAGTCAGATGTAGATCCAGACACCAAGTTAGCAGAAAATAACTTATGTGCAAAAAAACCTTGACCTGGGACTGATTCACCTAGGGTGGCGAATGAGTCCCATTCAACTCAAAATCAGGTTTCTTCTTCAACTTCTCAGGTGCACACATTTTGATATTTGGCTTTTTGTTTGGTTTAGTTTACATTTTCATTCATCATTTTAAGCTTTTTGCAAACATCATTGTGTTTTCAAACATTGCATGTTTCTTAGGTTTGACATTCATAATCACTCAATTTCATAGCTTAATTGCATTTAGATCATTTCATTCAACCTTAATAACATCATACATATCTTATTTTGAGTGAACCTCCTAGACTTTTGAGTGGGGTTTATCTCTCTCCTTTTAGGTGAAACATCCTAAGAGTACAAGAGTAGTCTACAAATCCCTACCCAAAAATCTATGATTCACTTTATTAGCAATATTTTTTTTATGATTTAAAGTTCATTTCCACATAGGGTTCAAATTTGATGCAACCAAGATTGGGAGGTCTTATCAAACTGCCCAATCTTGTAGCCTTTACATATCGTCCAATGCACATCAACAAATATATTGCAAAAAAAATTGAAACATAGCTTTATTAAAATTATCATATGCGTACTCATACAAAAAAATTATTCAATAACAATTGCATATAGTGATTATTCCAACAAGAAACAAAATTCTTAAATTTTACAATGTTTTCTATACACCTCCTGCTTGCAAGTCTTTCAATCCTCATACCTTCATAAGCTCTTGGCTCCACTCATCTTTTGAAATATGATTCTTACCATGATTATACAGCTCCCATGGTTGCTTTGAACATCTAAAAACAACTTAAAAATTCATTTTCCTCTTCTATACCTCTTCTCTTGGCAAGTTGATTTCCTACACTTTTCTTAGGAAATCCTCTACAACTACCTACAAGTTCTTTCTTCAACCTTTTTGTTGTTGATTTCTGCCTCTTGAAACCATTAAATTCTATATTTATAGATTTTTTCAACTATGTGAAACACCAAAAAGTGGTTTCCAAATCTTCTCTTTGAATTACCCTTAATTCTTGCATAAAAATGAAATAAAACATAGCTTGTTTCTTTTAAAAGTTCCATTAAAAGTTGTACCACATCCAATGTCTTTCTATTAGATATTCCTTTGAATTTTTTTAAAAATAAATAACCAATTTGTGTTCATTCAACCCCAATTGAAGATTTAATAGATTAGTTTGTTTTCCAAAAATCACTAATTTTTTTCTCCATTTTAGGAACCAAAATTGAAAGAACAATACAAGAATAGAATTCCAAGATTCACTTATCTTATGCACACCTCCTTAGGAATCCAAATTTGCAAACTTCAAAATTCCTTTCCACCATGGTAAATGGACCATTTCAACCCCTAGTACCTTGAAATTATGTAATATAATAATTTTACAAATTAGATTAAATACCCTAGTTTCCCTTGATGTATCCTCATAGATAAATATATATATCCTTACAACACTTCACAATATTCTCTTGAAGCTCAAACCTACACCAAAAATGTAAAAAAAAAACTAAACATAATATATATAATGTAAGATTGCCTATGAGCCTAGATGCTCTTGCATTAGACATACCGAGTAAGAAGTTTGTGAGAATGGATCACAAAATGTATTGGAATGGTTGAAACACTCTTTGAAGTAGTAAAATATTTTTAGCATTCCAATGAACTTTCGTAGGTACCATGAAAATGTTCTTTCTTCTCCTTTTCCAAACCATACCTAGAACTCTTCTAATCTTCCTTTGTAAAATGTGTTTACCAATCCCTCTTTTATTTGTGGACCTTTCTCCACCATATATAAAAATATTCAACTAAATACACTTTCCTCTCTTCTCTTCTCTTTTGGGATTCAATCCAACACAATCCATCTTCCTCCACCAATGTTCATCTACACCATCCCCTACAACACCTACATGCAAATTAGCAATATCATGGAAATTAAGGAGTTCCATATGCACTTCATCTTCATACTCCTTTAAATTTATTTCGACCCTTTCATCAATCTCTTCTTCCACTTTCATTATCTTATCTACATACAACTCAACATCATCTTCATTGTCATAAATATGAAAAATATTAACCATTACCTTTGTTTTCACATTTTCTATTACTACTGCAACTTCTTCTCCATTCACATCCTCATTCATCAAAGTCTCCATACCTTCACTAAGACATCACACTACTATAATATCAACCACTTCCATGCCTTCCAAAACACATGCTTCAAATGCAATATTATTATTTCCTCTTTCATCCTCTTTCATGATGTCTTCTTCTTTAGTGCTATATATTGAACTCTTTGCTTCATTTTTAAATCTTCTACTCGAAAATGAAATAGAATTATAAAAATCATAAGATTCAACTTCTCCATTATTGTTTTCTTTTTATTTCCTCTTTCCTTTCATAATACTTTCCTCCAAGACATCTAACCTCTTAGATATTTTTGCACACTTATTCAAAATATGCCAACTCTCTTCCTCTAATATTCTTTCTCTTCTCTTAAAAAAGAAATTTTTATAGCCCTACGCAAGGTCAACCTCATAATATTCTTCCTTAGAATTTCTACAAACACTTGCAACCCACTCAACCCACTCATAATTTGTAACAAAACTTACACAAAACCAAAACTATCCTCTATTCACCAAATATTCTAGAAGATGTGCCTCTCAAAACCTCTTCTACCCACTTTCACAGAGTGGAGGACATTTGTACACCTTCTACAAAACTTATCTCTATTGGAGGAAATCCCAAAATAATTACATAAAATAAATCCTCATAACTCATCAAACCCTTGTTCTCTACATTTAAAACTTGTAATAAAAATATTTATGTGCTCTTCTTTTACACAACATAGGAAACACCTCAAATATGAAATCCTCTTCCTTACACACATTCTAGAATCATGCCTACTCTGATACCATTTGCTGTAGATAAGATTTGGGGTATTATCAAACTACCCAATCTAACAACTTTTATATATCATCCAACCAACATCAACACATATATTGCAAAAAAACCGAAAACATATTTGTATTAAAATTTTAATATACATATGCATACGAAAAAATTATTCAAGAACAATTACATATAGTGAGGATTCCAACAAGAAACAAAATTTAGAAAATTTACAAAGTTTTCTAAACACCTCATGACTACAAGTGTTCAAATCCTTGTACCTTCACAACCTCTTGGCTTCCCCCATATTTTAAAATATAATTCTTCATAAAATTATATATCTCGCATGGCTACCTTGAACATCTACAACAAACTTGAGAATTATTTTTCCTCTTCTTCTATTCCTCTCCTCTTGGTGAGCTAATTTCCTATAATTTTCTTAGGAAATCCTCTATAGCTACTTGCAATTTCTCTCTATTGGATGTTGTGGTTGTGTTACTAATATGTGGTTGTCACTGATGTCAACACTATTAGCATTCATTCATTTGAAGTTGTATATGTCAAGGATATTAAGAAAATTGTAATGGAATACGTTGTAGGTTGTCAGTGGTGAAGTGAAGTTCAGTATGCTGGTAATATTTGTACGTTGATGATCAGAGGTTGTGGAATAAAGGGTTTGTTGTTGAGTGTATCTAGTTTATCCACGTCAAGTTTCAGAGATCCGCGTGAAGATTTGATCGAGTTATGAAGATTTACATTCTGACAGTTTTTTTGTTGCTTCAGTTGGTGTTGCTAATTGAAGATGATGTTATTTCAGTTCATTCAATTATTGTGGATGCTTCTCTAGTGATTCATGATGTTTGTGGATTCTTTTATATTGTGCTCTATCTTTTTTGCACATCTGCATTGATCGTTGTGCTCATGGTTGGCGATTTTCTCTTGCATGTTCATGTTTTTCTTGTTCTTAGCTGACATGGTGTTTCTAGCGTGTTGTGGATCTTCGAGGAGTAATTAATTGAAGCCTTTTCATGTTGGAGATGTTGATTTTGGTCTTCACTAAGTTGTGGCCGACCTTGGTTGATTCGCATTAATAAATCTTTAATGTTTTGGGTTGACAGTTTATATTCATTTTATTATTTTGTTGAAGTCGACATGAAGGGATGAAATTTCTTGTTGCGGATATATAAGAGCGATTGTTTATTTGAATTGATGCGTGCCAGTAGAAGTTGAGGGTGTGTGCAAGAAGTTGAGTCCACTTTTTGGCCAAAAAGTGGAAGTGTTTTCCCTGATTTTCAGTATTTGACACATTTGACCTTAAAATTTAAAGCACTTAGAGATGAAATCTTTAAAAAAGTCACTAATCATAAAATGTAGTGCTCGGAGTCTAGTTTCCAAATATGTAATTTATTTCAATACCCAGATTGTACAAATTGAGTTTCAATAGGCATTTCAAAAACCACTGTTTAAAAGTCATTTTTGTACCATACCATGCACGCATGTATGCATCCATATTTTGAATTAAATTATCGTATTTTTCTAAATCCTTTGGGAAAAGTTTTATGACTCATGAACCTTGCTCTTGATATTTTTTAATTTTTTATTGAATATTTTTTTTTTGCAGATTTGTTGTTTTGAAAAATCGTCGTGTACGACATGCATAAGATGACCTAAACTTATCATTTTTTGACTTTTTTTTTTTCAAATTAAAAAGAATTGTCTGAAGTTTGCTCTCTTGCAATCCGTTTGTCAAAATGTTATGTTGATCAAAAGTTATTCAAATAGTAAAAAACTCTGATATTTAAAGTTTATGGACCAATTTTATTAGAAATTAATTGAAAAATACAAAAAATAATTCAATTGTAAAACAAATTATATATTTAGAATCTGCATTGTTTGATCTAAACTGGGTTTTCATTTTGTCAGAAAATTTTCAAAAAAAGGTCGTCAGCCATATGTCCAAAGTCGATATTTTGCTTTAACATTGTTAAGGCTTACAATTTGCAGGTCAAACCAGGTTGAAGGCTTAGGTTCGGACTTCCAAAGCTATTCCCGAACCTAAAACCTTGGCAAAAACCCGCCCACAATGCAAAACCAAATTCAAATTTCAAAAAACGGGATCCCGATTATAACACGGGATCCCGTTCAGTAATAAACGGGATCCCGTGTTACAATCGGGATCCCGTTTCGTTTTCGACCGTTGAAAACGTAACGGGATCCCGTTTATAACACGGGATCCCGTTACCTTCACAACGGCTCGCGGAGTCAGTTTTAATAAACGGGATCCCGATTATGGAGCGGGATCCCGTTTATTAGTAGACGGGATCCCGTTTAGTAATCGGGATCCGTTTTATTATAAACGGGATCGCGTTTTATAGACGGGATCCCGTTTTATATTATTTAAAAACACTGTTGACAATTACTGTCAACTCTGCAACTTTGCAACTTGACATGTACGGCCGAGAGCACTGAAAATCAATTATTTTTCATATGTTATTGTATTTACAGGTGGTCAATTTGATTTTTTGTTGATTTTATCAAAGGGAGCATCATCTACACCATTTTTGAAGTGAAATTTGCAATATGGATTGAATTTTTCAAATGAAGCATAAAGAGAACAATTTTTAAAGTGGAATTGTGGTAGTTTTCTATTTGTTTTGAGGAACACAAGAAGAAGAATTTTGGCGTAATAGGTACTCAACTTCCAATTTGGATTCAATATTTTGAAGTATTTCACTATTAACATTCATCTGTCCTTGAGAATTTTATAATTATGGGAGATAAATTTCGTAATAAGAGAAAAAAGACATTGACTCCTCAAGAAGTTGAAGCAAATAAAGAAAAAGAGAGACAAAGACAAAGAGAAAGAAGAATGAGAATAAAATCAATGAACGATGGTGGAACAACCAATTCAACAACTATTGAAGATGAAAACATTGAAGATACCATAGTTGTACATGAAGCTAATTTGCAAGGAGTCAATTTGGAGAAGAATATGATTATACAAACAAGTCCTACTATGTCTTCAAATCCCTCTTTGAATGCTATGGAGAATGTTTCAATATACACAAATCCAGGTACGTCTTCAAATCCACATGTTAGTGACATGGTAAATTTGTTTGTAGAAGATTTACAAGAAGCTAGATATAATGATGTTGACATTGACTATATTCAAAGAAATGAAACTTTTATAGAATTTGTTGAAAACAAAAAAGAAAAATCTTTTGTTGCAAATGAAAATCAAAATGATCATTTTCTTGAAAATGAAAACAAACCTATATTTTTGATGAAAATGAAAATGAAAATGAAACCGCTTTTGTTGATGAAAATGAAAATGAGAACCGCTTTGTTAATGAAAATAAAGATGAAATGAAAATGAAACCGCTTTTGTTGATGAAAAAAAAAATGAAATGAAAATGAAAACCTGCTTTGTTGATGAAAATGAAGATGAAAAATTTAGAATGTGATGTTGAATTTAATGAAAATACTTTTTTTTAAATTTGAAGTGGTGTTTTAGATAATCTTCCTGATCAAATTTCTTGGAGGCAAATAAGAACGCATGCGAATAGAATATACACCGAATTCTTTTATCGTAGAAATATTGCATTTCAATGTCAACTAATGATGCAATTGATGAGAATGCAAAAAATGAGGAAAGTAATGAAAAGGTTAGGCTTTTATGTTAAACCAAAAGAAAAAGATCAATCATTAAAACATGCCATGTCTATTGTTGTGCCATTCAATCTATTGGAAAAAATATCTAAAGATAAAAACGCAGCAAGAAGAGCTATAACTACCGCTATAGTCAATAAAACAACTTTGAATAAAAGAATGGTAAGCAATATTAGTGAAGTTTTAAAAATGCATCCTAAAACATTACTAAGAGCAGCAAAAAGAAGAGAAAGTATAGAAAATGATCCTATCAATCAATGTTGGAGTTTTAGTGGATGACTACCAAGGTCTGATATAAAATTGAGTGTTGAAATTAAATCTTTGATCAAAAATATTGGCATGATAATACTAAGGTTTCATCTAATGCTAGAGATGTTTTAAAATTAAGGGTGGGGTCCAAAGTCCCATCCTCACCCAAAACACCTATTAGATACAACACAAACTGAATTTTATGAAAATTTGTAGCGATTTAGTGTTACCTGGTAATATTAAAATAAGTCAAAGGTCTTTTGAAAAATGTAAACCCTGGTATGTAAAAATTAATAAGCAACAAATATCTTTGTTGTAAAATACATGTTCAATTTCTTATTTTGTATGATGTTTTTGATATATAATGCTGTACCTTGCATTCTAACATGATTATACAGGAATGTGGTATTGATATGCCACCTGAAGCAATAAGAGAGTTTATTTCAGGTTTTTTTTGTGAAAAATTCAATGATAGATTATTTTATTTAAGTTCTTGTATTTCTCGACAATGCATTACTAATCGTGAAATATTTCATTTTTAAGAAATTGTTTGCATGAAAGTGTTGGATCATGATTTTGGACAACAATTAGTAGATGTCAAAAGATTTAGGAATGTCTCGCGAGATTCTTTAAAAGGTGGAAAAATAGGAAAGCATTGTGATTTAGTTACAGAAAAGTTAGTGTGCATGCATTTATGAGTGAATTTAAGAATAAATTTGTACCAAAATATGTCATGCACTCTGAACATGCTCGATGGCTTGATGGCCAATTTCGCGCATGTAGAAACACATTTCCAATTGGTGCTATACTTTCAGTGGTTGATTTTGCGGAGAATTATACTCTCGCTCCGCAAGAGGAAATTCAATCTCAATATTATAATTCTGTGCAAGTAGCTATGTTTTGTCCATATTGTTTATAGACATGCAGTGATAGCTAACTGGTGATGATAGAAAAGTTTTGAGGAGTATCATTTTATTTCGAGACAACGGTTACATCTAATCGTGAGTTTGTTCAATATTGTTTTAGTATATTTTATAGAAATTCTAAAAGAAAGAGGAATCCATGGCGAAAGCTAAGAACACCTCATATGGTCAGATATTAATTGTACAGGCGCTTCAAAAATGCTAGAATGTTCTATTGTTAAGTAGGGTTCACAAGAACTTAATGTCCAAATATATATGGAGTTTTGTTGAAGCTAGGCATGGTAAAGGAGAACATGATGGAGCTAGTGCGCGTGTCAAAAGAATTCTTGCTAGAGAACAATTAAAATTCGGTGATTCAATAAAATTTAAAAATGCACATGAGATTGTGGATTGGTGTAATAGAAAATTATCTGCACCTGGTTTGAGTGATTACTCTACAGTTCATCGATTCTTTTGGTTGGTGGAAGAAGAAAACATTGTATCTAGAGTTGATTGTGAGATAATTAGTGGATCTACTAAATGGCATTCATTTAGGAGTGCGACAGCAAGCACATGGACTATTTGGACAAAGGAGCTTGCATGTTTTTGCCATTTTTGTATCTCTCGTGAAATTGGGAAGCTTGTGAAAATACGCACGGGCTGAACAAGGCAAAGAAAGATCGTTGACACACTCAGAGAAGTACAGCACGTTATGAAATAACTATTGAAGAAAATGATCAATGTTTGCACCAAGATTATGATCGTGGTTTCCGACCTTTGTATAAGAAGGGTAATTTAATTTAATTCTATTTCATTTATTTTTCTTTTTTATTGCTATTTTTAATACTAAATTAGTTACATGGATATGCAATGCTATTAAACGTAATTTTGTTGGCAAGACATGCGTATGCAAAGTATTGCACCCGAGGGAATGAAGAGCAAATAGAATATTGCTGGCTCGCTGTGTGGAAACCAAACATGTTATTAACACCTCGAGAAGCGATATTATTTATATTATCCAACGTGTACTTGATCCCCTTTAAGACACCTCCTTAAGCAAATTTTTGACAAGTTTAGATTCCGCTGCCCTTAGGAACAAGTCTGATCCCCTTAAGTAAATTTTGAAGTTATTTGATGGTGGTTTCTTGAACATGTTTTCCAATAGGATCGTGGTGGTTGTTGGCACTTGGCTACAAAAATACTTGAGAAGAAAGAATGGTCTACCTGCATTCGAAGACTATGAAACACATAAAAGATTATGCATTATTCACATTTGGTGGTGGCAACAAATATAAAACTAGAGTATCATGGAAGACCTTCAAAAAAATTATTACTATGGTCAATTTCTATGGAAGAGCATGAGGCAATCATAGATGCATTGCAAAAAAGAGAGGATGCAGATGGTACAATGGACTAAGTAAATACAGGTAAATATAGTTTTGGTTTTATTTTGTCCTTTTAAATACATTAAATACATGTTTTGACATTGGTCAAGTGTGTTATTAGTTGAAATTGATTTAAATTGTTCTTTTATATATCCTTAAGGCATAATCACAAAAAGGATCTAGTCTATGCAAATTCAACCTAGACAACATGGAATACTTGGTAAAAACAGGTAATTATTAGTTAAACTATATTTAAATACATGTTTTTATTACATATTGATATTGCTTGGACATAAATAGTTAAAATTGATTTGTTGTCATTTTTTGTATCCTAAAGCCATCATTGCATTGATCTCATACTTTAAAACAAAAAGGAGAGGATGCCTGCATTCAACCTCGAATACTTTTAAATGCAGGTACTTGAGTTATGTACATATAGATAGTTTTATATAAATTAAAATATGTATGTTTTGATGATTTCATTGATATTGCTTGTACCTTTTATATATCAGGTGGTGTGAAGACCTACTACATTCTAGGCACGAGTTTGAGATATTCTTGAGATTGCATATCTAAATTTTGTAAACATTGTTTTGAGATGACATATATGTACATACATACTTAGAGAACTAAACATACTCTGTGTACTTTTATGTATCAAATATATATTCTATATATTTTTTTTGTTAAATGTGCATGTTTTCCTACTTTGAAACTTTATGTCTAATTCTATAATGCACTAAATATCTTGCATACATTATTGTTCTATTATGACCCTTTTATACATCCCCTTAATTAACATGTTGTATTATGACCCCTTTAGACATCCCCTTAAGACCCCTTAAGACATCCCCTTAATTAACACATTCTATTATGACCCCTTTAGACATCCCCTTAAGACATATTCTAACTCCTTAAGACATCCCCTTAAGACGTTCTATTATGACCCATTTAGACGTCCCCTTAAATAACATTTTCTATTATGACCCCTTTAGACATCCCCTTAAGACATCCCCTTAATTAACACATTCTATTATGACCCCTTTAGACATCCCCTTAAGACATCCCCTTAATTAACACATTCTATTATGAGCCCTTTAGACATCCCCTTAAGACATCCCCTTAATTAACACATTCTATTATGACTCCTTTAGACATCCCCTTAAGACATCCCCTTAATTAACACATTCTATTATGACCCCTTTAGACATCCCCTTAAGACATATTATAACCCCTTAAGACATCCCCTTAAGACGTTCTATTATGACCCTTTTAGACATCCCCTTAATTAACATGTTCTATTATGACCTCTTTAGACATCCCCTTTAAGACCCCCGTGAAGACATCCCCTTAATTAACACATTCTATTATGACCCTTTAGACATCCCTTAAGATATTCTAACCCTTAAGACATCCCTTAAGACGCTCTATTATGACCCCTTTAGACACCCCCTTAAGACGCCATTATTTGTTTTGACAACTTATAAATTAGTGTTAGATGAACCCTTACCCTGTCCTAAAATTAATCCTATCCCTAAGCCTTGTTGTATCTTACCCTAATTGAAACCTAACCCTAACTCTAGTTGTCTCCTAATCCTAACCTTTACCCAAATTTTTATCCTATAACCCTAACCTTAATTCACAGAGAAAATTTGGTGGGTCATATTTCTATTTCTTATGTACATAGTTTATGTGATATTCTTTTTTTTTTCTTGTTATTGACACATGGAGACAAGACTTTTATTCATTTTTCATACACAACACACAATCATGATATTCTAAATGGGGGAAACAATGATGAAATTAATTTTCCTTTGGATTGAGCTTTATATTCATCATTTTTAAAATTTATCATGTGTGTACACTACGTATTCATCACTTAATGGTTACAATTGTTTTACATATACACATTCTTATGTTATCATAATTTATGTGATATTCTATTTATTTTTCTTGTTATTGACACATGGAGACAAGATTTTTATTCATTTTTCATACACGACACACAATCATGATATTCTAAATGGGGGAAACAATGATGAAATTAATTTTCCGTTGGATTGAGCTCCATATTCATCATTTTTTAAATTTATCATGTGTGTACACTACGTATTCATCACCTAATGGTTACAATTGTTTTACATATACACATTCTTATGTTATCATAATTTATATTTTTCCTAATGATTACCTCTTTCCTTAATTTTTAGTAGGAACACTTTTTTCCATTACTAGTGAGAAACTAATGGTGTCATTTTATAAATATGTACATTAGCTAATTATATCAATATCTTGTTAGATTTTTTCACTATAAAGAATTTTATTTGCTTAAGAGTTTAGAGCAATTCCAAGTGCACCAACAATGAGGTAAAATTCAATTTATAGAACTAAATAAGTAGGTAAATCCACATAAATTTTCTCTCATAAAATTAAAATTAGTACATTAGAAGGAAAATATCTTCTTGTTCATTGAAAAGAAGATTAAACCTAAAATTATTCTACAATTATGAAGTCAAGTCAGTAAATTTCACATTAATGTCCTATATTAATGTCTTCACTATGAACATAAAATGCATAAATGTACATGTGTAAATTAAAATTTCAAACAATAATAAAGTCTATAATTTATGTAACATATTAAGTGTATGAAACCAATATATTAAGCACACATGAAATAAAGTCCAACAGAGTACATGATAAGTTACAAGAAATATAAAACACATAAAATCACATGTTTGTAGGTCATGTACTGTCTCTATAATCAAGAGACCTCTTCACACCATGTGGACTATGTGGATGACCTGAAACACTCTATACATAAGAGAAAGATGAAATTAGATGTAAGACAATAAAAAATAATTTAATGACAATTTTATTTATAATCGATCATAAAATTAAATTACCACCATATCTAAATCTGGATGCTCTGGTGAGCCTGAAGAAACCTCTAAATTCTCTAAATCAGTCTACATAAACAAGACAAAGAAATTCAAAATTAGATGTACAACTCTACAATTATTATTTGGTTCAATTTTAATTCAGAATTTATCATATTTTTAATTATATTATCAGATTCTCGAGGTTGTGCACTAGGCTCTTCTCTCAGACTCGTCTCAGAGCATGCTCAACTAAGGGCGTCATGGTATCATGCTATAAAAGAAAAAGAATATGTGGAAAATATCATATTAATATGTATATATTCACTCTTAAAATTTATAATTCACTTTAAATATAATAAAAAATAAAATTCACCATTTCATCCGAGGCCCGGCCTACACGTCCTCCCTCGTGGTGTAATCCATGTCCTCAAGAATGAAAGTTGCACCAACAAAGTCCTACAAGATCAAAATTAAAGCATGTACAATTCAATTAGGTTAATATATACATATATATTCAAGTTTGCACATTTTTTTAAAAAGTTTTGTAAACAACCTGGAAATCAGTGGCCTCACGAGTAACTGCAACATCAAATGTTTGCCCAATGCCCATTCTTATTGTGGTATCAACCTAGACATACATGTACATAGACATTTAATGCTTATAATATTTATAAGTGTACATGCATGTGTTTCATATATCTAGTGAATTCAAAACTCATAAAATTGTAACTATACTAATATAAACTTCTTTAAAACAAATTTTACAATATGAATGTACCTCGCCTCATGATCTATGTCACCGATAGTGAGGAGTGCTTTGGATAATCCTCAGATAGGAATCAACGGATGCCATCGACTCACCTAAACCAACATAAATATTTGAAAACATATATGTGATTCAATTATAAGTAAATTTAAACTCAAGTTACCAATTTATGATTTCATATATAATTTTAAAAATGAAATCAAAATACCCCATAAGGGTTGCCAAGCATGACCTACCGAGAGTATGTACTCGCGGGTAATGTGATGATTGCCCTTGCATCGAAAGTGTCATCTGTACACCAAAAAAATTGATTGTTAAGATGTATTGCAAACTTTTCTTTGATATATACAACCATAAAAAATATTATAAAATGAGTTCGTACATCTAGATGCATATTTATACCTGTGTCGTAGTGTCCTCAAGGTGATGTTCTGCTATGAGGAACTCTACAAATGAACTGATGCGACCAGATGAACCACCAGAATCTCCCCTCATTCAATTAACCAGGTGTAGCCTCGGTCAGGTCCATAACACACTTGATGACAACTAGTACATATATGGGGACTCGTCTCGACACTGAGTAGTACTCTGGACCAAATTCCATAAAACTCCTCCATCATCATCATCGCCTCTCTATAGTTCTCACCGCTATCGCGAAGCATGCCGACAAGGCTAGTCTCCCCGCGAGTGTACTAAGGGAACCTAATGTCGAGCAATTGCAGCTTGATGATGTAATAAAAAGGTGAATGGAGGACCTGTGATAACAACAAGGTTGTGCATGCACGGATCAACCCTTGCCCCTAATCTCCGCTTGTGGTATGTCACACCAACACTCTAAAATGATCTAAAATCAAAATAATTGGGCTTTTGCCCCAAAACAAACTCTACATACGCTTTCTCAAAAATACAATGGGCACCCCACCAAGATGGGGACTATCAAAAACCATATACCATCGATCCCAAAAATGTGCAATCATCTGTGGATGTACGCACCACCTCATGGATATTCTAGATTTGTTGGGTGGAATGGGTTGTCGGGTAACAGGATCAAGAAAGTAGGGGGCTAGATGGGCTTTTGTTATTTTAAGGTCTAATATTTGTTTATAAGAGAGACCATCAAAATAAAATTGTCTCATTTGTTCTCTCTCTCGTCGATGTCTATCAAGATCAGAATCGATCATCCTAATGGAATCAACAACGTTTTGCATTACAGATGCAAAACGTCTCACATGTGGTGCAATCAATGCTTGACTCTGCATAGCATTGATTTGTGTCTGTAAGGATGCAACTTGATCATTTATACATGCTCTCAAGCGAGCCTCATCAGATGCCATAGGTGCTGGAGGTGGCATATAAGGTGGAGGTGGAGGTGGAGGTGGAGGTGGAGGTGGAGGTGGAGGTGGGGAGGGAGGTCGAGGGGGGGAGGGAGGCGGATCTGGCTGTGGCTCAAGTGGTGGATTGATGATATCATCAATGTTAAAATCATCCATGATATATGCTTGATATAATGTGCACCTGCATTTAAAATCATACAAAATAGGACCCATGCGCATACAAAAATTAAGATCATATATTTAATTGAAATAGAATGAGCAATGTATATATATTAAGCTCATATATTTAATTGAAATGCACATATATATACATTGATTGTTCAACTCAAGAGCATTTCCATACAAAATTAAAAATTAAATGTATGTACATGTACATTTAAAATAAAAAATATGATACATAATTTGCATGCGTACAAATCATTAAACTAAACTATACATACATACATATACAAATTTCAAAATTTAAGAACTATTATGCAAAATTTTAATACATGCACATACATACTAAACAATAAACTTGAAACATTCACAAAATCTCATTTTATGTCTTTAACACACACAATTTTTCAGCAGGAGAAATCATGATCTAATAGATAGTCATTAAATATATACTATTATATACTATTCATTATAAGTTCATAAATTCCACCAACTTCACAAATCCATGTCACTAAAAATATCCATATACAACCAAAATCATAAATTCATGTCACTAAAAATATCCATTTGGAACCAAATTTATAAATTCACCACACAAAATATCCATCGTTCACCAAATTTATAAATCTTCATAACCATTTAAGATCATTGTTTTAATTTATAAACTATTATGGCTCTCTAATGGTGATAGATATTCATTTCTTTGTGTTTTCCTTTCAAAATTAGGAGTCTCTCCTCTCCTCTAGCCATTGCTCCATGCTCATCTACGATCCCATCCAGTCTCTTAACAACATCAATAAGGTTTGCATCCTAGATGCAAAACACCATCCTCACAAGCGACACATTCTTCATTCCTTTGGAATAATGTTGATTTGATCTTGGATGGTTCTATGCAAGCATTAGATTTTAGGCTTGCAAACGCAGCATGCTCATTGATTTCAGGTGGTGGAGGTGGGGGGTTACGAGGTGGAGTGGGCGGAGGTGGAGGTGAAGGTGTTGGAGATGGATGGCGTGGAGGTGGATTGCGAATATTATTGAATGGATCCATGAGATCTTCAAGATATGAGTGAACCTGCATTATATTTGTAATTTCAAGATGTAAGATACATGTTTAGGAAATACCAAGTTAAACCTTTCAATATAAATGGCCTTAAATAATTGAATACAAATGATAAAATTATATGTAAGCCTCATTTATATGTCTAAGGCACATGTTATTTGAATGAAAATACAATTAACTAAATTGATATTGTATAATCTTGCAGGATCTTATTATTGTTAAATTTGGTTGGGCCTTGGGCAACTTTGATCACCAAATTTTAAGAACTTCTTTAATCCCCTTAAGAAATGTCATATTGTCAACCCCTTAAGAAAATTGAATTACGATTTAGGGTGACAGGATGGCTTAAGGGGATTTACGTCTAGTGAGGTCCTAGGAGAAAATGGCATGGCTCAAATGAATAAAATTTGGTGAAGTTGCCGAAGGCAACCAAATTTCATTAAGAGCCTTTAAAGAAAAAATGATGGCTTTAGGGTTTAGGGTTTAGACTTTAGAGTTTAGGGTTTAAGGTAATAGGATAGCTTAAGGGGATCTACATGCTGCAAGATCCTAGGAAACAATTACATGGCATAAGGTAATGAAATTTTTAAATCGTTTATTATTTTTGTCAATAAAGAGATTTTTATTAAGGTTCATTAAGGTTAACTATAATGAGTTATCTAATTATAATCATGATATACATGTGGATAAGTAAAATCTTTTTTTTAGTAAAAAATTACTTGTTGGAGAGCTTGTTAATGTCACTTCTTCAACATAATTATCTACATTTGTTTATAATTGGTTGCTCAAAGCTCTTTACATACATAGATTCTTCATGACATTGGTACTATGATCACCTCTTCTTTTTTGCAAGGTGCATCTTCTCATTGCAACCCACTCAATCTTGCTCTTTCATTTTCCCTTCATCCTCTCATCTTGAGGTAGATCCTCTCATAATGCCTACATCTCTTGTTGTCACTTCTAGTGTGACCCCATCTCTTATGTTCCTCTAGTACCATTTCCACCTCTTCGTCTACAAGTGAACCACTTATCTCTAATCCCACTAGTTCCATTCCTTCTTGTGTGCCTACTAGTGCTCTACTCCTAGTGTTATCCCCTCCTCTAATTGTGTTAATGTTTGACCTTCCTCACCTTAAAGTGTTGTTTATAATTTGTCTATGTTGTATCATTGCCTCTTATTTCTCATTGCCTTTATGGTCATTCCATTGTCACCCATGCTACTACTACTATCACCATCCCCACCTCTACTCTAGATGCACTAGTGTAGAAGTTATCCTTGGCTAATTTATTTTCTCACTCCGTGTCTATGTTATTCAGTGGTTCTACTCATTGCCTCTTGGCTCCATTCATTATTTTGATCAATTAGAGCTACAACATTGCTTGGCCATTTCCACAAGATTATGGACTTCAAACCTATTGTTTCAAATTTATTAGAGTGTTCCCAAGGATCTAATGAGCATATTGATGATTATCTATGTTTGATTTAAATTACTTTGTGCTAAAATGAAACATCAACTTCCTAATTACAAATTGCAAGGGATTTTTTTATAAGGGTTTACTATCCACTATATATGTGATAGTGATTTTTTTTACAATTATGCTTCTTTCATGAATTTTTGTGCTCATGTCAAAGATGAAAAAAACAAATTACTTATTTCTAATGGTTTGAAATGTGTGTCCTCACATATAAATTCTATACCTTCTTACCCTTCCAAGTTAAAAAGGGTAATCATAAGAAAGAATCTAAAATAACACTAATCATATTCATACTACTTCTAATGTTGTTTCTTTTAAGCATCAAACAACTAGGATATTTACAAAATTGAGTGGAACTCTAGCTTATGTGCTTCAAACCCTATTGAATGAGAATTTGATTACTCTTCCCCTTATTCATCCACCCAACCCATCTAGAGGGTTACATACGAAATGAAATGAGTGCACTTTTTTAATTTTTATACTACCTAGAAAATTACCATGGACAAAACTCAATAAAACACAATCAACATATTGTTAAAAATAGAACATCACCATAACAATAGTACATAGCAAAAGCATGATAAGTGTTGTTATACTTTTGCACTATAGCATAGAAGTGGAAATTCAAATAAGGTAGTTGATGTAATAAGTAGGAGACAAAATTTGTTAATAGAGATGATAATAGAGGTAGTTGGATTTGAAGAGTTGAAACATTTGTATGAAGCTAGGCCTAAATATATGGAGGCATGGAAAGAATTTAATGAACTAGTAAATATAGATAGAAGTGACTTGATTATTTTATTCAAAATTAGATGTTATTTTTATGGGTAGTTATTTATGAATTCTTAGAAGCTCAATGAGGGAGAATTGATCAAGGAGAAGCGTAATTATATATTAGCATGTCATTTGAGAGTAGATAAGTCTATTATTAGTGAGTGACAACCATTTTTGGTCAAAAATATAAATAAAATAAGAAAATTTATTCAAGGTTGCGAGACTTATCAAGTTATAACAAACTTAGGGTTTTAACAAATTTTTTTGTTCCAATTCAATTTAGGGTTTCAGTTTTAAACAATTAGGGTTTTTAATGAATTTTTTTCGTTTCAATTCGAACTAGGGTTTTCAAATTCAATTTTTTTCGTTTGATTTGAATTTATGGTTTCAAAAAGTTCGATTTCGATTTGTAAATGCGATGTTTTATATCATTTCGATCTCTAGGGTTTTGAAATGCGAATTTTTTTGTTTTGTTTGAATTAGGGTTTTTAAAATCAATTTTTTTGGGTTTAATCGATCAATTTAAGATTTAAAAGTTAAAATTTGTTTCTAACACACAATTCAATGTTTTTTTTTCTCAATTTTATAAAAAAATGTTTAAATTTTATTGCAAATTTTCATCTAATTTGACAACTATTGAATTATAATATAACAATTAAAAAAATGATTAAAATATGACATAAATTGAAAAAAAAGCATGTAAATTAACGTATTTCTTTTAAAATTTCAATTCAAATTAAAAAAAGTGAAGAAGTGGCGTACCTGTAGCTGGTGTTGATGTCGCTATCGCCAGGCAACTCGGGGTCCCATCCGCAAAAATGAAAACTGTTGTTTTTAAAAAAAATAAATAACAGTATAAAACGGGATTCTGATTTATATAACTCGGGATCCCGTTCTGTATAAATCGGGATCCCGTATTTTACAAATCGGGATCCCGCCGTTTATGAAAAATCGGGATCCCGTTCCGCCCTCGTTGGTTCGGATTCTGACGGGAAACGGGATCCCGATTTTTAAAAAGCGGGATCCCGTTTGGTCTTAGGCTCGGGATCCCGAACCGTAACGGGATCCCGCTTTTTAAAGATCGGGATCCCGTTTATTAAATCGGGATCCCGTTTCTCTGATGTCGATTTCATTTTTTTGGCTAAGGCAAAAAACTTCCACGTTTCGTGGACTCAACTTCGTGCATTTACCCTTGAGTTTGTGTATATGTGTGAATAAATTCCTAATCATTCAAGGAAGAGAAAAATGTGAAGAAGAGTGAAGAAGAGTGAAGAAATGTTCATGTGCTTAACTGGATGTAATCTGATTATTTTTGTAAGACAATGTGTCTCCCTATGGGCAGTTAGCCTTGTTGTAATTGAGCAGTGAGCTCTAGGTAGTGTGCCTGAATGCAAGTGCATTCCCTATATTTCATTTTCATTATACTTTTAATAGGGTATAATCTTGTGGACTGACCTCCACCATGGTTTTTCCCCTAATAGGGTTTCCACGTAAAAATCTTGGTGTTATGTGTGTTTTTGATGTGTTGATGATTTATTCTTTCATGGTTAATTATCAGATCTAAGAATAAGGTTAATAAGTTGAATAAGTTTTAAATTTCTATGAGGTCTGATTCACCCCCCTCTCAGTTGTCTACCCTTGTGTTGCCAAAAATTGGTATCAGAGTAGGTTCCTTGGAAGAAGCTTAATAGCTTGAGGTGATATGGGATGGTGAGTTACAAGAAGGATAGTCTAAGATTTGATGGAACAAATTATTCTCTGTGGAAGACTTGAATGGAGTGTCATTTGAAATGCATTGGTGAACCCTTCTAGAACATTACATGTAATAGGTATGTTATTCCTTAGAATGGTCCTACTACTACTACTAAGATTAGATATGTTGAGTATAATATCTGGGCTAAGGAAGCTTTTTTGAGTGCTTTGACTGATTCTGAGATGACAAATGTTATGGATTTGAAGACTGCTCATGAGATCTGGAAAAAGTTGGAAACCTTGTATGAAGGTGATACTAATGTGAAGATTGCTAAGTTGTAGAGTTTGAAAGGAAAATATGAAAGGTTGAGAATGGGTGATGATGAGAACATTACTATTTTTATGCAAAGAGTGAATGAAATTGTGTGTGGTATTAGTTGTGCAAGCAGACAGATAGACAAATCAAATATTATTGCTAAAGTACTTCGATCCTTGCCTGATTCTTACAAAGTCAAAGCTAGTGCTATTGAAGAGCTTCTGACTATAACAAATCTAACCAGAGATACGTTGGTCGGTAAGCTTACTGCTTTTGAGTTGAGTGAATCTGGTGATGTCCTTCCTAAGGTTGAATTTGCATTTAAGGCTACTACTTTTGGAAGACATAGAGATAGATATGATCCAGGTGAGAGTTCATCTAGAAATACATTCAAGTATGAGGATGAGATCAGACAAATTGAAGAAGAAGAAAGAGATTTGGAAGAGCTGGAAGCAGTTATTCTCAAAAGAGTACTGAGAGGAAAAGATAAGTATGTAGGAAAATTGCCTCTTAAATATTTTTATTGCAATAAGATAGGTTATTTTGCATCAAGGTGTACGGAAAGAGCTCCTAAACCAAGATATAACAAGCCTAGATTTCAAAAGAAGTGTTACTATGCTACTAATGAAGGTTTGACAGATGATGAATCTGATAGAGGAAATAGAATTGATGATGAATGGGTATTTATTGTTATCAAGGAAAATTATCCCACATCTACTAAATCTGCTAGTTGTACAAATGTGGAAAAATCCCTAGCTGCTCGAGTTGAAGAGAAAGATGAATGGGTGATTGACATTGGATGTTCACATCATATGATAGGAGATAAAAGTAAGTTTGTGATCTTGGGAAAGTATGATGGTGGTGTTGTGAGATTTGGTGATAATATAGCTGGTGTGATCTGTGGAAGAGGATGAATTTCTCTTAATGGTAAGCATAATACTGATGATGTCATGTATGTGGAAGGCTTGAAGCATAATCTTTTAAGTGTTGGTCAGATGGTTGATAAGGGATACAATCTTCAGTTCAAGGATAGAAAGTGTAGAATATTGAGTTCCAGAAATGTAATTGCATTAGGTACAAAAACAAAAGGTAATATCTTTCACTTGAGTGATGCTAGTAAAAGTTGTTTGATTGCTCAAGTTGATGAAATTTGGTTATGGCATAGGAGAATGTGTCATGTTAACTTTGATAATATTGTCAAGATAAGTTCTACTAAGGCTATGAGAGATCTACCTAAATTGGTGAAACCTATTAATGCCATATGCAAGGAATGTTAGTTAGGAAAGAAAACTAGAATTTCTTTTCAGAGCAAAAAGCATTGTTCAAATGAATTGTTGGAGCTTGTGCATACTAATTTGTGTGGTCCCTCTAAGGTAAGAAGTTTGCAAGGTTATAGGTATTTCATGTTACTTATTGATGATTATTCTAGAATGGTATGGGTTAATTTCTTAAGGGAGAAATTTGAAGCACTAGAAAAGTTAAAGACCTTTAAAGCTATGGTTGAGACTAAGACAGGCCTGAAGATTAACTGTTTGAGATCAGATAGAGGTGGTGAATTCACTTCTGGCGAATTTAATTCTTTTTCTGAATAACATGGAATAAGGAGACAATTATCTACACCATGGAACCCTCAGCAAAATGGAGTTGTGGAAGGAAAGAATAGAACAATTGAAGATGCTTCTAGAACTATGATGTTAGAAGGAAATGTCCCTCATATCTATTGGAGAGAAGCTATGAGTACTGTTGTCTACACACTCAACCGGGTACAAATCAAAGGTGATACTGGTACGACCCCTTTTGAGCTATGGACTGGTCAAAAGCCTACTATTAAATACTTCAAGATATTTGGAAGCAACTGTTATATCAAGAGAGATGAAGATATAGGAAAGTTTGATGCTAGGAGTGATGAAGGTATCTTTCTAGGTTATTCTACTAATAGCAAGGCCTACTAGTGTTATAATAAAAGATTGAGGAAAATGGTTGAAAGTACAAATGTCAAGGTTGATGAAGACTTAGGTACACCATCCAAAACTTGTGGATATGATTCTTATGATCAGAATGACATACAAACAAAGGAAAGAAAGTTTAGACTACAAATCAAGTGCAAATCAATCTGGTGAATCAAGAAAATGAAGAAGAAGGAGAAACCAGTGAAGTTGTAGAAGTTGAAGAACAACCTAAGAAGACTCTAAGGTACATAAGATTGAATCATTCAGAAGATCAAATTATAGGAGATAAGAACAAAGGTGTCCAAACTAGGAGAAAGATTGCAAAAGAATATTGCTTGATTTCAAAGACTGAGCCTACTAGTATGAATGAAGCATGTAAAGATGAACATTGGGTTGAAGCAATGAAAGAGGATTTAAAACAAATTGAGAATAATGATACATGGATTCTCGTTCCCAGATCTAAGGATAAGAATGTCATTGGAACTAAATGGGTCTTTAGAAACAAACTGAATGAGCAAGGAGAAGTGGTTAGAAACAAAGCAAGACTGTTATGCAAAGGATATTCACAAATGGAAGGAATTGGTCTTGAAGAGACTTTTACCCCTATTGCTAGAATTGAAGTTGTAAGATTATTTATTGCTTATGCTTCTCACAAGAACTACAAAGTTTATCAAATGGATGTCAAGTCAGCTTTTCTGAATGCCAAATTGGAAGAAGTGTATGTTGAGAAACCTGATGGATTCTAGTTAACTGATAAGGGAGATATGGTGTGTCGGTTGAAGAAAGAATTATATGGACTCAAGCAAGCCCCTAGAGCATGGTATTCTAGATTGGACAAGTATTTGTTGAAGCTTGGATTTAACAATGGTACTGCTGATAGTAACTTGTATTTCAAGAATGATGATAAAGATCTGATTGTTGAAGTCTTTGTTGATGATATCATTTTTGGAGGAGATGATGGTTTGTGCATGAAGTTTTCTAATGAGATACAAAATGAATTTGGGATGTCAATGATTGCTGAGATGAAATTATTTTTGGGATTGCAAATTACTCAGTTAGATAAAGGGATTTTTATATCTCAGTCCAAGTATGTGAAGGAATTGCTAAAGAAGTTTGGTATGGAAGATTCAAAGCCAATCGGTACACCCATGGTGACTAGATGTAAGTTGAAAATAGAAGATGATTCTCTTAAGGAAAATCAGACTAGATATAGATCAATGATTGGTGGATTGTTGTATTTAACTCAAACTAGGCCTGATATCATGAATGATGTATGTATTGTTACAAGATTTCAAGCTCATCCGAAGGAATCTCATGTGACTGTTGTGAATAAAAATTTTAGATACTTGAAGGGAGCTGTTGACTTTGGCCTATTTTATCCTAGAGATGGTGATCTTACTTTGAGTGCCTTTATTGATGCTAATTGGGCAGGAGATGTAAATGACAAGAAAAGTACTAGGGTATGTGCAGGATCATCATGGAAAAAATAGACCCTTAAGTGGCAAAAATCTAGAAAAATTAGAGTTAGGAAACTTGACATAAAAATTTGAATAAGTTACCTATATTATTTCAAAACTATGTAAAAATAGAATCTATAGAGAATTGAATGTAGTTTCTAAACTACTAGGTTTTTTTTTTTTTTTTAAATCTATTTGGTGAAAATTTGAAAGTTCAATGTAGTAGTACTTAATTTTCAGGGAAAAAATAAGAAGTAGGTGTCTTCGACCATCCCTAACCATATTAAAATGATAATATTTTTATAAGATTTTAGACATAAGTAGAGGACTCTATGTCCGGATGTGATGCATATTTTTGTAATTTTTTCAAGTAAATATTTAATTATGATTTTTATTACAACTTTTAAAAAAAAATATAAAAACTATGTCACGACCACCTTAACTTGGTCAAAATTTCATGAAATTCAATTTTTATTTTTAAATCCTATAGTATACCGGAAGCATAGAATGTGACACACATATTTTGGATTGAAAAATGTGATCTGGGTTTAAGCTATAGATGTTTTGAACCAGCCTATCAATGGTGACTTTAGTTGTAATTCAAATAGAAAATGAATAATAATAATTTATTAAATTCAAAGTAAAGCATAATTTATATTGCTGGAAAGCTGAGAATCTCCTTTAAAAACCCTTTTTATTTCATCAATTTTGGGGAAAAAAAAAGTCGTCAGCCACATACCCTACAAATACCCATCATATTGCCACTTTTTGGCCCATCATGATCCTGCACATACCCACTAGTGGTGGAGCATTTTTCTTGGGTAAGAAGTTGATTTCATGGTTAAGTAAGAAGCAGGATGCCATTTCCTTGTGTACTGCAGAGGTCGAATACATTGTTGCTAATAATAATTATACTCAAGTCCTGTGGATGAAGCAGATGTTGAAGGATATTAGAGCTGTGTATAATGAGCCTATTGCTATATTATGTGATAATTCAAGTGCTATTAACATATCTAAGAATTTGGTGTTGCATTCAAAGAAAAAGCATATATATATCAAGTTTCACTTTTTGAGAGAGAAGGTGAGTGAAAAGTAAGTTAGACTAGAGTATGTGCCTACTAAGGAGCATTTTGCAGACATCTTTACCAAGTCATTGCCTAAGGATACTTTTGAGTATCTCATAGGGAAGTTAGTGGTGATTACCCCTCCTAATTAGAACTAAGGATGCATTGCATTACATCAGTCTATGCATTTCATAGTCATATCTTGTTTCAAATTAATGTTGTGGTGGCTACTACTCAGGGGGGATAGTCATATGTTCAGATGCACATATATGTGGTTCAAAGTTTGTATGAAGTCTAGAGATGTTTGTCATTGATGTCAAAGGGGGAGAAGAGTCGTGTGAAAATATGGCGACTATCTAGGGAGAAGAACCTTGTGGGGAGAAGATCATGTGAAAGATTTAATGAGTCAGAACCTAAGGGGGAGTAAGTGTCAAGAGTTAGTTGCATTGATGGTGTTTTTCACATCATGTGTTTCCATCAATGCCAAGGGAGGAGATTGTTGGATGTTGTGGTTGTGTTGCTAATATGTGGTTTTCATTGATGTCAACACTATTAGCATTAATTCATTTGAAGTTGTATATGTTGAGGATATTGAGAAAATTGTAATGGAATAAGTTGCAAGTTGTCAATGGTGAAGTGAAGTGAAGTATGTCGGTAAAATTTGTATGTTGTTGATCAGAGGTTGTGGACTAAAGGGTTTTTTGTTGAGTGTATCTAGTTTATCCATGTCAAGTTTCAAAGATATGCATGAAGATTTACATTCTGACAGTTTTTATGTTGCTTCAGTTGGTGTTGCTAATTGAAGATGATGCTATTTCAGTTAATTCAGTTGTTGTGGATGCTTCTAGATCATGTTTTATCTTTGTTGCACATCTGTATTGATCATTGTACTCATGGTTGGTGATTTTCTCTTGTGTGTTCATGTTTTTCTTGTTCTTGGTCGACATGGTGTTTGTAGCGTGTTGTGGATCTTCAAGGTGTAATTAATTGAAACATTTTCACATTGGAGATGTTGATTTCGGTCTTCACTAAGTTATGGCTGACCTTGGTTGATTCACAACATTAATAAATATTTAATGTTTTGGGCCGACAGGTTATATTCATTTTATTATTTTGTTGAAGCCAACATGAAGGGATGAAATTTCTTGTTGCGGATATATAAGAGCGATTGTTTATTCGAGTTTATGTGTGCCAGTAGATGTCGAGTGTGTGTATATGTGTGAATAAAGTCCTAATCATTCAAAGGTAGAGCAAAATGTGAATAAGAGTGAAGAGGAGTGAATAAATGTTCATGTGCTTAACCAGAATTGTGATCAGGCATGAGCAGATGTTAATTTATCAGTTCAAATCCATATGGATGTAATCCAATTCTTTCTATAAGAAAAGTTTTTCTTCCTTTGGGCAGTTATCCTTGTTGTAATTGAGCAGTGAGCTCTAAGTAGTGTGCCTGAATGAAAGTGCATTCCCTATACTTCATTTTCACTATACTTTTAACAGGGTATAATCTTGTGGACAGACCTCAAGTGTGGTTTTTCCCCTAACAAAGTTTCCACATAAAAAATCTTGGTGTTATGTGTGTTTCTAATGTGTTGATGATTTATGCTTTCATGGTTAATTATCATATCTGAGAATAAGGTTAATAAGTTGAATAATTTTTAAATTTTTGTGACAACTAATTCACCCCCGCCCCCCTCTCAGTTGTCTGCCCTTGTGTTTCCAACACTTTCTCCAACCTTATTTTTGTTGATTTTGATGGAAGATTTGCAACATGAGCATGAAGTAGGGATGGTTTTGTTGGTTGTTTCTATGTTGTCATTGATGTTAACATGGTAATAATTACATGGTGATGACTAAATGGGAAGTTTTTTTAGTTTATCGAAAAATGTTCTTTGCCGGTAATACTCCTGTGTGATGGATTAGTATGTTGGTTTTGAGTCCAAAACTCATAGAAAGATATGATATGACTCTAATCTTCTAACCATGTTTTATTGACTCATTCAGACTACTTTTTCTTGGATCTTGAGACATTCTTTTGTCTATGAATAGAAATTTATCTTTGGTAGAGTTCAACTCCGTATCCTACTATTATTATGTGTGTGGTGTACTGTGTGGGAGACTCCGCATTCTACTAAGCTGGACATTCTTATACTGCAGTTATGCTAACAATCTCTTTACTGATAGTATTATGGGAAATTAATGTGTTCTTAGATCTGAAAGGTGTTTTCTTTGAAGATTATTTGCTGGTTCAAAGAATTGTTTTCTTTAGTCTTGGCCGACTCAGCGAATGCAATATATTATGAAGACTAATAGCCAACTTGGCATAATGTACTACATGCATAAAATGTTTGAATCTTATATGGTGTTGACCTAATTAATGAATAAGATATACTTTTATATATATAAGGAAGTGGAAAGAGAAGCATGTGTGTGGCGGAAGAGGAAGGAAGAAAGTGAGAAAGGAAAAGTGTACTTGTGTGTGTGTGTGAGCAAGTGAATAAAGGAGAAGATCAGAGCTTAAATGCTTTATCTACTATATAGATTTTTTGAGAAATGTAGTGCTTTTTATTTTGAGCTTTAGTAGAACTAAACCCTGAACATTGAAGGTGTATTTCATCAGTTCATTCTTTTGGAAGTGAGCCACTATTATTGTATCTTGGCAGTGAGCCATCTTTGTACACAGACTATGAGCCCTTTTAAGGACAGTGAGTCTTGGTAGTGAACCTTGTAATATATTTTATCTAGATATAATATATTGTGACTTAACCCTCACCGTGGTTTTTCCCATTTTTGGTTTTCCATGTAAAAATCTCAGTTTTCTTGTGTGTGATTGCATTGACTTTCTTTTATGTTTTCTCTTAATGATTCAATAAAAATAGTAATAATGATGAATTGAATATTATTATTGGTTTGTGGAATACTAATTCACCCCCCCTCTTAGTATTCTAGATGTTCAAAAATTGGTATCAGAGCTCGGTTCATTGGAAGAAGCCTAATAGCTTGAGGAAGGTCCCAAAATTTGAATATATAAAAAAAATTCCCTTAGAAGTTGTCATTGCTGAATTTTCAAAAGAATGGATATAAAGATATAAAAGGGAAAATGGAAAGAAGAATGCTACTTGATGTATGTGTAGAAAAATGGAACACCCTAGTAGAAACAACAAAAGAAAGAAGAATATCCATCTGACGAAGAAGAATGATGAAACCTTTGATTTGGAAGTGACAAGAAAAGAAATGGAAAGTACTTGGAGAAAGGTTTCATCATTTTTATTTGTGCCAAATTCCAGTATAGATACTCCCATCAATCTCTAAATGAAAGTAGCAGCTAAGGGGGAGAAATCATTAGAAAATATAATAAAACACCTTATTGGTACTTATGTCATATCATGACATAATTATATTTAATGTGGTAACAAGATTAAGGTATTTTTCACATGTGTGAAGAATGAAGTCTGTAGAATTTGAAAGAATGGAGGTGTTCATAGTTTTCGAGGCAACCTACCTGCAAATTGAAACATTTATTGCAAAATCATTTAGAATAGAAGGAATAAGATCACATAAAATTAAAGGCCTATGTTTTTTTTAAGAAGACTGCAAAGGAAGCTTGGAAAGGAATTCAAAGTTTCAGAATTTGAAGAAAGTAATAGTTGAAGTGTGCTCTAGAAACAAAACATCTTTACATTTTTAGAGGTATTTGCACAATCTTTTACTTGTATTGATGGGTAATTCAAAGATTTTGAATTGTGAGGATAAAGCTAAAATGAAGAGATATATGAGGAATGTGTCAGAAGAATCTGTTGGTGCATTCTCTTACATCCCACTGAGAGTGTTTCCTACAAAAGATATCTATGCATTTGTTTTTAGTAAAATTGAAGAAATGTCATCAATTCAGTTGAATATGTTTTGGGAAAATGAATTGAAAGAGAATCATGGTGCCTAAAAAGTATTAGTTGAGAAAAGTTAGATGTTTGGAGGAAATTTCCTTTGTTTTCATTTTAAAAGAAGTATATTCGAATGGTATTGAGCAAAATTCATGAAAAATCTTTGTGGATTGATGAGGCACATCTAGTTACCAAAGAAGCAATTAGAGATGAAACTGGTTTGTATTCCTCCAAAATAGTTCCTAAACTAAAGACTATGAATGAGAAAGAAATAATTGAGGTCACAGGTGCAAGTTCTAATTGAAAATAAATTGGTTTGTGATTGATTGTTGATCCGGTATTGAGGTATGTTGTCATGGTCATTGATCATAAAGTTTGTATCCCTAAAAATGACTCTACAGTCTCTACTGTTGCGGTGAATATTGCTATTGACATGGTATTAAGGGGTATGGAATATGAATTGTGTGGACTACTTCGCATACATCTTTTGAAGAATTTAAAGGAGATCAAGAAGAACAAGAAGAATACTTTTCGATATGGAAATTTGGTTGTTTTTCTACTCTTTTACTTTTTGAAAGTGTTATCGATAATAGGAAAGTAAAAATGGTCAAAGTCAAAGCCTATTTCCCATCAAATCAATAATTTCATGATAAATCTTGGTAGTGTGGATGCACAAGAATCTTCCCTTGTTTCATTTTTTGGAACATTTCAGATGAGGATGAACAAAAGGTCTAGGATTCCAATAAATGTTCTAGAAAGATACTCCAAAAGCATAAATTTTCTTGTGTCTACAAATTTATGTCACTTGGAAGCAATTGAATCAAGGTTAGTTTGGATATTTGAATTGGATTATGAAATTTAAAGGCTGAAATTAATAAATATGTTAAAATTCTCTTGGAAATCCCTAAGCATCTTGATGAATGTACCCCCTATAGCAAGACCGGAATAGGAATGAAAAGGAAGAGTGTAGTAAAGCTAGCAAATGCAGAGGAAAGTAAGCTTGAACATGAGAATGAAAGAATGAATATTCAAAGAGCTTTGGAAGATTTACAGAAGGTTACCCCCAGTGCTAATTTTGACTCATCTATTTCTGTTGTGGATAATCTCTGTGGAATGATTAATTCTTTGAAAGCCTACATCTCTAAAATTAAAGAGTTTGCTAGAACTAGGTTTGATGAAGAAGATTTGAATGATATCAAAGAAAAATGTGTGAATGCACACAATTGAGTAATGAAGGAAATGGAAAATGTACAAGGGTATGTGCAGGATCATCATGAAAAAAATTCAGAAAAATTAGAGTTAGGAAACTTGACGTAAAAATTTGAATAAGTTATCTATATTATTTCAAAAATATGTAAGAATAGAATTTCTATCAAATTCAATGTAGTTTCTAAACTACTAGGTTTTTTTTAAATCTATTTGGTGAAATTTTGAAATTTCAATGCAATAGTACTTAAATTTCGGGAAAAAATAAGTAGGTGTTTGTCTAACCACCCTAACCACAATAAAATGATAATATTTTTTTATAAGATTTTAGATATAAGTAGAGGACTCATGTCCGATGTGATGCCTATTTTTGTAATTTTTTTCCAAGTAAATAATTAATTATGAATTTTTTATAATAAATTTAAAAAATATAAAACTTGTATGTCTAACCACCTTAACTTGGTCAAAACTTCATGAAATTCATTTTTTTTAATCCTATAGTATGCAAAGCATATAATGTGATGCATGTTTTGGATTCAAAAAATTTGATATTGTTTGAAAGCTATAATTTTTTTTCAATCATCCTATCAATCAAGACTTTAGTCATAATTCAAATAGAAAATGAATAATAATTATTTATTAAATTCAAAGTAAAGCATAATTTATATTGGTGGAAAGATGAGAATCTCCTTTAAAAACCCTTTTCGTTTCATCAATTTTGGGTAAAAAAGTGATCAACCACATACTCTACACATGCCCATCATATTGCAACTTTTTGGCCCATCATGATCCTACACATACCCACAAGGTAGTGAAGAAGAGGCACATGAACTACTTTCCTTTTGTATAGATTTGTCTAGCAATACATTGGATATGAGGAATGAAATAAGGATGAGTGAGTCTCAGCTAAGCACTCAGGAGAATATATGCAAGTTAGTAAAAGATAAAGATAATTAGAGGTGGTCCTACATTGTGTGGATTCAAGACAATTTTTTCTCTCTATGGGATCGAAGAACAGATTTCATCAAAAAATTTGTGGCACTGAAAGACATGATTAAATTCAGACATACTTTTTTTTCTAGTGCTCTTGGTTGTATTGGTGAAATATCAGAGATCAATCTTATTCCCAATACTTTAACAGATGGTATAGCGTCTCTAACTAAACTTGAGCTATTTTACAAGACTCTTGTCAGTGCAAAAGGTTCATGGAAAGAAGGTAAAGTGTCATGGAAGGATCTTCTGGAGAGTCTCATAGGTTATTCTTCTGGTTAAATCTGTGTTCATATCCTTTTTGGCTACTTTTTGATATATATTCTTACATCGGACCCCTTCCTTTGTCATTGATGTCAAAGGGGGAGAGATAGAGAGATGGAGAGATAAAGAGATGGAAGGTCAGAGGAAAAACATTTTGGGAAGATCAATTTTGATAGGGGGAGTAATTCAGAACATTCAGTTGTGATATACTTGGAAAAAAAAAATCATGCATGTTGCCATCAATGCTAAAGGGGGAGATTGTTGAAAGCTTTGCAACATGAGCATGAAGTAGGGATGATTGTGTTGATTGTTTCTATGTTTTCATTGATGTCAACATGGTAATAACTACAAGGTGATGACTATATGGAAAGTTTGCTTGGTTTACCAAAAGTTGTTCTCTACCAATAATACTCCTCTGTGATGGATCAATATGTTGGTATTTGAGTATGAAACTCATAGAAAGATATGATATGACTCTAATCTTCTAACCATGTTTCATTGACTCATTCAGACTACTTTTTCTTGGACCTTGAGACGTTCTTTTTCCTATGAATAGAAAGTTATCTTTGACAGAGTTCAACTATGTATCCTACTATTGTTCTGTGTGTGGTGTACTGTGTGGGAGACTCCACATTCTACTAATCTGAACATTCTTATACTATAGTTGTTCTAAGAGTCTCTTTACTAATAGTATGATGGGAAATTAATGTGTTCTTAGATCTGGAAGGTTTTTTCTTTGAAGATTATTTGTTGGTTTGAAGAATTGTGTTCTTTAGTCTTGGTTGACTTAGCAAATGCAATATATTATGAAGACTAATAGCTGACTTGGCATAATCCACTACATGGATAAAATGTTTGAATCTTATATGGTGTCAACCTAATTAATGAATAAGATATACTTTTATATATAAGGAAGTAGAAAGAGAAGCGCATGTGTGGCGGAAGAGGAAAGAAGAAAGCGAGAAAGGAAAAGTGTAAGTGTGTGTGTGTGTGCGAGCAAGTGAATAGAGGAGAAGATCAGAGCTTAAATGCTTTATTTATTATACAGATTTGTTGAGCAATGTAGTGCTTTTTATTCTGAGCTTCAATGGAATTGAACCCTACACATTGAAGGTGTATTTCATCAGTTCATTCTTTTGGCAGTGAGCCACTATCATTGTTTCTTGGTAGTGATCCATCTTTGTACTCAGGCTATGAACCCCATAATATTTTAAATCTAGATTATAAATATATTGTGAGTTAACCCTCACTATGGTTTTTCCCATTGTGGGTTTTCCATGTAAAAATCTCGGCGTTCTTGTGTGTGATTACATTGAATTGCTTTTATGTTCTCTCTTTCTGATTGAATCAAAATAGTAATAATGATGAAGTGGCTTTTATTATTGGTTTGTGGAATACTGACTCAACCCCCCCCCCTCTCAGTATTCCGAATGTTCAACAGATTTATACCTCTTTTCACCATTATATTTTGCATCTATAACATTTTTCAACTATGTGAAACCCCAAAAAGTGGTTTCCAAATCTTCTCTTTCATTGACTCTTAAAATTCTTGCATAAAAATGAAATAAAACATAGTTTGGTGCTTCCAAAGTGCCATTAAAAGTTGTTGTATCATATCCAATGTCTTTATACTATATATTCCTTTGAAAAATGAATAAAATCAATAACCAAGTCATGCTCATTGACCCTAAATTGGAAATTAAAGAGATTAGTTTGTTTTCCAAAAATCACTAGTTTTTATCCATTCTAGGAACCAAAATTGAAAGAATAAGACAAGAATGGAATGCCAAGAGTCAATTTTCTTATGTGTACTTACCTAGGCATCCAAATTGAGAAAATTAATTAATTTTCCTTCAAAATTCTATTCCACCATGGTAAATGGACCATTTCAACCCCTATAACCTTGAAATTGTGTAATATAATAATTTTGCAAATCACATTAAACACCACACTTTCCCTTAATGCATGAAATGGAAATAAATTCCTCAAAAATAAATATTTAAATCCTTAAAACACTTCAAAATATTCTCTTGAAGCTCATACCTACACCAAAAATGCAAAAAAACTAAACATGAAAAGAATATATATTTTTTGATGCAAGATTTCCTATGAGTCTAGATGCTCTTGCATCAAAATCCATAAATTTTGGATCTAATCTTAGTTCATTTCTACACTCACAAATTCAACCTAACCAAATTATAAGAATAAGTGATTGTAACTTATATTTTAAAAGTTATAATCAAACTCATGAACATCTATCTATCAACCATTTAAATCAACTAAGTTCTTTCACTTCACTTAATCTACAATTCTTTAAACAATGTCACATGATTAATCACAACTCTAAGTCAATATAGCTAGATTTATTTTATCTTATAGATCATTGAGCCTAATTTAAGTATAGAAGTTTTAGTTTAATTATTTTTGAGTCCCTTAGATTATTCTAGCATATTAACCATATTAATTTCCTAATTTTTATATCTTATATTTTAAAACTTGAATGGATTAAAAATGGACATGCTTTGGTGGATGCACGAGGGAGATGAATGATTTTCCTCCATGTGATATCTACTACGAGACTCAATAATTCTTTGTATTTATTCTCTTTATTCCCTTGGTTTATAAGGATATTTTCTCCTTTTTTGAGATTTTTTTGTGTGGTGTCACATCCTATTTTACTTGGCATTTTATGTGGTGTGTGGCTATTGTTTTTTTATTTTTTATTTTTAAATTAAAATATGTTATTTGTTGTATGGTATAGGTTTTCCTTGTTTTGGGTCAAGTTTTTTCTCATGTAGATGTATTAAGTGCATGTTAGTGTTAATTTATAGATTCTAGATTGGTTTTTGATATTGGAGGGGAGGGTGGGAATAACAATGAAGGACATAAAACATTCAAGGTAACTTTGCAAATAGAACAACCAAAGGAACCTTTAGAAAATGCAGAAATTAATTTGTGGTTTAGAGGAGAATCAACCTCAAAGAAAGGTGAAGGAGGTAAGGACCCTCTTTTTCCTAGGGTTCTTAAGGTAAACTCTTGAACCATAGATTTTTGTGGTTTAGGATGATATAACTCTCCTACTCAATTAAGGTTTTTCACCTAAATGAAAGAGATAAATCCCACACAAAATCTAGGTGGTTCACTCAAGATTAATGCAATATGAATAAAATATGTCTAAATAGGATGATCTAAATGCAAAAATTTGATAAAAGATATTAATTATTAAATGGAAACTAGAGAAATTCATGTTATTTGAAAACACATTATGATATGCAAATAGACCTAGAAAATGACTTAGAAATGCAAGTAAAACAAAATAAAAAGCTGTAAAACTGAATGTGTGCACCTGAGAACTTGCTAGAGACTGGAAATGACTAGAATTCTGAAGATGCTAATTTTTTAGGCCTAGTGGGACTCATTTTCCATTCTAGGTGAATTAGTCCCAGTTCTGGAAAATTGTACTGGGGATTGTTTTAGCCAAATGGGTATCGAAATCTACAAAAATATTCAGGAAATGGGTATAATGGGACTCATTCACCACTCTAGGAAAATTAATCCACTTTGGCTTTTCTAAAAACTCAAAAATTGAATCTATAGCTTTCGACCTGCTCAATCTGCACCTCCAAGTGTCCAGATTTGAAACCTTGATTTTTGGAACTATTGGTGACTTTTTGTGTAGGTTTTGACCTTGAAAAAGTGGAGATGACTTAAACAAGTTTGCAACCAAATCTTCAATTATTTCCAATTCTCCAAAGTACCTAAATATGCAAACATACAAAGGAAAATAGATAAAATGTTGATTGTTAGGGATTGGGGGTTTTCCTTGGACAAACCTTGTTTAGGTAATTAAACCAAAATGATGAAATAAGATAATGAAACATGAAATATGAAACAATTAAATTAGAAACTTTCCATGATTAAGGATCTTGAATTGTTGCAACAATGGATGAAGAATCTTTCTCTTGAATGCCTTGATGATGTCCTTGAAGATGCTTCCTTGTGAAGACTCAAAATGCTAAACCCTAGCTTGCTAGAGTTGAGTTAGATAATGAATGATGAATGAATTATGAACATGAATGGATAATGAATTAGGTTTTAAAGGTCTCCTTTTATAGAGGAGAGTTAAGAATAAGGATCATGATCAAGGGCCAAGATTAAATTAGGAAATAACTTAATCAAGGGTGGAGGTTAATTGAGAGAAGAAAGACATGGATAGATAAAGACTTGAGGTGAAAGATAAGATTGGTATAGAAAAAGAGGTGGTAAGAGAAATTAAAGATTATTTAATTTAAGTGGCCAACATAGGAGAAATAAATAAAATATAATTTTATTCATTTCAAAAGAAAGGTGAGAACAAATAATTAAATAATTAAAAGTAATTATTTAATTATAGAGGAAAAGTGGGGTGTTAAACATTAACTAATTAAAAATAATTATTTAATAGAGAGGGAAGGGATAATTAAATAATTAAAATAATTATTTAATTAGGGAGACAAAGAAAGGATAAATATAACATTTATTTATGGAGAGAAAAGGCTAATGAATAATTAAATAATTGAAATAATTTTTTAATTATAGAAGAAAAGGGAAAAGCTAACTTTTGAATTAAAATAATATTAGACTTAAATGTTTAATAAGAGTCTAGAAAAGTATGAAAGTGATTTACAAAACTTCACAACACCTTCACAAGACATCGTTTAATGCATTTGCAAGGGTCCAAGACCTAATGTGGATGTGTAAAACACCTCACAACATTAAATCAAGGCCTCATTAAGTCTAGTTTATCATCAATTATTCCCAAATCAATCAAGTTTCTTTTTTTCTATGGTACATTTAGTCCCCACTTTAGTGAGAGAATTAACTTGCTTCAAACTCACACTAAAATAGATATTCAAGAGAGATCCGAGTGTATAGATGCAAATGAAAAAGAATGAAAAAGATCAAGAAGGTAGTCAAGCCCCTAGGATCCAAGATCCTAAGTCAAACCATCAAGATACATAATCATGCAATGGCAAGAAGTAAAGGAAAGAAAAATGAGGTGATGCTCTCACTTTGGGGCCACAGAACATTAGGTCGTCTGCGAGGTGATTAATCCAAAAATAAATGGTTTCATGAGAAATTCATGCCAGTGTGTCAGCTTCCCATTCTACTAACCATACTAAATTTATGCTCCTGATAACATTGATAAGGCACCACAATGTAATGCTTTTTGTATTTTTTTTGAATATGTGAAGAATTTTTCTAAAGGGGATTTTTCTTTGTTCATATAAGGTCTTCTTCTTAGGGAGAATTGTTCCTAATGTCTCCAAGAGAGGACAAGTCAGGGTTTTAGATTGTTATCCATGGGATGCCTCGTTCACATCAGGCCACTTCAATTAATCATACACTCTTGGAAGGCATCAAACCCAATGACACCATCAAGAAGAGGACACATCACAAGAAAAAGAAAAATTACACCATGAAATTTGAACAAAGATGTCATCTATGTATGCCACCACTTTAAAGCGGTTGCTAACACCATCACTGTGAGAAATTGCTAAATAAAGTAGCCAATGAAAGAAGATATGACAGCCAACTTGGAAATCCCTATGCCAAGTCATATGTTTATGAATTGAGCTACATCATGAATGAGTATGTCACATGCGAGTCAACTTTAAGGCATGTCGTCCACATCCCAAGATTTATCTTATATGTTCATGAAAGGTTAACGACTAGTCAAAAGAGACAATGACAAGTGACATACAAGGACAAGGCTACCTAACCCCTTGCCCCCACTTGATGTAGGAAAAAGGTGAGTCTAGAATGGATGATGATATGTTGATCCTTGAGAGGAATGTAAAACATGCAGCTATGGCAAGGAGCAAAAACTAATGTTATTTATGTTGATAAGAAAACAAATTTTATGCTTGATACATATTTAATGAAATGTCTATCAGTTTAGGATGTACCAAGGCTAGAATTTTCATGGAAGAATTGTTTACAATAGTATTGATGTTGAGTGAAGTTTTTTTTGATGGTTTGATTTCTATGAAATGACAATCACCAAGATCATGATTTTTCTTGTGTTTTAGGCTTTATAGGGGCATGGATACATTTTTCTATAGCATCACATTCTTTTCCAAGTTGTCATCCAAAAATTTTTGTCACTTGTTTTGGATTTGGTGATTGTTCAATTTCCTCAAAGTGTGTCTTGCATGTTGTATTTTTTTTAAAGGTGGTTGAAGAGAATGTTGTGGAATTCTATATGTTAGACTCTTTTGTTATGATCATGTATTCCCCCATGGATGTAGAAATGAAATCAAAGGTTTTTGAAGCCTCTTCCAATAACTTTGTGGCTTGTTCAATTTTATTTTTCCTTTCTATATCCTTTTGCTTCAAGGTTTCATGATTGTCAAAGCATTCCCATGATGGTGGTAAATCTATATCAATCAATTCAGGATGCTTCAAAGTGAGGTTGATATTTGGTTTGCACATGATATTCTTCCTAGCAGGAGAGTTTTTAGGAGAGAAGAAAACAAGATGTTGATCACATTACACTAATAGGCTTTGTAGAGTAATTTCATCATAAGGAGAGGGGGGAAAAAGAGAAGAAAAAGCATCACATTCTTATTTTTCAATGATTGGATCCTTTTGCTCAATTATGTATTCTTGGATGGGGGAAACATTAGGAAAGGGAGCAAGAATATTCTCATGAATTTCAATGAATAGTTCATCTAATCCCAAAATATCTTATTCACTATCAAAAAAGATATTAGGAGAAGAGCAAGTATGAGTATCTGTGATTACATCCCTTTGTCCAATAATGTCTTACAAAATAGGGGAAGCAAACTAAAGAGAATTTTCATGGGTCTGAAAGGTTTGATCATCTAATGCCAACATATCCTCCTCACAAATAATGTGATTTTCATGATTTCTCACAAAAACATTCTCACAAATAAGGGAGGAGTTAGAAGATGAATATAGACTAGATAGAGGAATGTTAAGAGATGTGTTTATAATTTCATTCTCTTGTGCCATAATATTTTCCAAAGTAGGAGAAGTTATAGAAGAGAAGCTTTCAACATTGTCATGATTCTCAATGGGTGTATCTTCTAGCTCCAAAATACCTTCATCACATGTAGGAGAGATATTGGGTGCAAAGGAACTATGATTATCATGATTGTTGATGCTTTCACATTCTTCTATCACTTTATTCCCACAAATAGAAGAGATATTAGAGGGTGTGGAATCATGGAGTTTGCCAACATTGTTATTCTCTTGCACTAAGCAACTCTCATAGCTAGGAAAGAGATTTGAAGGATGACTAGAAGTGTCATGGTTACCAATGATTGAACTTTTTTGTTCAAATAAGTCATACCAAATGGTAGGGGTATCAGGAAAGGGAGGAATAAGATTCTCATGAGTCTCAATGAGGATATCTTCTAACACCAAACTATCTTCTTCATGTCTAGAGAAGATATTAGGAGAAGAAAAGGTTTGATTTTCATGTTATCTACACTTACATCCTCATGTCTTAGAATTTATTCTTGAGTGGGAGAGGTAGGATTCTCATAGCTCTTAATAATATCATTTACACAAATGTGTTTTTCATGACCATTCACGATTGGATCCTTATTCACTAAAGCATTTTCACAACTAGGGGAGGTGTTGGAAGTAGTGGCCATGATCTTAATTTTGTTTTTCCAAGGTGGGAGGAGGAAGATAAGAAAAACTTTCATGATCTTCAATGATTATGTCTTCTTTCATCAAGATACCTTCATCACCAATGGGAGAGATATCGGGAGAAGAAAAAACATGATTATCATGAGTATCGTTGCTTTCATCCTCTTGTATCAAACCTTTAGTGGATGATCTAGGAGAGATGAAGCCTTTAAGGGCTTCATCTAACATGTCTAAGTCATCACTACTAAAGGGATTGGATGTTATTCTTTTTCTAAATTGAATCATCTTTTGAATTGAGTCATTTGATGTTTTTAGTTTTTTATTTTTGTTTTCTAATGAATTTGATCTAAATGAACTAGGAACTAATGCTGAAAATGGAAATTGCAAAAATATAATGCTATCCATGATTGCCATTAATTTAAACAATGCTTATTGCTAATGATTTAAATGTAATAGAAGCTATACAAAATTAAAATTTAATGTAAAGACATAAGATGAAATGCAACTTTTGATATTTCAAACAAGGTAATTTACTGATTACACTATGCAATGATCTGAAAATGAAATGTTGTGAATGCAAAATTGAATTTAAGCAATGGATGAAATGAGCCAAATCAAGCTAGATTTAATGAAATGCATATAACAAAAAATTGATGAACTGATACAGATAGTTAATGGCAGCAAAAAGAAGTGTAGAAAAGGATTTTGAGTGTAGTAAAATGTAGTTTCAAGGGTGGAAAGGGACTGATTCGCCCAAGGCGGTGAATGAGTCCCAAAGGGGATTTTTTTAGATTTTATTTTATTTTTTTGGCTGGTTTTTATGTTTTGTATGTTGTATGATGCAGATCTAAGATCCAAATGCAAAATTTTAGAAATTTTCAATGATTTGACATACAAAAATGCAACCTATATGCACTTTAACTAATGCAAAAATATGAAAGCCTAGAATGCAAATTAACTAATGCAAAGTCAATGCAAGATAATTCTAGGATGATGATGTACTCCAAATTATAAAATAAGGTGTTTGAAAAGTAGGTTCACCAAAATGAACTATAGATTTTTTGTGGTTTAGGATGTTATAACTCTCTTGCTTAATTAGGGTTTTTCACCTAAAGGAAAGAGATAGATCCCACACAAAATCTAAGTGGTTCACTCAAGATTAATGAAATATAAATAAAATATGTCTAAATAGGATGATCTAAATGCAGAAATTTGATAAAAGATATTGATCATTAAATGGAAACTAGAGAAATGCATGTTGTTTGAAAACACATTGTGATATGCAAAAAGACCTAGAAAATGACTTAGAAATGCAAGTAAAACAAAATAGAAAGTTGTAAAACTAAATGTGTGCACCTGAGAACTTGCTAGAGACTAGAAATGACTCTGAAATTCTGAAGATGTTTTTTAGGCCTGGTGGGACTCATTCGCCATTCTATGCGAATCAGTCCTAGTTCTGGAAAACTATACCGAGGCCTGTTTTAGCCAAATGGGTATCCAAATCTGCAAAAATCTTGAGGAAACAGGTACAGTGGGACTCATTCACCACTCTGGGAAAATTAGTCCACTTTGGCTTTTCTAAAAACTCAAAAATGGAATCAGTAGCTTTCAGCCTACTCAATCTGCACCCCTAGGTGTCTGGAACTGAAACCTTGATTTTTAGCATTGTTGGTGACTTTTTGTGTAGGTTTTGACCTTGCAAAATTGGAGACGACTTCAAAAATTTTGTAACCTAATCTTCAATGATTTTCAAGTCTCTAAAGTACCTAAATCTACAAACAAACAAAGGAAAAGAGAGAAAATGTTGATTGTTAGGGATTAGGGGTTTGCCTTGGTCAAACCCCGTTTAGGTAATTAAACAAAAATGATGAAATAAGATAATGAAACATGAAATATGAAACAATGCAATTAGAAACTTTCCATGATGAAGGATCTTGAATTGTTGCAACAATGGATGAAGAATCTTCCTCTTGAATTCCTTGATGATGTCCTTGAAGATGCTTCCTTGTGAAGACTCAAAATGCTAAACCCTAGCTTGCTTGAGTTGAGATAGATAATGAATGATAAATGAATTATGAATGAATGGATAATGAATTAGGGTTTAAAGGTCTCATTTTATAGAGAGTTAAGAATAAGGATCATAATCAAGGGCCAAGATTAAATTAGAAAATAACTTAATCAAGGGTGGAGGTTAATTGAGAGAAGAAATACATGGATAGATAAAGACTTGAGGTGGAAGATAAGACTGGTACAAAAAAAGAGGTGGTAAGAGAAATTAAAGATTATTTAATTTAAGTGGCCAACATAGGAGAAATAATTAAAATATAATTTTATTCATTTCAAAAGAAAGGTGAGAACAAATAATTAAATAATTAAAAGCAATTATTTAATTATAGAGGAAAGGTGAGGTGTTAAACATTAAATAATTAAAAATAATTATTTAATAGAGAGGGAAGGGATAATTAAATAATTAAAAGGAAGGATAAATATAACATTTATTTATGGAGAGAAAAGGCTAATGAATAATTAAATAATTTAAATAATTTTTTAATTATAGAAGAAAAGGGAAAAGCTAACTTTTGAATTAAAATAATATTAGACTTAAATGTTTAATAAGAGTCTAGAAAAGTATGAAAGTGATTTACAACACTTCACAACACATTTACAAGACATCATTTAATGTATTTTCAAGGGTCCAAGACCTAATGTGGATGTCTAAAACACCTCACAACATTAAATGAAGGCCTCATTAAGTCCAATTTATCATCAATTATTCCCAAATCAAGCAAGTTTCCTTTTTTCTATGGTACAACTCTAATGAAGAAATATTGAATAATGTTAGAAAAGAGTAATCTAGGCTTAAAAACACAATTATTTTCTTACTTGTATGGACACCAATAATTTTCCTACGAGGAAATTTTTTATTAACTAGTTAAATAGTGTGTGGGGAAAAAAATATGGGTATATATTATGCTACTATAGAATGATTTATAAGGGTCTCTTTGTTACTTTTATTAAAAACCATAGCATACAGAAGAGGGTACTAGAGAAATATATTTGGAATATTGGGAAAACTTTGTTTATAGCTGTTGCTTGGTCACATGAAATAATGCAAAATGAAATATTGTGCTTCTCTATCGCAAGATGGATTAATACTAGAACGATTCCCCCACAAATGTGGGTACAAATCTTAGAATTAATTGATTTTTTAGCATATGGAAAAAAATTAGATGTGAAATAGAAGATTTAGGGGGTCCTAACTCATACTTTTTATGCGAAAAAGATGGTCACCAAAAAAGAGATTTTCCTAAAATCACTAATCGTTGAAGAAACCATAAATCCCCAAGGGCAACCTTGAATAATAAAGATGCACAAAATCCTTAGAGGAAGGTCCTAAAAAAAATGATAATGGGAACAATGTTAATAAGGAGATTCTAGATGAAACCCTCAATCCCCCCTTAGGGGAAGCTATTGTCCAAAAGAGTGACCATGTATCCTTAAGTAATTTCTTTGAGGATTATGTGTATCTTGAAGGAGACTTTTTTCCTAATGATGAGAATAATCTGGGTAGTGGAAAAGGGAATGATTCATTAGCTCCTTTGAAGGTTATAGAAAATGTGAATCATAAAATAAAATCCACAAGAAATAGTGTTGGATAAACTTAAATATTAGATTAAGGAAATAAGGAGGATAAATATAGATATAACTCTTGATCCCTCCCAAGGCTATAAATTTAGTAGATTTAGAAGGGATTCCAATTGACAATAATTTAAAGGGTGAAAATAGAGAAACAATTTTCTTTAACCCTCTATTTCAAGAAATATGGATTGATCAAAGTTATAAAGATAAAGGTGGCCTCAAAGATGGGGAGAATAAAAAATAAAGCAAGTAATATTTCCCAACAGCTTGTGAAGAAAGGTAAAGGGGAGAGTATCCCTATTTATTTTGATCTAGGTTGTATAAAAACCTAAAAGCTCCACAACCCCCTCCCATTAATGATTTTAAACTACTTAAGTTACAATATTAGGGGACCGGAATCCCCTAATAGGAAATTTGTTTGAAGGGCACTTTGTAATAGCAAAAAGAATCTTGAGTGCCTCCTAATCTAGGAAATAAAAATTATTGACTTCTAGTTATATAATGCATTGAGATTTGGTTGGAAAAATTTTGACATCTTTCATACCAATAAATAAAAAGGAAAAGATGGAATTTCCATTCTTGTAGGTCAAAAATGGAAAGCCTATATTTCTAGTTCTAGTTTTTCTCCTTGCAATAGGTGTCCATGGGTAATTTTTGACAAAAATAACCAAAAATTTGGGGTGTGTTTTATATATGCCCCTAATGAGTATAGGGAAAGAATAGATGTGTGGAAATGGAGTGTATCTAACCTACATAAAGTACCCTAGATTATAGGGGGTGACCACAATATGGTTGAAAATAAAGAAGATAAAACTAATGGGTCTCCTTGGGCCTAGAAGGGAAATGAGCAATTCAACTAGTTTAGAATGAAAAATGTTAAAACTCGTGAAGGAGGGAACTCACTACTCCCAATTCCCAAGACAAAAATGGTCTAAAGGGAGAAATTTTTCATTAGTCACCTTAGCACTAATTGAAAGGATCAAGATGAAAGAGATTGCAAAAACGTACTAGAAGTAGAGCTTCTAGAAAGATGATAGATAAAGGACCTTAGGGCCTGAAAGAGAAGATTGTAGAGATTTCTCAGATAGGAGGATAAGCTCTCAGCCAAAGGACATTTGCATTTGAGTGGTTCACGCTATCTTCTTAGGGATTCTATTGAGTCTCATATGAATAGAGAAATAAACTATAGCACAGAACTCAAAGAATCTACTAACTGTTTAATATCTGACATCTATTTAATCTACTAACTTGATAGAGAGTGTTGGTGTTTACCAATTCACCTAAGGAATCTCTAAGGAAAACCAATTCCTATACTCAAAACCCTTACAATGAATTGCCAACTAATGAGATTTAGTCAAAGACTGAGATCTTCTACACTTTATGCTCTGTGGGACCAAGGAGGGTTTTCCTACTATGTCCATTTTGACTCATACTTTATAGAACACATCATTTTCATAGATCAATCTTAGTGAAGGGTAATTATGCATGAATTACTATGAGACTGGCTTATCTTTAAGTAAACTGCTACCCATTCATCAAAACGAAGGTATTCTCAAGATTATTGACACATACATGCCTCAAGATTAATGAATTTAAAATGACTACATTTTTATTTCAATTCAGTCACTGGATAAACAATTAATACACCCTTAATTGAATATTTGAAAATAGATCAGTGTCTTGTTACATAGGGCATCAAAGTCACATACACAAAGATCAGTAACACAAAAATGATTTTAAATATGATGAAATAGACCACTCTCACAAAGACTTAGCATTATGGAGCTCACAACTTCTAATACATGACATCTTATCAAATCCTTTGCAAATAACTACAAATTCATGACCCCATTTAAGAATTTTTATTGATTACTTGAATCAAAGAAAAGATAGAGACACACATTCAAACAAATGTTTGAAGATGAATGAAGGCATCATTGATATTCCATTCAAAATTCATAGAAATATACATCAGGAGAGCACATATATTAGAATTATGCATTTGTTTTCTACATCAGTCACTTCTATAAAAATATTTAAGATAATTACATATGTTCATTAGAGCTCAAAACAAGTTATCTTCTCTAATCATTTTCTTTCCTCTACACCTAATATTCTACCTAGATAAGCACCTAACTCAAAACTTGATCAAAATCCTCGCAAATGAGCCCTGAATTCCCTTTTATAGAATAACGGAGCAAACAAGCTACTGGCTCAAATGCAATTTCAGTACAAAATTTCATTTCATCCATAATTTCAACTTCATTTCAAAACTCCCCTCATAATAATTCTATTGAGCACGGGGAAATCCAAAATTTCCATAGCCACCATGAGGAAGAAATAAAGTGCCACCAAAAATTTTGAACCGCCAAGTAAGCAGGAAAACCAACACCAACACCACCACGAGGGCACCTAGTCAACGCCCAAAACCCCAAAAATTTGTCATGCACACAGAGGAAACAACAACCACAGGAAACATTTATCAACACAAAAATTTCATTAAGCACCACCTTCTCATGAACTAGAAGCCCTCCTACCAGCAACACGCACCCCATGATACACACGACCACTCCGTGTTGTAGCAAGGGTTGGGGATGAAACCTCAACCTCAGCTTCATCTTTTTCTTTTTTCACCATAGTGCCATCCTATCCACTAGGAGTTCTGGCAGCAAAGGAGGAACAGACAGCACCTCCACCTCAGGAGATAGAGCCCATCCTAAGGTTGCAAGGTACCGACGGTAATTGAACTTCGTCTCTATCTTGCTATCGGATGAGTTGTCAATAACATCAATAGGAGAATTATTCCAACCATATGAGCCTCGACCATATCTAATTTTCCTCTGCACTCTTCTAGGTGGCCCAACAACTTCTTTCCCTTTCGTTCCCATCACCTTCAAGCTTGCAACTTGGCCCTTCAGTTGGTGGCTATATCTAGTAATCACAGGTGAAGATTCCTCTCAATGGACACTCTTGTGAACACTATGTGTGAGTGTTGGGTCTATTCCATGAGACTCCTATATATTTAACCTAGTAGACCTTCGCATTGGTAGAAATGGGTACCAACCTTAGTCATTTTGCTATAAGAAAATCTACACTCAAATTTCAGCTTTCTGCACAGACTTGCGGACTTAACAGCTCAATTGCTATGATGAAAATAGCAACACATCATTTCTATTTATTAAGGAAAGTGATGATATCAACCATGAATTCTTGATGAAAAGCACACGCACAAATTGGAAAATTCATTGGCAGGCATACTATCACCATTTAATTCCCAAGTGCATGGAAATCTATAGATCAGACTTCATGATTGCCAACAATTAAGTCTCCACACACACAAAGATCAATTTGATCGCAACAATAGAGAATATATCATTAATTTCCATTGGTTGCAAGATTAATATGGCTATCACATGCCATGCTATCAACTTTGAATATAGGTCATTGATCTCTCATCAAGATGGCAGATCGAGCGGCTCCATCTAGGTTGACTAGGTTTGAAATCCAGCAATGCCTAGTTGATGTGTCCATGACCAATGGCATTAAACCACCTCGGATGGCATCTTCTCCATCAGTGGTCTCCATTTGTCTCATGAACTAAGTAGATCAGTCCACATGTTGAGATCTCATTGATCTTGTGGCTTTTAAAGAGTTTTCACTTTCTCCACGCGAGCCAGCGAGGAATGGTGGATATTGTGTTTGTTGTTTGATCTTGGTCATCAGTTTAGAACCATGAGTTGTAAGCCTAACAGTGGAGACTGGGCCCCATGTTTGTATGAAGACACATGTCTTCATTTCATTGACCTTGCAGCTTTAAAGGGCCGGCATTTATCGCTCGCGAGCTAGCGGGATACGATCAAGATCTCTTCCCACAACCTCAAATCTCAAAACCTACACACACAACAAGGTTAGAATATAATAAAGGGCCTTGGTTAGGTTGATGCTGACATGACCCTCAAAACCTAATCACTTAAGCTTAAGTCATCAGGGAAAATTAAGACTCAATTTTATGGAATGGTTAAGGTCAATGGGATGACTGGGTGACCGACGTTCTTAACCAAAGGGGCTAGTAAATGAACATGCACTGACTTCAGTAATAACTTAACAAACTGGAAACTAGATGAGTAGGTCAATGAAGCATTAGAATACATGAATAATTTATAAACAAAACCCTACTCACACATGGGGACAAGGGTTTATGAAGCAGACAAGGTCTACAAGTAGCTTAAAAATAGGAAAATTTTGGAAGCTCCATCAGTGTCTCATGCTTGGGGATGTATACCCCCAGTGGGTATAGCGAAAATTTGAATCTTAGGTTGACGTAGACCAAGGTAGAAGACCAAAATCGAGGATCTCACCCAGACAAGGTAAGCAGACACAATAGAAGGCAAAGACACCAAACCAACCTATGTACACTATTTACAAAATATACATTGCAATTCATTTCCAGAAGGTGGAGACCCCTGGCCCCCAAAATTTAGGGAAAATTCTTTCCTCTGTCAAATAATTTGGCTTGTTTTACTGGTAATAGGTCCATATGGACATTGTGTAGTTCCAAGTCACAAACATCATTACAATCAGCATTTTCCATAACATTTGATGTAATGTTACCACACTTGTCCCTCTCCACAATGGGTTCATCAAATTGGACTAGGAAAATAAAACCCTCATACACTAAATTATCATGTAGTGTAAAATCATATTCCACTTGCCCCTGAAATTTGAAAGCTTCATAGACACTTTGGCTCATGTGTGGTCAATCTTTTAAAAATTTAGGGGAAGGAAAAACATGATTAGGCCTATTTTCAACCTGTTTATCACAAGTTTTTTCTTCATGAGATGAAATAATTTCCATGATTAGGTCAATAAGATATGGAGTATCTATAAAGAACTCCATTCTAGCTTCATATTGACTTATATCATTCCCTTGATTATCTATTCCTTTGGACTGCTCCTCATATAGATAAAAAAAGTGCCACAATGTTTTCATACTCTGTAGAATCATCAAATAACTCTTTCTCTCCAATAAAAAATAATGTTTCCTGAGTATCCATGTGTTCATCATGTGGAACATGGATAGCTAACACTTTAGTTATCTTTTCAGGTACACAGGATGTCACCACAGGAAAGTCAATACAATCATCCAAATTCTTTTGGATATTTGTACTACATCCAAAACTAACATCATGGTCATGAACTTGATTATCATGAGAGCCATCATCACATTTAGATTCTAGAAAATCTGAGGCACACTTATCTAGTACATTTTTCTCAATCACATATTGATAACTTGATTCATTAGTGCTTGTTGAGTACTCATCAGGGTTATCTTCAAAAAGAGGATTACTCCTATACCAATATGAGTTATCATTCATAACCTCATTGTCCAATGTAGATTCATTAAATAAAATATTTTTCCATACCCTCATGGTAATTGGATGTATCTCATCTTTCTCATTATCGGGATTCCAATAGTCTTGATCATCAATGCATTCAACATTAGTGTAATTACTTGAAGAGAAAAGAGAAACATTCTCCACATCCTCGTCATCATTTGCATTAATAAAAATTGACCCACATTAAGAGAATTATTCACATGAAGAGAATTGTTCACTTCCGAGGAAACATACACCTTCAAGGCTATTAACATATTCCCTACTAGAAGCAAGGGATTCCATCTCCACTTCATAGGAGGAATCATACTCAATTGAAGACTTCCCAAACTTGATCTCATCACTTTGATTCTCTATTTGTACCATATTATTAGAGCCAAGTGTATTCCCCTCATTGACTGGTGCATGATAAGTGTTAGCTGAATCAATTTGTGAGGTTTCACCCTGCACTTCTTGTGTTGGCTCACACCTTATGACATCTCAAGGAAGATAATTAGGTACTACCTCCTTGTTTTCACATTCTGTCTCTTCATCCTCATCACTACTACATGCACTTGCTTCTATGTTGCTTGAAAAATAACAACATTCAATAGTCAATTTCTTAGACTCTGATGCTTCTCTTTGATCTATAGACCTTAGCCTTTGATTCTCCTCATTGTGGAAATTATTGCCCACATTCTAAGAAATAGCTAGGGGTAGGTGACCATGCTCAATCTCTTCCACAATATTTATCCAATGTACTACTTGATCAAGGCTGTGAGGCTTCTGATCCTTAGACCACTGACTTGATCCTGATATGTATGCTTCACAAAACAAATTAATACACATTAAGTCACTAGGCCTAAAATTCTTGGGTATCTCCATCAGAATATCTAAGAATCTTGAGAATAAGTCATATGGTGATTCATTTAAATGTCTCTTCATTTCATAAAACTTCCTGACAAAAAAAATTAAATCAAACCTTCCCATCCTTGGTTTATGTGATGTTGATGCTTGCTCATGTTTCGTGTCTCTTGGGAGTAAAGTAGATATGACATCTATGAGCTCCCTTTCTTGGCAAACCTTTTTACCTCCCTATCTACTTGATTCAATAGATTGAATACCACTAGAGCTATTGCTAGAAATCACAGGTCCTCTCATGATTGAGTATTTCAAATTGTTCTCAATTTTCATGGCCTCTTGATAAGCTTGTTGTAAAGTGGTGGATTCCTTATCTCTCAACAATAAGCCCATCTTACTATCAAATGCTCCCAGATATACAACCAAACACTCTACATCATTTGGTCTCATATGCTCAGGGATTTCCCTTATGACCTTGGAAAATCTAAGGTTAAAAGCAAGGACCAATTCCCCTTTACCCTTAGAGATCTCCATGAAATTCTTTCTTGCAACACTTGGGTTTATCCTCTCACCAAATTGGTCCATGAAAGCTTCCTTAAGTTCATTCCAACAATGTATAGAAGCAACAGGCAGAAAAGAGAACCAATCTCTTTCATCTCCTTTCAGGGATTGAACAAATAGTTTCATAACCACATCTTCAGGGTCTATTTCATAATCACCCATCACATCAACAAATTCTTGAACATACTTGCTTGTTGATTCTGACTTTTCACCACTAAATTTTGGTAGTTTGTCCCTGACCTTGGGTGGTACCCCATTTGGGTAGCCACAAATATTGTCAAAGCTAATAGCCTTGTACCTATCAGTACTAAAATTACCTTGGTGAGATAATGATTGTTCACCTTGCATACTATTTTCCATATTTATACCAAATAAGGTGTGTAGACATGTAAAATATACTGATTGACATTGTGCACTTAATCCTGACCTACTAACATCATTTCTTCTTGAATCATCAATCAAATCTCCTTATCTGATTAAATTCATCAATATTTCATTCTTAATTGAATGAATCATTTTATCTAATTAAGTCAATTTCTTTGTTAATTAAATCAATCCATCTAATCTAATTATCCCTATTTAATTAAATAATTAATTTCATTTTATTTGATTAAATCTCTAAAGTCTATCCATTAAATTAAATAAATTAAAACCTTATTTGATTTAATCAAACACCATCTCTTTTAATTAAATAAATCAAAATCCTTATTTAATTAATCTCTCATCATATTCCTCCCTTATTCGATTTAAATAAATCCATAAATTTGAGTCAAATAAGTCACATCATCTAACATCTCCTATTAAATTAATTAACCCTTGATTAATTTAATCTCATCCCATGTCCCATCCTCTAGATTTTGCAAGTTGTACATGAAAATAGATTTAATTCATTTATTAAATCTCCATTTTCCTAACAAGGCATCTTTTGGAATATTCTCTCAATTTGAACTCAAAAATTCCAAGTCACCATGTACATCCAACAAGGCAATAACTCCATCTTACATGTCCTTTTCCTTGAGCCAAATGGCATTTATTGCAATTTCCCTTCCCTCTTACAAGTCATTTCAACAAATTTTAAATTCAAAAATATGCATTTATTGGCACAATCCCCAAATCTTGCACATCCTTCATCCATTCATAGATTGACAAGTGGCATCATGCCATTGGATGAATGTTAGTCCCACATTGCTCAAATTTGGACATTCATCCATCTTGGCATTCTATAAATAAAGAGCTCATATCCTCATTTGATCATCCACAAATTATGCAAAGTTATTATGCTAAAATATTTAGCCATTTCCATCCATCAATCTTGAGTTCTTAGCTAGGTTTTTTGCAGATTTTGGCTTGGAGCTCTCATTCTTCACCATCAAAGTGGATCAATCTCCATCAACATATCAAGCTTGCATCTTAGGAATTGGGAAAGGGCCAATTTTCACATCAAATTGGCACCAATTCCCCCATGGGAACATGAGTTTGCACATTTAAATTAGGATTGAATCTATATTTCGTTGTTTCATTGTGTTCTTTGTTGTTTTCTTTCCTAATTTGAAGTTGTAAATAGATTTCATGGGGAATCCTTGTTTTAGCTTGCAATCTCTTGTTTAACTTGTTTATTCTTGTTGTTTTGCAGGTACTAGGATTGGGGTTCACACAAGGTGAATTGGCAACTTACTTTTAATTCTCAAAAAGGAATTGAGAATATACCCGACAATTATAAAACATCACTTCAATCCCTTTTACAGGTTTGATCCTAAGACCTTAGCATATGTACTTCTTACAAATGCTACCTAAGATCTAAGAATTTAACATTCTCTTTTCATCATAACTCGAGAATTTAACTTATACACAAAATCATTCTAAAATATTGCTATCATTCTCTCATTTAGTGCTAATTCACTTATTAGGGGATCATTTACATCTCAAGTATGCGAAAATTCATCTTGATTTATGAGTAATACTCTCCTATTCCTTCAAATTTTATGAAAATACCTTGTAATTTGCAACAAGTAAGTATCCTTTGCCTATTAAGCTACAAATCTGGTCAATTGATGAAAGCTTTAACAGGTTCTTTGAGTCAGAGTCACCACCTCCTTCAAGAGGACTTAACTTCAAGTGAGATGAAGTTTCTTTACAAGCATTTCACGTTTTGGGCTATCTTCCATAGCAGATTCATACTCAGATCCTTCAATCTTTGATGCATGTCAATTATTTACCAGGTTCTTCAAGTTCACTTTACCCTTTCACTCTGCATTTTCTATTTGCATTTGGAGAATGATAATCTCCCCAACAGAGTCACCATTTTTTTGGTTTTTTCCAATGCACCTAAGGAATCTCTAAGGAACAACCAATACTACTCAAGACCCTTGCAATGAATGGCCAACTAACGAGATTCAGTCGAAGACTGAGATCTTCTACACTTTAGGCTCTTGGGACCAAGGAGGGTGTTCCTAAAATGTCCATTTTGACTCATACTTTATAGAACACATCATTTTCACAGATCAATCTTAATGAAGGGTAATTATGCATGAATTACTATGAGACTAGCTTATCTTTAAGTAAATTGCTACCCATTCATCAAAATGAAGGTATTATCAAGATTATTGACGCATGTACATGCCTCAAGATTAATGAATTTAAAATGAATTTGCATTTTGATTTCAAGTTGATCACTGGATAAACAATTGATACACCCTTTATGTGAATATTTGAAAATAGACCAGTGTCCTGTTACATAGGGCATTGGAGTCACATACACAAAGATCAGTAACATAGAAATGATTTTAAATCTGATGAAATGGACCATTCTCACAAAGACTTAGCATTATGGAGCTCACAACTTCTAATACATGACTTCTTATCAAATCCTTTGTAAATAACTGCAAACTCATGACCCCATTTAAGCATTTTAATTGATTACTTGAATCAAAGCAAAGATAGAGACACACATTTAAACAAATGTTCGAAGATGAATTAAGGCATCATTGATATTCCATTAAAAATTCATAGAAATCTACATAAGGAGAGCACATATATCAGAATTATGCATTTGTTTTCTACATCAGTCACTTCTATAAAACTATTTAAGATAATTACATATGTTCATTAGAGCTCAAAACAAGGTATCTCTCTATTCATTTTCTTTCCTCTACACCTAATATTCTACCCATAAAAGCACATGACTCAAAACTTGATTAGAATCCCTACAAATGAGCCATGAATTCCCTTTTATAAAATAAGGGAGCAAACAAGCAACCGACTCAAATGCAATTTCAGTACAAAATTTCATTTCATCTATAATTTCAACTTCATTTCAAAACTCCCCACATAATAATTCTATTGAGCATGGGGAAAGCCAAAATTGTCATAGCCACCATGAGGAAGAAATAAAGTGCTGCCAAAATTCTTCAACTGCCAAGTAAGCAGGAAAACCCACACTAGCATTGCCACAAGGGCACCCAGTTAATGCCCAAAACCCCAAAAAATTGTCATGCACGTAGAGGAAATGAAAACCATAAGAAACATTTATAAGCACAAAAAATTCATTAAGCACCACCTTCTCATGAACCATAAGCCCTCTTACCAGCAACACACATCCCACGGTACACGCAGCCGCTTTGTGTTGTAGCAAGGGTTGGGGATGAAACCTCAACCTCAGCTTCACGTTTGTCCTATTTCACCACAGCGTCATCCCGTCCACTCAGAGTCCTGACAACCAAAGGAGGAATAGACAACACCTCTGCCTCAGGAGATAGAGGTCATCCTAAGTTCACAAGGTACTGATGGTAACTAGAGTCCGTCTCCATCTCACTATTGGATGAGCTATCAGTAACATCAATAGGAGAATTATGCCGACCATATGAGCCTCAACTGTATTTAATATTCCTCTTCACTCTCCTAGATGGCCCAACATCTTCTTTCCCTTTCATTCCCATCACCTCTGAGCTTACAACTTGGACCTTCACTTGGTGGTTGTATCTAGTAATCATAGGTGGAGATTCCTCTCCATGGAAACTCTTGTGAACACTCTGTGTGAGCTTCAGGTCTATTCCATGAGACTCCTATAGATTTAACCTAGCATACCTTTGCATTGGGACAAATAGGGTGCCAACCTTACTCATTTTGCTACAAGAAAATCTACACTTGAATTTCAGCTTTCTACATAGACTTGAGGACTTAACAACTCAATTGCTATGATAAAAATAGCAACACATCATTTCTATTGATTGAGAAAAGTGATGATATCAACCACAAGTGCTTGATGAAAAAAACATGCACAAACTGGGCAATTCATTGGAAGGCGTATTGTCACCGTTTAATTCCCAAGTGCATGGAAATCTGCAAATCGCACTTCATGATTGCTAGCAATTAAGTCTCCACATGCACAGAGATCAATTTGATTGCACTAGCATAAAATATGTCATTAATGTCGATTGGTTGTAGGATGAAAATAACTATCACTTGCCATGTTATCAACTTGGAATATAGGCCGTTGATCTCTCATCAAGATGGTAGATCAAGCAACTCCATCTAGGTTGACTAGGTTTGAAATCCAATGATGCCTAGCTGATGTGTCCTCAGCCAATGGTGTTAACCCACCTTGGATGGAAAATTTTCTATCAATGGGCTCCATCTGTCTCATGAACTAAGTAGATCAGTCCATGTTTTGAGATCTCACTAATCTCATAGCTTTTAAAGAGTGTTCACTTCCTCCTCGTGAGCCAACGGGGAACAATGGATATTATGTCTACCATTTGATCTCAGTTATTGGTTTAGAACCATGGGCCATAAGCTTGATAGTGGAAACTAGGCCCCACATCCATATGAAGACATGCATCTTCATTTCGCTGACCTCACAAATTTTAAAGGGCCAACATTTATCACCTGCGAGCTAGCAGGGTACGGTCAAGATCTCTTCCCACAGCCTCGAATCTCAAAACATGCACACATAGCAAGGTTAGCATTTAATAAAGGGCCTTGGTTAGGCCGATGGTGACATGACCTTCAAAATCCAATGACTTAAGCTTAAGTCATCAAGGAAAATTAAGACTCGATTTTAGGGAATGGTTAAGGTTGATGGGATGACTGGGTGACCGGCGTTCTTAACCAAAGGGGTTGGTAAACAAACATGCACTATGACTTAAGTAATGATGTAACAAACCAGCAACTAGTAGAGCAGGTCAATGAAGCATTAGAATACCTGAAGACTTTATAAACAAAACCCTACTCACACATGGGGACAAGGGTTTATGAAGTAGATAGGGTCTACAAGCAGCTTAAAAAAAGGAAAATTTTGGAAGCTCCATTAGAGAGAAAGAATGTGAATAAATGACAAGGAGAGCGAAGTATTAATTTATAATAGTTCCTACACTTAAAATCCTCCTACAAAGCTTCATACAAGAAACCTACACACAAGGAAAATGAGGAAAAATATTGGAGATTTTTGGGGGCTTGTCTTAGTCAAACCTCCATTTTGGTGTCCCCACCTCTATGGATAGTTAGATAGATAGAGATTATAAAAGCCACAAAGTAAAGTAGAAAAAAGAGTGATAAAATCAAACCCCATGATGGAGGAGAACCTATGTAATGAAAGAGTCACAAGAGTGATAAAAGAAAACCCCGCTATGGAGAAGAACCTGTATCATGAATAGAGACACAATAAATATGTTAGAAAATAGACAAGAGAGAAAGATAGTAATACCAATAGTCTATGGCTCCCTCTTGGCTTGATAGAAGTGACATTAATTGCTTTCAAGAGAGATTTGGTTGTTGGTTAGACTTCAATCCAGTAGAACTTCATCATAGAATCATGACATAGAAGAGAGAAGCAAGTTTGAGTGAGAGAGAATGAAAATTCTTGTAAATGAGAGTGAAAAAGGGAGTTTTGTGTAGCTACATGGATGAGAAGAGCCATTTCAATCATAATTTTGTCATGATGACATGTTTCATGGGTAGAGGCTTCCAAAATTCCTTATTTGAACTCATAAACTGAGGGACACTAGTGCACCATGTAGACGCCCATGTGTGTGCAAGAATCCAACTTATAATTGTACAACAAATGAGGTGGAAGACTATTGTTGATTCATCATTGGTCCTTATCAAGTTCAGATCATAATGTTTTGACTCACAAGGTTCTTGTCATAAATGCAGGGGGGACAAGTGCCAAATGTGAAATTTCTACAAGTTATAATTTTATGACTTTACATTTTTCCCCCACTTTAGTGAGCTAATTTTTGAGAAAAAATCAGCTACACTAAAGTAAAAAAGAGGAAAAAAAAGGTACAATCCTAAAAATTTGAGTATTTTATGGATTTATGTGCTAAAAAGGATATTGTAGGGGCCATAAAGGTTGATCAAGTATATACTAATGATGCCCCCAATGATCGAGCTTAGCATGAAACCATAGCATCATACATGAAGTTTTGTTCTACAAAACTCAAATTTAAGTTAGCTCAAAAGTTGGAAGAAGCTACAAAGGTGAGAAGAATGCTTGAGAAAAACTTGATGGTTGAGAAGAAAAATATGATGAAGAGGGGAGTATATGTCCTATCTTATTTTTACCCCAAACCAGGTGGGGTGAAAACACAAATAATGGAAATACCATGTTCACAAGGAAAGTGGGCCGAAAATGACCTATATATACTTGGGAGGGCCCACATAAGGATCATTTTCACTATTTACCATGAGAAAATTATTAAATTTTGTGAGAGAAAAGTTAGAAAAATACCTCATATATGTGATTTCAAGTAGTCATGGATTGAGAATTTGTGTCGTGTGATAGCCTAGGGAGATATAATCGATGAGGTATGTTTATTATAACCCTTTGTGTCTATTTTTAGGTATTTTTTTAAGGTTTTTCAAATTTAGAGCAGTGCATGCATCTGATTAGTGTGAAGGTGTCCAACTTGTGAATTCTCATCTAAGAAACATACTTGTGTCCTTCATTCATGCTATCATCTAGCATGAGTGCTATCATCCAAGAAACTTTCATGATGGATGACCCTGGACAATAACACATCACATAAATGTCTAAGTAGCATGCCTCTATCCTATCGGTTACTTAGAAAAAAAATTGATGTAGAAGTTAGAATTTATTTGATGTAGTTGGATCTAATATAGAATTTTCTTCTATTTTGTAGGATTTTCCTAAGATGTGCAAGCATGGAGGTGGGCATGTGCTCAGGATGTTGTGAGATCAAGCAGGCCAAATTGATCATGATGACCAAGATCATCTCCAACAAGTAGGCCTATGGTGGGTCTACACACTTTCTAAGATGTTGTATCATCCATCTATGTTGATGGCGCTCATAGACTACTAGGACACCACAACCTCCACTTTCCACCTACCATTAGGAGAGATGGTGATCACTTTAGAGGACATATATCAAATCACTTGCCTACCCATCCATAGATGGTGGGTGTCTCTTGATGACACATACTCACCCAAAGAGGTGCTAGATAGGAGACAATGTTGTGTGGGTTACATAGACCCTGACAACACCACCAACTACATCTACATACAATGGTTTGAGCACAAACAGGTAGCAATCCAACTACTGAGGAGGGTGATGATAGTTATTATCACCCTCTGAGTTACCATGGAAAAGCGATGCTCACACTTGCACAGGGGCCTCATCCATACTATTTGGGAGATGGAGGAGAAGATAATTGTTTTTGCTTAGGGTCACAACATGCTCACTCACCTGTACCATGAGTTGGGAAGGTATGTACATTATGATTATGCGAGTTGTAAGGCCTATCCTTTTATTCAATAGTAGCAAATACTTTAACTATATCATGGGTATATTTTTTAAGTGATAATTTAGTAGATGTATTCAATGATAGTTGTTCTTCTCATGAGAAAAGCTAATGAATTCTAGTTCTTGAAGAATTTCTTATGTTTCACTTTCCTTTCATATGCATATGTAATCCAATTAGTGGTAGTTAATATGTATAATTTCTTATTAAAAGAAAAAAACTCCTCTTAACCTAACATCTTGTTTACAATAGTGATGTTATGATGGTGAGTGTAAATTTGTGATATTAGTCAATAGATATAAATAATGAAAGGTGTATTTTTACCATTTCATATATCCTCTTAGGGTTTGACATGCATCTTTGTGAGTTTCTTTTCTATTGGTCCTAGATTATGTTTACTATTACAAATGAGATGTTGTGTGTGTGTAAGTTCATGTTGCTTGATATGTTACTATGTTATACTAATGAATTTGGGTGAGTGTGTAGGGGAATTTCAATGTGATACTAATACATATTGCTTAACCTAGCAACATTGTCATGCAAGTGTGTCAGGCAAGTAATTTTCTTACCTTGTTATTGTTGCCTATATTTCACCTACAGTTTAAATCAGGCAGGATAATCATATGTTAGATCTTCAGAGGCCAATGGAACATTCACACAAGGGAAAAGATCCTACATCTATTACTAGGTCACAGGGAACTCAGTGTGAGAACCTGCCCTAGGAAGGTTCGGCATGAAATCATCTAAGGAGAATGTCACCATGACCTTCTAGAGGTATCACCGACTAGCAGGGGTTCCATCAAGGTTTTGGCATGAGTTGTCTTTCAGAGAGAAGTCTCGGCGATCCATAAGGTTTCACCGACAATCATCAGGTTGATGTGGTGTCGGTAAAGGAGGCGAGCTTCAGAATAAGGTCATATCAAAGTGTGAGTGTCTCCCCAATATGAAAGGATCCCACTGAAGGACAAAGCATTCAGGTATGGTCTCAGCAACCCGTTAAAGTCTCACTGATAAGAGGGCCTTCAGTATAGCATTCCAAGTCGGAGAAAGGTCTCCCTGACTCGGTGATGTATTTTCGATAAGTGAACGACTTGGTAGAGGATGGATTCTTCGGCTTAGGTGGGAGCCTTCGACAGGAAGTCTCACCGATGCAAAAAGTATCCCCGACTTTTACATCGGTGTAGTGCTCGACTGTCGGCGTGATTTCTCACCGACATGGTATGGTCTCAGTGATAGAAGTGGGTATCGGTGCAACATTTGATCCTCACTATGGTGTCTTCCCGAATGAGGGTGGTCTCAGCGATAGAAAGGGATCTCAATGTGACTCGTTAAACCCACTGTGACCTCTTAGCGATAAATGGTGTCTTGCTGATGGCTCCAGTAAAATTGGTGTGACTTTACAAGATCGATAGAACTCTCATCGACTATCACATGGTATGCCGATGGATTTAGAGGACATAATCACATCGATGAGACACTTTTAGTGTCTCTCCGAGATGCGATTCTTGTCAAAAGAGTTTTGACCACCTATAGAGCCTGAGTGGAATACGCTCGACCAACTAGGAGGAGTTGAGATGAGCCGTGGTAGTCTAACCAGGATGAACAATGTCAACAGAATGTGAATGCAACACGTATCTATTCTAAGCACAGGGCATTCAAGGCACTCAGCCGAGGTGGTTCAAATAGGACACGATGCCAAGATTAGAATGAATGTGGTAGCTATGAAATATCTGAAGAAGGCTTCTCTGAGGATGACTCTTCACTGTCATGGACACGCAGGGTTCTGCATTAATTCAGTCGAAAAGATCTGTGGGGGAATCTTTCCAGGGCCCGATATTTTTGTAAGAGGGGCCAACACAGTCTGGTGTATATAAGGCATTTTTTCCTTTTTGTAAATAGTTCGAATTGTGCATTCAAAAGAGTTAGTGATTTTTATTAATCCTTTCTCGACTAAATGTATGTTTTGTAGCTCAACTGGAATCTAGAATATAACACAGAGTTTACTTGAGAAGCTACTATTAATGTTTGTATTACTCTCATTTCTGTATTTTAGACTATGCAAGTTCTTAGCTGTGTTTTTCTAAAAATCTGTATTCATACTTAAGGTTGTGAAATTCATCTTTCCTTCCTAAGATATGCATGTAGAGCAAGCCTGTTAAGAATAGTGCATGAGTTTAAAGGGGTTATGATAAGTAAGTGAAAATGCTATCTTTTGCTTTTTAGTGTATGTTCTTCCTGTGTCTGTTTCATGATTTATTATTAACTCAGTGTATCACCATAGAAATAGTTCAGTTTAGTTTCATTATTTGTATGCATTCCTTCTCCTTTTACCTTCACAGAATCGCTAGTTTAGGTGATACCCAAAGGAATCCGACCTTCTCCAGAGGTTCACTCCAACCTCAGGTGACCCACAGCCTTGGAGTGATCCAATGTTTCACTAGAAAGCTCAGTTTTTACAACTTTGCATAGGGTGCATTTCTAGGTGACAATAGTTTCTGGCATGCCCAGTGGGACTAAAATTAGATTGAACGGCTGGTTTAGTATGCGACTAGCTACTACCATGCTTTATATAAGTCATTTGGCATACTTGGCGACTTCACAAAGAAGAACTCTAGAAATCAATGCCTTCTACAGTTTATGAGAAAAGTTCAGACAAGAGGTAGCTCAGGTCCCTTCAAATATTTGCAGCTGTCACCACCAAGAAGAAAAGGCAGAGCAACAGAAAAAAGAGGAACAATAGCTATCTATTCTAGAAGAACTCAGTCTACTCCTCCATCAGTGGGATCTCATTTTTCTATACAAGTAAATCCAATTCAGCTACCCCCAATGGCCACTCAAAGGAATCAACCCTTTGTCACTTTCAATAGAGGCAACCCCTTAAATTTGGCACAGCACAACGACATCCCAATGGCAACCTTAAAGAGTCTACCAATTTTTATAGGAGAAGACAAAACTACTCTGATTGAACATATGAGAGATGTGGCTTCGTTATGCAGAGTCCATCACATAACCCAAGAGGATGTTGCAGTGAGATTACTAGCTGCTTCACTAAAAGGAAGAGTTGTGCAATGGTATAGGAGCCTACCAGTCAGTTCAATTGCAACATGGGACGAATTTGTAGACAAGTTGCATAAGAAATTTCAAGACAGGTCTAACAACTTGTCTCTAGTGGAGCAATTGACTACAATTAAGAGGGCTCCACAAGAGCAGATGAAGGACTTCAACTTCAGATTCCAAAGAACTTGGGATAGGATCCCTGCAACGGTGAGGCCACCTCCAGAATATGTATTTTTATATTTTTTGAGGGCTCTAAATAGTGATATAGCTGTTATGATACAGTCAATGGGAGGAGTGTCTTTGCCAGATGCTTTCGAAATAGCAATCAGAGCTGAGAACAACTTAATACAAGCTGGTAAACTCACTCATAGGCCTCTAATGCCTATATTTCTAGAAATTCATGCAAATACCTCCTTTCACATCTCTACTAGTTGTACCAACATTGCCAGCTGTTGTTCCAACCATTGATAAACAAGAAAGTGTTGCTTCAAGCTCATCATAGGAGTTACAAGAGATCAAAAGTCTTTTACAAAAATTTTGTAACAAGTTGGTGCACTTGGACAAACAACAGTCCTATTGTAGGCCTTATCAACAGTAGAGTCAGGCCTCAAGTCAGCCTTTCCAAGGTCACTAGTAGTAATTCCAAGGGAATAGACAACAGTATCAAGGTAGTTATCAGGGCCCAAGATAGAGTGTGAACACAAGGTCTTTTTCAGGCCTATGCTCCAACCCTTGTTAGTGCGACCAAGGAGTTGGTTCCTATCCAAAACAACTTAGCAACAGAATATGAGTGGTGTTACCCCTGTAACCAACCTCATAATCAGGCCACTTGCTCAAATAGACTGATCAACTAGGCACTTATGGTATAGAATGCTTCAAATTCGTAGCAGGGTGCTAGCAATGATGCATCCCCACAACACCAGGACCAATTTAGCAATGATACTACCCTACTTAACTGGCAAGGTCAAGAATTCTGTGGGTTGAACAAAGATAGTTCTCTAGTTGCAGTAACACCAGGGCAAAGAAGAGAGCTTTTGAACTTGGTCAAGCGGCTGACAAAGGAAAGGTAACGACTGCAGAACCATCTACACCTCGAGTGGCTCCTGTTTGGCAAAGAAATCAGCAACTCCCAGACAAGGAACAGTCACACCCGCAAGCTAATCATACTGGTATAAAGGTACATCCTAAAGTAAATCCAATTGTACCTTATAGTATCCTTGACAGTATGAGAAAAATGAATGTTACAATGTCCATGTGGGATTCATTATCCATCCCAGGTCAAAAGGATATGTTACAGTCATCCCTGTCAAGTTTGAGAATGTCTGATGAATCTAAGCCCCCAATAGGTCAGGTTATAGCTATGTTAACAAATAATTCCCAGGGAAATGATCAACAGCCTTGCATAGAGACTGAAAAGGGAGTTAAACAACCTCCTTTCTATGTGTCAGTGATTATTGGTGATAAGTTAGTTCATAACTATATGGTAGATAGTGGAACTAGCAGCTTCGTGATGCCAAAATAGATTGCTGACAAACTTGGACTAAAATGCAAGCCTTTAGAGAAGGGAGTGATCCAATTAGATGGTACTTCGGTTAATACTTTAGGTATTATCAAGGATTTAAATCTCACCCTCCATGCTTGTCCAAATTTTTCAGTTCCTCAAGACATATGTGTCATAGACCTCCCACCTTTCTTTTCCTTGTGTTTATCTAGAGACTTTACAGCCAAAATAGGTGGTTACGTATCAGCTGATTGGTCACATATGCTATTTAGAACAAGATATGGAACCAAGGTTACCATTAAATCTGAAAGATTGGCTAAGGATCACATTGAGCCATATAACCCAAGTCCCTTTAATGTTGTTCCTACTGCTGTAGTCACAAATTGTGTCATTCTTTCTGACAATGAACTAGCTACTGCTCAAGAACTCTAATCAGAAGTTGTTCCTGATGTGCTGCTACATGAATGGGTAGTTGAAAATGTATTGGACAGTCCTGAGGACCTCATTCAAGATGTTGGTATGGGCAACTATGTCATTCTTGAGCATGACACAGAGATGACACAGAGATTCCAAACCTGGAGAAAGATGCAAATCAGTTGTTGCAACCACTAAGTGGACTTTGGGAGATGTTCTTCGATGGTTCCAGAAGTAAGAATAGAGCAGGAGGAGGTGCAATTTTTATTTCTCCACAAGGTGATAGGTACTACTCTGCATTCCATTTTTCTTTTGCATGCTCCAATAACACTGCTGAATATGAGGGCCTTGTTCAAGGTCTAGAGTGGGCAAGGAAGAGAGGAATAACCAGCTTGAAAGTCTATGGGGACAGTGAATTAATTGTTAATCAAGTAAGCATCCTTAATGTTGCTAAAAATGACACATTAAAGTCTTATAGAAACAGAGTGTGGGACATGCTCGAAGATTTTGATGCCTTTAACTTAGTGTCTATTCCAAGAAATCAAAACAAGCATGTTGATAGGCTTGCAACCATTAGAGCATAGTTTGATATTCCAAATGACATTAGAAAGGAGAAAGTGCAGCAGTATGTGAAGGTTGTAGTTAGACCATCAATTCCTGACAACAACATTCATTGGCAAGTTTTTGACAGTGATGAACAAATTCTTTCATTTTTGCTCGAAGAAGATCAGTTCTCCATGGTAAATCAAGCAAAACTTAGGTAGCAGTATGGTGATCAAGTCATCCATCTGAGGACAAATAATTTTCCCAAAGGCCTTGTTACCTTAGAGTCGATTTTCAGCAATGATGATCAACTTATAAAGGGTAAAGCTAGCTTGCAAATCAAAGAAGAACATTATGAAGAACTGGAGATTTTCAAAGGTAAACTTCTTAAGATAGAAAAAATTTGTTCATGTGAAGATAAACAAGCTTTTGTTGCTTTATGTCAAGAATTTCATGATGTCTTTGCTTGGGAATACTCAAATTTGAAAGGGTTTGATCCCCATATCGCTCAGCATACAATTGAGTTGGAACCTAATGCCAAGCCGGTAAGATAAAAACAAAGGCCCTTGAATCCTAAACTTGAGCCCCTAATGATTAAAGAGCTGACTAAACTAGTCGAGGGGGTATTGTCTTTCCTATCAAACACACTTCATGGGTTTCTAACCTTGTACCGGTTAGGAAGAAGAGTGGTGAAATAAGACTTTTTGTAGACTTTAGGGATCTTAATCGAGCATCTTTGAAAGACCACTACCTACTACCCTCCATGGAAAGAATCTTGCAAGAGGTTGCTGGTTCTGAAAGATTTTCCTTATTAGATGGTTTTTCAGGGTATAATCAGGTGCTGGTTAAAGAAGAAGATTAGTTCAAAACTAATTTTACAACTAAATGGGGCACCATGGCATACAAAAGGATGCCTTTTGGTTTATCCAATGCTGGTGCCATGTTTCAGAGGGCTATGGACATGGCATTTCAAAGTTTGATCAACAAGATTATGTTGATTTATTTAGATGAAATTATAGTATATTCTAAGAATGTTGATGAACATGTGTCACATCTTAGGCAAGTTTTTGAAAAATGTAGAGAGTTTGGTATATCTCTCAATCCAAAGAAGAGTATCTTTGTTGTTCATGAAGGGAAACTATTAGGACACATAGTGTCAAAGCAAGGAATTACTATTGACCTTGAAAGAGTCAGAGCCATACTTGAGTTGCCATTACCAAATCACAAGAAGGGTCTACAGAGCTTTTTGGGCCAAATCAACTTTCTAAGAAGGTTCATCCCAGACGTTGCAAACCTATTACAACCTTTGACAGCTATGTTAAAGAAGAATGCAGTTTTCAGTTGGACAAAAAGATGCCAAGAATAGTTTTGAAAAGGTCAAGGAGGCCTTAGCAGCAGCTCCTACGCTGGTAAATCCCAATTTTTTTAAAGATTTTTATCTTTATGCTTATGGTAGCACAAGTAACATTTCTGCAATATTGGTTCAAAGAAATTAAGAGAATTTAGAACAACCAATAGCCTTTTTTAGTCAAGATTTGGTCAATTATGAACAGAAATACTCCTTTGTAGAGAGGCATGTTCTTGCCATGATCAAAAGCCTCAAGAAATTCAAGCCTTTGATCTGTCATAATAAAATTCATGTCATGGTGGCGCACTCAAGTGTGAAGGAATTTTTATTGAATAAAGATCTGAATGAAAAAAGAGCAGGGTGGATCACCAAGGTCATGAAGTATGATGTAGATATTAAGATCACCAAACTGGTTAGGGGAAAGGGTCTCTTAGAACAACTTGCTACTGGGTCAAGCAATGAAAGTGAACTAGGAAAGGATGTTATCCTTGCTAATACAAATGAGTTTCAAGATGCTTAAGACAACATGCCTGTGGGGATAATTAATTGGGTTCAAAATATGACCCAATTTTTACAAACTGGTGAGTGTCCACCAGGTTTGAACAAAGCTAAAAGGAGATACTTCAGACATTAATCCATACCATATATGTTGGTGGGCAGTGTTCTTTTCAAAAAAGATCTGAATGGTGTCCTATTAAGATGCACTCACAGTGATCAAATTGAAAAGGTACTTCATGAGTTTCATCATGGAGCTGCAGGAGGTCACTTTGCTCCCATAACTACTGCCTGGAAAATCATGAGAGCTGGTTTCTACTGGCCCAACTTTTTTAAGGATGCATATTCCTAGTCAAGAAAGTGTATCAAATGTGCTCTATTTTCAAGAAAGGAAAAACTGCTTGCTATGCCTCTACATCCAATTCAAGTGGAGCAACCCTTCATGAAATGGGGCATTGATTTCATTAGACCAATAAATCCACCTTCTAGTACTGGTCACAAGTGGGTGCTCATAGCTACAGACTATTTCACACGATGGATAGAAGCAATAGCTTTGAAAGAAGAAAAATAGTCTTTAGTTTTGAGCTTCTATGAGGATATAGTCACCAGATTTGGAGTTCCTTACTCCATCATATCTGATAATGCTCTTGCATTCACGGGTCTAAGAGTAACTGATTGGGCTGTTAAACATGGCATTCATTTGAATACATCCTCAAATTATTACCCTCAAGGTAATGGTTTAGTTGAAAGCACAAATAAGAATCTCATCAGGATCATTAAAAGAACCATAAAGGATAATCAAAGGACCTGGCACATCAGTTTAAAGAATTCACTTTGGGAAGATAGAATGACCCCTAAGAGGTCTATTGGAAATTCACCATATATGTTGGTCTATGGCAAAGATGCAATATTGCCCCTATCTATGGAGCTTCCAGCTCTAGACATTGTTCACCAGTTGGAGATGCTTGAGGGATAGGACCCAATGTCTGTAAGGTATGTAGAGCTCATGGAGCTCAAAGAATCAAGGGACAGAGCAATGAAAGCTTTGGAGTGTCATCAGCTCCAAATGAAGAGAGCATTCGACAAGAAAGCTATAGCCAAGAATTTCAAAGAGGGCGACATTGTTCTCAAATGGGATGTTCTAAAAAGCAGGCCAGACCATCACACCAAGTTTGAAAATATGTGGACTGGTCCATTTATTGTCACAGACTGCAAGGAGCACAATGTGTATTGACCGGCCACAACAGAAGGTGAAGTGCTTCCTATCCCAGTTAATGGGATGTACCTCAAGGCCTGTTTCCAAGTTTGACAGGTTCATCTATTGTACATATTAGTTTAGGTTTTATGTTTTCCATAAGTGCTGATGGCACAATTATTTTCTCTTTTGTTTTCCCCTATTTTGTCGTTTTAGCAACCTGTTGTGTTCTATAAGTCTCATGCAAATTGTAACCATGTGTCGACTGACGTTTTTATTTGTTCTCTGAGCTTTCTAATGACTCCATACCCAATGGACAAGTTGTAACCACTGGTTCTCATGTTTAGCAGGAAAACATCCCGCAAAGGTCGCCAGAATTATTACCTATATTTCACCTATAGTTTAAATCAGGAAGGATAATCATATGTTAGATCTTCAGAGGCCAATGGAACATTCACACAAGGGCAAAGATCCTATATCTGTTGCTAGGTCAAGGGGAACTCAGTGTGACAACCTGCCCTAGGAAGGTTTGGCATGAAATCATCTAAGGAGAATGTCACCAGGACCTTCTAGAGGTCTCGCCGACTGGTAGGGGTTCCATCAAGTCTGAGTGCTTCAACTAGGAAGGTTTCGACATGAGTTGTCTTTTAGAGAGAAGTCTCGGTGATCCGTAAGGTTTTTCCAACAATCATCAGGTTGATGCGGCATCAATAAAGGAGGCGAGCTTTGGAATAAGGTCATACTGAAGTGTGAGTGTCTCCCTGATAAGAAAGGAGCCTGCCGAAGGACAAAGTGTTCGGGTATGGTCTCAGCGACCCATTAAAGTCTCACTGATAAGAGGGCCTTCAGTATAGCATTCCAAGTCAGAGAAAGGTCTTCCCGACTCAGTGATGTCTTGCTGATAAGTGAATGACTTGGCGGAGGATGGATTCTTCTTCTTAGGTGGGAGCCTTCGACAGGAAGTCTCACTGATGCAAAGTCTCCCAGACTTTTACATCAGTGTAGTGCCCGACTGTCGACGTGATGTCTCGCCGACATGGTATGGTCTCAATGATAGAAGCGGGTATCGGTGCAACATTTGATCCTCGCTATGGTGTTTTCCCAAATGAGGGTGGTCTTATCAATAGAAAGGGATCTCAACATGACTCGTTAAACATGCTGCGACCTCTTGGCGATAAATGGTGTCTTGTTGATGGCTGCAGTAAAATTGGTGTGACTTTATGAGCTCGATAGAACTCTCATCGACTGTCACACGCTATGCCGACTGATTCAGAGGACATAATTGCATCGGTGAGACACTTTCAGTGTCTCGCCGAGATGTGATCTTTTCAAAAGAGTTTTGACCACCTGTAGAGCCTGAGTGGAATACGCTCGACCAACCAAGAGGAGCTGAGACAAGCCGTGGTAGTCTGACTAGGATGAAAAATGTCAACAGAATGTGAATGCAATGCGTATTTGTTCTGAGCTCAAGGCATTCAAGGCATTCAGCCGAGGTGGTTCAAACAGGACACGATGCCAGGATTAGAATGAATGCAGTAGCTATGAAATATCTGAAGAAGGCTTCTCCGGGGATGACTCTTCACCATCATGGACACATAGGGTTCTACATTAATTCAGTCAAAAAGATCTTTGGGGGGATCTTTCCAGGGCCCAATATTTTTGTAAGCCCTAAGGGGTCGACATAGTCTAGTGTATATAAGGCATTTTTGCCTTTTTGTAAATAGTTTGGATTGTGCATTCAAAAGAGTTAGTGATTTTTATTAATCCTTTCTCGACTAAATGTATGTTTTGTAACTCAACTAGAATCTAGAATATAACACAGAGTTTACCTGAAAAGCTACTATTAATGTTTGTATTACTCTCATTTCTATATTTTAGACTATGCAAGTTCTTAGCTATGTTTTTCTAAAAATCTGTATTCATACTTAAGGTTGTGAAATTCATCTTTCCTTCCTAAGATATGCATGTAGAGCAAGCCTGTTAAGAATAGTGCATGAGTTTAAAGGGGTTATGATAAGTAAGTGAAAATGTTGTCTTTTTCTTTCCAGTGTATGTTCTTCCTGTGTCTGTTTCATGATTTCTTATTAACTCGGTGTATCACCATAGAAATAGTTCAGTTTAGTTTCATTATTTGTATGCATTCCTTCTCCTTTTACCTTCATAGAATCGCTAGTTTAGGTGATACCCAAAGGAAGCCGACCTTCTCCGGAGGTTCACTCCAATCTTAGGTGACCCACAACCTTGGAGTGATCCAATGTTTCACTAGAAAGCTCAGTTTTTACAACTTTGCATAGGGTGCATTTCTAGGTGACAACAGTTATATTTTATTATTGTAGAATTATAGATGTTAGTAATAGAAACAAAGTGATATTTTCAATTAGTTGTAATCCATATTATAAATTAGGATTTACTAATTGAATAATGTTTGAGGAAAGTAAATGCAAGATATGAGGAACTTAACTCTAGATAAGAAGATAATGTATGAAACTATTATAGAGACTAAATTAGATCTATCTTGAAAATAAATAAATAAATAGAAGATGTTTATCTTAACAACACCATACATTAAGAATAATTTACTAAATTGATAGGTGATTAAATATTTATCTCTATATCATTTGTAGAAATATAGATTTTATATCTTGTTACATATCCAATCTAGTACAATGCATAATACTTAAATCCTTAATTCAACTAATTATTGATGAATACATTTAAAATGATATTAGATCAATTATAGAGATTTTTGGGTAGGTAAACTATTAGAGAAAAAGAAAAACTAGCTTTAGATTCATGCTAATGGTAAAATATAATAAACATTGGATTCAAGTATTATAAAATAACTATGTAAATTTAAATTCATTATATATGCTCCAATTAAGTTAGAACTCCAACATTGCTCTTCTTTAAATGCAAATAATATTCAAACGATGCTTGTGGATTGATATATGAATACATTTGAATTAATTAAAATCTAGGGAACATGTGTGGATATGGTTATGATCATTTATATAATTTTCAAAAAATAAATTCTTTTATATATGTGACATATCTATCTAAATATATCCATCAATATGCAGATAAAGCCTTTTTAAAGGTAGAAAATCTCCTTATTTGATATGTGTGTCCTATTACCAAATATGCAAAATTCCCTTATAGGATATCCACAATTCCAGTATTATGTATTTATGTCAACCATTTTAAATTTAGGTTATTTTAATAATTTGAAGAGCCCATGACAACATTGGGTCATGAGCAAAACTTAACATAAAATATTTTTCTATTAGAGAAAGAAAATAGAAATAATATTAATAACAATATTATATATTAACAATAATACTATTACAATAAAGAAATATAAGTAAATATTACTAAAAAACATTAAGTTTTAATATTGGTGCATGTTAATATGGTTATTTTATTTTAAAAGAGAAGGATTTAAAAAAAGAGAGAAGAATCTAGTTTAAAGAAAAAGAATAAGATAAAGATAAATAAATAAAAAGTCAGGCTTTCCACGTGCCTTCTCCTATGCTTCTATAATTACATGCAAGTCTAGCGTGGAGACCAAAGAGGAAGCAATGGATTTTAAATATGAAGAAATATGATGTCCAAGGTATAAAATTTATGAAGAATAATGTAATATGTTTAACATATGAAGATGGTATAAAGTCCACTATTCACTATGTGTGAAGATAGCTCTGGCAGCCATTGCATTTTACAACATCAACAGTAGTTGGTATCTATTCAATATTAATTTAATGATTATGTGCAAAAATTGTCACAAAAATAATGCCAAGAATAATAAAAACAAAATAAACAAAAAAATAAAAAGAATAATAATAGTAAAATAATAAAAATAAGAATTTACATAACCAAAATGATCTAGCTATAAGAAAACTCACTAAAAGCCATCGCAGGTGACTCACTTCAAAGTTTTATAAGAGTTTCTCTCCCAGTGCTATTGTCATGCTAGATTTTATCAAAAGAGTTGAACATTGATAAGGTATTTGTATTACTATCTTATTCCTCCACTTGTATTTTGGAGACAAAAGTTGAAGGGCCAGTGATCTTTTTCATGTGTGTGTTTACACCCAATATGGATTATCTTTTGAAAGATTGGTAGTCCCATTTTAGGGTACGTAGCTACTATTTTTATTGTCATGGTAGTGTGCATTCAAGAGAAAGTCCTTAGTTCTTTAGGTGGGCTTCCATTAACTCTATGTATAAATAGAGCAATTAGGGAAGGGGCTCTCCTTTCATCTTGATATTTATGGAACTGGGCTTATAATGTGAATAATTACCAAGATTTAGATAGAAATGAGCATGTAAATTTTATTACAGAATAACTTAGAAAAGCCATACTGAAACATTTAGAAAAGAAAGTTATATGGTTTTGTCTGGATAACAAATAATGCAGATAAAAAATATAAACTTTTTCTTAAATGAATATAAACTTTATCAGTAATTCTATTAGTACTAATAAATTTCCCTTGTATGTATAGAGTTACCTCCAAAACCACAAACTATTATGATAGATTCAATAACTCTGTATTTTTGGTATCCAAAGAAATTACTTATATTCCTCCAATCATGTTTGGATACAAAAAGTGTCAAGCAATGAGTTGAGGAAATCATCAATAGTGCCTTGTCTCATGCCCATGCAAAAGGAATATATTAGTGATTTTTAAAAGTAGGTTTCAAGATTTGCAGTCGAATTTTTAATATAAAAAATTGTTGCATCTGAAAAGAATTTAATAAAACGATGAATTTAAGCAAAGGAAAATCAGTGATTACTTATCTACAATTTAAACAAATTTACTTTAAATGTATTTTGAGAGTTTTAAAATACATGATCTATTTTTAATTGTTGACTGGCTAAGTCACTAACAATTGCTATGCTCATTTGGTGATTGATCAGCCAAATGTTTATACTCTTTAACATTTCTTTGTTCTCTCATGAAAACATCTTGCTTATCTTCATATACATTTGTAAATATATATAACTGCAGCTGCTAAAATGCCTCACTTCATATGTGACCAACTTTTGCATTTCAAAACTTTTTCTAAATAATTTATGGGTTTTCATCTCTTGTTATTCATCTTTCCAACACAATTTGAATTGCCAAATTTGGTTCATAAATGAGAAATTTATGCCATTTTTTGGCTTTTTAAAACTCTTTTTTTTTAAATAAAAATTATAAATGATGATCATGTAACGTTTTGATAAGATGGTTGCATCCCAACATTTGACTTGAATTTCATTCATAGGAGGATTATTCCCTCTTTCATCAAAAATCTCAATGTAATCTAAAACTATCTCTCCATTGTATTGTTGATGTTGCACACCACCTAAGAGTGCACCAAGCTCACCTTTTAATATTAATTGGCAGGCCTTATGTCTTATTAGATAATACTTGTGAATGGTATTTTTGAAGCATATAAAAACAATTCTATTAGAGTGACCTATGGGTTTTGAAATCTTTCAAATTGGAATGTCTTTTAGAGGCCTTGATTTATTAATTTATTTATTTATGGACTTATTATTATTTACTATACTTAAGACACTATCCTAAAATGAACCTATTAAAAGACTAAGTGGGTTGAAGAATAATTAGGAACCGAAATAAAATACCTATGTGGAGTTAAATGAGGAAGCTACAAACTTTATTTGCAACTAGGATTAATTTAGGGTGTATTATATAGTTTAGATTAGATTACATATTTGTTAAAATATGAATGTGCTAAATCAAGAGATAATATAATTATATATGTGATTGGTTTCATTGTGAATATAGAGAATGATTCTTGAGGGCCTCTTACCTTAAATTATTTTCATTATATTTTAATCAAATTTCAAGTATTCATTTAGTAAAAAACTCATTTTGTATATTTTTAAATTATACAAAATGTTAACATTATTTAATTAACATTTTAGTTGTAAAGTGTTTATTAAAAAAATTTAATGCTCACAATAGGATGATACTTAACAATATATTTTCATCAATTTAAAGGGATTTTATAAGTATGGTTAATGTTACATTTATTAATCTGATGTTTTTTTTTTGGTAACTTATTATAGTAGTTTTTAAACCTCAGTCCAAGTCTTGAAGAGCTCTTTTCATGAAAGCATATGAGATTTCTTTGATTAGTTATAAAAATTCCCAAAGTAGATTTGGTTGTATGATTTATTTACTCAATTCATATGATGCACAATGATTATATGATTAATGATGCTTAAAATTTAGTAAGTCTTTTCAAGAACTAGAATCCCTGGGTAATGTTGGAGCAAAGAGGTTGATAGTAACTTATCTTCCTTCCAATATCATTCAGTTTAGAAGATTTAAGTGAATTTTCAATAATTATTGCATGAAGGATTTTAAGAAATATGATAATTGTCTAATTTACCTAATGATATTTAAAATACATGATTGTAAGTATTTTACATTAAATTCCATGAATAGGTGATTCCTTATTCGATTTTAGATTAGATAATTCATCTAGTATTTGATTTGGACATGTTGTGAATTATGTTATTGTAATCTTTTTCTCATATCATTAGTTCTACTACTCGTCTTATATTTTAAGAACCCTATAGGGGGATCTTATCGCATAGTGTTATAACTTATAAAATAGGGAGTATGATGTATTTTGAGTTGGGAAGTGAGTTTAGTGTATGTAAATATTATTGGGATTATGTTGTGTCGAAATAAAGTTATATGTTGACCCCGAGGGGAGATACCCTCATTGTAAGTAACCTAGTATGAAATGTGAAAAGTCGAACTACGATTCCTTTGTGAATTATATATGTAGGAAAGGTCGTCAGAGATGAGCCCCTAAGGAATTAGGTTGGGCCCCTAGGATTTTTCTTTCTCCTTGATGTTGTAAACCACCATTTGACTTGTATAGCTATGTAATTATATCGTTGATTGTGGTGATCATATACTAATAACTCATTGATCTTACGTGTGCATCAAGTCTTATAGAATGTGTAGGTACAAGCATTGGGAACAAGGAAATTATGATGTGTTGGAATACGAGAGGTGGTTGAGTGTGTAAGAGGTATGTTAAGTTGGTATGTTAAGTTGACCCATAATAAGTAGACATTATTTTTTAAGATAAGAAACTCATTTCTACCCTTGCTCATAACTAGTGATATCATTGATCATAGCTTT
>VDFB02281492.1:780886686-780991010 GCA_007258455.2 Sequoia sempervirens
ATCATCATCTATCATCATCATCATCTATCATCATCATCTCTAATAAAGTCTTGACCAATCATGGACTTGTTGGATCCTCTTGTCATCATCTCATTTCTGCACCAACATCATCATCACCAATACATCCATCATGCATCCATTATGCATTTATCTTGCATCCATAAATCATTAGAATTCTGCATATCATCTCACATACTTCATCATCATAATATAGATCTTTTAGTCTCAGCATACCACATATCATCCATATCATACATAATAGGAAGCATCGATCATTTCACAGGCATTGCATTTGCATCATCATCATAATATAGATCTGTTAGTCTAAGCATCTGCATAAAACATCCATCGCATATCATCCATCTCATATCATATCATCATTTAAGTTGTTTAGAGTAATATAGATTTATTATTCTAGCATCTTGAAATCATCTTTGCATCATCATCCATAACCACCCATTTTGAACCTTTCTTTATCGTGAGATCGAATTCTCAAATTGAATCTTTTCGCCGATCTCTCGAGGGGCAATGTACCGCTGTACTTCTTTCCATCGGGCATCCTAAAAATTAGAATTTTTTATTTTGATTGGCAAGTTTATTCTTTGAACCAACGCAACAAGTACATTGCTTCAAAGAGGGGCAAAATGTAGACATGCAAAATTTACATTCTGCATTTAATCAGGTTCATTCATCAACTGAACTGGATGTTGCATTAGATCCATTCATCACCTTCATCCATTCATTTAAATAATCTCATGGCCTAAGGTTATTTACTTAAAATCAAATGAGCATTATCATCAATCTTTTAATAATAAATCAAAAAGCCATTTAAATCAAATCCTAAATCATATTCCATCATTTTCTGATTTAAATAAATCAATTATCAAAGTCTTGAAAGTCAAATCATCTAATTAGCATTAAATCAGCATAATCATCATCTAACCCTGATTAAATGTTAATCCCATCCCACTTGCATTATCTAGATATCTCCACTTGCACAATAAATCAATTTTATTGATTTATTAAAACCTCATTTTCCCTCAACATGACAAGTCAAACATGGCATTTATTGCTGTTTTTCTTGTCCCCCTCTCAAAATTTATTGCAAATTTGAATTCAAATTCTCCCTCTCATGGGCACTCTTCCCAAATCTTGCACAACCATTGACCTATCATCATTTGACAAGTGTCATCTTCTCATTAGAGGATCTTTAGTCCCACATTCACCATCTTGGCCAATTTCTCATCAAGAAAATCTATAAAATGAGGCCTTCATTCTCATTCATGGATCCACAATTTTATGCAAGGTTACTCTCTTGGTTTGAGAAATAATCTTGTTTTCATCTCCATTTGCATTTCATCATCTTAGCTATTGATCAAGGGTTGGGAAAGGGTCACTAGCACATGTGACCAATCATGGAATGGAATTGTGATATCATGCTTTTGATCTTTATGGTTTTATTTCGGGATGGTTTAGTATGTGGGACTAAAAACTTGGTATAGGTTGTTCATGGGTTTTCAAGAAATAGTTTGGATTGTGCATTCAAAAGAGTTAGTGATTTTTATTAATCTTTCTCGACTAAATGTATGTTTTGTAACTCAACTAGAATCTAGAATATAACATAGAGTTTACCTAAGAAGCTACTATTAATGTTTGTATTACTCTCATTTCTGTATTTTAGACTATGCAAGTTCTTAGCTGTGTTTTTCTAAAAATCTGTATTCATACTTAAGGTTGTGAAATTCATCTTTCCTTCCTAAGATATGCATGTAGAGCGAGCCTGTTAAGAATAGTGCATGAGTTTAAAGGGGTTATGATAAGTAAGTGAAAACGCTGTCTTTTGCTTTCCAGTGTATGTTCTTCTTGTGTCTGTTTCATGATTTCTTATTAACTCGGTGTATCACCATAGAAATAGTTCAGTTTAGTTTCATTATTTGTATGCATTCCTTCTCCTTTTACCTTCATAGAATCGCTAGTTTAGGTGATACCCAAAGGAAGCCGACCTTCTCCGGAGGTTCACTCCAATCTTAGGTGACCCACAACCTTGGAGTGATCCAATGTTTCACTAGAAAGCTCAGTTTTTACAACTTTGCATAGGGTGCATTTCTAGGTGACAACAGTTATATTTTATTATTGTAGAATTATAGATGTTAGTAATAGAAACAAAGTGATATTTTCAATTAGTTGTAATCCATATTATAAATTAGGATTTACTAATTGAATAATGTTTGAGGAAAGTAAATGCAAGATATGAGGAACTTAACTCTAGATAAGAAGATAATGTATGAAACTATTATAGAGACTAAATTAGATCTATCTTGAAAATAAATAAATAAATAGAAGATGTTTATCTTAACAACACCATACATTAAGAATAATTTACTAAATTGATAGGTGATTAAATATTTATCTCTATATCATTTGTAGAAATATAGATTTTATATCTTGTTACATATCCAATCTAGTACAATGCATAATACTTAAATCCTTAATTCAACTAATTATTGATGAATACATTTAAAATGATATTAGATCAATTATAGAGATTTTTGGGTAGGTAAACTATTAGAGAAAAAGAAAAACTAGCTTTAGATTCATGCTAATGGTAAAATATAATAAACATTGGATTCAAGTATTATAAAATAACTATGTAAATTTAAATTCATTATATATGCTCCAATTAAGTTAGAACTCCAACATTGCTCTTCTTTAAATGCAAATAATATTCAAACGATGCTTGTGGATTGATATATGAATACATTTGAATTAATTAAAATCTAGGGAACATGTGTGGATATGGTTATGATCATTTATATAATTTTCAAAAAATAAATTCTTTTATATATGTGACATATCTATCTAAATATATCCATCAATATGCAGATAAAGCCTTTTTAAAGGTAGAAAATCTCCTTATTTGATATGTGTGTCCTATTACCAAATATGCAAAATTCCCTTATAGGATATCCACAATTCCAGTATTATGTATTTATGTCAACCATTTTAAATTTAGGTTATTTTAATAATTTGAAGAGCCCATGACAACATTGGGTCATGAGCAAAACTTAACATAAAATATTTTTCTATTAGAGAAAGAAAATAGAAATAATATTAATAACAATATTATATATTAACAATAATACTATTACAATAAAGAAATATAAGTAAATATTACTAAAAAACATTAAGTTTTAATATTGGTGCATGTTAATATGGTTATTTTATTTTAAAAGAGAAGGATTTAAAAAAAGAGAGAAGAATCTAGTTTAAAGAAAAAGAATAAGATAAAGATAAATAAATAAAAAGTCAGGCTTTCCACGTGCCTTCTCCTATGCTTCTATAATTACATGCAAGTCTAGCGTGGAGACCAAAGAGGAAGCAATGGATTTTAAATATGAAGAAATATGATGTCCAAGGTATAAAATTTATGAAGAATAATGTAATATGTTTAACATATGAAGATGGTATAAAGTCCACTATTCACTATGTGTGAAGATAGCTCTGGCAGCCATTGCATTTTACAACATCAACAGTAGTTGGTATCTATTCAATATTAATTTAATGATTATGTGCAAAAATTGTCACAAAAATAATGCCAAGAATAATAAAAACAAAATAAACAAAAAAATAAAAAGAATAATAATAGTAAAATAATAAAAATAAGAATTTACATAACCAAAATGATCTAGCTATAAGAAAACTCACTAAAAGCCATCGCAGGTGACTCACTTCAAAGTTTTATAAGAGTTTCTCTCCCAGTGCTATTGTCATGCTAGATTTTATCAAAAGAGTTGAACATTGATAAGGTATTTGTATTACTATCTTATTCCTCCACTTGTATTTTGGAGACAAAAGTTGAAGGGCCAGTGATCTTTTTCATGTGTGTGTTTACACCCAATATGGATTATCTTTTGAAAGATTGGTAGTCCCATTTTAGGGTACGTAGCTACTATTTTTATTGTCATGGTAGTGTGCATTCAAGAGAAAGTCCTTAGTTCTTTAGGTGGGCTTCCATTAACTCTATGTATAAATAGAGCAATTAGGGAAGGGGCTCTCCTTTCATCTTGATATTTATGGAACTGGGCTTATAATGTGAATAATTACCAAGATTTAGATAGAAATGAGCATGTAAATTTTATTACAGAATAACTTAGAAAAGCCATACTGAAACATTTAGAAAAGAAAGTTATATGGTTTTGTCTGGATAACAAATAATGCAGATAAAAAATATAAACTTTTTCTTAAATGAATATAAACTTTATCAGTAATTCTATTAGTACTAATAAATTTCCCTTGTATGTATAGAGTTACCTCCAAAACCACAAACTATTATGATAGATTCAATAACTCTGTATTTTTGGTATCCAAAGAAATTACTTATATTCCTCCAATCATGTTTGGATACAAAAAGTGTCAAGCAATGAGTTGAGGAAATCATCAATAGTGCCTTGTCTCATGCCCATGCAAAAGGAATATATTAGTGATTTTTAAAAGTAGGTTTCAAGATTTGCAGTCGAATTTTTAATATAAAAAATTGTTGCATCTGAAAAGAATTTAATAAAACGATGAATTTAAGCAAAGGAAAATCAGTGATTACTTATCTACAATTTAAACAAATTTACTTTAAATGTATTTTGAGAGTTTTAAAATACATGATCTATTTTTAATTGTTGACTGGCTAAGTCACTAACAATTGCTATGCTCATTTGGTGATTGATCAGCCAAATGTTTATACTCTTTAACATTTCTTTGTTCTCTCATGAAAACATCTTGCTTATCTTCATATACATTTGTAAATATATATAACTGCAGCTGCTAAAATGCCTCACTTCATATGTGACCAACTTTTGCATTTCAAAACTTTTTCTAAATAATTTATGGGTTTTCATCTCTTGTTATTCATCTTTCCAACACAATTTGAATTGCCAAATTTGGTTCATAAATGAGAAATTTATGCCATTTTTTGGCTTTTTAAAACTCTTTTTTTTTAAATAAAAATTATAAATGATGATCATGTAACGTTTTGATAAGATGGTTGCATCCCAACATTTGACTTGAATTTCATTCATAGGAGGATTATTCCCTCTTTCATCAAAAATCTCAATGTAATCTAAAACTATCTCTCCATTGTATTGTTGATGTTGCACACCACCTAAGAGTGCACCAAGCTCACCTTTTAATATTAATTGGCAGGCCTTATGTCTTATTAGATAATACTTGTGAATGGTATTTTTGAAGCATATAAAAACAATTCTATTAGAGTGACCTATGGGTTTTGAAATCTTTCAAATTGGAATGTCTTTTAGAGGCCTTGATTTATTAATTTATTTATTTATGGACTTATTATTATTTACTATACTTAAGACACTATCCTAAAATGAACCTATTAAAAGACTAAGTGGGTTGAAGAATAATTAGGAACCGAAATAAAATACCTATGTGGAGTTAAATGAGGAAGCTACAAACTTTATTTGCAACTAGGATTAATTTAGGGTGTATTATATAGTTTAGATTAGATTACATATTTGTTAAAATATGAATGTGCTAAATCAAGAGATAATATAATTATATATGTGATTGGTTTCATTGTGAATATAGAGAATGATTCTTGAGGGCCTCTTACCTTAAATTATTTTCATTATATTTTAATCAAATTTCAAGTATTCATTTAGTAAAAAACTCATTTTGTATATTTTTAAATTATACAAAATGTTAACATTATTTAATTAACATTTTAGTTGTAAAGTGTTTATTAAAAAAATTTAATGCTCACAATAGGATGATACTTAACAATATATTTTCATCAATTTAAAGGGATTTTATAAGTATGGTTAATGTTACATTTATTAATCTGATGTTTTTTTTTTGGTAACTTATTATAGTAGTTTTTAAACCTCAGTCCAAGTCTTGAAGAGCTCTTTTCATGAAAGCATATGAGATTTCTTTGATTAGTTATAAAAATTCCCAAAGTAGATTTGGTTGTATGATTTATTTACTCAATTCATATGATGCACAATGATTATATGATTAATGATGCTTAAAATTTAGTAAGTCTTTTCAAGAACTAGAATCCCTGGGTAATGTTGGAGCAAAGAGGTTGATAGTAACTTATCTTCCTTCCAATATCATTCAGTTTAGAAGATTTAAGTGAATTTTCAATAATTATTGCATGAAGGATTTTAAGAAATATGATAATTGTCTAATTTACCTAATGATATTTAAAATACATGATTGTAAGTATTTTACATTAAATTCCATGAATAGGTGATTCCTTATTCGATTTTAGATTAGATAATTCATCTAGTATTTGATTTGGACATGTTGTGAATTATGTTATTGTAATCTTTTTCTCATATCATTAGTTCTACTACTCGTCTTATATTTTAAGAACCCTATAGGGGGATCTTATCGCATAGTGTTATAACTTATAAAATAGGGAGTATGATGTATTTTGAGTTGGGAAGTGAGTTTAGTGTATGTAAATATTATTGGGATTATGTTGTGTCGAAATAAAGTTATATGTTGACCCCGAGGGGAGATACCCTCATTGTAAGTAACCTAGTATGAAATGTGAAAAGTCGAACTACGATTCCTTTGTGAATTATATATGTAGGAAAGGTCGTCAGAGATGAGCCCCTAAGGAATTAGGTTGGGCCCCTAGGATTTTTCTTTCTCCTTGATGTTGTAAACCACCATTTGACTTGTATAGCTATGTAATTATATCGTTGATTGTGGTGATCATATACTAATAACTCATTGATCTTACGTGTGCATCAAGTCTTATAGAATGTGTAGGTACAAGCATTGGGAACAAGGAAATTATGATGTGTTGGAATACGAGAGGTGGTTGAGTGTGTAAGAGGTATGTTAAGTTGACCCATAATAAGTAGACATTATTTTTTAAGATAAGAAACTCATTTCTACCCTTGCTCATAACTAGTGATATCATTGATCATAGCTTTAGGTAGTGTATTATGTTAATATAGTTTTAAGTAGTGAGATATGTTGCTATTGAATTTCAAATATAAAAAAAAATATTGAAAAATTAGCTAAGTTGTTATAGTTTTGTTAGGTTGTTTAGTGTATAGAATGTGGACATTACATGAGCCCCACAACTGCATACTTTTGTAGGTTTGGACCTTTACACATATCACTTGTTCATGGATAGTTAGGTATCCTTAGGGGATAACCCTTTGTACACGAGTGGATATTGTTGAATAGGACAACTAAGAGGAGGGGTGAATCAATTTTCATAGAATTAAACCTTTAATTCAATCACCAAAACTAATACTTAATACTACTTAAATGATTAATCATCAAATGCCAATGCAAAAACACATCCAACACATAAGCACAACAACACCAAATTTACATGGAAAACCTAATGAGGGAAAAACCACGGTGATGAATAACTCATGCTATAGATAATATCAAAACCAATTACAAGAGGCTCACTGCCTAAAATAAGGCTCACTAAATGAAACAAGGACTCATTGTCCAGAGCAAGGACTCAATTTCCAATAGGCTAACAATCTGGAGGGCTCACTCACATAGAGATCCAAAAAATACTTGTTACAGAGAGAATACAAACCCAATGCAACAAAGGATTCCACCACAATCACTCGATCTATTTGCATGAATGATATATTTCACCTTCTTCTCATTGTATCCATAAACTCAATATTAGGCTTCACATTGATCTTCTACAGTCGCAATACACACACTTACTGAATAGAATCAATGTCACACCAAACTACACTTTCTCTTTTATCTTATTACTCTTCTTCTTCGCTCTTGTATACTTTCTATCTCTTAACTCATCTTGCATTTATACCATCTTCAACTTTAAAAACATATCCAAATTCGGCCATCCAAATCCTAATTCAAATTAGGTAGGCACCAAAACATCCTAGGGAGGAAATAGAATGAGGGTGACCCAAACAAATTCTTCATAGGAACCCAAATAGATCCAACATGCTTCATCAACCTCAAAAGTAGTATTTCACACAAGGTCAGCCAAACTAGTGTAAAACATAGAACCATTAAGCACGAACTTTCCAAATGCTGAAATTATCTTCAATACAATCAGGACAACTCAACTTTAGAATCAAAATCATAAGACTTCATAAAAGAGAATTTTGGACCAATAGCATTTCTCTCAGACCTCAACCAAAAACACAAAAAACCACAGTTCACAACTAGTGAACACAACTTGCACTATACAATAAATCAACAACCCAAAAATATAGATATAGCATCTTCTAACAACCATGAACAACATGTATAAACTGCACAAACATAGGAGAAAATATGGACCAAAACCCAGAGCAACCATTGAACACCTACAACATAACTTTCAACATATCTTTATTACAATTTTCTCAATATCCTTGATATATACAACCAACAACAACTAGTTGACCGGTTGACATCAATGACAACACCTTCAACCTTTCCATTCTTGCAACAATCTCCCCCTTTTTTATTAATGGAAACACATGATGTGAAAAACCATCAAAGACAACATATAAGTTCTTAATACACTTTTTTGTTTCGCCCCCTTAGTAGATAATTTCTTATATGCTTCTTCTTCCATTCTTCCTTTCCTTTTTCACATGCTTCTTCTCCCCCTTTGACATCAATGGAAAAGGAAAAATAATATTTTATATAAATTTCTCCTTTGACATGAAAAAAAGAATGCTCATAATGACAACACTTGACACTACCTACTCCCCTTGAGAGGTAGCCACCAAAACATCAGCCCTTAAGAAAGATAGATCCACTAGACTGATGCATCTCCATATGCATCTAGTTCAAGAAAGGAGGGGAAATAAACCCTAACTTTTCCTAGAGATACTCAAAAATATCTTTAGGAAGAGCCTTCGTGAAAATATCAACAATCTGATCCTTCGTTGGAACATACTCAAGCCTTACTTTATTCTCCATGACTTTTCTCAAGAAATGATATTTGATAGATATATGCTTCGTCCTCAAGTGCATCACCAAATTCTTTGAAATTTTAATTTCACTTGTATTATCACAAAAAATAGAAATGGGATCATCATATACCGTTGTGATATCTTTCAATGTATGTTTCATCCATAGAACTTGCATACAACAAGATGCAGCAGCAATATACTTAGCTTCAGTAGTAGATAAGGAGACTAAATCTTGCTTTTTACTCAGCCATGCCACCAATTTGCATCCAAGAAATAATGCACCACCACTTCTAATTTTTTTCATCTACACATCCAACCCAATCTGCATCTATATAGGCACTAAGCGTAAAATCAATATCTTTAGGATACCACAATCCATAATCTGGAGTGCCATTCAAATATTTGAAAATTATTCTAAGAGCAGCAACATGAGTTTCCCTAGGATCTTCTTGAAGTCTATCCACAAGACAGACAACATGTATGATATCCAATCTAGTAGTAGTCAAATACAATAGTCCACCAACAATAGATCTATATTTTCTCTTAGTAGCCTTAGGTGAATCATCATCTTTACCTAATTTGCAACTAGTCACCATAGGATTACTTACTGGTTTGGCAACATCCATCCCAAACTTCTTCAACATCTCTCTCACATACTTAGATTGTGAAATGGAAATTATTTTCTCTATTTGATTAATTTGTAGCCCAAGAAAGAAAATCATCTCCCCAAACATTGACATTTCAAATTCTTTTTGCATCTCTTCCGCAAACCTCTTGCATATATTTTCATTTCCTCCAAAGATAATGTCATCAACACACACTACTCCAATAAAGAATCTATCATTTTCAATCTTAAGGTATAGATTACTATTTTTCATACCTTTGTTAAAACCTTGTTGAATCAAATACTTGTCTAGCCTTTCATACCAAGTTCTAGGAGCTTGCTTCAACCCATATAAATATTTCTTCAATCCGCACACCATATCCGGTTGATTTGTCAATTGAAATTCCTTTTGGTTGTTCCATTTAAACTTCTTCAAGCTTACCATTCAAAAATGTTGACTTGACATCCATTTGATAGACCTTAAAGTCTTTATGAGCAAAAAATTCCAAGAAAATCCTTATAGCTTCCATTCTTGCTACCAGAGAAAAATTTTCCTGAAAATCTATGCTTTCTACTTGTGAGTAACCTTTACACACAATCCTTGCTTTATTTCTAACAACTTCTCCATTCTCACTCAACTTATTTTTGAATACCCACTTCGATCCAATGATGGTTTTATTTGGTGGTCTTGGGACCAATTCCCAAGTTTGATTCTTCTCAATCTACATAAGTTCTTTTATTGCTTCCTTCTAGTGTTTTCCTTTACAAGCTTCACTTACAGTCTTCGGTTCAATCTCAAAAAGAAAACATAGATTCACTTTAGTAGCATCCCTGCTTCTAGTTAACACACCTTTTGTCTTGTCTTGAATAATTTGACTTTCTGAATGATTCTTATGTACATATCTCAATGTCTTAAGGGACATCACCGAAGCATCTTCTTATGTTTCATTATGTTCATCCTGCTTCCATTGCTCATATTTTTCCTATTCTTCTATAATTTCTTCTATTCTTACACAATCAAGCTCATCAGATACATAACCATCAATGTCAATAGAATTTTTCAGTGTCTCATCAACGTTGACATTAGAACTCTCTACAATCTTTCTTAGTATTTTATTAAAACCTTTGTATGCCTTTCTATTAGTAGAATATCCAAGAAAAATGTCTTCATAACTTCTTACATCAAACTTACCCAAAGTTTCTTCATCTCTTCTGATATAACATTTACTTTTGAATACCTTGAAATATTTAACAGTAGGAATGCTTCAATGCCATAGCTCATAGGGAGTCTTTGTACTATTTTCTCTTGCTTGAACTTGATTGAATACATAAAAAATAGTATGAATAGCTTCTTTCTAGTAAACTTTCAGTAAACTAGCCTTAGTAATCATTGATCTAGCAGCCTCATGAACTATTATGTTTTTCCTTTCAACAACTCCATTCTGTTGAGGAGTTCTCAGAGCAGATAACTATATTTTGATTCCATGCACTTCATAAAACATTTTAAACTCTTAGGAGGTGAATTATCCACCTCTTTCAAACCTTAAGAATTTTATCTTTAAGTTCACTTCATTTTCAACCATACCTTTGAATGCATTGAATCTATCTAATGCATCTAATTTCTCTCTAAGAAATGCAACCCATGTATATCTAGAATTTTTAGTGTAATTAATTATTTATTACACTAGCATAAGTTTACTTAGGTTTTTAATTGATTAAGTCCTAGGTTGCATCATTAGAAAATAATTAATAATGAGGTAATTACCCTTTCCATGTTTGTAGGAGATAAGATTCCTTATAGAAGAAGAGTTGTCTTTTCTAGAACTTCTCACTCACTTTACCATTCCCTAGGTAGTTAGTTAGGGTTTGCATGTTGTCACATGTTGTTAGATCATGACACATGGCAACATCATATTGCATCTTGTATATCACTTATGTCTATATATTCAAGGCATATGTAAATTTGTAATTATATTTTAGATATCAATCAAATAATCTCCATTTTCACGCCCTTAGTTGCAACACTTTCTATGTGGTTGAATTTCTTCTTGGCAAGATAATTTGAAGTGTGCACAACTTAATTGGATGATTCAGCATCCATTATTTCAATAGAATAATCATCAATTAAAAGCATAAAGTACCTTTCACCAAGTAGACTTCTCACTCTTGTAGGACCACAAAGATCTATATGAACTAAATCCAGCAGTCCAATAGTGGACTATTCCTTTGATCTATAGTGATTTCTTGCTTTCTTTCCAAACTAACAATTCCTACAAATAGCATTAACATGCTTTGTAATTCTCGGTAAATCTCTCATGGCTTGAACAACACAAATCATTTCCAATTTATCAAAATTCATATGACACATTCTCCTATGCCATAACCAACTTTCATTAATCTAAGTCATAAAACATCATCCATCATCACCCTTAGGTTGATAGATATTCCCTTCAAATTTCTTTCCTATAGCAATCAATGTTCTGGATCCTTTCCAAATCTCACGTTTCTCATCCTTAAACACAAGATCATATCCTTTTTTGCACATCTAACCAACACTCAATAGATTATGCCTTAAACCCTTAACATAGTAGACATCATCAACATGATGCTTACCATCAAAACTCATTGAACCTATCCCATATATTTTAGCACTAGTATCATCTCCAAACATAACCAATCCTTCATCATATTTTTCAAGCTTAACAAACTTACTTTTATCACTATTCATGTGATGTAAACAACCACTATCAACTACCCAATAATTCTTCTCTTGTTTGGAATGTAGGGAAGAGATAATTGTACCTTCATTTTTCTCCTTCTTCAAAGGGATTTCTTTTACCTTTTTTTCAGAATTAGCAGAAATAGGTTCATCCTTAATCACCAAGAACAAGAATTCATTGTCATCATGATCTTCATATTATGAATCCTCATCAAATATACTAGTATTTGCATTCACATAGTAAGTTGCATTAGTCTTCATTCCTTTCTTTTCTTTCGCATATCTTTGTTTATTTCTTTTATCTTTTTCTAGACACTTTGCAACATAATGACCTATTTCTCCATTACTAAAGAACTTAAAGGGAAACTTACCTTCATACTTACCGAAGCCTTCCCTCATTCTTCTTAAAAAGTTAGCTTCTATTTCATCAAAATTTTATTCATCTGAATCTTCAAATTTTGCAGCTTTAAAAATAGTCTCTTATTTGTACCCATTCCTTAGACTTGGCTTCCTCATCTCATAAGATGTCAAAAATCATAATGACAAATCCTTAGTACAATTCCTATAATCTATAGTCTGCTCAATAGCACTCACCTTCTCACTGTAAGCATCAGGAACAGTTCTAAGAATCTTCTTTACAATCCTGGTTTCATCTATAATAGCACCAAGTCCTCGCATTCCGACCACTATCTCATCCAATCTCTACACATATGCTTTAACATTCTCATCTTCAGACATATGTAGAAGATCAAATTGTGTCTCCAAGTTCTATAATTTTTCCTCTTTAACTCTTTCATCACCATCATTCTCTCTTTCCAAAGAATCCTAGACTTCCTTAGCCATCTTCAAATTATGAACCTTAATCAACTCGGAATGTACCTAACTATTATTCAAGATGTACTTTTCCTTATTGTTCACTTTATGTGCTTTGATGTCTTCAGGAATACTCACACCATTAGTAGGAGCGTAAGGATTTTTGTATGCTTTTTCCACATCATATTTGCAATACTCTAGATATTCTTCCATCAATACTTTCTAGATACCATAGTTAGTTCCATAAAACCTTGGATAATCATAAAACATTTTTCTAGCCATCCCAGACCTTCCTCAAGTAGTTAATCTCTTCTCCAAGGAACCTTACTCTAATACCAATTTTTGAATAGGACAACTAAGAGGGGGGATGAATCAGTTGTCACATAATTAAACCTTTAATTCAATCACCAAAATTGATACTTAATACTACTTAAATGATTAATCATCAAATTCCAATGTAGAAACATAAATCCAACACATAAACACAACACCAGATTTAAGTGGAAAACCTAATGAGGGGAAAACCATGGTGAGGATTAACTTGAACATTATAGAGAATATCAAAACTGATTACAAGAGGCTCATTGCCTGAAACAAGGACTCACTATTTAGAATAAGGACTCACTATCCAATAGGGCTAACAACTCGAAGGGCTCACTACCACAAAGATACAAAGAAGAAAAATAATACTTGTTATAGAGAGACTACCATCCCAATGCAGTAAAGGATTCCACCATAGTCACTCAATGTACTTGGATGAATGATATAGTTCACCTTCTGCTCACTACATTCGGAAACTCATCATTAGGATTCACATTGATCTTCCACACTCACAACACACACACTTACTGAATAGAAACAATGTCGCACCAAACTGCACTTTCTCTTTTCTTATTACTCTTCTTCTTCGCTCTTGTATATTTTCTATCACTTAAATCATCTTGGATTTATGCCATCTTCAACTTTGAAATATATCAAAAGTCGGGCATCTAAATCCAAATTCAAATTAGGTCAGTGCCAAAACATCCTAGGGTAGAAATAGAATGAGGGCAACACAAACACAGGATTTATAGGGACCCAAATAGATCCAACATACTTCATCAACCTTGAAAGTAGTATTTCACACAAGGTTGGCCAAACTAGTGTAAAACACATGGAACCATTAAGCATAAACTTTCCAAATGCTGAAATTATCTTCAATACAATTAGGAAAACTCAAATTTATAACCACAAGTCATAAGAATTCATCAAAAATAAATCAAGACCAACAACATTTCTCTCAGACCTCAACCAGAAACATAGAAAACCACAGTTCACAACTAGTGGAAACAACATGCACTGTACAACAAATCAACAACTAAAAATATAGATATAGCATCTTCTAACAACCATGATTAACATTTCTAAACCATACAAACATAGGAGAAAATCCTGACCAAAATCCAAAGCAACCACTGAACACCTGCAACATATCTTTATTACAATTTTCTCAATATCCTCGACATATACAACCAACAAAAACTAGTTGATAACCAGTTGATCAGTTGTCATCAATGAAAACACCTTCAATATTTCCATTCTTGCAATAGAGATATGGAGATTTTATAGTTTTGGTTTGTAATGTTTGATACTTTGTGGTCGCACAATGTTAGGTGGTTCCATATATGGCTATGTGATAGGCCTCCAATAGGTGGCAACTATGAGATATACAACATGATTTTTTTCTAGTGGGGCATTACAATTATGTTATTATACCTTATTACTAGCACAAGGTCACCCACCAATTTTCTATTTTGTAGACATTTCCCCCAACCCCCCAATATACACGTGAGTAGCTAGGAGTGTAGTTAGACTAAGTGATCATCATCTTCCAACCATAGTAGAAATCATTTTTAACAAAGAAAGGTCAAAAAATGATGATCAGCCTCTAATGTTGGTCGTGGATGATGTAAGGATCACGCATGGCTTCTATACCTAGTGAGCTACACATGGTCCTACCCCAATTTTCCTAGTAGATTCCTCTAGGGGTGATGGTGATCTAGAGGGGAAGGGAGGAGCAACAAGAGGAGGAGGAGGATGAGAGGAACAAGGTAGTGATGACAGTGGTGATTAGCAAGGAAAGGCAATGGGTAGAGTCACAGTGAGGCTAAGGCGATGGTGGATGCTCTCATCTCCTACAACCTCCATCCTAGTCTCAAACACCACCCACAATAGTTATTGTCCCTACATTAGTAGCAATAGTAGTAGTGGTAGGAGTTGATCCTAGTGTTGCACCTCACCCAGATCCACACTGGTAGGTTGAGGACCCAGGTATTAGAGTGATTCATGTTATTTCCTTTCATTTTTTCAAAATATATATATTCTCATGTTTTGATATATCATTGGTTACTAATAGAATCTACTACTCTATGGTTGCAATAGACACATAGGAGTGGATTGCATTGATTGGGTGGTGCATCTTCGAGGTGGCCCCAACTGTGCTAGTTCATGGGAGCATCCTCAATTCCTATAGGCCAGCATCAACGAGGTGACACCCACCTTTTTGAGCCTATAACATGTCTATAGACCACTTATGAGGAGGCATGAGATGAGGTTGTGTGGAGGAGCACATATTTCACCACTGTGATAGAGCAGTGGGATCAGTAAGCAACTTAAATTTGTATGACCCTCACTAAGAGAGACCAGGCTAGGACAAGCAAAGAGTGTCAAGTGGGCACACGATGCTCTATAGATCCAATTGGATGACCTTGGTGGGAAGGTGGTATTCGTGAGGCCAACTATAGATCCCCAGCTACAACAACTTTAAAAGGAGCTATGGAAGTCTTGAGAGCAGGAGGCACGAGTGCAGATGGAGGTTGGAGAGGTGTAGAGAGAGATCCATGGACTACAGGTGAGCCTATCAGTCTCATGGTTACATGAATCATGTTTTTTCCTATCTATCTAGCCTCAACCTCCATTACCACCAGGACTAGAGGCTCATGGAGCCATTCTTCTAGGGGCTAGAGGCCCATTTTGTACATGTTACATTTTTTTATACGGATGATATTATATTGTACAACATGATTTTGATGTATAATCATTATACAAATATACAATCACCTCATTTTTTATATAGTGATACTTGAACATGTTCCACATTTTGATCAATATATATTTATATACATGAGATACCGGTTCTAATATCATGGTGTTCATTTTATGTGTATAGTTTTGCTTTCATGTATGATTATATGATGGATGTTATATTTATGGATGTATGTTTAGATTAGATGCTATCATTATATAATAAAAACACATGGAAGTATGTTAATTAAATATAATGATGATCTAACTGCCTAACTAAAATATTTAATTCAATGTAATACATGAATACAGAGCATAATAAAACACATGTATAAATAATTTCTAATCAAATAAATTATTCACATACACATGTTTACATCATAACACAAAATAATCGAATAGTTTTGTTGAGGGATGAGCATTGCACACATGACACATAGACACAATGTGTAGTATCAACAAAGATGCATTGCATTCATAAGCTCTTTTAGAGGCATTCCATCCATAGATGAAAATCTAGAGGCATTAGAATCATACACAGAGATGATAATGTAAGGGCCTAACCAATTAGGGCTAAAATTCCTCTTTTGATTAGGCAACATATTTACATTTCACTAATTATCATAGAGAACTAGATCACCTACCTTGAAAGTCCTAGAAAGAAAACCTTGATTATAATGTTTAGAAAGTGATCGTTGATAAGCTTGAAGGTGGTCAAGGGCCTACAATCTATACTCATCGAGCAACTCAAGATGATGCAAATGATTAGTATTGTAAGCATCATCATCAATTAATCCTTTAAGGGGAACTCACAAAGATGGATTTTTCAACTCTAAAGGCATGATAGCCTCAACACCATACATGAGGTTATATGGTGTTGTGTTAGTCATCGTACGAACACTCATTATATAGGCCCACAAGGCATATGTTAACTAAGTATGCCAATATTTTCCATGTTTATTTACTATCTTTTAGAGAATAAGCTCAAGAGTTTTGTTAGATGCTTTGACTTGTTCATTAGATTGAGGATAGTAGGTGTAGAAAATAAATGTTGAATGTGAAACTTTTCCAATAATTAATTCACCTCTTTGTTCTTAAATGGTGTATCATTTTCAGAAACAAGGGTAGAAGGCAATCTAAAACAAGATATGATATTATTTAAGAGAAAGATACAGATTACTTCAGCATTTATGGATTGAAGTAGAATAACTTCAACCCATTTCATAAAGTAATTTGTAGCAGTAATGATGAAGATATGTCCCTTAGAAGAAGGAGGTGATATTTTTCCAATAATATCCAACCCCCATTTTGTGAATGGCCAAGGAGAGGTCTGATTCTAAAGCTCTTGAGAAAGAGCCCAAATAAGGTTACTATATTGTTGACACTACAGACACTTCTTAACAAAGGCGAATGAATCTTTCTCCATTATTTTCCAAAATTATCCCATGTGAATTAGTTTATGCACCAAGGATTTACCACCAAAGTGTACACTCCCAAAACCTAAATGGGCTTCATGAAGGGAAAGGGGTGTTTCAACTTTAGTGAGACATCGAAGAAGAAGACCATTAAATATTTTTGATAAAGAACATCTGACAATATAATCTATCATACTAAAAAAAAAAAATTCTGAGTCTGAGCATTCTTCATCACTTCATTGAGAAAATTTATAGTCTTCAGATAATTATAAATAATAGAATACCATTCCTCTAAGTCAATGTGAGCACACACAAGAGAAATGAATTCAACTTGATATAAGATAGTAGGAGAGAATAAAATATAAACCACAAAGAGGTATTCTTATATTCGTTCATCCAAAGATACAAGGGAGGCACTCGTCATTGCATCTATGTGTCGGTTTTCTCTCCTAGGAACACTATCTATTGTAAAAGAAGAGAAACAATCAAGGATAAGGCTAAATCTCGATACTGAGATAGCGTATTTTGATTGGCTTGATAAATTCCTATAATCTGATTTACGATAAGTTCAAAATCACCGTATATGTGAAGATGTTTAATATTTAATGTAATCGTGACATGTAAACCATTGATAAGGGCTTCATACTAAGTGATGTTATTAGTACAATGAAATTCCAATCAAAAGTGTAGACACCTCAATTTGACCACTCCCATATGGTCAAATTCACCTTCACATTCCTCTATACTTCATCCCTAAGCCACATTAATTAAATAATTTATTAGTTGATTAATATTTCACCTTATTCCAATGTCTCCTAAGGTATTTTATTAATCAATTAAGTACCTTACCTCATTCATCTCTAAATTAAATAAATACCCCAATTTATTTAGTTTAGTCACTTCACCCAAATGAATTAAATCAATTTTTAATTCATCTTCTTCTCTCTCCTCATGTCACATCCTCCACAATCCTCTTTAATCCTAGTTAATCTAATTAATATGTGATTAAGATGTGCACACCCCTAATCATCATTAGGGTCACATCCTTCATAACCTCCCACTTGCCTCTAATCCTTCATTAGCTCGTCTAATTATGCATTTGTGCAACCTTAATCACTGATTATGATAACCTAATCTCCATGCCATTTATGGCATGTGTCCTTAGTCAACTTGTACATTAAATGCTTTCTCATTTTGGAGAAGGCATCCTCTTCCCCATGTGAATTTAAAATTCACATTTATTCAAATTATGCATTTTGAGGAATTTTTAATTCCTTCTCCCATCCCTATGAGGATTTGTGAGGAATTTTTAATTCCTCACATGTCCTATGAAGGTAGATGTGGAAAAATACCTCCTTTATGAGGAGATCTTGTCCATTCCTAAGGTACATCATAGTACCTCCACATCATCTACACCTCACCTCTCCATGGCCAACTCATCTAGCACATGTCAATATGTGAGGGCTTGTGAGTTCTCAACTCACCCTAGACCTTGATTCTCTCCACCATGGATGCATCTCAGCCATCCATTGCTTTAGAGGAACTTCCCCTAAAATTGGAGGATTTTCCCTCATTTTGGTATCATTCAATCCACAATCAGGAATTCAATCTTCCACACACTTAGCCACTTTCAAGCCATCAAGCATACCTCCATTGTTGCAGCCATTAGAGCCTCCATATTGCATCTATCCCACTACCCACATCCACTATTGCAATCCTCACCCTCTTAGCTTCATTTTGTACTAGGTTACATGCCATTTTTTCCAAGAAGGAGCACACAGTCAAGCATCAAAAAGGGCCAACCAAACTCATCAATTCAAGCAAGGTAAAAGGTTCCATTTTCTTTGTATTTTGTTTGAATTCACCTTAGGCTAATCTTGAGTGTTTGTTAGTGTTTTATTTTTTTGCATTTCATTTAGTTTTTCATCTTTAGAGTAGGAAATCACTTGCACACATTTCTGGCATGCTCGGTGGGACCCACGTCATGGGTCTAGTTTATGTTTGCTTATTTTTTCAAGTTTTCCAGGTTTGGGTTTTACATGTAGGGGCGAATCCACCCCTGATGGGTGAATCCGCTTGATACAGAGGCAGATCTACACTAAGAATAGGTGAACTCACTCTCGCCCTTCTGAAGAAAGGTTGATCCTAAACTCCTTAATCCAGACTGCTAATTATAGCGGCGAATAGCAGGACAACCAAAATGGGAGAACATGTTGAAGGAAAGGAAAACTTGCTCAAGTTATAGAGGTGAACACACATACGCCCTCCATCTAAAAGTTGAATGAAATATCACCTCTTTAGAAGATAGGAAATCCTACATCATAGACAAAGGTGAATTCACTCCACACATGGGAAAGTTTGTGGTATTCTAGAATGTTAAAATTCTCAATTCGAGCTTTAATTTAATTTTAGTTTTGGATACTAATTAGCTAAGTTGTTTTTCAGTGATTGTGTGATTTAAATAACAATTTGTACACCTTGTCTCCCACACTTGATGAATAATGGTGGCGAAAACTACTAACGTGTTTGTTACAAGATGATTGATTGAAGACCCTTAGTTTAGCTCTATCTGTGTGTCTTTTTCACACTAATTTAGGCACACGTAGATTAATTAAAGGGTCAATTAATCTATTTGTTGTGTTTGGGAGCATGTTGTTGACGTATCCACTCCCCTTGCACCTTTCAGTGATCCTGGGTGATGAGAAATCACAACTCATTCTAGTCTAGTCCAATCTACATAGGAAGTGGTAGTGCATGTATGCTCTCCCCTTGCGCTATGTGTGAGCTTGTGACCAACTGAAATGTCTAGTATTTCCTTCCCTTAATGAGACCTTCCTGGGATTTCATCACCCGGGGGACGATCTCGACCATATCTTACTGAAAAGGTATATAAAGGGGGGAGAACAAAAGTTGTACCTCAATCCACTCACATCCTATCTAGTGAAGCATCGAAGCTAGGTTGATACCTACATAAGACTTGCAGGGTTGGTCTGAGCTTCCAGTACCTCACTGGGGCTCCTGATCCATGCTGATGGGATGGTGTTCATGGTTGTGCCTCATGCACCCTCCTGGTGTATTGAAGATGCACGAGATATTCTTGTTCAGCCACAGCTTGGTGTAGTGCAAGAGATGTGCACTGTACCCTGAAGTTACTCATCACATACTCCCTTGGGTTGAGATAGAAATCCTCGTGGTGGACTACGATAATCTCTGAGTGAGAGAGTGAAGGTGAGCCCATGGCATCTTTTGATGACCCTATGCCACTGAATCTCTACCTATCCACCTTCGCAAGAAATGGTGATCCAAAGAACCACCCTAGTATCACAGAGTATTAACCTTGGAGTGTCCACTCAAGGTGGTGGGCCTACATCGAGTTAGCAAACCCATAATACTAATTTTAGGCTTGTGCTATTTGGAGTGTTTTCTTGTGTTATACCAGTGCTTTTTATTAGTCTAAGTCATTCTAGCCCTTTTCTTATTGGTTCCCATGTTTTTAATCCTTTTCCATTGTCTGCCCCTACCCATAGTGGCAATTTTGCTTCTCACAAGGGAAAACTTTCATTATGGATAGCTAATCCTACCCTGGAAGGGGAGATTCTATGTCTCGAGTCCATTCTAGTCATCCTTTAGGAGAAATCACTCTTGTCAGGGATGAATTTGCTTGTGGGTCTCTTAAGTGACCCTAAATTTGCTTGTTCCCTAAACAAGAAATCTTATCATTCTTATAGGTGATTTTGTGTCTAGTTCGTGTCATCCCCATTTGCCTATTCCATAAATAGGAAATCCTATTGTCCACGAGGGTTATCTTATGTCTCCTCTATGTATCCCTCATTTGTACATCCCCTAGAATAGGTGAACCTATTGTCCATAGGGGGAAAACCTGTGTCTATTCCTTACCATCCCTATCCATACAGTCAAAGACATAGGTAGTCTTGTTACACCAATAGGCGATCACGCATCTATTCTATACCATACCTAGTTTGTACATCCAAGGAAATAGGTGAATTTCTTACACTGATAGGCATTCCCATCCACATTTGTACATATAAAGAAAGTGGTGATCCTAAACCCTAGATATGCGATATTGTGTCTCATGCCCACCTGTTTCTTTTTAGCATCCAAAGATATAGGCGATCCTATGACCTAGAGTGGCGATCCTGTTAAACATAGAGGTGATCCCGTACCTCTTTAGATAGGTGATCCCGTCACTTGGAGGGGTGAACTTGCAACACATAGATGTGATTATGCCTCTCATACAAAAACCCCGAGAGTGATTCCTTTGGATGACTAAAAGCTTGTTTTTTGAGCCTGTTTCTATGATCATTTTTTTTTATCACCATCCATCTACCCGTAATCATCATTTTAGTCCATCTAAATTTTCCAAAGGTCATCAAATCCCCAGTCAAATCACATAGGTACATTTTACGACATCCCTAGATTGCATATCCATCCTCAATTTATCAATCTAGATCCTTTAGACTTTGTTTTAGGGGCCTTTTATCTAATTGGGTTAGGTAACTAACCCTAATCATCATCTTCTACCCCTCACTTAGGATTGTCATCCATCCTAAGTCAATAATCCTCTACAACCTTATCAAACTCCTCTCATCATGAGGTATATTTTTTGTTGTGATCATCCTTTTATAATCCAATCGAATCATCAGCATCGCACGTGATCAAGTTAAGCCCCTAAACTTAGTTAAGAGTTAACCCTATCGATCCAATCCAATCGATCATCTTATCTAATAAAATCAACCCAATCAATCATCTAGTCCAATCAATCAATGCAACTTGATCAAATCCAATCATCAACCCACCATTATCCTATCAATCATCTAATCAATCAATCTATCATCTTAAAAATCATTTTATCCATTATCTAGGATATTATTTAGGTGCATCCTAGATGATAGTGTTATCTTAGTCATCTGGTTGTTTTGCATTTTCATTCCCCTTACCCAATCATAGGAAAAGAAATTCATGGAACAAAAATAGTCCCAAGGTGCTCAGCCTCAACGTCCTCATGATCAACCCACCAATGGTGGTTCATCACAATCCAACACTGAGACCCATACCCAATCTCCCCCTAAGGAAAGCATGGTTAACCAACCTAAGCTTATAGTTGACGAATATCTTAGAAATCACACTAATTTTCAAATGATGGATCATCTTCTTCATAAGTGTGGGGATAAAATCCTCGCCACGTTACTCCTGAAGATTATCAAACCACCATATGGATTTGATTTATCAAAATATGTCAATATTACACCCATTGCTCTACCAGAAGATCCCAATCCCAATTCATTAGTTCCACAAGTCCCCCAATTCACGCCACAAGATACATGGTACCAACTGGGATTTGGAAATGATTTATTTTATCACCTTCCTCCCACCCACATCTTGATTTCAATAATGGGTGCTACACCCAATCCTAACAATCCCCAAGGCCCCAATCCTAACAATTCTCTTGGCATGGGTAATCCACAAGGTCCTCCCAATCCATAAGGCATGACCATCCCTCAAGATCCAACCCCTATACCATCCACACCACCTCTCCCACCAAATCAATCGAGTCAGCTTTTAGGGAATACAAGGGGCAATGCTTATAATCCTTTTGCTACACCACCTCCACCTTCTATCCCCACACCTACATCAAATTTACCACCACCTCTATTTACATTCCAACAACCACCTCAAGGAAATATCCCACCCTTGCATCAATCCCAAGGTAATCCACAACATACCCAAATTCCCTCACAACCTCCACAACATACTCAAATTCCTTCGCAACCCCCGCATCATGCAAAAAATTTCCACAACATCAACAACCACATCTGCACCAATTGCAAGGTAATCCATCACAACCTCCTCATCAGTCACAAGTCCCTCCTCAACAACAAACACCATCCTATTAGCAACCTCCTCATCAACAAATCACATCTTATCAACAACCACCTCACCAATCCCAAATTCTCTCTTGACCTACTCAATAGAAACCCCTATCCTACCAACAACCCCCTCAACATTCACAAATCATGACGCTATCACAACAATCCTCCCAACAAATTCCAAGCAACCCCACCTCCTAATACCTATATCATCCTCAAATCACCTATTATCCACAAAACACTATATCCAATCCCAATCCCAACTATTCTTACTATAATCTACAACATCTCAAAAATAGTCATCTTACACTACTCCCTCACAATCACAAAAAAACACCTACTATTAGCAAGCCAATTCATAACAACCTCCATATGCTTCTTAGCAACAAAAAACCTACAATTACCAATCCAATCCATATTACTCCTAGTAGCCACCATTCTATCAGTAGGGTGCCTCTTCCTCATATTACCAAGCCCTACCATCATACCAATAGGCTTATCCCAATCCTCAATCCATGTATCCAAACCAATACCAACAAATCCCCTTATATCCACCTCCGCCATCATACAATTAGTCCATTCTACCTCTACCTCCATCACATCAGCAATATATTCCTTATGATGAGTCCAACCCAACAGGTTTTTCTTCATCAACACCAATTAATAAGGAATGGGAACAGATAAATGCCACACTAAAAGACTTGCAAATGGGGATGTCTAAGAAGTCTTTCAAATTTGAGGAAATTTTCCCTTATCTGTTTGACCCCTCAATTTCACTCATCCCCTTTCCTAAACATTTTAAAATGACAAAATTAGATAAATACAAGGGAAGGGGAGATCCTAGAAACCATTTGCAATAATTTTACACACATTGTTAGGAAGTCATGCATAATGATAACTACCTTCTGCAATTGTTCCCTAGGAGACTAATGGGGCAAGCTCTAGACTAGTTCATGGGTTTTTTGAAGGGGTCAGTTTATTCCTTTGTGGATCTATCAGAAAAAATTGTGACCCACTGCTCCTTCAATTTGGAGAAGGACATTGATACCTTGGATCTCCTCAAAGATAACCAATGTGAGGGAGTAACATTTTTAAGTTACCTGCAAAGGTGGCAAGCCTTGGAAAATCCCATCTCAACGAGAAAGATTTGGTAACCATCTTTGTTTCCAATGCCCATCTTATCTCATATTCTACACCTTCATTGAGTTACCACTTTTTCTGAAGTCATTGAGAAGGGAACTACTGTTGAGAGAGCCCTTATTTCCAAAGGCCAAATCAAAATCTTTAACTAGGATAAAGATAAATCATCTGGTGATAAATCCCACTACTAGAACAAGAACAAGAATTTTATCAATGATGGTGTCACCGATACCAAACACATCCAAGTAGCCAACACTTCACAAAGATTGCAGTATGTCCCTAATCCATAATCAATTTCCAATGTCATATCTATACCACATGGTGTACCCCATCCTCCCCAATAGTTCAATCAATACAATCAAGGGAATAATAAGCGTTTGTTAACTCCTTTGGGAGAACCTTTAGATGTTGTTTTCAAGAGGCTACTTCAAGCAAACTATCTGATCACTTATCCTATGACAAATCCTTTTGATGAGTCAAAGCCCAAACACACTTGGTATAGAGAGAATGAGTATTATGATTATCACAAGATCAAAGGCTTATCCACTCATAAGTGTCAAGGACTTAAAGGTTATATCCAAGATCTTATAGATCGAGGTGATATTGTGGTGGATGCAAATCAAGCTACATCATCCAATACTCAATTGGGGATATATCAGAATTCCTTAAGAACATTCAAGGTGCCAGTACCTCAAACACTAACCCTAGGTCTAGCAATAATAGCTAGAATATAACAACACCAATAATATTGGTTACAAATTTGTGCCCTATAGTTACGACAACATTGTTATGTGCATCAATCAAGAAGAGCTACATGTATCTATGATTTGTGTCAAAGGAAAAGACTCGTAATGTGTTGTTAGCACATGTTGTACCCACATATCAATTCCTAGACCTTCCAATTCATCCCAGCTAGCTCCTGTGAGCTCACAATATAACATCCTTGACCATCTTGGTAAGACTCCAGCCCAAATATCCATTTTGGATTTCCTTAAGTCTTCCCCAATCCACCAATAAATCCTTACAAATCTCTACAGGATACGCATGTGCCCAATGACATAGATCCTACCCAGTTTCAAGCTTTAGTAGGACATTCGTCATCCACTTATTAGATAATATTCAATCAAAATGATATGTTGTCGATCGATTCATCCCATAACTGTGCCTTGCACATTGAGGTCATTGTCGCCCACCATAAGGTAAAACAAGTCTCGGTAGATAATAGATCTGCCCTCAATCTATGTACATTAAAGTTCATAAAATAGGTAGGATATACCCATGCTAACCTAGATAATCAAACCATTACAATTAAAGCCTACAAAAATGCAGAAAGGGACTCAAAATGTATTATTTATCTTCCTATTCAGGGGTGCCCCATCGTGCAATACACCACATGCCATGTTCTTGTTCTAGACCTACCATACAACCTTATCCTTGGCTGCCCATGGATCCATGCCATGCAAGCCATTCCATCCACCTACCACCAATGCCTGAAATTTCCATACAATGGGGTCGAAGTAAGTATCCTTGCAGACCATCAACCCTTTGAGTACTATCATGCTCTAGAAGCTTCCTTCCCCCACTCTTGATATTTTCCAAGAGTAGAAGTGGGGGCACCTTAGGCATCACCTTCCAATCCATCCTCAAATTCATAATCCACCATATCATCCACTCCATTCATTACATCAAAATCCACCATCACCAAGGTCCAGGTCATAGATAAAGGTTGTGGAGAATATGAGATGCATACAAATCTTAATGTGGAAACCATGCCTCCCTCTCCTCACACCTATGGTCAACCTTCCCATTCTACACCAAAGAACGAAGTAAAGACAAAAAATATCAACTCTAAGAACATAGGTTCTACCACTTTTCGGTCCCTAGGAACACAACAAGATTAGGCAGATGATGACATCAATCAATGGATATATAGGGAAGAACCCAAGCCATCACCTCCTCTCATTGAATACTTCCAAGAGGTTTATCCTTGTGCATCAAAGGTAATAGAAAAATACAATTATCAAGTGGGAGGACTTGGTGTAGAGGAACACGGAAGACTGCAGCCCATTGAGACACCTGTGCGACCTAAAAATGTGCACTTAGGCTATGAAAAAAAGAAAAAGGGTCCCACACCATCCACTAGCACCTAGAATAATGTAAATACAAATAACGACTTCCTTGATGACATATCTGAAGAAAAATCCATCATACTCTTATACGATGATGAAGATCTCCCTTCCCTTTTTTATTCCACCTCAATCTTTACCATCAGCCTTTCCCTCTACCAACTCGACCTTATTGATTGGGATCTATGAGGTAGCTCACCTATAGACACTTTTCCTTGAGTGAACACTTACATACATCTCATGGGATTGGGGGAAGATGAACACCCTAACTGAAAAAGAAAAAAGAAACAAAATAAAAAAGAGTCACTTAGTGAAAACCTCTTTAAGACACTTCTTGACTTGTCAAAAGTAAAAATAAAGGGTATATCTGATAGTGAAAACCTTGATGAGGTGTTGGAGGATGGGGATTTTCATCTTCCCCTTGTTGGAACTCATTTATCTAAATGATCTTCCATTCTTATCGAGGAGATGCAAGAAATTAATCTAGGAACAAAAGAAGAGTCCAAAATCACTTATGTGGCCAAGTCATTGTCAAGAGAAGAGTATCCCATCATTGTCAACCTACTCAAGGAAGGGATCATTAACTTTGCATGGTCCTATTCAAATATTCCAAGATTGGATCCTACATTGGTTGTACACCACCTTGACATTCATCCAAATGCAAAACCTGTTAAGCAAAAGCTCAAAAAAATGCATCCCCAAGTGGCCCTACTCATCAAGAAAGAACTGGAAAAACTGTTAGAGGCTGGATTCATCAGACCTATTAACTACTCCAATTGGATATCCAACATAGTGATTGTGGCTAAACCAAATGGGAACATCAAAATATGTACATAATTTTGAGATCTTAATAAATCTTTCCCAAAGGATGATTTCCCACTCCCTAACATTGACATGTTGGTAGACCTTACAATAGGACATGCTATGCTATCCCTCATGGATGGATTTTTTGGCTATAATCAAATTAGAATTACACCTGAAGATCAACATAATATTTCCTTCACCACCCCCTAGGGCACTTTCAGCTACAATGGCATGCCCTTTGGTCTTAAGAATGCAAGGGAAACTTATCAACATGCAATGACCGTCATCTTCCATGACCTTATCCATATCATAATGGATGTTGATGATCTACTAGGGAAATCTAAGACAAGAGATCATCCTAAGATCCTGAGAAAAATATTTGAGTGGCTAAAACAATACAAGTTGTGCCTAAATCCAAAAAAGTGTGTGTTTGGTGTCATGAATGGAAAATTGTTAGGCTTCATAGTATCTAGAAGGGGCATTGAAGTGGATCTAGTGAAAGTCAAGGCCATAATGGAAATTCCCCCACCATGCAATCTCAAATAGTTAAGAAGTCTGTAAGGAAAGTTACAATCTATCAAGTGTTTCATAGCCCAACTTGCTGATAAATTCCAGTCATTTACACACCTCCTATGCAAGGACATCACTTTCAAATGGGATATAGGGTATCAAAGAGGCTTTGAAAAGATCAAGAGAACCTAGCTAATCTACCCATTTTAATTCCTCCCATTCTAGGGAAGCCCCTCTTGCTATACATCTCTACTACTTTAGTTGCATTAGGGGAATTTCTAGCACAACATGATGAGTTCTCCAAAGAATGTTCCATCTACTACATAAGTCATACACTTGTGGGTTATGAGCTTAACTATTCACCTATGGAAAAAGCTTGCTTATCAATTGTCTTCAATTCACAAAAACTACACCACTACATGCTTAGTCATCCTATCAAGCTAATATAAAAATTTGACCCACTCAAGTATCTTTTATCCATAATATCATTAACTGGCCACATGGCCAAGTTAGTTACGCTACTAAGTGATTTTGACATAAACTATGTGGACCGTAAAGTAATCAAGGGACAAGTGATAGTAGATCAATTGGTTGATGCTCCTTTGGTGGATGCATATCCATTAGTAGCTAAGTTTCTTGATGAAGGTGTCCTTACAGTTTTAGAAGCATATACATGGACACTCTACTTTGATGGGTCATATATGCACAATGGAGCTAGTGCAGGTGTCCTTTTCATCACCCCAAGGTATTACATCCCAAATTCATTTAGGCTAGCCTTCCCATGCATGAACAATATCGTAGAATATGCAGCTCTAATCACTGGCCTAAGAATCACAATCCAATGGAATATCACTCATCTTTATGTCTTTGGAAATTCTCAACTCATTATTAAATAGGTCAATGGTGAGTTTCAAACCAAAGATGATAAGATTTTACCTTACAAATGCATGGTGGATGGCTTCAAAAAGTATTTCACCTACATCCAGTTTGAATAGATCCCTAGAGTCCAGAACAAGGTAGTGGATTCCATGGCTATGATTGGTTCTCTCATCGCCATGCCTAAGGATCAAACGGACTTTGAGTTCCTTATTGAGCAACTATTAATAACAACATATGATGTTCCCAAAAATGAAATGGTGTGTGATATCGTAGGTCCTGAATCACCTTCGCATCATGACATTTATGCCTACCTCCATAGTAACATCCTACCACCTAATGTTACCCATAATCAACACAAATCATTCATCCAATGCACTTCTTGATACACAATTGTGGGAGATACCCTTTATTGTAGAGGTTATGATGGCACTCTCCTTCGATGTCTCAATGAATCAAAATCCCATGTTGTGTTAAATGAGGTGCATAGTGGTGTCTTTGGGTCTCATTCTAATGGCATGGCCTTAACAAAGAAAATCCTCAAAGCTGGATATTATTGGCCTGCTATGGAGCATGACACTTGTGAATTCATGAAGAAATGTGTACCATGTCAACAACACGTGGATCTAATTCATGCTCTTGCATAATATTTGCAGCCTATCATTGCACCATAGCCCTTTTCACAATGGGGTTTCAACTCAATCGACAAGATTTACCCTCCATCATCTAATGGTCACACCTTCATCATCACCACCAATGAATACTTCACCAAGTGGGTGGAAGTAATTCCACTCTTCCATATCACTAGTATTCAGATATCCAAATTCATCCTTTTTTATATCCTCTGCAGATATGGTATTCCCTTCATCATCATCACCGATAATGACAAGCCCTTCAAAAACTAGTATATGAAGTACCTTTTTCAAACATGCCATATCTAGCATCGTTGGTCAACCCCCTATTACCCTCAAGGTAATGGTCAAGTTGAAGTGACCAACAAAACTCTTATCAAAATTCTTAAAAAGGTTGTCAATAACACTTTTCGAGATTGGTAGCTTCACCTCAATCCCACCCTTTGGGCATACCACACATCCATTCGCACCCCGACTGGCACTACACCATACTCCCTTGCTTATGGTTCCAATGTTATCTTTCCAATTGAGGTTGAGATCCCATCACTACGAATCTCTCTGAAGAATCTCATCAATGATGAAGATGCTTGAGTTGCATGGTTAAGTCAGCTTGAACTCCTAGATGATAAATGCATCAAAGCCTATAATCATCTCCAAACATATTAGCATTGTATTAGGAGAAATTACAACAAGAAGGTTCATCCCCACCAATTCAATGTTCGTGATCTAGTCGTGAAGGAGAATCAGCACACCTCACAAGATCGAGAAAAGAAGGGAAAGCTCGAGGAAAATTGGTTGGGTCCATATGTTTGAACTACCAAATATGGTTCTGGGGCATATCGACTTGCAACACCTGAGGAGGAACCCTTAGAGGAACCTATCAATATCATACACCTAAAAAGTTTTTACACCTAAGTCAACTAGGTTATCTTACCTAGAGAAATATAAAAAAGAAGTTAAAAATCAAAAAAGTCAAAAAAAAAATCAAAAATAGTAAAGAGAAATAATCTGTCCTATGGTGAAATCCACCAATAATCTGTCCTATGGTGAAATCCACCCTTGGTGGTACCTTGGATAAGTACAATTGGTAAAAACTTGGATACAAGATCTATTCGTAGAGGGATTAATCATTATCTACCTTGCATCTTATTTTCCTTATGCTTCCATCCATCCTATCCACATATCCTATCCTTGCATCCTATCGTACCCATCCTCCTATCAGCATCCTCTTATCCATTGCTTGGTATATTTTGATTGAGCAATGGAAAATTTAGATTTACTATCCTAAATCCTAAGCTTTCATCCTGAATCTGAGCTTATCATTGTATACACCTAAAAATGGTCACATCACAATAGTCTGGTAATTAATTAAATATTTTTAATATTTAATTAAATCTCTGAATTCAATCTGCGTATAAATAAATCTAAATAATTTATTTATATTGTTCATTCTTTCATTTAGATTAAATAAATAAGTTTATTTAATCACTTTTCTTATCCATTTCTTAATTAATTAAATAAACATTATGATTTATTTATATTAATTATCATATAATCTTGGATTGAATATTTTATTCAAATAAAGATTAAGTATTCTTCTATTCTAAAAAGTCCATTCACAATTAAATATTCTAAATATTTAATTAATTATTCTAATTCCATTCACAATTAAATATTTCAAATATTTAATTAATTCTCCTAAAGTCCATTCACAATTAAATATTCCAAATATTTAATTAATTCTCCTAAAGTCTATTCACAATTAAATATTCCAAATATTTAATTAATTCTTCTAAAGTCTATTCGCAATTAAATATTTCAAAATATTTAATTAAATATTCTAATGTTCATTCACATCAAATATTTAAAAAATGTTTTAAATCCTCAAACTCACATAAAATTAAATAAATTTATTTATTTAATATGGATTATCTACAACAACTGTGAAACAACTTCAAAACAAAAAATTAATAAATTTCTCTGTTTCTGAGCAAAGTTGTTCTCGTGGGTTGAAGACAACACTCCATTATTCTCTCCAACCTCCCAACATCTTCCATCTTCCTCTCAACCTCTCCATCTTTCACCATTCAAAATTACCAGACAATCTCACAGCCATTGATCTTTGCCAGCCATGCTCTTGCCTGTAAAAATCTATAAAAGGGACTGTCGGGTCTTGAAAAAAAGGAAGAAGCTTGCATACAGGAAAACTATAGTCAATCAGCCTTCTAGCATCCATAGGCTCTAGAATCATAGCACAGCATAGCTTATCATATTTTCAATCCATATCATGGCCTATCATCCTCATATCATAGCTTCAATAGCATTCATAATCCACAGCCCCTGTGCATATCCATACATCAACATTTCACTCCACCAGCATATAAGATAGAGAAGTACTCTCCCTTTGCATACTTGTTCTACAGGTTGCCATTGTGAGAAGCTTTGCTTACACAATCTGAGAGCAACAACTTCAAGCAAATCACTGGAGATAGAGGACAATGGAATGATTCTAAAGAAGCTTTGTTTGATTTCTTTGATTTCATTTTATTTAGCTTTCTTTAGTTTAATGTTGCATTGGTGTGTTTTTGTTATCTTATTTTGATACTAACATTTCCCACACATATTTTTGGTGCCCACTATGGGGCTCTTGCCCCAGTTTTAACATCTTTTTGCAAATTTTTCTGACAGGTTATAGATAAAAGAGCATATTAGTGCATCAAACACACTTTAGCGTAGATCACACCCAGTTTAGCACTCTTTAACTCTGTTACAGTTCCCTTTACTGATCCTACAACACCCATTAATGATCCTGCAGCGCCCATTACTGATCCTACAATGCCCATTAAATGATCCGGCAGTGCCCATTACTGATCTTGCAGTGCCCATTACTGATTTTGTAGCGCTCTTTACTATTTTCATAGAGCATTTTTGTTTTAGCGTTCTTGATGTTTGTTTTAGCGCTTTTTTTTATGTTAGCATAGAATTTGTAAGTCTACAACTGTAATATGTAACTTAAGTAGGATTTGACTAGATCCGACGAGACCATGGCTAGTAAGAGCTTTAAAAAAATGAACCAATCCTAGGATAGTCACTTAATTAAAAAATGAATCAATCCTAGGATAGACATAGATTTTAAAATGAATCAATCTAGGATAGTTACCACACAATGATCTTGCAATTAAAATTGAACAATTTGTTTTGTGAAGCAATATCTTCACTTAGATTAGATCATTGTAATTTGGGTTTTAAAAAGAACATTTGTTTCCTTTGTCTGTGGCAATAGGTCTATGCTCTCCCCTTAACTAGGTGATCAAAATACTAGACTTTCCTTTTCAATTTCATGCAAATTTACTATTTTAATTACATCCTTTAGAGAGCCTGCTCTTGTGGGAAAAAGTACTCACCCAAGAGGAACGACTCAAGTGGGTTCAAGCCAAATCTAGGCTATCCCACCCCACTATAAAATTTAAAGAAAATATGGGGAAACCCTCTTTTGATAGTAGTGTGCAAGATAACCATCCCCAAAGCCTTTGTTCTAAAGGTTGGGAGGTCTCCTGAGGGAGGTTATTATTGCCACACCGAACAGAAACCCTTACTACGAACTTAGTGTAGTATCTAGCTGAAGTCAGTTTCCGAACATCATAATAATCATAGTGCAGGGGAGGGAAGAATCTACCCCCAAGATACTCACCATATAACTGCCAAGGACTGTTTGCTTAGGGGATCCGATATCCACTTCCATCACTCTGAGTATGCACCTAGAAAAGACAAAAACACGGGCGCCCCTTCAGGGGTGACACGGCTATGTGAGTTGACACAGTTCTAAGATGTGGGTTGTTGATTATTATGGTGACCTACCTGAGTACTAAGAGTGAGTCTGCTTGAACTATCTATCATGTGTAAAACCTGTGAAAACAATTTTTGAAAAACATTTTGAAAAATACCTTGATGTTTAGTATAGGACTTAAAAACAACTATTCTACAACTTGCTTGATATGTTTTCAAAACATTAATTCATTAAAGATCATCCAAAACTCACAATTACATTGATTACTCTCATGTTAAGAGATTGGAAATCCACAACCTTTGTTAAGAAATTCATTCTCAAATGAATCAAAAAGCTAAAGAAACCACTTAGCTACAAGAAACTATTGAAGAAAAGACGATTCTTGTACCAAATTCGAAAGGTTTTACTTAAACATAGAACCTTTATCCATCGATATCATGATTGTGTTAGAGGTTTCACTGATGATTATGCTGTAGAACCATTATACTCACAAGCTTTCTTTCAAATAATAGCCCTTTCTAAAAGGCACAACCATAGTTAGCGTATTCATTCTTCTTATATTCCCCAACCTGCAATTGAATATTCTACTCATCCAAATCAATTTCTGCAATAGAGAACTCAATCACATTAGGCATTTTTGACAAATCCATCTTTTTATGAAGCTACGATCAAACTTCATACAGTGCAAAAATCATTTTTTCTTGATCTTTTGCTTAAATTCCTGCCAACAGGATTTTGATCCTTTCAATCAGGGAAAAACACGAGCTAAAGACTAGAAATCTTTTAAGTCATAGAATCTTCATTCTATCCTAACTTTCATAACCATAAAAAATTGCACTATTTCATTCTTTTGATCAAAAGTTAGTAGAATTTGCGGCAAAGCTTATGCCTGTTGTCACGAGATCTCGAAAGCACATAGAAAAAGATGAAAGAGAAAGTACCACAAGAAAAATGGGTGATAATAGTGATAAAGAAGAGAATCCATTTCATACTGAAGAGTTAATAGAAGAAAAGCTTCAAGAAGCAGAGCAAGATCCCTGATTCCATACTCTTATGGAAAGAATTTTAGAATGAAACAAAGAAAGCTATTTTCTTTCATTAGCTAATCAAGGAGCTAAGTTACCTTCCGATTTTGATACAGAAGGGATTAAAGAGAATCTTGAAACTCCTCCTAATGATTTTAATGCCCTTACTCAATAGATAAAAGAATTACAAGGGAAAATAAAGGAAATGCAAGTGGGTGCAACAAAAAAGTATGTTTTGGATGACATATCTCCTTATCCATTTTATAGGAGTCTTCAAATGATCCCTTTTCCAAAACATTGCGAAATCCCTAAATTTGATAGGTACAATGGAAAAACTGATCCCATTGAACATGTGAGGGATTTTTGAAATATGAGTCTAGAATTCGCTTATGAAGATACCTACTTAATGCGATTGTTTCCACAAAGTTTGGGTGGAAAATCCATGGAGTGGCTTTCCAAGATCACTCCCCCCATCAAAACCTTTGAGGAGTTAATAAATCAGTTTATATCACAATACGCCTACAACATCCAACACCGGATAACCATGCTTGATCTTTGTAAAGTGAAACAAAAAGTAGGGGAATCTTTCACTACGTTTTTGTAAAGATGGAGAAGATTGTTTGCACGATATTCCTATCCTATTCCTGAAAAAGAAAAGATGGATATATTTATCAATAGCCTAGATCAAGAATTAATCTATAGGCTTAATCTTCATTGTCCTCATAACTTTGAAAAATTGATTGAAAATGCAATTACCATCGAAGGGGCCTTAGTCAAAAGAGGAGTGATAAAACTTGATAATCCAAGTTCATCCAACCATAACAACAATGATAAAAAAAGGTTTTGGAACAAAAATAACAATGTTGTCAATGATGGTATAGTGGATGCAAACAATCTGCGAACAAGACCATCTATCTTCAACCTATCAAGTGCTCCATGAAACAACCAACAAGGAAATACCAACCAACAAGGAAACAAAAATCAACAAGGATAAAACTCCAATCAAGAAAGCATGACCAATCAAAACAACAAGGATAATCATGGTAATTTCAATAACAATCATGGCAATACCCAAACATCAAATCTACCAAGACCTCCATTCTTCTCAAATCGATAGAATTTTACCACTTTGGGTCAATCTCTTGAGTCTGCTCTCAAGGAGCTTCTCGTTAGGAAGGTTATCACCTTACCACCACAAAGAGATTATGAGCCATGAGTCAAACCACCATCATGGAATGAATCATATTATTGCAATTATCATCAATGTAAAGGTCATAGAATGAATAACTGTCAAGCCTTGCAAAATCTAGTACAAGATTTAATTGACAATGGCACCATCACAATTGAAGGACATCATACCAATGACAATCATCAAGCATTCAAAGATCCTTTACCAAACTATCAAAAAGGGGGAAACATCGGATTCCAAAGTGAAAAGAATAAACAATGTTGAAGACAACATAATCCGCCACATCTATGCAGATGATCAATGGGTTAATGTTATCAAAATCAAGGAAAAACAAGAATATCAACAGGTTAATGTGACTACGAGAGGACAAGAAAAAGTTGTCCTAAAAGGAAGTTAATCTAAGGCAACTATTCCTCCTCCAAGTCATTATAATCTAGTTGATCAACTAAGAAAAACATCAGCTCAAATCTCCATCCTTGAACTTCTCAAAATATCTCCCATACATAAGAATATTTTAGAAGAAGCTCTTGTAAACACAACTATAGACACTGATCTAGATGTAAACAAATTTCAAGCCATGGTGGGACATTTGTCTTCCCCAACTTATCTTTCATTCTCTGAAAAAGATGATGCCTCCATGGCACATCCACATAATTCATCACTTTATCTTGAAGTCATGATCCATAAACACCGAATCAGACGTGTCTTGATAGATGGAGGAGCTGGTTTAAACATTTGTACCTTAAAGCTAATACATGCCTTAGGAATATCATAAAATCCATTGATCCACGAAGAAAAATAACTATCAAGGCATATGATGATGAAGAAAGATCTTCTAAAGGACTAATAATGCTACCTATCAGAGTGGGACCTGTTGTGAAAAATACCTTTTGTCAGGTTCTAGATCATGATCTTTCCTATAACATACTTTTGGGTCATCCATGGATTCATGATATGCAAGCGGTACCATCAACATACCATCAATGCCTCAAGTTTCCATATGATGGACAAGAAATAACTATACAAGTTGATTACAATAGCACCCAAACTTGTTCAAATCTTCGAGCAACTCAAGATGCCTTTGTGCCACACAATAGGGAGGCTCTTACTGTCTCTTCTTCCAATCTACAAGGCCAATTGCAAGAATTGACAAAGAATCTTGACACCAAGCTACATTTAAAAGACAAAGGAGTAGGTGAATATTCACTATCCCTTTCTAGCTTACCTCCTTCTCTGAGGTCACATGGTCAGCCGACCCTATCAAATCAAAAGATCGCAATAGCTTCTACATACTAAGCTTCTATGCCAATCACAAAGTTTGATGGAAAATTCATTAAAGCTAACACCACTGAGGAAGAAGCCAAAGATAGGGACATCCTAAGCTGGCTATACAAAGATGAAGATGAATCTCTCTTGCACATCAAGTTACCTACCGAACAATATGGTAAAGGGTATACCATCATGCAAAGAATGGGCTATGAAGGAAATGGTCCTATAGGAAAAAGAAAAGAAGGAATCATTGAGCCAATTGAACCTATTTCAATACATCCAAAAGATAAAACAAGACTTGGATATGGTAAGGATACAAAAGAGTCAACTTCACAGCAAGCACAACAAACTCATGAAGGAGAATCAATTTCAGATAAACCCCATGAAGATGTCACTCTACAAAAATTTTATGGATCAATTTTCCAATTGCAGAACATTCAGACACTGATTCCAATGAATACAAATGGGATGATGTCTCTGATGATACATTCTTAACAGAGAAAAGGGTGGATGTCATACACAAATTCGCACCCACGTTCTTACAAGGGGAGGGCTCAAGGCCTCCACTTTATTATGTTTTACAAAGCGATCATGACTCAAGTGAGGACGATTCAGATTTTAACGAGATTGATAATCAACAGGAGAATACCATCATAGACCTTGTCCATCATGAAAATGATAACTATGTCATGACTTTGACAGCTCAAGACCTTACCCAACCTAATGATCCCATACCTTTAGTCTATCCAAAACTTATTGATTGGGACAATGATGCACCTATCTATATCCCTACATTCCATGATGATGAGGATATTGTAAATTTCCTTTGTTCATCTAATCAAGAAAACAAGTGTTCCATCGAAGAATCTCATACTCAAGATTTTGATAGGGAGTGTGTCAAGTATCTTAGCTGCAAAATAAATGAAATAAAAGATGGATCTATCGGTGAAAACTGAAAAATGGCAGTGGTAGATCACAACAAGAGAAAAATAAAGAGCGAATCCGATGGTGAAAACCTTTTTGAGGCACTAAAGGATGAGAAATATGACACTCTTCCCAAACATTATCAAGAAAGATCTTCTATTTTGATTGAGCCCACAGAATCAATAAACATAAGTATAGCAGAGCAACCAAAAATCTTGCAACTTGCAGCATCATTAACAGTGGAAGAAGTACAAAAATTCATAGAGTTCTTGAAGGAGAATAAAATTAATTTTGCTTGGTCATATGTTGATATGCTAGGGTTAGATCCTAATCTGATAATGCATCATTTATCTATAAACATAGGGGCAAAACCTGTGAAGCAAAAACTCAAAAAAATGCATCCACATGTTGCATTATTGGTGAAAGAAGAGTTAAAGAAGCTTTTAGATGTTGGATTCATTTGGTCTATTGACTATGCAAAATAGATCTCCAATATTATACCTGTTTCAAAGCCAGATGGAAGGATTAGAATTTGTATATATTTCGGAGATTTGAACAAAGCATGTCCCAAAGATGACTTCCCTTTGCCAAACATAGATATGATTGTTGATTTAACTACTGGCCATGCAATGTATTCATTAATGGATGGATTTTCAAGATATAACTAGATAAAGATTGCACCAGAGGATCAAGATAAAACAGCGTTCACATGCCCTTGGGGTACCTATTGTTGGAATGTCATGCCATTTGGGCTTAAAAATGCAGGAGCAATTTATCAAAGAGCAATGACCACCATTTTCCATGACATGATGCACACCTTCATGGAAGACTATGTGGATGACTTATTGGCCAAATCCAACACAAGAGAAGGAAATCTCAAGATCTTGTCAAATATCTTTATCAGAATGGAGAAATTCAATGTTTGACTCAATCCAAAGAAATGTGTCTTCGACGTTAAATCTGGAAAGCTCCTGGGATACATTGTTTCAGAAAAGGGCATAGAGGTTGATCCAAGAAAAGTACAAGCTATAATGGACATGCCACCACCATGAAATATCAGTCAGCTCCGATCACTACAAGGATGACTACAATCCATCAGGAGGTTTATAGCTCAACTGGCAGACAAAATTTTACCATTTACACATCTATTGCATAAAAATGTCCCATTCAAATGGGAGGAAAAGTGTGAAGAAACATTTAATCAGATCAAGCAATATCTCATGAATACACCAGTCCTAATTCCACCAGTTCCAGGAAAGCTACTCATACTTTATATTTTAGCAACAAAAGTATCTTTGGGAGCGTTACTAGCACAGGAGGATTCTATAGGCAAAGAAAGAGCCATATACTATATCAACAGAACTTTAACAAGTCATGAACTAAACTACACTTTCATTGAAAAAGCTTTCCTAGTAGTAGTGTTTACTTCTCAAAATTTGTGCCACTATATGTTGGCTCATACAGTTAAGCTAATAACCAAAATCGATCCACTAAAATACCTCTTAAGCAAAGCTACCTTAATAGGAAGACTTGCAAAATGGGTAATGATCTTAAGTGAGTTTGACATTCACTATGTAGATCGAAGAGCTATAAAAGGACAGGTCATCACAAATCAGTTGGCCGAAGCACCTTTACAAGAAGAAAACCAAATGCACATTGAATTTCCTAATGCATATGTCTTTACAGCAACAATTAAGAAATCATGGACATTGTACTTTGATGGATCTTACACGCAACATGGCTCGGGGGTAGGGATTCTTTTTGTTGCACTTGAAGGACATACCATTCCAAAATCATATCAGTTGATGTTTCCCTGCACAACTAACATAGCTAAATATGAAGCATTGCTCATAGGAATGAAGATAGCATTGGACTGGCAGATTACATAGCTACAAGTCTACGGTGATTCACAACTTGTCATTAATCAAATCAATGATGATTATTAGACTAAAGATGATAAGCTGCTACCTTACAAGAACATGGTGGACAATTTTAAAAATTATTTTGTGGCAATCAAGTTTTCACAAATCCAAAGGATTGATAATAAAGTTGCAGATGCAATGGCTATAATTGATTCCTTGTTACAATTATCAGAAAATAAAAAATGGTACGAATTCTTGGTGGAACAATTGTTTTCTCCCACCTATGATAATCCAGAGACCCAAGTCATATGCCATTTAACCAGTTTTGATTCACCTTTATATGGCAAGATTTATACCTACCTGAAAAATAACATCTTACCTCCAGACTTATCCCGAAATCAAAAAAGGAATTTCATACACCAATCATCCCGTTATACCTTGATCGCCGATATCCTTCACCAACGTGGTCTTGATGGTACGCTTCTTCAATTTCTTGAACGTGATAAATCTAAACAAGCCTTACAAGAATACATTTTGACATTCACAAAAACATCATCACATACCATTTTCATACATATTTGTATCATAAAATCATAAAAAAAAAACAAAGCATATATCATAATCAAAAAGACAATCATGGGCATTCATAAATTGTACCATCTATCATTTCACATTCATATTCATAAAAATCATTCATCAATAGATTGCCAATCATATCATAACATTGCACTTGCATTTTCATATCTAAGAATCATACATACATATACATCATGAGCATAATATTGTGAAACCATCACATAAATCATCATGCATATAGAAAATAGACACATTCATCACATAAGGAATCATCGCTACATATCATATTATCTCAAAAATGAATGTCAAATATACAAAAGATGTCAACTATACATAACATCATCAAAAATGGGATCATATCAGTGTGTATACAGATGTCTCAATAGAGTATCAATAATACATATAACACATCATATAAAAAGCACTATGAAGTGCTATCCTCTGATGGTGCTGGTCTGGGACCTACCCCACCTGTACCTGATGGACTTGCTCCACCTGCTCCTGATGACCCTCCTGGAGGTAATGGCTAAGATACACCCCTGCTGGTTGCCCGAGAGCGACTATGTGTAGACCGAGACTATGTTTAACTCATTCTCCGCTTGGGTGGCACTGCATCATGATACCTAGTCCTATAGAACTCTACCTCCCGGGTGACCCTGGTCACCTCTCTCATCATGTCACCAATCGAGGTACCTATTGCTACTCTCTATAGACTGTCAACTAGGGCCATGGCTTGCTCACCCTGCCATCTAGCTATATCTCTCTCAGCTGTCACTATCGTCAATTGTCCCTGTAACTGTGTAACCAAGTCTTGTGCCTGTGCTAACTAACCCTGCAAGCTCTACACTCTACTTTGTAAGGTAGCTATCTGACTCGGCACCACTGGATCTACTGAAGATGATGGAGCTGAATGTCTCATCCACGGTCCACCTCTGCCACTACCTCTACCACCACCTCTGCTAACTCTCCCACCTCTCCCACCTCCTCCACCACTATCACCTCGACTCTCCTCATCACTACTATCTCCATCCCCATCTCACTCATCATCATCATCCTCAGTCATCACTCTCTGAAGCCACCTCTCGCTATCGTCTATGTCCCCCTATATGTGGTCTCTGCTATGCAACTGGAGCAGCAGGCTCATCAAGATCAAATAATCATGGCATAGGATGTTCCAACATATACTGACCATACTCTGGAGTCATCCCCCCATCAAGAATATCAGCTTTGTAGTCCCATGTCTGTACTCCCAAACTAGTGAACTCTGCCACTGCTGCATCATATGCAATCTGCAGACCCCACACTGTAACCTCCTGCTGCTGACACGCATAAATAGAAGAACCCTATGGCATACCCTAAGGCTGACCATACTATTGCCACACTCGACCAAGAAGAAACCTTTCAATAATCCCAAGAGTACAACCAATTAGATATCTGGTGGTAAAGACATAGGGAATCTCCCTAGCATCCTCTGGCCATGCCCACAATCTACATAGGGCCACCAGCATACTGTATCAAGATCATCCAGAAGATGCTACCAATGATCCAATTTGCCCAGCCTTGACTGACCAATGAAATCGGTATATCTTAATCTATATGGTTGACCGACAGGCCATCGTCCATGAGTCAATGGTTGCATAATGGAAAAATGCTCCCATGCCCATATCTGTAAAAGTGAACAACCAACAGCTAAACTTCAGCCTCGACTATACACAACATGGTGTAGCTCATCATATAAATGTGCAAGCATGCATGATCCCCAAGCATATCGTGTACCCTGCATCACCATACTCTCAAGTACATGACCCCACCTGACTGCAAAACCCTTCGACCTATGGTCGGGGCACAAAACACCTCCAATGAAGCCTGCACGTACGAAGGGTAAAGGTGCATATGAATCCGTCATCTTCACCCATGAGATATAATATCTTGCAATATGATCATCTCTGAATATCTATCTCAAAGCATCAGTACCTCCCGCCTCTAGACCATCAAATCTCACTATCTCACCCATCACTAGAATCTTCAGGATGTGATACACATCCTCAAGAGTCACGGTGATCTCTCTTGTCAGCAAATGAAAGGTGTTTGTGTCACTGTGCCACCTCTCTGCAAGTGCTATCAATAAGGCTCTATTGAGATGCACCTCAGGCATCTCAAGTAACAAGGTCAGTCTGCATGCCTTGATAACATCTCTATCCGCTTGTACAAGTTATGGAATCAATCTCCATGTCTTCAGGAATTTCTCCCATAACTGCAAGATGCCCAATCTCTCCTATTGAATATCAAGTCAAAGCAACATCAATATCGATTCATCAAGACAAATCAATCAAATCTGAAAACACATTTATCAAAATCTTGTTTGTTTTTAACAACTTTAGAAGCAAACTTATCAACAAACTATTTGTTTTTCATTTTCATGAAAGCAAATTTATCAAAATCATGTTTGTTTTTAACAACTTTAGAAGCAAACTTATCAACAAACTATTTGTTTTTCATTTTCATGAAAGCAAATTTATCAAAATCCTGTTTGTTTTTAACAACTTTAGAAGCAAACTTATCAACCTATTTTTTTTTCATCATCATGAAAGCAAATTTATCAAAATCATGTTTGCTTTTAACAACCTTAGAAGCAAACATATCAACAACTATTTATTTTTAACAGCTTTAAAAGAAAATTTATCAACTATTATTTGTTTTCCAACAACCTTGGGAAAAAATTGATCACACAAAACAACATCAAATCAAGGGCACTACAAAAATTCTCATGGGCGCTACACAAATCATAATGGGCACTGAGAAATGAAGGGTGCTACAGAAATCATCATGGGTGCTACAAAAACCTTAAAGAGTGCTATAGAATGAAGGGTGCTACATGAAACATAAAGAGCACTGCAAAAAGACTAAAGGGTGCTAAAAGAATGCATGAAGGTCCATAAATGTTGGAAAACGTGCCCTAAATGGTAAATTTTCAAATAACAAAAGTTTAACGGGGTACATACTGCGGGTCCATAGTGTGTTGGCTGTTGATGTTGTCGGATGCACTCAAAACAGTGTTGGTGGGTAGGAAGTGCCATCTTTCTCACTCCAGAGCTCAAAAAATATAATTTTTACTAGGTTAAAATGGGAAAATGACATGGAAAATGACATTTTTAATCTATTTAAAAGCAAAATTGGGGCATTTTATCACATTTTATCACAACAAAGGCAATTTAGGTCATCAATTTTTCATCTCATGTTAAATCTTTTTCACATCAATTTCTTCATATCATCATTTTCGAGCGATGAATCGACATCTTGAAAATCATAAAAATCAAAAATTCCAACAAATCTAAAAAATTCAAAATTTTCACAAAAAAATCAAAATCTTCTCGATTCATCGTCTGAGGGGGCATATACCTATCAACATTTGACAATCAGCATCTTGGGAAAATTTCAAAATTATTTGAACTAATGCGTGAAAACACATCACTTCAAAGAGGGGCAAAATGTATACACCTAAAAATGGTCACATCACAATAGTCTGGTAATTAATTAAATATTTTTAATATTTAATTAAATCTCTGAATTCAATCTGCATATAAATAAATCTAAATAATTTATTTATATTGTTCATTCTTTCATTTAGATTAAATAAATAAGTTTATTTAATCACTTTTCTTATCCATTTCTTAATTAATTAAATAAACATTATGATTTATTTATATTAATTATCATATAATCTTGGCTTGAATATTTTATTCAAATAAAGATTAAGTATTCTTCTATTCTAAAAAGTCCATTCACAATTAAATATTCTAAATATTTAATTAATTCTTCTAATTCCATTCACAATTAAATATTTCAAATATTTAATTAATTCTCCTAAAGTCCATTCACAATTAAATATTCCAAATATTTAATTAATTCTCCTAAAGTCTATTCACAATTAAATATTCCAAATATTTAATTAATTCTTCTAAAGTCTATTCGCAATTAAATATTTTAAAATATTTAATTAAATATTCTAATGTTCATTCACATCAAATATTTAAAAAATGTTTTAAATCCTCAAACTCACATAAAATTAAATAAATTTATTTATTTAATTTGGATTATCTACAACAACCGTGAAACAACTTCAAAACAAAAAATTAATAAATTTCTCTATTTCTGAGCAAAGTTGTTCCCGTGGGTTGAAGACAAGCCTCCATTCTTCTCTCCAACCTCCCAACATCTTCCATCTTCCTCTCAACCTCTCCATCTTTCACCATTCAAAATTACTAGACAATCTCACAGTCATCGATCTTTTCTAGCCAGGATCTTGCCTATAAAAATCTATAAAAGGGACTGTCGGGTCTTTGAAAAAAAGGAAGAAGCTTGCATAGAGGAAAACTATAGTCAATCAGCCTTCTAGCATCCATAGCCTCTAGAATCATAGCATAGCATAGCTTAGCATATTAGTAATCCATATCATGGCCTATCATCCTCATATCATAGGTTCAATAGCATTCATAATCCACAGCCCATGTGCATAATCTACAGCCCCTGTGCATATATGTACATCAACATTTCACTCCACCAGCATATAGGATAGAGAAGTACTCTCCCTTTGCATACTCATTCTGCAGGTTGCCATTCTGAGAAGCTTTGCTTACACAATCTGAGAGCAGCAGCTTCAAGCAAATCACTGGAGATAGAGGACATTGGAATGATTCTGAAGAAGCTCTATTTGATTTCTTTGATTTCATTTTATTTAGCTTTCTTTAGTTTAATGTTGCATTGGTGTGTTTTTGTTATCTTATTTTGATACTAACATTTCCCACACACAGTCATAATTTAGATATTGGCGTCGTTAGTTGATCTTTCCTCCTCATCTAGGGCCCTTCATCGTGTCGGTCATCACTAGGTCTCATGTTTTCTTTCGTCAATTTTTTTGAATTATGCTACACCTGCACTTTCACGTAGGAAAGTCTAATCAATGTAGGCAAGGCTAATCTTTGATCAACCCCTGAGCCCCTAGGTCCTCATGGTGTGTCTTGATCCTATTTTGTGTCATCAGCTATGTCCTTACTCAATTGGCCCCTAACAAACACAATCCATTATTATTGTGAGATCCAATTAGTTTCGAATATCTTGAGTCATGTCGATCATGTAATCTATCCTCTGTACTTGGTCTTAACAAGATGTATCCTTCCTAAATCAAAATGTATCAATCCCATCCACCTATTGATCCTATGGAAAAGTATGTTTGAAATATTTTGTGATATTTTGATGATATTGGCATTTTTTATATCATTTTAGCTTCATGTTATTCTTTGTCAGGGTCACCACGATCCATCATATCATGGTGCACTTTGATAGGTATGTTGGATGTTGTGGTTGTGTTGTTGATATGTGGTTGTCATTGATGTCAACACTATTAGCATTATTGTATTGAAGGCTATATATGTCAAGGATATTGAGAAAATTGTTAAAGGAAGAGTTGCAAGTTGCCAGTGGAACAATGAAGCTCATGAAGGTGTTTTTTTCTGTATGTTGAAGATTAATTATTGTGGACTAAAGGGTTTATTTCTAAGAGTATCTAGATCATTTACTAGAATTTTTAGAGGTCTACTTGAAGATTTGATCATGCTATGAATAGTTGTGTTTTGAAAGTATTTCTATGGGTTATGTCAGTGTTCCTAATTGAAGTTTATGTGATTCTAATAATTTCTATTGTTGTGAATGATTTTTTGTTAGTTCTTGTTGTTTGTGGATTCTTCTAGATCATTCTCTATTCTTGTTGTACGTCCACATTGATCAGTGTGCTCGTGGTCGAAGATTTTTCTCAGTATGCTTGGGTTTTCATGTTCTTGGCCAACATGATGGTTGTAACATGTTGCGGATGCTTGAATATTAAAAATGGAATGTTTGACATGCTTGAAGATATTGTTTTGGGTCTCATCATAATATTAGCCAATGGTGTTTGATTCAAAAATATTTGTAAATTTTAGCCGACATTGTAAATATGTTTTATATTTCTGACCGGATAAGTTGTTGATGAATTTCATGTTGTCGATATATAAGAGTGATTGTTTGAGCAAAGCTAGTGTCTGTATGAGTGAAGAAAAGATAGAGAAAAGAAAGTGTGTGAATATTGATCTATTCATTCGATTACAAAGCAAAGTGAGAAGAATGTTGAGAAAAGTGTGAAGAAGGTTTTATATTCTTAACTAGAATTGTAATCAAGCTTCTGTAGAAGCTATTTTCTCAGTTCATACCTTGCAGATCTAATCTGTATTGCTTTGTATTTGAGTAGCGAGCTCTAGGAAGTGTGCCTAAATGCATGTGCATTCCCATTATTTTTCAATATACTTTTAATAGGGTATAATATTGTGGACTAACATCCACCGCGAATTTTCCCCTAATAGGGTTACCACATAAAAAAATCTTAATGTTCTTTGTGTTTCTGATGTGTTGATTGTTTATGGTTTATTGTTCATTCATTAGATCTAAGATTAAGTTAAGTCTAAAAATTTTAATATTTTGTGACAACTGATTCACCCCCCCTCTTAGTTATTTGTCATTTTTTTTCCAAAAATTGGTATCAGAACCAGGTTCCTCTAAAGAAGTTTAAAAGCTTGAGGTGATCCGAGATGGCATCATACAAGGACAATCCTATATTCGATGGAACAAACTAGTCATTGTGGAAAGCTAGGATGGAGTGTCATTTGAGGTGTATTGGTGAACCCTTCTGGAAGATTACAAAGAATCGATATGTTATTCACAAGAATGGTCCTTCCACTACTGATGAGATTAAAGAAGTTGAGAATAATGTCAAGGCTATGGAAGCTTTGTTGAGTGCTCTGACAGATTCGAAAATGACAAATGTGATAGGTCTAAAGATAGCTCATGAGATGTGGACGAAGCTGGAAACTTTGTATGAAGGAGATTTACATGTGAAGATGACTAAGCTACAGAGTTTGAAAGAAAAGTATGAAAATTTGAAGATGGGTGAAGATGAAAATATTTCTTCTTTTATGCAAAGAGTAAATGAAATAGTAATGGGTATTAGATGTGTCGGTGGTACCCTGGATGAGGAAGAAACTGTGGCTAAAGAGTTTAGATCATTATCTCCCTCTTACAAAGAAAAGGCTCATGCTATTGAAGAAACCAGGTCATTGATGAATATTGTTGGAAATATGTGCCTCAATCTCACAGGCTGAAACCTCTGGAAGAGAAAATTTGGTATGACCTTCATTGTGTCTGGCCGACTAGCAGATGTGAAACCTTTTGAAATGTTTTGGTCACTGTGACTTTGTTGATGTCTTGCCGACTGGTGTTGTCGCTATGACTTGTGGCGTTCGCTATAACCTTTTACCGAGTGGAGATCTCTGGCCGATAGGCCACTCTTAGCAAATATCAGGGAGATTTTGGGTGACAAGCAGTCTTGAGGAGACCCTTGGCTGAAAGGCTTTCTTCGGTATGAAGTCTTAGGGATAGCCGAAGTCTTGCCGATAGCTTTCACTTGGAGTCTTTGGAGTAACACAGATGCTTCGCTATGACTTCTTGGTGACTTATGTTTGTCTCACCGATGCTCATCGAGATAACTTGGAATTCTCGGTAATAAGTCTTGCCAATGGTGGGTTCTCTCGCTAATAGGTGTGAACATCATTGTAACCTCTTGGTGATAGTGGTAAGTCATGCCAATGGTTGTTTGTTTCGGTATGACATGAAGGCTCGGTGTAATCTCTTGGCGATAGTGGTAAGTCTTGTCGACTATTGGACACTTTGGAATAACTTGTGAACATCGGTGTGATGTCCTGGCGAGTAGCGATAGTCTCACCAAATGGAAAGTTAATGTCTATGTGACTTTGGGACTTCAGTATGGTGTCTCATCGAATAGTGATTGTCTTGGTGATAGCAATACAAGTGATGATCATCGGTATGAGGTCTTGGAGACAAGGCGAAGTCTGAGCGATAGCTTTCTGAACTCGGTGTAACCTCTTGCCGATAGTGAGGACTCTTGGTGACAACTACAGTCAGGGCTTATGGCATCAGGGAGACATAGTTAGTGTCTCACCGACATGTGAATACAGGTTGAATGCCTCTGACCGATTGGGAGACCATCCTACGTGGTGTGTCTTCGACCAATCAAAGAAGCTGAATGTGAACTGCTAGCAGTTGGACTATTGCGGCCGTTACTGAGAGGAAGCTCGACAGACAGGGGTGTCATGGTTATACTCAGAGATTGAAGATTGTGATCTTTTGGATGGTTCGATTGTTGTATGAACAGTTGGATGATCAGTTCGATGAGTGATTAGTGAATGTAATTTTGAGTGTTGAATATTTTGTAACAAGGTTGATCATTGTGAATGTTGTTGTAAACTGACATCAGAGAGAGTGAAGCCCGTACTTTGTATGTAATTTGTTTACTATAATACAAAGGGGTTTTTCTTGGTGTGGTGGGTTTTTTCTCCCGTAAGGGTTTTCCCATGTAAATATGGTGTTCATGTGTGTATGTTCAATTCTCTATTTCTATTATTGCTTTCAAGTGTATCTTAATTTGACTATAATTGAAAATTTAAATGTATCTCTACATTCTTCCCTGAGGTTTTGATGTTAGGAGAGTTGTTTCTGCACTTAGCTTTCCTTACAAGTGGTATCAGAGCCTAGCCAGTTGTGTTATCCTTGTGGGTACGTTGGGTTTTTTGAGTCAATTTCTGTTCAGTGGGAGTCTTGTAGAAGTTTGTTAATTCAAATTATAGATTGAGATGGCGAGCACGTCAGAAAAGATTGAGATAGAGAAATTCAATGGAAGCAATTTTGAGTTGTGGAAACTTAAATTGGTAGATATGTTGGTTGATCGTGATCTTTTGATTGTTGTGTCTGGAGCAAAGCCTACAGGAATGAAGCAAGAAGATTGGGACCTTGCAAATAGAAAATCTAAGGGGCTGATAAGGCTTTGTTTGGAAGACTCTGTTCTTCTGAATGTGCATGAAGAGAAGACTGCATCTTCCTTGTGGAAGAGACTGGCATCTATTTATCAAGGGAAGTCCTTGGTGAATAAATTGTTCTTGAGGAAGAAGTTGTACACTTTGAGAATGTAGGAAGGAGGCTCTATAGCTGATAATTTGAACACATTCAACATGTTGATTGCACAGTTAACATCTGTTGGTGTGAAGATTGATGAAGAGGATCATTATATGTTGATATTGTGTTCTTTGCCAGATTCATGGGATCACCTGGTGATGGCTATTGGGAGTACAACATCCAGTTTCAAGATGGAAGATGTTGTTGCTTCTTTGTTATCAGAAGAGATGAGAAGGAAATATTATGAGATGGTGAAGGAGGCTCTTGTTGTTAGAGGCAGATCAAAAGATAAAGGCAAGAAGAAGGACAAGAAGTCCAAATCAAAATTAGAGGGGAGATCAAAGTCTCTTGGCAAGAAGTCCAAGGTGAAGTGCTAGAATTGTGGGCAACCTAGTCATGTCCAAAACGATTGTAAAGAGGAGAAAAAGAAGAAGTATTCTTCCAATAATGATTCCTCTCATAGTGATGCAGACGCCTTCATTGTAGCTTTGGCTACGCAGGCATCAGATGATGTCTGGCTGATTTATTCTGGAGCATCTTTCCATATGACATCTCATAGAGACTAGTTCATGAAGTATGAAAAATATGATGGTGGAAAGGTGTATTTGGCAAGTGATTCATCATTGGAAATAATTGGCCGTGGAAGAGTCAAAATGCAATTCCCTGATGGGAGAGTGAAGGGAATTAATGATGTAATGCATATACCAGGTCTGGCTCAAAATTTATTGTCTATTAGTATGCTGAATGATATTGGAGTGCAAGTCACGTTCTCTGGAAATGGCTGCAAGATGATTAGAGGCTCTATGGTGCTAGCAAGAGGTGTTCGTGTTGGTACCTTGTAAAAGCTGGATGCACATGTTGTTCAATGCAATAGTGTCTCTGCAAAGTCACAGAAAGCTACTCATGGAGGAAAAGAAGAAAACGTTCCTGATTCTATAAACTCTATGGAAGTTAAACTTCTAGCAGAAAAGACTATGCTCTAGCATCATAGGCTAGGCCACATTAGTGAGAAAGGTTTAAAAACCTTGAAGAATAAAAACCTGGTTGAGGGGCTTGAAGATTGTAACCTCGAATTTGAATTCTGTGAACATTGTATATATGGTAAACAACACCGTGTTTCATTTTATTCCAGTCCTCATAAATCTTTTGGTTTGCTAGATTATATTCATTCTAATGCATTTGGTCTAGTGAATGTTCCTTCTTTGTCTAAGTCAAGGTACTATGTATCATTCATTGATGATTATTCGAGAAGAACATTTGTTTATTTTTTGAAAAGTAAATTAGAAGTGTTGGTGTAATTAATATTTAGTTACACTTTACATAAGTTTACTTAGGTAATTATTTAATTCCTAGGTTAATTAGTTGTCATCCTTATCTTGTTGAGCTATCTTGTTGCTCAAAAAAGATTAGGGTTATGCATCTTTGCTTTTATAAAGAAAATCATTATCTTGTAATTATTGAATTCTCGAATAATATTATGTTGCACATCTTTTTGCAACCTCTCTGCTTTTTCTATTTTTCTCTTCTATGGAAGGTCTTTTCGATTTGCAAATTTGATCTTGGTTTCTAACATGGTATCAGAGCCTCGATTTGCAGCCCCTTCTTAGCTTTTTTGGAGGAAGACATTACAGAGCTCGTTTAGGGTCCCTCGAGGGTTTCTTTCCTTGAGCATATTTCTGGAGCATCTTGGATCAGATCGGGGTTTTCCATTGGATTCAGAGAACAAAAAAAAGTTAGAAATGACTTTTATTTCATTTATTTTGGTCATTATTTGCCAGATTTGCGAGGGTCTCAAACTCGGTGATTTTCCTGATAGATCTGGGGGTCGCCTAATTTTTGAAGCACTTTGGGCCCAAACGGACCTTTCCGTTGGATTCGCAGCTCCCAAAAACCCCTATTTCCATATAAATTTTCTCTGATTTGGACACAGTCATTCGGAGAGGCAAAAAAATTTTACCTAAGGGTCGTACGGCCCCCAGGCACGCATTCTGAGGCATCGTTTTCAAAAAAATCAAAAAATCAGCAAATGTTTTGTGTGGCCAGTTCATTTTCCCACCGCCAACACTGCTCCGTCGAGTGGCCACTGGTGGACCACCCGCCAACCACCGCCACCGGTGGCTCCCTCTTTCTGCATTGCCGCTCCAGCTCGCTAGCCCCCGCAGGCTTTGCCAGGGACATATGGGCGACCAAGCGCCCAACTCTACTCCTCGCCGGGCTTTCAGCCCCCTGCCCCAGTCACATGGACAACTAGGGGCTCGACTCCAGGAGCTTTCTGCCAACCCCCTGGTCTGCCCAGGTGACCAGGGGCCGAATTTTTTTTCCCTTGAAGGCTTCTTGGAGTCTACTTGTGCAATTTGGAGCTATTTTCACCAAATCGGGCGTAACTTTCACATACGGCATAATTTTTTTGCAAAAAGATATCACCGGAAAGCTGTTTCTAAGATCTACACAATGGTGCATTTGTGTTTTTTTTGTTTTTCCTTTTTTATTTTTTTTCCTCGGATGTCAGATGTTGCCTTTTTCACTCTGGGAGACGTATCTTTTGACTCACTTATCCATTTTTCATGATTTTCACAGCGTTGGAAAGCTGGTTTTAGCCTCTACGCAGATTTGAGGTCATTTAAAGAATATGTGTACCTTATTTTATGCATGCATTCATTTTTGTTTCATGTGCTAGGTTTGCATTTTTGCCTATGTTTTTGGAGCTTTGCATTATCTCCTTCTGCAATCATTGGGTATTGTAATAACGAACTGATATAAAGTTCCATTAAGGGGGGTTCTTGCATCCATCTTCATTTTGGTGACAACTTGCATGAGTTTTTCTAGTTTCTTGTTGTCTCCTTTTTAGCTTCTTTCTTGCTTAGCTAGACACATCATTGGTTTGCATCGGTTCACACTTCACATTGGGATTTTATAGTTCTTGATCCGCATTGGTTCAGATATTTCTCATTTGAAGGCCATGTTTTTATGGTTAATGTTTGAGAATCTTGATGGTACTCATCCTATGGGAAGTTTTAGTTTCAGTTTGGCATCGGCTTCGAGAGACAACTTCCAGATTTGTCATCATTATGGGTCCTTTCATCCTTTTATCTATTGTTGCTTACAGATTCCAGGGTTGATCTAGTATGTGAGTTTCCAGTGCTCCTTGGCATCGGGTCTGTTGTTGCATTTGTGATTCCGATATGGTATTTTGCAAATAGAAGTATCTTTCCTTGCTTGCCGGATTTGGGGTTCCAGTGTTGCTTCTTCAGAGTTCTTCCAGTGCTTCTTCGCAAAAGTTCATCTCTCTAAGGGGGGGTTTTTCCCACGGGGTTTTCTCTCTCTTTGCATTTGTACATGAGTACCTGATCAGGCCTTGTTGTCGGGACTCATATTTGCATAATAATTTGCTTCTCCCTAAGTTGCACTTATGGGGGGTGTTGGTGTAATTAATATTTAATTACACTTTACATAAGTTTACTTAGGTAATTATTTAATTCCTAGGTTAATTATTTGTCATCCTTATCTTGTTGAGCTATCTTGCTGCTCAAGATAAGATTAGGGTTATGCATCTTTTCTTTTATAAAGCAAATCATTATCTTGTAATTATTGAATTCTCGAATAATATTATGTTGCACATATTTTTGCAACCTCTCTGCTTTTTATGTTTTTCTCTTCTATGGAAGGTCTTTTCAGTTTGCAAACTGATCTTGGTTTCTAACAAGAAGTGTTCAGTGGTTTAAAGAATTTAAGAACCCTTGTAGAAAATCAAACTAGAAGAAAAATTAAATTTTTAAGGACCGATAATGGCGGTGAATTTTTTTCTGATGATTTTGAGAGGTACTGTAAAGATCATGGAATTAAAAGACATAAAACTACACCTTATACTCCGCAGCAAAATGGAGTTGTAGAAAGGTTCAACATAACAGTGATGGAGAGAGCACAAAGTATGCTGAGTAGTGCTAGCTTGGAGGAGAAGTTTTGGGCTAAGGTTGTTGCTACAACATGTTACTTGATAAACCATTCTCTGAATTCCTATTTTATTGAGAAAACACCTTTGGAAGCATGGTCTGGAAGAAAGCCCTCTTTAAGACATATTCATGTTTTTGGTTGTGAGGCATATGCACATGTGTCATATGAGAAAAGATCTAAATTGGAGAACAAGGTTGTCAAATTTATTTTTATTGGTTATAGTGTTGGCATAAAAGGATACAAGCTTTGGAATCTTGATACGGAGAAGGTTATGTACAGCAAAAGTGTTATCTTTCTTGAGCTGAAGCCTTCTACCTTGCATCTGTAGTCAAAGACAAAATCAGAAAACAAAAGGGATGTAGTTGAAGTTCCTCTGACACAAGATAAAGAGGAATTGAAAATTCAAAGTGTACCTAAAACTAAGGAGAGCTCAAGTAGTTATGAAAGTTCTGAAGAAGAAGAAGAACCTCAGTCTCAGCAAGTGAGGAGGTCAACTCGTGAAAGAAAGCAACCTGATAGTTATGGGTTCTCTTTGATAGATTCTACTTGTGCCTATGCTTTAATTTCTAGCACTGATGAGCCTAGGACTGTGAAAGAGGCATTTAGAATGTCCTATTCAAACTCTTGGTTGGAAGCCATGAATGAAGAAATGGCATCATTAGAAAAGAATGATACTTGGAGTTTGGTGCCCTTGCCTAAAGGCAGAAAAGCTGTTGGCTGCAAATGGGTATTTAAAAAGAAAATAGGTCTGGATGTCACTTGCAGTAGCGTATGACTTAGAGGTCAAACAAATGGATGTGAAGACAACATTTCTTCATGGTGATCTTGAAGAAGAGATTTATATGTCCCAGCCTGAGCACTTTGTGGAGAAAGGTAAAGAGAAACTAGTTTGCAAGTTAAAAAATTCTTTGTATGGGTTAAAGCAGTCACCGAGAATGTGGTACCAGAAGTTTGATAATTTTGTATTGTCTTTGGGATTTGTAAGATCAAAATCTGATGATTGTGTGTATTATAAAGTTGAAAGTGATGATGTGCTTATTATTGCTCTCTATGTTGATGATATGTTGTTCATAGGCAATAGTAAGTTGATGATTTCTGATCTTAAGTCTTAGTTGTCTGCTAAGTTTGAAATGAAAGATCTTGGTGCAGCAAAGTATATTTTGGGGATGGAGATAACTAGGGATAGGAATAGTAGAAAACTTTGGCTTAGTCAGAGTAAGTATATCAAGACTGTTCTCAAGAGATTTTGCATGAATGATTACAAGTAGCTAGTTGTTCCAGTTTTGTAGGGAATGAAGCTATCTGTTGAAGACTGTCCAAAATCTCCTACAGAGGTGGAGGACATGACTAGTGTACCTTATGCTAGTGCGGTTGGTAGTATTATGAATGCAATGGTCTGTACAAGGCCAAACATTTCCCAAGCAGTGGGAGTACTTAGTCAGTTTATGGCTAATCCTAGAAGGACACATTGGGATGCTGTGAAAAGAGTATTCAAATATTTGAAGGGAACTTCTAAATATGCATTGTGTTACCATGGCAACTTGGTTGAATCACAGAGGACTCTCAGCATTCGAGGCTATGTGGATTCTGATTAGGCAAGGGACATTAACAGCAGAAGATCAACCAGTGGATATAATTTCATGTTGAATGGTGGTGCAGTTAGTTGGATGAGTAAACAGCAAGATGTAGTTGCTTTGTCCACTACAGAGGCAAAATACATGGCAGCAACACACGCCTGTAAAGAAGAAATCTAGTTAAGAAGTTTGTGTTCTAACATTGGTTTTGATGCAGGGAAAATAACAATTTATTGTGACATTTATTGTGATAGTCAGAGTGCTATCTGTTTGGCAAAGACTCCTACTTTCCATGCCAGGACGAAACATATAGATGTACAGTATCACTTTATACGAGATATGGTGTAGGATGGAAAGGTTTCGTTAGAAAAAGTGGATACTCTGGAGAATGTTGCAGATGCATTGATGAAGCCAGTGAGCACAAACAAGTTCAAGTGGTGTGCCAATTTGATGGGCCTCAATGCCCATGAATTTTAGTAGTTTTTTGTTGTGCTCTGGAGGTGCCTGTGTGATCTTCGTCAAGTGGGAGATTGTTGGAAATATGTGCCTCAATCTCATAGGCTCAAACATCTGGAAGAGAAAAGTCGGTATGACCTTCATTGTGTCTGGCCGACTAGCAGATGTGAAACCTTTTGAAATGTTTTGGTTGCTATGACTTTGTTCATTTCTTGCCGACTGGTGTTGTCGCTATGACTTGTGGTGTTCGCTATAACCTTTTACCAAGTGGAGATCTCTGGCCAACAGGCCACTCTTATCGAATATTGGGGAGACTCTAGGTGACAAGTGGTGTTGGGAGACCCTTGGCCGAAAGGCTTGCTTCAGTATGAAGTCTTAGCGATAGCCGAAGTCTTGTCAATAGCTTTCACTTGGAGTCTTCGGGGTAACACAGAGACTTCACTATGAACTCTTGGCGACTTATGTTTGTCTCACCGATGCTCATCGGGATAACTTGGAAGTCTCAGTAAGAATTCTTGCCGATGGTGGGTTCTCTCACCGATAGGTGTGAACATCGTTGTAACCTCTTGGTGATAGCAGTAAGTCCTACCGATGGTTGTTTTTTTTGGTATGACATGAAGGCTTGGTGCAATCTCTTGGCGATAGCAGTAAGTCTTGCCGACTGTTGGACACTTCAGAATAACTTGTGAACATCGGTGTGATGTCCTGGCTAGTAGCAATAGTCACACCAAATAGAAAGCTAACATCTATGTGACTTTGGGACTTCAGTATGATGTCTCATCGAATAGAGATTGTCTTGGTGATAGCGATACAAGTGATGATCATCGATATGAGGTCTTGGCGACAAGGCGAAGTCTGAGTGATAGCTTTCTGAACTCAGTGTAACCTCTTGCCGATAGTGAGGACTCTTGGTGACAGCTACAATCAGGTTTTATGGCATTGGGGAGACACGGTTAGTGTCTCACTAACATGCGAATACAGGTTGAACACCTCTGACCGATTGGGAGACCATCCTATGTGGTGTTTCTTTGACCAATCAGAGAAGCCAAATGTGAACTGCTAGCAGTTGGACTATTGCGGTCGTTACTAAGAGGAAGCTCAATAGATAGGGGCATCATGCTTATACTCAGAGATTGAAGATTGTGATCTGTTGGATGGTTCGATGGTTGTATGAATAGTTGGATGATCAGTTCGATGAGTGATCAGTGAATGTAATTCTGAGTGTTGAATATTCTATAACAAGGTTGATCATTGTGAATGTTGTTGTAAACTAACATCAGAGAGAGTGAAGCCCGTACTCTGTATGTAATTTTTTTTACTGTAATACAAAGGGGTTTTTCTTGGTGTGGTGGGTTTTTTCTCCCGTAAGGGTTTTCCCACATAAATCTGGTGTTCATGTGTTTATGTTCAATTCTTTGTTTCTGTTATTGCTTTCAAGTGTATCTTAGTTGGACTGTAATTGAAAATTTAAATGTATCTCTACATTCTTCCCTAAGGTTTTGACATTAGGAGAGTTGTTTCTGCACTTAGCTTTCCTTACAAATATGACAAGAGATACACTGATTGGTAAAATTTTTGCCTTTGAGTTGAGTGAATTTGGTGAATTTGTTCCCAAGACTGAATCAGCATTAAAGGCTACTGTATCGAAAAGAAAAAAGTAAAGATATGATCCAGGAGAGTGTTCTAGAAAGTCATCCAAGTATGATGAAGAATTGAAACAACTTGAAGATGAAGAAAGAGAGGTAGAAGAATTGGAAGCAATGATTGTTAAGAAAGAAGGTAGAGGACAAGGTAAGTATAAAGCATTGTTGCCAATTAAATGTTTTTCTTGTAGTAAAATAGGTCATTTTGCGTCAAGGTGTCCTGAAAGAGTTCCTAGATCTAAACCTTACAAATCTAGATTTCAAAAGAAATGTTACTATGCTAAAGAAGGAGTGAATGATGAAGAGTCTGATAAAGACAATGGAAATGAGGATGAATGGGTGTTCCTTGCTATCAAGGAAAATGGTCTGGTGGCTTTTGAATCTGTTAAAGTTGAGAAAGCTCTTACAACCTGGATTGAAGAAAAATAGGAGTGGTTTATTGGTATTAGATGCTCACATCATATGACTAGTGACAAAATAAAATTTGTAGGTCTTGAGAAGTATGACGGTGGGGTTGTAATATTTGGAGATAACAATCTTGGTGTGATTTGTGGTAGAGGATCTATTTGTCTTGGTGGTAAGCATAACATTGATGGCATTATTTATGTTGAAGGCTTGAAGCACAACTTGTTGAGTGTTGGACAGATGGTGGACAAGCATTATGATCTTCAGTTCAAAGATGGAAGATGCAGGATACTTGGAAGATATGGAAAAGTAATTGCTTCAGGTAAACAAATAGAAGGTAATATTTTTCACATGAATGTTTCTAGTGAAATTTGTTTAATTGCTCAAGTAGATGAAAGCTGGTTTTGGCATAGGAGGCCGCCATGTGAATTTTGATAACATTATCAAAGTAAGTTCCACTCAAGCAGTAAGAGATCTACCTAAGCTAGTGAATCTTACTAACACAATTTGCAAGGAGTGTCAGATGGGAAAACATACTAGAGTTTCTTTTAGGTGCAAACAACATCATTCAAATGGATTACTAGAGCTAGTGCATACTGATCTATGTGGCCCCTCTTGAGTCAGAAGTATTCATGGAGAAAGGTACTTTATGTTGCTTATTGATGATTACTCTAGAATGATATGGGTTGCTTTCTTAAGAGAAAAATGTGAAGCATTAGAAAAGTTCAAAATTTTCAAGGCCATGGCAGAAAATGAGAAAGGTCTGAAAATAAAATGCTTAAGTTCAGACAAAAGTGGTGAGTTCACCTCTAGGGAGTTTAATTCTTTTTGTGAAGAGCATGGAATCAGAAGATAGTTATTTGCTCTCTGAACCCCTCAACATAATGGAGTTGCAGAGAGGAAGAACAAAACAATTTTGGATGTTGCTAGAATAATGATGATTGAAGGAAATGTGACTCACATCTATTGGAGTGAAGTTGTAAGCATTGTTGTGTACACTTTAAACCGGGTAAATGTCAATATTAATTTTGGTAAGACTCCTTTTGAACTATGGTTTGGTTATAAGCCTACTGTTAGATATTTCAAGATCTTTGGAATCAAGTGTTATATCAAGAGAGATGAGGATATAGGAAAGTTTGATGCAAGAAGCGATGAAGGAATCTTTCTAGGTTACTCTACTAAAAGCAAGGCCTATCGGTGCTATAATAGAAGACTGAGAAAAATAGTTGAGAGTGGAAATATCAGAGTTGATGAGGACTCCGCTAGATCCTCTAGATATTGTGGATATGATTCAGATGACCAGGAAGACATCACAAAGGGAAGAATTCTCAGACACAGAATCAACTTCAAATTGTGCCATATGTTCCAGTAAAACAACTTCCATTTGTTACGGCAAATCAAGGTAGTCAGGAAGTAGAGACAAGTGGAAGTGCAAAAGAAGGAACAGAAGAACCAGAAGTTTGAGAGAATCCTAAAAATCTAAGGTATGTAAAGCTAAATTATTCTAAAAATCAAATTATAGGAGACAAGAATAAAGGTATGCAAACTAGAAGAAAGATTGCAGAAGAATATTGCCTGATATCCAAGAATGAGCCTAAAGATGTCAATGAAGCTTGCAATGATGAACAATGGATGGAAGCTATGGAAGAAGAACTGATGCAGATTGAAAAGAATGATACATGGATACTTGTTCCCAGACCTAAAGACAAAAACATGATTGTTACTAAATGGGTCTTTCGGAATAAGTTGAATGAAAAAGGTGAAGTGGTCTTGAATAAAGCAAGACTGGTATGTAAAGGGTATTCACAAATGGAAGGTATTAATTATGAAGAAACCTTTTCCCCTATTGCCAGAATTGAAGCTATTAGATTATTTCTTGCTTATGCTGCATATAAGAACTATAAAGTCTATCAAATGGATGTAAAGTCATCTTTTCTGAATGGTGAGCTAGAAGAAGTATATACTGAATAGCCAGATGGATTTCAACTAACTGACAAGAAAGAAATGGTTTTCCAATTGAAGAAAGCTCTATATGGACTCAAGCAAGCCCCCAGATCCTAGTATGCTAGACTGGACAAATACTTAATAAATCTTGGATTCAATAAAGGTACTTCTGACAGAAACTTGTATTTCAAGTTGGATCATGACAAAGTTGATTATTGAGGTCTTTGTTGATGACATTATTTTTTGAGGAGATGATAATCTATGTATGAATTTTTCTGATAAAATGAAGAATGAATTTGAGATGAGTATCATTGGAGAGATAAATTTCTTTCTAGGATTACAAGTTACTCAATTAGACAAGGGAATTTTCATATCTTAGTCCAAATATGTGAAAGAACTACTGAAGAAGTTTGGCATGGAAGACTCAAAGCCTGTTGGTACTCCCATGGTGACCAGAAGCAAATTAACTGAGAATGATGATTCTCCTTAGGAAAATCAAATAAGATACAATTCAATGATTGGTGGATTGCTCTATTTAACTCAAACCAAACCAGAAATTATGAATGTTATATGTATGGTCGCTAGATTTTAGGCTGATCCAAAAGAATCTCATGTGACTAATGTAAAGAGAATTTTGAGATACCTAAAAGGAACAATTGATTTTGGACTTTGGTATCCTAAGGATGATGATCTTACTTTGAGTGCATATAGTCATGTATATTGGGTAGGAGATGTAGATGATAGGAAGAGTACTGGTGGTGGTGCCTTCTTCCTAGGGAAGAAGCTGGTGTCTTGGTTGAGAAAAAAGTAGAATTCCATTTCTATATCTATTACTGAGGAAGAGTATATTGCTGCTGCAAATAACTATACTCAAGTGATGTGGATGAAACAAATGTTGAAAGATATTAGAGTAGTATATGATGAACCTATTACCATATACTATGACAACTCAAGTGGAATTAACATATCAAAGAATCTGGTGCTACACTCTAAGATCAAGCATATATCAATCATGTTTCACTTCTTGAGGGAGAAAGTGAATGAGAAAGAAGTTAGACTAGAGTATGTTCCTACCAAAGAACAAGTTGCAAACATTTTCACTAAGTCATTGCTGAAGGATACTTTTGAGTATCTCAAAGGGATGCTAGGGGTGATTACCCCTCCTGATATGAACTAGAGATGCATTTATTTGCATCAATCCATGTGCTTCATAGATATTTCCTAATCTAGATTGATGTTTACATGGCTGCTACTCAGGGGGAGTAGTCAGATGTGCAGATATGTGGTTTAGAGCTTGTATGTGGGAAGGTAATTCTTATCTTTTCCATTGATTTCAAAGAGGGACAAGAGAAATGTAAAAAATCTTTTAGGGGGAGAAGAGCAATGTGAAAAATATTTTTAGGGGGAGAAGAGAAATTGAGGAGAAGAGTCAAAACCAAAGGGGGAGTAAGTGTAGCTGTGTTGATGTTGTTTTTCACATCATGTGTTTCCATCAATTCCAAAGGGGGAGATTGCTGGATGTTGTGGTTGTGTTGTTGATATGTGGTTGTCATTGATGTCAACACTATTAGCATTGTTATATTGAAGGTTGTATATGTCGAGGATATTGAGAAAATTGTTAAAGGAAGAGTTGTAGATTGCCAGTGGAACAATCAAGGTCATGAAGGTTTTTTGTTTTGTACATTGAAGACCAATTGTTGTGGACTAAAGGATTTATTTCTGAGAGTATCTATATCATCTACCAAAATTTTTAGACGTACACCTGAAGATTTGATCATGCTATGAACAATTGTGTTCTGACAGTATTTTTGTGGGTTTTGTCAATGTTCTTGATTGAAGTTTATGTGATTTTGATAATTTATATTACTGCAAATGATTCTCTATTAGTTCTTGTTTTTTGTGGATGCTTCTATATCATTCTCTATTCTTTTTGTAAGTCTGTGTTGATCGGTGTGCTGGTGGTCAAATATTTTTCTCAGTATGTTCGACTTTTCATGTTCTTGGCTGAAATGATGGTTGTAATGTGTTGTGGATGCTTGAAGATTAAAATTTGTATGTTTGGTGCACTCAAAGATATTGTTTTGGGTCTCATCATAGTATTAGGCAATGGTGTTTGATTCGCATTAAAATTTATTTGTAAATTTGGGCCAACATTGTAAATATGTTATATATTTCTAACCGACTAAGTTGTTGATGTATTTCATTTTGTGGATATGTAAGAGTGATTGTTTGAGCGAAGCTAGTGGAAGAAAAGATAGAGAAGAGAAAGTGTGTGAATAATGATCTATTCATTCGATTGCAGAGCAGAGTGAGAAGAAGGTTGAACGAAGTGTGAAGAAGGTTTTATGTGCTTAACTGGAACTATAATCAGGTTTGTGTAGAAGTTATTTTCTCAGTTCATACCCTACGGATCTAATTCGTATTGCTTTGTATTTTTTGGGCAGTGAGCTCTTTTGTATTTGAGTAGTGATCTCTAGGTAGTGTGCCTGAATGCATGTGCATTCCCATTATTTTTCATTATACTTTTAATAGGGTATAATATTATGGACTAACATCCACCATGGCTTTTCTCCTAATAGGGTTTCCACATAAAAAAACTTGGTGTTCTTTGTGTTTCCGATGTTTTGATTGTTTATGGCTTATTTTTCATTCATTAGTTCTAAGATTAAGTTAAGTCTACAAAGTTTAATATTTTGTGACAACTGATTCACCCCCCTCTCAGTTTTTTGTCCTTGTTTTTCCAACAAGGTAAACATAGGGGCGTATCTTAATTATTTGTGTGTTCTTGTCTTCTCGTTTGTTCCATGTAGTACCCACCAATATCCCTATGGTATTGTGTTACGCTAAGGCATCCTTTGTGCTTGTGGTTATTCCAGCATCAGGCCCAACCAAAGCCATTACAACTTTGGGGTTTTGGGATAGCCTTTTTGTTTATTATGTTTGTCTTATGCATTGGATACTAATATGCCTTGGTTTTTCATACCTTTGCATATCGTGTCCTATGCTATAGTAAAAATTAGTGCTCCTAATATGGTTTTATCCCCATCCATTCTCTCCCTAGCCTATAGTTAGTCATTTTTGGTTGTGCAAATGTTATATCCCCTACACATTATTCCTATTAGAATTACTACGGTTTTGACAGGTGCACTATCACACCCATACTCATCCATATTACTATGCATTTTCATTGTCATCCAAGTTCATTTCACTCCATGACTCAAATTCATCATTGCATTTTCATTTTATCATTATCCATTGCATTATCATTTTCATAGTCATCTTAAGTTTTTTATATCAATATAGATTTGTTAGTCTAAGAATCTTATGTTCATTTCATTATCCATTGCATTATCATTTTCATAATCATCTTAAGTTGTTTAGATTAATATAGATCTATTAGTCTAAGTATCTTAAGTTCATTTCATTATCCATTGCATTATCATTTTCATAATCCTCTTAAGTTGTTTAGATTAATATAAATCTGGTAGTCTAAGCATCTTAAGTTCATTTCATTATCCATTGCATTATCATTTTCATGATCATCTTAAGTTGTTTAGATTAATCTAGATTGGTTATTCTAAGCATCTTAAGTTCATTCCATTCCATTACCATTATCATCTTAAGTTGTTTATATTAATATAGATTTGTTATTCTAAGCATTTTAAATGAATTTTCATTATCATTTTATGTTGTTTAGATTATTATTTTAAACATATTAGTTCATTTCACCACATACCTTGCATTACATTACATTTATCACACCCATCCATAACATGACGACATATGCATATTACATCCATTACATATTTCCATCTCATATTATACATGCATTATTAACCTTGATAATACAATGATCTATACATTATTCATCATCCATGCATAATTCGTCATTATATCATATCTCATACACATACATCACAACTCAAAATAAAATCACCACCTACATCACACACCATTAGTATCACATCCATAGCATATACATAAAATCATAAATCATATATCACATCCTACATCACAAGGCATTAGACATAATCCATTTCATCCATATCATCAACATAGGCATAAACCATAATCATCATTATGCATACATCACAATCATAACCATACACATGAGCATAATAAAGATCCACCACATCATAATAATCACATAGTATTGCATCAATTTCCATCACATAGCATATATATATATCCAAAATAAAGTGTCCATCACATAGTCTATCACATGTCCATCATAGTCCATAATAAAAGATCATCAATGTTTAAGAAAATCCATAATAACAATCCATCAAATAAAGGTACATGTGCAAAGCTCTAATCAAATACAGAGACTACATCTAACACATCATGGTGTCTTGCATCAATAAAGAATAAAGAGTGAATGAATAAAATATCTACTATCCACTATATGAAAGAATCTGTAACTTTTGCATGTATGTACAAATCCATGCACCCTACACCTGTCAAAATATGAATCTTGTATCCCCTCTCTATCTATCCAATACTCCTAGTATCTAACCTCTATGGGGATTATGGCACTGAACCTCAGCCACGGGGAGGTGTCTCACAATAGTCGTTGTATCCTTGAGTGTGGGTGGTAGCTGATTGGGAGGGCACTAGCATATGGGTCACTGCTCTAATGTATGGAGGTACTCTCCATACTCTCCATCCTGGGTCAAGTACCTCCTTGAACTAGGTGCTCATATAATATTTGGCATCTGTCCTGGCATTAGCCTCTACTACCACCTATTCCCTTGCTATGTCCCACTCTATACGTTATCGGTCTCTCTGTTGTGTGATGCTCCTCCTCTCCTACTCTCACACCTCCTGAGCCAATCTCATCTGCTCTACCTATCCCTCCAGTTGTGACATCCTACTACAGTCCTCATCTCTCTCCCCCTATAGTGTATTAACCCATGCCTTCGTTGCCTCCACCCTCTAAAGTAATAACCTTGCATCCCTGGCACTAGCCTTTACGGTCTCTTCCCTCTCCTGCATCTCCTCCAACCCCCCTTGCAACTCCCCTACCAATCTCTGCAGATCATCCCTCTCCATCTGTGTCTCCAATAATCTCCTCCCTACCTCTTTTTCTAGCTCTCCAAATGATCTATCTCCATCTCGCCCTACATTTTGTAGCCATTGCACCTCCCCCTATAGTCGTTGCACCTCGCCCTATAACCTCCCCACCTTTGTCTGTAGTCTATCTCTATCAGCCTCTGACTCTCATAACTTGTGCTCTATTATCCCTAGCTGAGCCAGGACTCCTGTGAGCAACACCATTGGGTCCTTTGGTGGTGGTGGCATGTATGGTTCCATGGCTAATGGGTGTAGTACTGGGGCATCCACATCCATCACTTGCTTCTCCCCTTGCCTCCTGCATCTCCACATCTCCATCTCTCCTTTACCTTACAACCCTCCTCCTCCTCTACGGCCTCACCAAATCCCACTCATCATCCAATCCAAACCTCAATGTACCTATGATCAACTCTATAGTAGTCATCCTCCTTGACCTACTTGGGCCCACCATGCTAAGTACCACACAGTAGTGCTTGCATTAGTCGGTCCTCCCCTCCATGGAAACACTGTCATTGGGACTACATCCCACATCTGGCAGGAAAACTCTATTGTGACCTGCTCCCGCCATATGGCCTTGGACTCGTGACTCACTTGTCTGACCATCTATGGCCCTATCAGAATGTCCTGCTATACCTCATAATACCAAGTAACCATGTCTAACCTATGTAGCTCTATAATGAATGGGTCTCAGCCTATCAGATAACACTGTGAGAACAAGTATCCCCTTAATTTACTATCATCCTCCCTCCATCCTGGAAATGCCACCCCATGTATTGTCTCAAGGTCATATCCTCCCCCACTATTCCATCCAGTCTCCACTGCCACTCCTTCAAGCTCCCTACCTCCTGATAATGCAATCTCCATCCATACTCTAATCCACACCAATACGCTTATGGCAGTGTCTCATCCTGAGTCCCGACAATCAATATGTTTGGCCTCACTACCCGAATACGCTCCTAGACCAAGACCATAAGCAGTGTCACATGTGTAATGCTAAGGTCCCACCTATACCATACCACATGCATGTCTCAGTATAACTATACCAACACACATGATCCCCATGCAAAAATTCCCCCTTGCCTCTCCACTATATTTATAACCACCTCAATCATCTTGAGGCTAAAAAGATGTCCACTCCTATCTGTAAGGAGGATCCTATTGATGAGTTTGTTGAGATATAAGGGTAATGCTACCATCCCAATCCACAAGCACGCATCGATATCCAACCCATTCCTTCATATGGGAAGTTCAATTGGTCCAAACACTTCATGTACACTCCTATCAATTGATCACTGATGTGTTCCACTGATCACATGTCCACAAAACAAAAATCTCAAGATCCTCTAGACATCGTCAAGAGTCGCTGTCATCTCCCTTATCAGGGGATGGAATGTAGATGTCTCTGAGCTCCATTGCTCCATCAGTGCTATGAGTAGGGGTTTTTTTGCTCTAATGTTGGGACATCCCAACATATGTAGTAGTCTGGACTGGTCTGATGCCACGTGATCCACTGTGGTTATTGCTTTCAAAGTCACATCTAACATAGCCAAATGCATCTCCTATGTCCTTAGAGTCTCAAAACTATGTATCTATGCAAACCATTTTGTCAGGTTTTCTAACACTTCATTGCTATTTTCTACCTTTTTCATCCCTACCCCCATTTGGTGAATTCACCTCTGTGTGAGGCAAGTTCACCCATTCCCTTTTTCCAACACGTTCACCGATCCAACATATGCATTCACCCCTTTGTCTTCCTTTCATGGTTTCACCTATTTTTCAAGTGCGCCTTCCCCTTTCTTGTTCGGGCATGGATTTTCCCATCTTTTCCTTAGAGGTGAACTCACATTCACCCCTTTTCCCCATGGTTGAATTCACAACAACCCCTGTGTCTTTTCTTTTTGAGTGGAAAATTCACATTTGCTCTTTTTCCTAAGGGGTGGATTCACATCCACCTATTCCCCTTTTGGGCACGTTCACATTCTCCCCCTCGTCACTCTCTCTCTCTCTCTTTCATCTAATCATGCTCTACCAAGTGTGCAAATGAAGATTAGGTGAATAGTAAATTTTTAAATTTACTATTTATAATTTTCATTTTTGACCCTATTTAGCCTTTTAATTTTTGGGTAATTTTAACCTTTTATTAATTCATTTACCCCTTTTTCTTCTAAGGGCTTCAATTCACAACCCGTTCGCTAGTTTTCCTTCATTCAAAAGCGATTCTTCATTGTTTTTCATGCTCTATCATGTGGTTCCCTTTGTTTCTTCATATCAAGAAGTCAGCTAGGGCCCCTATTCTTCCCCATACACCCTCTTGAAGGGGCATAACCTACAATATTTTTTCATTCCTCCTTGTCTATTCTACTATGATATTGAGGCATCATCTAACACTCTTTTATTTTATCGAGTCATTTTTTTTTATATTTTCTTTGAAAAACTGTTATTTTAACATTATTTTGAAGAGGAGAAAAATGTAGACACCTAAATTTGACCGCTCCCATATGATCAAATTCACCTTCGCATTCCTCTGTCCTGCATCCCTAAGCCATATTAATTAAATAATTTATTATTTGATTACTATTTCACCTTATTCCAATGTCTCCTAAGGTATTTGATTAATCAATTAAGTACCTTACCCCATTCATCTCTAAATTAAATAAATACCCCAATTTATTCAATTTAGTCACTTCACCCAAATGAATTAAATCAATTTTTAATTCATCTTTTTCTCTCTCCTCATGTCACATCCTCCATAATCATCTTTAATCCTAATTAATCTAATTAATCTATGATTAAGATGTGCACACCCCTAATCATCATTAGGGTCACATCCTCCATAACCTCCCACTTGCCTCTAATCCTTCATTAGCTCATCTAATTATGCATTTGTGCAACCTTAATCACTGATTATGATAACCTAATATTCATGCCATTTATGGAATGTGTCCTTAGTCAACTTATATTAAATGCTTTCTCCTTTTGGAGAAGGCATCGTCTTCCTCATGTGAATTTAAAATTCACATTTATTCATCCTATGCATTTTGAGGAATTTTTAATTCCTTCTCCCATCCCCATGAGGATTTGTGAGGAATTTTTAATTCCTCACATGTCCTATCAAGCTACATGTGGAAAAATACCTCCTTTATGAGGAGATCTTGTCCATTCCCAAGGTACATCATAGTACCTCCACATCATCTCCACCTCACCTCTCCTTGGCCAACTTAGCTGACACATGTCAGTATGTGAGGACTTGTGAGTTATCAACTCACCCTATCCCTTGATTCTCTCCACCATGGATGCATCTCAGCCATCCATTGCTTTATAGGCACTTCCCCTAAAATTGGAGGATTTTCCCTCATTTTGGCATCACTTAATCCACACTCAAGTATTCAATCTTGCACACACTTAGCCATTTTCAAGCCATCAAGCATACCTCCATTATTGCAGCCACTAAATCCTTCATATTGAATCTATCCCACTACCCACATCCACCATTTCAATCCTCATCCTCTTAGCTTCATTTTGCACTAGGTTACATGCCATTTTGTCCAAGAAGGAGCACACAATCAAGCATCAAAAAGGGCCAACCAAACTCATCAATTCAAGCAAGGTAAAAGGTTCCATTTTCTTTGTATTTTGTTTGAATTTACCTTTGGCCAATCTTGAGTGTTTGTTAGCGTTTTCCTCTTTTTCATTTAGTTTTGCATCTTTAAAGTAGGAAAATCACTTGCACACAAGAAGGATAGAGGAACTAGCTTTCCTTTAGGTGAGATCAAAACTACACCTTCTCTCAAGCTAGCTTGACATATCGATCCATCAAAATACATCTCCCATATAGGCTCATGGTCATTTGTGAAAAGGTATTCATCTAGAAATAAATCCATATTAGGAAAGGAGTATGATGAGGGAGCTTCTACCAATTGGTCAACAATAAATTGGCCCTTAATTTCCTTCTAGGGTACAAACATGATGTCAAACTTAGAGAGAAACTTTACCCATTTTTCTAACCTTCCCAAGAGATTAGTTCTAGTAAATAGATGCTTTAGAATATCATGTTTTACAATGACATAATTTTCAATATGAAGAAGATAACTTCGTAACTTTTGTGATGCAAAGACAAAAGAAAGATATTTTTTCTCCATGGTGGAATAATAAGTTTCATAATCAACAAGAATATAGCTAATATAGTAGAACACTATTTCCTTACCATCATCATCATGTTGGGCCAACAAAGCTACTAAGGCATGAAGTGATGCAAAGATATAAAGAAAAAATGGTCTATCTTGCATAGTCAACATTAAGATAGGAGAATTGGCCAAATAAATCTTCACTAACTCAAAATATTTTTCACACTCATCATCCCATTGGAAGCAGACATGTTTCTTCAAAAATCATGTGAAGGGAAAGGTATGATCAACCAATTGAGAAAAAAATTTACAAATTGCTTGAATCTTCCCTTGCAAACTACGTAATTGAGATATTTTTCAAGGTGGAGGAATGCAAAAAATTGCATCAATCTTATTTGTATCGACTTCAATTCCATGGTGAGAAATAAAAAATCCTAAAATATTTTCTACATCAACACCAAAGAAATACTTAAGAGGATTTAGCCTCACCTTATGGAATCAAAGCCTTTCAAAATAAGACAAAGAATTTCTACGTGATCTTGATGAGCTATAGACTTAGCCAAGATATCATCAACGTAATCTTCTAGAATTTTGTGAATGAAATTATGAAAGATTAGGGTCATCACCCATTGGTTATCTATTCCTACATTATTTAACCCAAATGGCATGACCACATAATAGAAAGTACCCCAAGGGGTAGTGAAGGTTGTCTTATATTGATTTTTTTGGTTAATATAAATCTAATTATAGCTCGAGAAGCCATCCATGAAGGACAACAAGGAATGGCCTACAGTCAAGTCAATAATCATATTGATATTAGGTAACAAAAAATAATCCTTAAGAGGACTTATTGAGGTCATTAAATTCAATACAAATATGAATACAACCATTAGTCTTGTTGATAGCAATGATATTCAATATCCAAGGTGAATAGTCAATAGTATAGATAAAGCCTTCTTTTAAGAGCTTCTTTATCTCAATCTTAACTAATAATGCAATCTTGGAATTCATATTTTAGATTTTTTCTTAATGAGCTTAGCATTGGGACATAGAACAATATTATGAAACACTACCATCTCATCAATATTGGGCATGTCCTCATATGACCAAGTGAAGATGTCAAGATGAGAATGTAACAAGTCAGAATATTGTTTAAACTCTTCTAAAGAAAGGAATTTTTTATTTTAATCACCTTTTCAAAATATTTAGGATCCATGAAAATTTTGGTAGTGTCCCTTTTAAAGATAGAACTAAAATATTTAGGATAGGGAATAGGAACATCATCATCCACCTTAGGTAAAGGAGCCTCCTCATCCATACTCGAAATGGATTATGCAAAGTACACTTATTTATGCAAGTAATATGGGAATCGCCATTTATGGTGGTAAGAAGGCAGAAGAGAATAGACACCTATTAATTATTCTAGCACTTCCTTCAAGGAGAAAAATCTAGAGGAACTTTATTAGATTCTATTTTACTCTCAAGCAATTTGGGATGAACTAGATTAAGAGGTTCAACATAAATCATGTTGAAGCTCCATCATGGTTTTCACCTAGACTATTCAAGAGAGTAACCAAGCCCTAAGTTATGCTTACAAGGTATAAATTGTATAGGGACTTGAATGCATTGTTCATTGCACCCAAAAAATTTACATTCATAGCCATATTTAGAAAGAAGTTTATAACCAAGACCGTAATGTGTTTGTAAATCATGAGAAGGAGGTGGATCAATATAGAGAGCATCACCCAACTAGTGAGTATCATACTAATCCATGGGATCACAATCATCCTTCTTCATGACATTACAATAATTAGCCTTCTCAACAGAAACCTAATTATCTTCCTCATTAGGGGTACAATCATTTTCCTTGATGAGACCCTGACTGCTTTTCCCTATAGGAGGACAATCAATTTTCTTAACAAAGGTATATGAAAATTTTGGAAGGCCAAGATGGATAGGATCAAATTTTTATTCTTTGATTGAAGAAGTCAAAAAAATTCAAGTACCCCCAATCATCACCAAGATATTCATTTGATTCTAAAGAAGAGGAAGAAAGGGAAGACTTAGGATTCTTCACTTTGGGTCGATCTTCTTTAGGGAAATTTATCTCTAGAGTGGACTTTGAAATAGGAATTATTGAAGAGCATTCCAATGCATCAAAATATAATGATGAAATACAATTTTTAAGAGTATAAAAAACCAAGGCTTAACCACCAACTGCCATCTCACAAAGATGAACAACATCAAGGTTAGCCTCAATCATGATCACTTTATTATATGCAATAAATTTTATATAATGATGCAAGGTAGAAGTCACAACTCCCAAATCATGAATCCAAGGTCTTCCTAAGATAATATTATAAGGTAAAGGACCAGAAATTACATAAACCAAGGTGGGTACAATAATAGGTTCCAACCTCAAAGGTACGAATATCGTACCTAGGGCTTGATGACCTAAATTATCAAATCCATGAATATACAAAGAATAAGAAGCTAAAGAAGAAGAATCAATTTTAATCTTAGGTAATAAGTCTATGTTGCATAAATTGAGAGTCAAACCAATGTTAATGGGAGCATGTCTAATATCAATGTGAATAATATTAACTATAATCATTAGAGGGTGTTCTTGCTTCTGTACTTCTAAGGGAGAGAGTTCTTGTAGATAAAACATAATATTCAGCCAATCCACATAAATATGAGCCATCAAAAAATTAACATATTTCATCCTAGCAGAAGAATGAAAGAGGATCTTTTTAAAGGCTTCCTGAAGCATATCTTGATAAATCAAGGCAGGCTAAACCAAATCCCATAGTGAGATCTTGGCTAGAGTAATAATTTTTTATTCTAAAAGATCATAATCACTAGGTGCTTTAGCTATAGGTTTAGGTGTTGAAGGAAAACTTGGTTGAGAAGGTGGTAAAGAAGTAGGAACAGAAGATGGTTAACTCACATTTTTCTAATTTCTTCTAGTGTTATATGTATTTCCTACGATTATAAGAATCTATAGCTTTTAAAAATATTGTGTAAAGGCCTAATGAGTATTTAGAGATTGGCACCCCAAAAATAGAATGAATCCTCTTAGGAGAGGTACTAGCTATATTAAAGTAAATAATGGGTCTCTTAGGCCTTTGAGGAGCCCCAGAGATAGTCACTACATTTACAGACTCTTCAACTTGCAAAGAGGAAGTTGATGGTTGTTATGAAGAAGTTTGTTTGAGGGATCTACAAAAAGGAGAGTATTCCTCTAAGAAATAATCCAGGGCATCATCTAGCATATCAAAATGATCCTTAGAGAAAGCATTATCATAAACATTAAAGCATTGTACAAAAATATCTGACATGATTTACGATCATGTCAAGTTCACCAAAATGTGGAGGGGATTCGCTACTCCCAAGTCCCAAGATGAATAGGGTCTAGAGGTAGAAAATTTCCCTCAGTCACCTCAAGACTAATTGAAAGGATCAAGATTAAAGAGATTGAAAAAACATACTAGAAGTAGAGCTTTTAGAATGATCACAAATAAAGGACCTTGGGGACTAAAAGAGAAGATTGCAAAGATTTCTCAAACAAGAGGATAATCTATCATCCAAAGGAAATTTACATGAGTGGGATGATAATGCATCACACTATTATCTCAAGGACTTGCTAGTTTGTCATACGAATAGAGATCTAAACTCTAGCATGAAACTCAAAGAATCTACTGACTTTTCAAAAGTTTATGTCTATTTAATCTACTAATTTGATAGATAGAAAGAATATGAGTAAATGACAAGGAGGGAAAAATATTAACTTATAAGAGATCCTACACTTCGAAGCCTCCCATAAAGCTTCACATGAGTAATCTCCACACAAGGTGAACAAGGAAAAATATTGGGGCTGTTCTGGGGCTTGCCTCAGTCAAACTCGTGTTTTAGTGTTCCCACCTCCATGGATAGCCAGATAGATAGAGTATAAAAGACACAAACTAAAGTATACATAAGAGTGATAAAATTAAACTCCGCAATGGATAAATTGTGTCACAAAATGGAAACAATAGTGATTAAATAATCACTATGGAGAAGAACCAATATCATGAAATAGAGACATAATAAATATCTTAGCAAATAGACAAGAGACAAAGAGAGTAATACAAATGGTTTGTGGCTCCCTCTTGGCTTGATAAAGGTGATGTTGAGTGCTTGCAAGAGATATTTGGTTATTGGTGAGACTTTAAGATGACATAGCTTCATTGAAGAATCACAATGTAGAAGAGAGAAGCAATTTTGAGTGAGAGAGTGGGAATGCTTGTAAATCATAGTGAAAAAGGAATTTTTGTGTAGCTGCATGGGTGGGAATAGCCATTACAACCAGAATTTTTCCATGATGACACATGTTATGGGTAGAGGCTTCCAATATTCCTCACATGTGAACTCACCAAGCTCAGGGACACTAGCACACCATGCATATGTTTGCATTCATGTAGGCATCCAACACATTAATTTACAAGAAATGAGGTGGAATATTGTTGTTGCTTCATCATTGGTCGTTATAGATTTGAAATCACAAAATTTTGACTCATAAGGTTCTTGTCATAAATATGGTTAGGTTCCATAAATGTGGGGGGAGGGGGGGCAAGTGCAAAAATGCAAAATTTCCACAAAGTGCAATTTTAAAATAATACAAAATTATTTGATCCTCTTGAAGGGAAGAAGAAAGATAGTAAATGTATTTGGTATACTTGGTGTAATAATCATAGTGATAGTAAGAGAGTCTATTGCAAATTGGATAGATTTTATGCTCAAGAGGATACATTTTATTTTGATAATAGGAAAGACTCCAATTGTGTCCAAGTGGAGCCTAGAACTCTATCTAACCAATATCCTATTGAAACAAGGATAATTATTAAATCCAGTGGATTTAAATTTGACTCAAAGAGAAACAATTTATACAAGCTTAATATTGAACTTTTAAAATACCTAGATTGTTTGGATGGCATTACAATTATGATGCATATTAATAAGTTGTTTATCCCTAAGGGGTCATCCAAAGAGTATTGGGATGGGTTGGTCTCTAATTTTAAGGTCTTACTAAGTACTATTGGGAAGAAGGTTGCAATATAGAGTAGAAGATTGGAATGCTCTTTGCAAGATAAATTATTGAATGTAGAGTCTAAGGTTTAGAAAGATATGAACAATGAGGTCCTTGTGCAATAATTAAGGATATCAAACATAAGCTTAAAAAGTAGATAAAGAAAGTACAGGGGATAAAATTAGAGCTAAGATGAATTGGATCAAATATGGAGATAAAGGAACCAAATATTTCTTTAATATATTGAGAGCAAAACATGCTTTAGAATCTATTGGACACATCATGAAAAAATGGTTATTGGTTTCATGAAACTAGAGATATTAAGAATATTTTTTTTGAAATCTACATGAAACTCTTCACTACTAAGGATAAAGCCACTAGATGCACCCTTTCTTAGAATCTATGTAAAAATATAATACCAAAGAATATATTTGAAGAGATGGTTGTGGATCTTGAAAAAAATAATCACTAAAAAGGAAATATCTAATACAATCTTGTCATTTTAGAATGGGAAATCACCTGGAGCTAATAGTTTTCCAATTGAATTTTAAAAATATAATATGGAATAGGTAGTGGATGATTTGTATGAGGTATATCAAGAATCTATTGAAAAAAGATATGTGGGTAATAATATCAACATATACATTATAAAACTTCTTCGAAAGGATGGGGATAAAAGCAACATTTATAACTAGAGACCTGTTACTCTCCTAAATGTGTCCTATAAAATATTTTCTAAATTTACTTCTTTGATATTGACATAGATCCTTCCTATAATCATCATTGATGCCCAAACTATGTTCATTAAAGGTAGATACATATTAGATAATTTGATTACTAGTTAAAAATATTTGGACTTGGCTAAAAGAGATAATCAGAATGTTGGGATTCTACTACTAGATTTTGAAAAATAATATGATAGAGTTGAACAGTCCTTTGTGTTTTCTATTATAGAAACAATTAGTTTACTTGAAGGGTTTTCCACAATGGTTAAAGTGTTGTTTAAAGATGTTACGCTTAGGTGGAAGTTAATGGCTCTCCTTTTGATCCATTCCTTTTAGGTAGATCAATCAAGAAAGGATTTCTATTGGCTCTAGATTTATTTTTCATTATCTTTGAAGCTTTTTTATATCCTAATGACATATTTGATTGGCCCTTGTAGACACCGAAAAAATTGTCTCGAGCTTGTAAGAAACATTTAATCATTAATACACCTTCTTCCTAGCATAATTAAATAATTTTAATTATTTAATTATCCCCTAATGTCAAAATTCTTCTATTAATAAATAATTCTTAAATATTTAATTAATTCACTTTATCCTTATTCTTCACTTTATCCTTATTCCTCTATAATTAAATAATTTTTTAAATTATTTAATTATTCATTAGTTTTTTCCCTCCATAACTAAATAAATTATATTTATTTAATTATTTTACTATTTTCCTATCCCTTATAATTAAATAATGGTTTTTATTATTTAATTATTCCTCATTTTCATCCACTCTTTATTAAATAATTATTTTGATTATTTAATATTTAGCATTCCACCTCTTCTTCTATAATTAAATAATAATTTTTATTATTTAATTATTCATGTCACCATTCCTTAAATTAAATAATTGTTTTAATTATTTAATTTACATTTTTCTAGTGAAGCCCCATCTCTTATTCCAATTTCTTGGATCGCAGTCCCTTCTTCCTATCCTTATATCTTTTCCTCTCAATTAATCTCATCCATGATCACCATATATCATCTCTCAATCCTAGCCCTTAATTTGAATGAGATTTCTATATATGCAAGCCATCATTCTCATTTTAAGAACAACCACAATCTTCAATATTTTTCTAACTTGAGATCTAGAGCTATCTTGCATCAACATCAAGCTAGTGAGTACATTTCATACAACAAATCTAAGAACAAACAAAGAACAATGCAAAAGAGAAATGGAGGTGAATCAACTATGGCATGGAATTGATGTTTATTGCTTTATTATTGTGATTTCTATTGTCATTTGTGCTTCATTGTTAGATTAAGCTTTTCATAGCTTGGGTTAGATAGTTTTTTGGTCTCTATTATTGATTCATGCTTATTCCCGAAATTCTAACCCCAATCTATATCCCTAAATTACATGATGTTTTCCTTCTTGATAGTTCCTCTTTGCTTAATTTCTAGTTTGTAGATGGCATTGCTTTATTCCTAGTATTGATTAAAAGTGATATGGATAATATTGTGGCTATAATAAATATCTTCAAGCCTTTGGTTCTAAAATATTAGAAGCTAAATCTATGTTGTTGAGCTTGGAAGTTGAAACCTTGCTTGATTTGTAAAATTTATTTGGAAATATGGTGGGATTGATAAGATTGTTTGATACCTGGGTATTCCATGTTTAAGGTTCATATTATAGGTTAGGATTGTAGGGACAATGTTACATGGTATAAAATTATGTGTGAGTTTTTCAAAGGTCTAAATGTTTTTTTTCTAATTTATTTTGGTCTATTCTTTCTACTGAAATTTTATGGTTTATTTGGAAAAGGAGGAATAAGAACTTGTACCAAGGAAAGAGGAGAGTCCTTACTAGTCTAAAAGTAGACTCACTTATATATTGATTGTTGAACATGTGAGTATGAATTTGAAGCTTCTAGAAAAGAGCTTCCTAAAGATCTTGTTTGAAGGAGCTACTCCACTCTTCAAGAAAGAAATTTAAGAGGATAATTATTAGCCTCAATACCTAAGGAAATTTGATGACAAATTTCAAAATGAATATTTGAAGTTTTAAAAAAAAATTGTAAACTTTTTCAATATGAACTTCATAGAGATGTAACTATTAGAGTCTTGGAAGTTACCCATCAAAAATTTGATAACAACAGTTGGTAACATATTTCCCCTTCCATTAGAGCTATTCCTAATGTTGATTCATTTAAGCTAGTAATAATTATGCCATCAATAAGGAACAAAAAAATGATAAGTAATACTACTGTTAGCAGAGTTGGATTCAAACTTCATCCTTTTTGTGTAACTATGAAATGATGCACATATGATATATTTTTGTTAATATTTTTTCTATAGCCTAGTTGGGGATTTTACTTTCTAACGTGACTACCCTGGTCACATATATATTGTAACCAAATTCTTTTTCTTTTACTAATCAAATTTCAATTATTATTAATTTTTGGAAAACTTTACTTTAGATTTGATTGGTGTTTGGACCTACCCTTTTGTTTTATTAATCTACATTTATTATGATTTAGAATCTCATTATTCCATACCTATTAGATGCTACAATCTAACCCTTCTAATTTGGGTTTTAATTTTATATCCAATTATTTTATATTATTCATATATTATTCTCATGATGATGACATAGACAACTATTATATTCCTGTTATGATCACTCGTATCATAATATGCCTAGGGTTCCTCAGTAGGGGTACTCTTTTTGTAATTACTATATGTTTTCTTAACTTAATTAGTTTTTTCACTATGATATTTATGGGCAGGTGCATGAAGTTAGGTACCAATTTTCTAGCCACTTATGAAATTTTTAAAAAACGTGAGCGCATTATAACGTGTACGCATTATTTCACGTTAAAAACAAAGAAAAAAGTGAAATTATTTGCCTTGGAATACCAACCCAAAGGCTTGGAGGGCATTCCCAACAAGGCCAGAGACGTGTTTTTGCAAATTCTACAATTTTTCACATAATCGGGTCTGTGCTCACCATCAAGATTGCATCTAGTTCAATATTGACAAAATTGAAAACATGGGTAATGTTAGGTTCTCTCTTAGCTATCTAACGATGTAATTCTTTTCACTTTTCGACAATGTTAAGCCTTTCATCCATAATTTATTTTGTTTGTATGTCTGTTTTTTGCCAAAAAGCAGTGTTTAGTTTTTTTTTTATATAAATTAACTATTCATCAAAATTTCAAATAAATTACATTTTTAGAAACTAGACTCCATTCTACAATTTTTTTTTTTAAAAGAATAAAAAAATCAATTATTTTCAAAAATTTGTAGGGGGGGCACCGCCAAAATTCTTCTTTTCAAGAAGTGCCCACTTAGAAAATTAGTAAAAAATCAAATATTCATTAAAAATGATCAAAAAAATTGTGCACCAACTAGATGCTATTAGCTAACTTCTGACCGTAGTGATTTTAAAAATACTACAAAAAAGTTCACCGTGCTTAGGTCGTACAAGAGTTGCTATGTTATGTTTTTCTGACAAAAACAACACCAATTTCTGTACATCCCTCTTTTGAACCCTCTTAATCTTAACCATTTTCAAAATAAATTAGTAGTTTAGAAAGTAGACTCAGAGCACTTCGATCCTTGTTTTTGTTCCATCTCAAAATTTTGAGTGTAACTATCCTCAATTTCACGTCCAAGGTCAGTATTTCCTGATTTCAGAAAAAAAGTGGCCAATTAAGCCCCCTTTTTGGGAACCATCTTGGTGCACTTACCCTTACATGTGTGCATATACTTTCATATATAACCTCAATTTTTATGATGTTAAATCTATTACATCGTATTTATCATCTCATGCTTCTTCATTCTATCATATGTGTTGTGTGGTCTCACAAGAAACCTCAAGTATGTAAGGCTTGGGAACCCAAGAAAAATTAATGCTTATGGCAGATGTTGGTTGGAAAAGGATCACCGAAAGTCAAGGTTAAAGTGAAAGTCTTGGAAGTAATTCATGAATTTAAGTGTACCGAGTGTAAATTTTATCGGATACTAGGTACCAAAAGTCCAGATTGGTTGGAATGTAAGGTTTGGTAAGTTGTTGAAGTACAAAAGTAGAGATCTGGGAGTTATAAAGGTTATGGTGGTAACCGAGATCTAGGTGAATTTTGTTTTGGTAAAAGTTGAAAGCTCACGTGAGAACAAAGTTTGTTGAAAAGAAACGTCAGATATCGGAGGACTGGGAATCCTAGTATTACGAATGTGGCAAAAGAGTGTGCCTAGCTCCAGAGTGATTTACTTTCAAGTGTTTCATGTTTGAGCCTAAACCTGATTGTAGGAACCAAAAGTGCTGGTGGATTTGAATAAATAATTCCACTTGATCACTCTGAATATCTAGCAGAGGAAGTTCCTACATTTTGTTAGAAAAAGCTACTTGGTCCAAGTTTGATTTCTTGATTGAATTTTAAAGACATAGGTCTTGAATTTTCAAAGTGCTAAAGAAGGTTGGCATCTATTGACTTGTTCAGAATTTCTCCTACTAGTTGTCATATTCCACATGCCTTTTTGTGATTTAACACTTGGATTTCCTCTCATGTGTTGGTTAAATTTCCTGAGTGTCTTGTTCTTATGAAAGGTCGGGAGGTGTTTCATTTTAAGTTAAGTTCAAATTTTGTAGAGGTCGGAGAACCAAAAAAAATTCAATTTTTGTTCTTTTTCTTGTTTTTTGTTCCATTCCAGATTAAAAACTTGTATGTTTCATTATTTATTAACTGATATTAGATCCAATTTCAAAGCTATTTTCTAATATGAAATAGTTGATTGTTTGTTCCTATCAGACAAGACTATGTGATGCACCATTTAAGGGTGCATACTGACACTATCTGCTAGCAAATAATCCCCTTTTTCTTTAAACTCTTGCATCATTTTGTGCCTAGCTATGAAGCAATCTAGTGATGTATGGAATGGTTTTCTCTAGTTTGGTTATTTCTTGAGGCATGCATGGATAATACCTAGGAGAAATTTTACTTTTTAGTAATTTTTTATGCTTTGTTTTAGAATAGATGCTTATATTTTAGAAAATGTTCCAAAAAGTAATGAATGCATGGAGTTTTATAACAAATATTTTGATTCCATGAAATTTTTGAATGCTTAATGTTAAATCTACTTGGATGAAGGAAAGTTATTTGAATTTCATGAAATATTGTTGCAAATTTATTGATTTCATGAAGTTGTTGAATGACCAGACCGATATTATTTTCATATCTCTATGATACCAGTCGATACCTTGAGGACCTTTTACCCCTCGTGTTTAACAACATTATCACAATGAACCTTGAGTGAACCTAGTGCCTCAAGACCTGACATAAATGAGCCTTGGGATCAAGTTGAGTTAGCTTTGGATTTAGGTTTTCCTGGTGGAGTCTCTCAAGAAAGATAGGCACCTTCCCATGGAGTCTCTGTGAGAATTTTATCTATCTGTTGGTGTGTGACTAACATTCCTATCAAAAGGAGTGGTGCTAGAAGGGAGGCACCACTTTCGGTATCTTTGGAGTTGGTATTGTTGTCCCGATTCTGGATTGGAAATTTTATTTTGAGGTGAAATCCTAAGCAAGTCTGTTATGGAGAATATAATGGAAGTTAATAAGCTCTAAAAAATCCTTAACTAGAGGCTTTATCCCTTAAGTCTATTCACTTTTGGTAGGGTTATCGAGTGCAGGATTCATAATACAACTAATCATAATGAACTTGATTGCGATTTTTTTTTAACTAGGGTAAGTTTGGCCACTTATAATTTAATTTCATTAATGGAGGAATCGTTAACTATGAGAAGAACTATGAGAAGAAAGGAACCATTATTGGAAAGAAGTTTGAATTCTAAGAAAAATCCTAACCCTGGTGAAACTAGAAATATTGGAAATTGAATTGCTAGACCAAACAGATTCATTAATTGTAATTGTCATGAGGAAATTCAAGAAATTTTGTAGGAAAAGAAGAAAATCATCAAGATTTAGAAACAATGCATTGGAAATTTAAACGTGAAAGGAGTCACTGAACTTTACACACATGAAAGGTGATAATGAAGAGAAAGAACGGGGGAAATGAGTGGGAGATGAATGCTTTTCACCCCTAATTACAAATCCACAACCTAAAAGGGAAGAGATTCTTGATTTTACATAAAATACAGAGTATTAAGCTTTTACTTTCTCTCTTTCTGATGATAGCATGAATTGTATTAATATTTTCCCGAACAAAATGAATAGTGATTTGAGATAAAAGACAAGACCAAGAACCGAAGGAATCTTGGAGAGAGAAAATTAAGAAATGAATGCAATCATTCATGGAACAGGGTAGAGAAAAATGGAAAATCATGAATCAGGATTGGACAATGTCCAGAAGAAAATTAAGGTGTGTGCAATTGAGCGTTAATGAGGTCGTTTTCATACATTTTAGCCAAAATATTGGTAAGTATGCATTCAAATTTTTGTTTGTCAAACGTAGAAAATTTAAAATAATTTGTTTATCCAAAATTTATTCAAGTAAATTTAAAGATAAGCCTGCTATAATTCAAAAAAAGAGCATTATGAAGATAGTGGTAGAAATTGGGGTAAATTACTTAATTAGGGTTAGTCACCTGATTAGGGAAAATTTTAGTTAGTTAGGTTAATTTTCTTTAGTAGCTAAAACACATGAGAGTTGAATTCTTAAAACATTGTATTGTCAATTGGAAAAAGAGTAAAACTATTTAGAATAAATACATGCTTCAATATAGAAAAGAAAAAAAATCATTTATTTCGTATATACATGGAAAATGTAAAATTCTCATCGTAAAGAGAAATAAGAGACAAAAGGAGTGACACTAAAATAGTGGATAGGTTGGTCAGTCAATTTAGGAAACTTCATCCATGAGGAGTGTGTACCCTAGGTAAGTACTATCTCTATGGTTGTCAATGTTGAGGGTATGCAGATCAGTAAGGAAAGGTTGAAGAGGAACTACTTCCCCTTGCTCTAGAAATTGTGGAATGTCATTAGCAAAAGGGATTCCCATGGCCAAATGAGCACCAAAGAGAATCGTTGTCATAGAGATTGCACTCAGATGCTAAGTTTAAATGCTCAACAATCTCGTGAAACATGGAAACACCTTCGAGCCTCTGGTTTCTCATAGTGAAGATGAATCTCTAGATAAAGGGTTGGTTCCCTATGATACCTCCTACAAACTACTTCTTTGATAGGGAAAAGGATAGAAGGAAACTTGAAAAGAAAACCTATTCTAGGAGGTGATGCACCAAACATTCTTTTAATACTTGATGCCCCAAACTCACAATCAGCTTTGAACAAGAGGATTTTGATTACTCAACTCAAATCAAATCATGAAATACATAAATGTATCATAAGAAGGCTTTAGTTTCAGTGTTTGTATGAAGGAAAACAAAGTTTCACAACTCCAATCAACTGTAAACAATTTGACAACTCACAACCTATATTTGACATGATTTCCCTTGCCTTAATACTATGTGAATGAGACATATTCAAAGTATTTGATAGATAAAACACAGTAAATACATCTGATCATTCATCTACAATGTTGAAACAAGATATATCTAAGAAGGAAACATTACTTCTTTATTGAAAAATGAAAGGAATTGTTGTTAAAAGTATAAAATCTGAGTTACAAAGGCCTTCCTGTAATACTCCCATGTTGATTGGTTCATTAGATACTTTTGATACTCTTGATACTGTGGACACTCTGTGATATTCTGTGTGGCTCCTTGGTTAATTTGTTTACTGCTCTTATGTTACGTGTGTAGTAATTGATGATATATTATGCATACATGATTTGATTTGATGATAAGTTTTCAATTTATAAGCGTTAATGGAATTATGTTTACGATGACATGTTAATATATTATGGTGGAAGGACGGAGTCATACCACTCGCTTGCGAGTGCCCTATTACCCCGCTATTTCCTTTCACCATGTGTTTTGCAATGGAGTTTATATGTTACTTGACGTTTAATTGTTTGCAGGGATTGCAGGATTAAAGCCTCGACTCCACCTGCTTCAGCAGGACAGGGCGAGCACAACTTAAACCCAACGGGTACGATGTGGTTAAAAGGAGTTGTAAGGAAGGGTTTCCCGACCCAAGTCCGTTATTTGTGTGAGTTATTGAGTCATATGTCGATCCGGTCTTGATATTTCGATTGTTTTAAGTTGGAGGATTTAATTAATTTATTATGATTGGTGATTTAATTATTTTGGAGATAAAAGAGATTGAAGTTAAGTTATTTTTATTAATTAAGAACTAGTGAGTATTAAAGTTAATTATATGTTAATTAAAAGATAATTATTAATAGAAGTTGTTTTAATTGAAATTTTGGAATTTTGTGAAAGTAAAATAAAAACAAAAGAAATTATTGGCTTAAAATAAATGATTGAAGCTACTTCAATTTGAGTTAAGCGGTGGTAATTCGAAATAAATATAAGTGAACAAATACATAAATAATGGTTAATTAAGTAGGTAACTGATGGAAGTTATTGGGAGAAGAAATTAGTTATTGTTGAGGGAATCCTTTTTACGAAAGGAAGGAGGAAAAAGGGGATAATGGTTCTTCGGGAAAAGAAGCGGAAAGGAAGGCCAGTGTGGGAAAGAGGAGAAAAGCGTCTGAGGAAAGATCTTCTCCAACCGAAGGACACCAGGTTCCCTTCAAGCTCTGTGTTAAATTCTTTATAACTCTTGAATTGTTTCATAAGGTTGACTGTACTGTAGAGAAATGCAATCTCTGGATGAGTAGAATTTTTGAAATCAAAATTTTTCTGTCAAATTTTTCGTAACCCTTAGGAAAAAAAATATTGTCCCGAGATATGCAAACAAGTTATTGAAAATTTGTGAATGCCATATAGATTTATCGTTTTTCCAAACCAGAATCTTGAATTTTAATTGTCCAAAGAAATTATCGGGGATTGGAGTAAAATGGGGTTTTACTTTGTTCTTATTTGGTAATTACAGCCCTATAGGTTAAATTCTTTCAAACTTTTCTGGAAAACAGTTTTTTTACCTTTGTGTGGGTTAGGGTTTACTTTACCCTGTGTATGTTTTGCGGGAATTGTAATGCCATGTGTTTATTGGTAACTTATTGTATGAAACCTATTCCTTTTTAATAAATATTTATATTATTTTAAATCAGTATTGGGCGGTTGTATCTGATTTGTCCATTCTATTTGGTAACCAATAATGTTTGTGGAAGTAAATCGTGAAGTTTTTCGTTGTTAAAATTTTAGTATGTGGATTTTGGGTTATTGCTCTAGCCGTCAGCATAAATACTCTGCATTTGATATTTATTTTGTTTTCCGTCCTCCACTTCCTATGGCTACGTCCATAGTTTCCTGTGACTTTCATTGTATAGTGTGCGGGTTAATTTTCTGTCCAGTTGTGGTGTTCAGTGGCGTCTGCCCTAACTGGCCGTGCTATGTGATGCATCTCTTAGAATTTGATAGGAAATTTAGCGTGGTTTCAGATGTTTGCGTTATTGTTAGGGAAGTATTTCGTCCTTTGTCTGATTACTGTTTTTGAATGCTGCATAAATCTCCTATAACTCTGTACAACCATTTCAAAGTTGCTTTCATGCGTTAGGGTTGTTGTCACCTGTGCATAAGAGTTACGCAATGTCTCTGCCAGCTTTTGCTAGCCATTTCGTTGTTTCCTCATGCTGGGAATTGTTGTTCAGAGCATTCAATTTCCGGTATTATCTTGCATTTTGATTTAGTGATGGTCATCGACCTTTGTTATTTCGTCCTCCCTTGTGGCTTCGCATTGATGTTGAACGTCCTTCAGCTTTCCGTTATCTCCAGGGCTTTACGAATAATTGGAGTTGATGCTTTATTATAATATTCCTTTCTGTGTTCCTCGCTTGTCATTTAATCTCCCTGTGTGAGGTGGGTGTGGTTGGCAGCGACCCCATTATCCTCCGATCTCATTTTCTTTTTCTGTGGACACCGTCTGTTGTTTTCTGTGTTGCATTCATTGTTTAAAATGCTTTGTGATTCCTCCTCCACTCGTATTTTATGTCCAGATTTCGGTGCATGTTCGATAACCATTGAGAGTTAATTGTCTGCGTCCCTTAATCTGCTCACATATCTTTCTGTTAGTTTGGGTTCGAACTTGCATCCCCAGGTGGTTTATTCTCATACTCAATGGTAAATGTGTTGCAATAGTTTTCTGATGATGCAAGACCTCCGTTTTCAGATGCCTTGATTAAACTGGCCACCATTTCCCATGTTCTTTATATGTATAGTCTGCTCTGTGACAGTTGCTCATCCATCTACCAGTCCTGTCATGATAGTCATCGGTTTTTGTTGCCAGTCCATTTCTTGTGGTCACTGTATTCCATATCTGTTCTGTGGCATAATGTGTTCTTCCGTATGCATTTTCATTTCCCTATCACTGCGTGTATTTAAATTTTATTGGAAATTATCTCCTTTCTCTTTTCTGCGCCCTTGGCTTTCATTATACATATTCAGATTTTTGGTTCAAATTTTATATGTATTAAGTTGTGGTTAGATGAATTCGTAATTTCCAGTTGGCTGAATTTTGTGTTTTTTTTTCTAGTCATACATGATATTTGTATAGGTATTGAGTCAAATTTAATAATTATATATGAGTAATTTGTGACTTAACTGTAAGTTAGATTTAAATTTTATAGTATCATAAAAGATTGGTTGCAAATAGATTTAAGTCATAGATTACTAATTTGAAATACAATTATAGTTATATTGATATGTATTGGGATTAAGTTAGTATTTAAATTGTAGTTAGTATATTTAAAATATACATGCATAGATTTTATATATGTAAATTTTGATTTACTTGTAGGGAAATTTTAATTTGATAGATTACAATAGTTTACTCATTGAATATTGTACCCTTAAGTAGATATAATCATTGGAGTAAATTTAATGTTTATATTAATATTAAGTTAATGCTTTGTATATTTGTGTGTATATGTGTGGATTTTATATACGTGAATTGTAATATTCATTGGGTTAAATATTAATTAGTTGTTAGTAGAATGATAAGGTAAATCCCTGTTTATATAATAATTACTGTACGAGGTAAATTCCTATTTTTATGATAACTACGGTGCATGGTGGTTATTAATTATATGCCTTCAAAATTTGGGATTTGTACATTATCCATTCGATAATCAAGTTAAAGGAAATTAATCTGGAATAAAAATTTTATATATTAATCATACAAGATGTATATATATATGGGTATTGGGGTTAATTTTATCATTAATGTTAATACTCTATATATATATATATATGTGTGTGTGTGTGTGTGTCAAGTTGTGTATATGTAAATTGTAACTTAATTGTAGGTTAGATTTAATTGATAGTATTGTAAAAGATGGGTTGTAAATAGTTTAGTTCACTAAGAATCGAGTATTTCAAAGATGAAAATAATGGATAATCATAACGCTAAATTAATGTTGTAAATGGAAATTTGTTGTGCATTGGATTACGATTTGATGTGAATCATTCCGTGTAACAAAACATGGTTTGTTGTATTATTGTTTATGAATTCTTTTGAGTAATATTATTCATGAATGATGGGAATTTCTTTCTATCGGGGAAACCTTAGAAGTGTTTTATTTTGGTTAGGAACCTAATTGATTCCAGAGGTGGGGTAAGGCGGTTGCCTTTGATTTTGCTTTGATTTTAGACTTGAGATGTCTGTGGTGGGTTATACATTTGGATTGTACTGAATTGTGAAGGTGATTCCTTGCAGTTGGTGAAATGGTCATGCCTCACGTTTGTTTGTCCTTTGATGTAATTATTTATCTTGTACAATCCTTGTTGTTACTGTGTTGTGATTGAATGATTAGAGGGAGTGGCTCTGAGTAGGTGGTCGGCGCACAAATGGGCGCCAAGATAGCCCTCGTCAGAGTAGATTTAATAAGTGATAATTAAAATAATTAACTAGGATTGGGTAGTAACACACTAAAAAGATAATTATTGCCTCGTCCACCTTTAAGTGCTATCACAGACTAAAGGGGATTGAGAAGGCCGTGGTTGGCATGTTCGTTGCCTTGTCTTTGTGAAGGGTAAACGGATCCGCATGAGCAACCCTATGGGGCGGCGCCTTGAGACAGGTAGTCTGGATAACCATAGATGGAGGCGGCTCCTAGCACTCGGTTTTGTCTGGATAATTCGTCAGTAGACGGAGGCGGCGCCTTGTGTTAGTTGTAGTCTGGATAATCCATGTAAGCCATGCGATGACACTCTCCTCTAACATTCATGTTTATGTTGTCTTTTGGAAATCCTCTGGAATCGGTCATTTGCTTCATATTGTTGTTCGAATTGAATGCTTTTATGTGTTGTGTAATTACATTTAGTGGATTGTGAATTTATGTTTTGTTGGTCTTGGTCGGGAACCTCTTCCTTTGCAACTCCTAGCACGGGGGTGGTCGGGTGGATCGTGTTTCGCACCCCGTTGGGATTTTCTCTTTTATTGCAGGTTCATTTGACAGTGTTGAGTTGCAGTTTCAGTGGGTTTTTACTTCGTGGGTTCCAGATCTATGCATTTATGTGGTTCTTTTTATTGACATATCATTCCCACCTAGTTGGGAAGGTTTTGTATAATTTCGCACATGGTGCTATTGTAATGTAATCATATGATGATGTAATGTATTGTATTTGTAACCTCGGTCTTGAGGAGAATTCATAAATGATGTTGTAACTTTGGTGATTATTTTATCATGTTTCCTATTTTGTTGTTACTGATGTAATTGTTATTATGACTGGACGAAATTATGAGTTAGTTAAGTATATTAAGTAACGACCTCGTGTTCCTCAAAGGATTAAGTTATGCAATTTGATTTATGTTTATGTTATGTTAATTACTACTCTCTTCTATAAAAAAAAAATTGGTTGCATTTTACTTAATTCCTTTGGGGTTGCGTGGTGGGGCGTTACACTTCCTTAGCCTAAAAGAGCTTAACAAAGCTATAATACATGCTGAAGAAAAGTAAGAATTGAGAAAAAAAATAAGTTTTTCCAATATATACAAAAGGTGGCTCCAAAGTGCCAAGAGGTGGCACTGGCAGTCAACTACAAGTGAAAATATCTCAAATATCTCTTCCACGAGCAAAGATTACAACCCTCAAAAAGAGGGGTCAGAGCTGATGTAAAATGAAAGATCAAGTGGTAAAAATTAGTCTGCATGATGGTCAATCCAAAAAAGGCTCCTAAAAAGACTCAAATATGACTGAAAATCGAAGCAAAAAGACTCCAAGTATCATCAAGTGCATGTGAACACTTCAATCTCACTAAAAAACAACTATGTCTCGATCTAGTGCATGAATCTTGCATGACTCACTCCTCAATGCATGAAAATAATCTTAACTTTCACTCCCCCTTTGTTTGACTTTGCATAATTTTGGGATGAAGGTAATTAATTTGAACAAATAATAAAGTAATCAAGTATGAGTTACTTTACTATTTGTTATGGATTTTCTCAACCTTTATCTTTTATGAAAAATAAAAAAGTAATTTATAAATTATTACTTTATTATTTGTTTACATTATGTATTTCATTTCAAAATTATGAAAAAATCAAGAGAAATTAGGTTGATGTTTGAGTTTGGAGTCCAAGCATTTTTCATAAGTTTTCAATGGAAAAACTAATATAAATGGGTATTATTTTGCAAGTTGAAGTTTTTAAATCAAAATCAAAAAACACCTTAAAAGGGTTGGCCAAAAATGAGGGTAAAAGAAAACCCTAAAGTAAAATACGCACCTCAAAATTATTTTTCATTTGCACTATTTTCTAGAGACTTCACCTCTGTGATCGCCGCCATTGTTTGAACTTGATATTCCTCTGTAGTACATACATTTCTCTGTGACTGGCATGCCATTCTAGATTTCACTATGTCTCATGTTGATTTTGGGCTTGGAGATCACTATCTCTACTATATCTTTGGCCACGATCTTAATTTTTATTATTTACCAGGGTTCATAGGTAAGTTTTACTTTATAGTTTCCATTTTCTACTTTTTCTTTTTTGTAGACTGTGTCTTCATCTTGAACTCCTCTTACCATGGTCAATAAAACAATGAGTATTCCTCCTTAAGCAATGTTTGCTCAAAACTTGTAGAAGAGTGCCCTGGTTGATTTCTTTATGAGTGAAATATTAGCTAGGGTTTTAAAACCCATGACCTCTTCATGTTGTATGTGTTTTCCCTTATCTTGGATTTAAAGGTATTTATTTTAATCACTTTCTCCTTTATGTATGCTTCCCTAACTTCTTTGGAATGTAGAACAAGTGCTTGCATTGTGGCCTCCTAATTATTTTGAATTATTTTTCTTGCACCCTTTCTTTTTCTTCCATCACCTATTCTAGCCCTGTCTTCTAAACCCCATTTTCCAGAACTCTTTTTCACATCATCTTATAATCCTATAACAATTCCCAACCTGTAATTGTGTCTAGAAATCCTTGTATATGAGCTTTGAGTGGATGGTTCTTTATTCTCTTTGTCAGTTGTAGTTTTCGAAGGATTATAGTTTGCCAACATTATTGTAATTCTATTGAATGTTGTTGCAAATGCAAAGTCAGAGCAATCTCCATTTTATTTGATACCATATAAGATAACCTATATAGGCTGATCCCTTTTGGTGTATTTTCTAGTGAAGTATTGTCTGTCAAAATTGCCTACAATGACATGGGCAAGGTCAATCCCCCACTACTAATCCTTCTAATTCTTACAATCTTTACTTTGGATCTTAGCTCAACCACACACACGCCCCCAACAAGTGCCCCTAAATCCTTCAGTGGCACGTTCATCACCTCTTCCTCTTATTCATATGCACTATACTCCAATGTTGTCATTTGAAACTATCATGGGAATTGAACTGTAGATTTTTGGCACCCTAATCCTTTCTAGCACTTCTAGGGTTTTTCACCTAAAAGGAGAAAGTAGAACCAAAAGTCTAGGTAGGTTCACTCAAATTGTGCAAATGTATGATGTTATTTGAACTAAATGGAATGATTTAATTGAATTTATATGATCTAATTGACTGATTATGTATGAAAAACCTAAGAATTATGCTATGTTTGAAAACACATTATTGTTTGCAAAAAGCTTAAGAGAATGAACAAGAATGCAAATTAAATCAAACAAAAAGCTATTTTTCAAAATGTGTGCACTTGAGAAGCTAAAGAAGACTAAAAATAAATCTAGAAATCTGATGAGACCTGATTTTGAGCTGACTGGGACTCATTCGCCACCCTGGGTGAATCAATCCCAGATCAAGGTTTTTTACACAAAAGTTGTTTTCTATCAACTGGGAACCAAGATCTACATCAAACTCAAAACTGAATCTTAGGAGGGTCTCATTCATCATGCATGGTGAATTAGTCCTCTTTCAAATTTCTATGATTTCAAATCTCAATTTTGCACCTTGACACCTCTACAACAATTTCTGATGGAAACCTTGTGTCATAGAAAAAAATGACCCTTTGCTTGACATGGGATTAATTCATGATAAAATGGACTTAATGAGGTCTTAATCTAGTGTTGAGAGGCATTTTATGTGTCCACACTAGGTATTGGACCCTTTAAAATTGAATAACATGCTTTTAATGACGTCTTGTAAAGGTGTTGTAAAGCCTTGTAAAGGAATTTCACGCTTTTCTAGACTTAATTAATCTATTTCTCCCTAATTCAACATTATAAAATGTGTTTAATAAAATTATTACATAAATCTATAAGGTTAACTTAAACTTAATGATAAACTAGTGTTGTAATGTGTATTGCACATTCACATTGGTTCTTGTGCATTCCTAGGCTATGTGGGCCTCATTTTAGTGTTGTAAAGTGTGTTTAATCACACTTTCACATTGATTTATGTGTCCCAAGCCCTATTTTACATTTACATCATCACTAATAGGTCCCTATTAACCCATATTGTGCATCCTGATGTTCAAATTTATCAAACTCCTAACAAGGTTGCATTTTAGACTCTATTTCCTTATCTCTTAGCATCTGAGTTGTCAAAATAGCCCCTATGGGACCCATTCACCATGCATGGAAAATCAGTCCCATCTAGGTGGGAACCATTCACCATGAGTGGTGAATGAGTCCCATTTGGCCCCATTTTCACCTTTGAGCGGGAAAAAAAGTGAAATTTGAGTTTAATTTTGCATCATGTCGGCATATGATGAGGTATTAACAGGTAAAATAGGTGAATTGCCTAGAAAATAACCTCTCTAAACTCATTTTTACATACATTAACTTTATTCACATCCATTCTTCATTATTCATCCACCAATCTTTCGTCTCAAGCCAAGCAACTTAGGGTTTTTACATTGCAACTCATCAAGAAAGCTTCTAAGGACATTCAAGGGTTGAATCTTCCTCCATTGTTGTAGACTTCCAAGATCTAATCATCATGTCAAGGTAGTCAACTCTATTGTTGTATGTATCATTACTTTATTTCATCATTTTGGTTTAATTACCTAAAAGGGGTTTGACCAAGGCAAACCCCCATATCTTAACCTTCAACACTTTTTCCTTTGCATGTGTTTGTATGCAAATTTATCAAATGGAAAGGTGAGAAAAGGTGTGTATATCTCATCAAATTCATTCAAGGTGTCTCAAGCCCTATTTCAAGCTTGGAGAGAGTCTATAGGTTAAGTCTTGCAGACTCAAATCTGGGGAATCTTCATAAACATAATTACAGATCATAAGCCACAAAATCTTGTCCAAAATTCTCTATTTTCCAGAAGAGGACTCATTTTCCTTTGATGGAGAATCAATCCCATTTCTAGGCTTGAACAATGATTTATGTGGGTATCCCCAAAATTGGTTCTTACACTTTCTAGCAAAAACAAGACTCATTTGCCCAGCATGGAGAATTAGTCCCAGTGAGCATTTATGGTGTCTTTTGCAAGTGTTCAGAGCCTCATTCCAGCCTCTTCCAACTTCTAGTTTCATATCTTCAATTAGGTTATTTTCTGTTACAGTTTGTTTACATTCCTAGTTAAATAGTTTGAATACGCATTGTGTTTTCCAGCTCTTCTGCATTAGGTAAGAATACATTCCTTAGTCTGCATTTTCATTAAGTTTTCAGCATTTAAACACAACCACAAACACACTTCACACCACTCTTTTGTAAGGAAAGCTTAGGTGCGGAACAAACTCTCCTAACGTCAACACCTCAGGGAAAAATGCATATATGACTTTAAATTTTTCAATTATAGTTCATTAAGATACACTTGAACAGAATAACAGAAAAGAGAAATGAACACATACAAAATTGGACACAAGATTTACGTGGGAAAACCCTTAAGGGAGAAAAACCCACCACACCAAGAAAAGTCTCTTTGTATTACAATAAACAAAATTACACACAGAGATCGAACTTCACTTTCTGACGTCAAATTAACAGCAACAACATTTCCTTGATCATTCTTGTACAGAACATCACTATTACAATGTTCTCTGAATTGAATTCATTCACACTAATCAAATTGTGTTCAGAATCGAACAACTACACTCCATTGAATGGATCATCGTCATCAACCATTGCATAGCATAACTCATTCTACTCATGGCCTGTTCATTTTCCACAATAGAATAGTTGCAACTGTTCAACTTCCAATGGTTCTCATTCTGATTCTCTTATTGGCTCAGAACACACCATGTAGGACAAACATTCAGTCAAAATATTCAACTACATCGCATGTCACTGACACACTAGACTGTGTCTCCCCGATGCCAAAATGTGCAATCACATAGCTATCGGCAAGACCAAAGGTATCGGCAACACCCTAAGAAGTCAAAACGATAACATATCAAGTCTCCCCGATATCACACAAAAACAAACTACCATCGGCAAGAGTCCAAGAGATTTCATCGATAGTTAATGTCACTTCAATATGTCCATCGGCAAGACATCTCATCGATGTCCATTGCAGAACTATCGGCTAGACCATCATTGTCACTAAGACTTCACACCGATGTCCATCACATGTAGCTCTATCGGCAAGACCATCACTGTCTGCGAGAGCTCATACTGAACACAAAATAGTTAGAGAGACCAACGCTATTGGAAAGAGCTCATACCGAATATAGACTATTGGTGAGAGAAACGCCATCGCCAAGAGTTCATACTGAAGTTGCATACCCATTGGCGAGACCACAGCCATTAGCAGGAGATCATACCGAATGCAAATTTGTCGGTGAGACATCCACTGTTGCTTAGACTCTTATCGAGCCTTCATGTCACCCTGATGACTTCATGTGTAAAACCATCGGCGAGACATACTCTGTCGGAATGAGTCACTCTAAAGGTTCACGTCTCTCCCCGATGCCACTCATCACCAAGAGTCTCCCCGATTGATCTCCAGGAATCAACCCATTGGCAAGAGGTCTACCCAGATGGAAAGAGATAGGAAATTCACAGCAATAGCCATTTCTTGCCGATGACTCTTGTCGGCAAGATAGAACCAAAGTCTAAGTGACTTTGATCTTTTGAACACAGCTACTGGTCGGTAAGACATTCTGAGGGTCTCACCGATTTTTCTCTTTCAGGAGTTTCATGTAAGTAAGCTTGAGGCATATTTTCCAACAATCTCCCACTTGATGAAGATCCTACTAACACCTCTAGAGCACAACAAAACTACTAAAATTCATGGGCACTAAGGCCCATCGAATTGGCACACCACCTAAACTTGTCTATGCTCACTAGTTTTGTCAATGCATCTGCAACATTTTCCAGAGTATCCACTTTTTCTAAAGAGACCTTTCCATCCTCCACCATATCTCATACAAAATGATATTGCACATCAATATTTTTTGTCCTGGCATGGAAAGTAATATTTTTTTCCAAACAAATAGCACTCTGACTGTCACAGTAAATTGTAATTTTCCCTACATCAAACCCAATGTTAGAACACAAATGTTTTAACCAGATTGCTTCTTTACAATTGTGTGTCTCTTCCATGTATTCTACCTCTGTAGTGGACAAAGTGACTACAATCTTTCGCTTACTCATCCAACTAATTGCACCACCATTCATCATGAAAATATATCCACTGGTGGATCTTCTACTGTCAATTTCCCTTGCCCAATCAGAATCCACATAGCCTTGAATGCTGAGAGTCCTCTGTGATTCAACCAAATTTCCATGGTAACACAAAGCATATTCTGAAGTGCCCTTCAAATATCTAAACACTCTTTTCATAGCATCCCAATGTGTCCTTCCAGGATTTTCCATAAAATGACTAAGTACTCCCACTGCTTGGGCAATGTCTGGCCTTGTACAAACCATTGCATACATTAAAATACCAACTACACTAGCATAAGGCACTCTAGTCATGTCCTCCATCTCAGTAGGATATTTTGGATAGTCTTCAACAGATAGCTTCATTCCCTGCAAAACTTGAACAACTAGCTACTTGCACTTAGTCATACAAAATCTCTCCAGAATAGTATTAATATACTTACTCTGACTGAGCCAAAGTTTTATACTCTTCTTGTCCCTAGTTATTTCCATTCCCAGAATATATATACCTAGCTACACCAAGATCTTTCATTTCAAACTTACAGACAACTGATATTTTAGATCAGAAATCATTAACTTACTACTGCCTATGAACAACATATCACCAACATAGAGAGCAATAATAAGAACATGATCATTTTCAGCTTTGAAGTATACATAGTGGTCAAATTTTAATCTTACAAATCCCAATGACAAAACAAAAGTTTCAAACTTCTGGTACCACATTCTAGGAGAATTTTTTAATCCATATAGATATTTTTTCAACTTGCAAACCAGTTTTTCTTTACCTTTTTCCACCAAGTGCTCAGGCTGGGACATGTAAATTTCTTCTTCAAGGTCAACATGAAGAAATGTTTTCTTCACATCCATTTTTTCAATCTCTAAGTCATGCGCTGCTGCAAGTGATAAAGAAATCTGATAGACGTCAGCTTAGCTACAGGAGAAAAAATTGCTCCATAATTAATTCCCTCTACCTTGGAATACCCCTTCGCAACCAACCTCGCCTTATACTTTTCCACACTACCATCCAGACCTATTTTCTTTTTAAATACCCATTTGCATCCAACAACTTTTCTGCCTTTAGGAAAGGGCACCAAACTCAAAGTATCATTCTTTTCTAATGATGCCATTTCTTCATTCATGGCTTCCAACCAAGAGTTTGAATCAGGCATTCTAATTTCCTCTTTCACAGTCCTAGGCTCATTAGTGCTAGAAATTAAAGCATAGGAACAAGTAGAATCTAACAAAGAAAACCCATACTTATCAGGTTGCTTTCTTTCACGTGTTGACCTCCTCACAAGCTAAGGTTGAGGTTGATCTTCTTATCTAGAACTCTCGGCACTACTTGAGCTCTCCTCAGTTTCAGGTACATTTTGAATTTTCAATTCCTCTTTATCTAGTGTCGGAGGAATTTCAACTACATCCTTTTTATTTTCTGATTTTGTCTCTGACTGCAGATCCAAAGTAGAAGGCTTCAGCTCATGAAAAATAACACTTTTGTTGTATAGAACCTTCTCCATATCAGGATTCCAAAGCTTATGTCCTTTTATTCCAGCACTATAACTAATAAAAATACATTTAACAACCTTGTTTTCCAATTTAGACATTTTTTCATTTGTCACATATGCATATGCCTCACAGCCAAAGACACGAATGTGTATGGGAGAGGGCTTCTTTCCAGACCATGCTTCCAAAGGTGTTTTCTCAACAAGAGTAGAATTCAGAGAATGGTTTATTAAATAACATATTGTTGCAACTGCCTCATCCCAAAACTTCTCCTCCAAGCCAACACTGCTTAGCATACTTTGTGCTCTTTCCATCACTGTCATGTTCAACCTTTCAGCAACTCCATTTTGTTGCGGAGTGTAGGGTGTAGTTTTATGTCTTTTAATCCCATGATCTTTACAGTACCTTTCAAACTCATCAGAACAAAACTCACTGCCATTTTCAGTCCTTAAACATTTTATTTTTCTTCCATTCTAATTTTTCACAAGGTTTTTAAATTCCTTAAAATGACTGAACACTTCTGATTTACTTTTCAAAAAATAAACAAATGCCCTTCTTGAATAATCATCAATGAATGATACATAATATCTTGATTTAGACAAAGAAGGAACATTTACTAGAACAAAAACATCAGAATGTATATAATCAAGTAAACCAGAAGATTTGTGAGGACTGGAGTAAAATGAAACATCGTGTTGTTTACCATATATAGCATATTCACAAAATTTGAATTCAATGTTACAATCATCAAGCCCCTCAACCAGGTTTTTATTTTTCAAGGTTTTTAAACCTTTTTCTCCAATGTGGCCAAGCTTATGATGCTAGGGCATAGTCTTTTCTGCTGGAAGTTTAACTTCCATAGAGTTTTCACTATCAAGAACATTTTCCTCCTTTTCTCCATGAGTAGACTTCTATGACTTTCCAGAGACACTATTGCATTGAACAACAAGTGCATCCAGCTTATACAAAGTACCAATATGAGCACCCCTGCCTAGCACCATTGAGCCTTTAGTCATCTTGCAACCATTTCCAGAGAATGAGACCTGCACTCCAACATCATTTAGCTTACTAACAAAAAGTAAATTTTGAGCCAGACCTAGTATATGCATTACATCATTGATTCCCTTCACTCTTCCATCAAGGAACTGAATTCTGACTCTTCCATGGCCAACTATTTCCAAAGATGAATCGCTTGCCAAATACACCCTTCCACCATCATATTTTTCATACTTAGTGAACTAGTCTCTATGAGATGTCATGTGGAAAGATGCTCTAGAATCAATCAGCCAGACATAATCTGATGCCTATGTAGCCAAGGCTGCAATGAAAGTGGTTGCATCACTCTGAGAAGAATCATTGTCGAAAGAATACTTCTTATTTTTCTCCTCTTTGCAATCCTTTCAGACATGACCAGGCTGCCCACAATTCCAACACTTCACCTTGGACTTCTTACTAGGAGACTTTGATCGCCCTTCTAATTTTGATTTGGACTTCTTGTCCTTCTTCTTGCCTTTTTCTTTCGATCTACCTCGAATAGCAAGAGCCTCCTTCACCATCTCAGAATATTTTCTTCTCATCTCTTCTGATAACAAAGAAGCAACAATATCTTCCATATTAGAAGAGGAAGTAGTACTCCCAATAGCCATCACCAAGTGATCCCAAGAATCTGGCAAAGAACATAACAATAGCATACAACGATCTTGTTCATCAATCTTCACACCCACAAATGCTAACTGAGCAATCAACATGTTGAAAGCATTCAAATGATCAGCAACAGATGCTCCTTCCTTCATTTTCAAAGAGTACAACTCCTTCCTCAAGAACAACTTATTCACCAAGGACTTGCCCTGATAAATAGCTCCCCGTCATTTCCACAAAGAAGATGTCTTTTCTTCATGAACATTTAGAAGAACAGAGTCTACTAAATAGAGCCTTATCATCCCCTTTGATTTTTGATCTACAAGGTCCCAATCCTCTTGCTTCATGCCAATAGGCTTCGTTCCAAATACAGCAAGCCAAAGATCACGATCAACCAATAGATCTTCCATTTTGAGTTTCCACAACTTAAAATTACTGCCATTGAATTTCTCAATTTCAATCTTTCCTAATGTTCTTGCCATCTTAATCTGTAATTTGAATTACCAAACTTCTACAAGACTCCCACTGAATAGAATTGACACAAAAAACCCAACGTACCCACAAGGATAACACAACTAGCTAGGCTCTGATACCACTTGTAAGGAAAGCTTAGGTGTGGAACAAACTCTCCTAACATCAAAACCTCAAGGAAGAATGCAGATATGACTTTAAATTTTTCAATTACAGTTCATTAAGATACACTTGAAAAGAATAACATAAAAGAGAAATGAACACATACACAATTGAACACCAGATTTACATGGGAAAACCCTTACAAGAGAAAAACCCACCACACCAAGAAAATTCTCTTTGTATTACAGTAAACAAAATTACACACAGAGATCGAACTTCACTTTCTGACATCAAATTAACAACATTTCCTTGATCAAACTTGTACAAAACATCACTATTACAATGCTCTCTGAATTGAATTCATTCACACTGATCAAATCATCTTCAGAATCGAACAACTACACTCCATCGAACTGATCATCATCATCAACCATTGCAGAGCATAATTCATTCTACTCATGGCCTGTTCATTTTCTACAACAGAATAGTCGCAACTGTTCAACTTCCAACGGTTTTCATTATGCTTCTCTTATTGTCTTAGAACACACCACGTAGGATAGATGTTCAATCAAAACATTCAACTGTATCGCATGTTGGTGAGACACTAGACCATGTCTCCCCGATGCCAAAATGTCCGATCACATAGCTATTGGCAAGACCAAAGATATCAGCAACACCCTAAGAAGTCAGACCGATAACATATCAAGTATCCCTGATATCACAAGAAAACCAACTATCCATCAGCAAGAGTCCACGAGATTTCATTGACAGTTAATGTCACTTTGGTATGTCCATCAGCAAGAGTAGCACCATCGGCAAGACATCTCACTGATGTCCATTGCAGAACTGTCGGCCAGACCATCACTATCATTAAGACTTCACACCGATGTCCATCACATGTAGCTCTATCAGTAAGACCATTGCTATCGGTGAGAGCTCATACCGAACACAAAATAGTCAGAGAGACCAACATTATCGAAAAGAGCTCATACTGAACATAGACTCTCAGCGAGAGAAATGCCATCACCAAGAGTTCATACCAAAGTTGCATACCTGTCAGCAAGACCACAACCATCAGTAGGAGATCATACCAAATGCAAATCTGTCGGTGAGACATCCACTGTCACTTAGACTCTTATCAAGCCTTCATGTCACCTCGATGACTTCGTGTGTAAAACCATTGGTGAGACATACTCTGTCGGAATGAGTCACTCCGAAGGTTCACGTCTCTCCCTGATGCCACTCATCGCCAAGAGTCTCCCTGATTGATCTCCAGGAATCAACCCATCGGGAAGAGGTCTACTTGGATGGAAAGAGATAGGAAATTCACAGCGATAGCCATGTCTTGCTGATGACTCTCATCGGCAAGACATAACCAAAGTCTCAGCGACTTTGATCTCTTGACCACAGCTATTGGTCGGTAAGACATTATGAGGGTCTCATCGATTTTTCTCTTTCAGGAGTTTCATGTTAGTAAGCTTGAGGCACATTTTCCAACATCTTTCAATTTCCTTTAATGAGAACATAAGAATTTTTGGCCCATTCATTTCTCCTTCTAGGTGAAAAATCATAGGAGTGATAGAAATCAAGTAGGTGCCAAAAATCTATCTTCCAAACCCGAATCGGGATCTCAAGAAATTCTTGCAAAATACCCTAATTTTTTTTTCTAATGGGGTTTTTCCTTGGTCAAACCCCTAATTGGGTAATTAAACCTTGAATGATAAAAATCTACATAAAACTCTAGCCTTAGTTGTGTTAAAGACTAGGAAAGTTTGAAGTATGTCGAAAACCCTATTCTATTATAAAAGAATAAGAAGTGCAAATGTGATTTGGTGGATGCAAGATCTCAACCATAGAAATCTTACAACACATCAAAAATAGAGATGAAATAACATGTAAATGAAATATAGATGAAATGCAAACCTTAATCTAAAGATAAAGTGAAAATGGAAGATGGAATCACTTTGAAACCAAGTCTTTAGGTGTGATTTGATGGCTAGTTGCATCTCCTCAACCTAGATTTCTCTATGATTCACAATAAGCATCCATCATCAACCCTTTGCAATGTTGAATCTTGACCTAAAGAGTGAGCTTCAAGACTTGCAAAAAACCCTAGTTTGCTACCCTAAAACTTCAACTTTGCTAATGAAACTTATTGTAGAAGACGACTTTAGAAATTTCTTTTGTGAAATGACTAAAAGATGTGTAAAATGACTTAAAATGAGTATTTATAAGCAACAGCTCCTAATTTTCCCATTATTTAGACCTAAGAGATAGACATTCACCATAAATTCAAGTTGAATTAATCAAATTCCCTCTCAAAATTGAATTTTCCCTCAATAGAGACTCATTTGCCACCCTTGGTGAATGGGTCCAACTAGAGGGAACTCATTCACCCAAGGTGGCGAATGGGTCCCACTACTGACTTTTGAAGGTGGGTTTTTGGGATATGAAATAATTAAGTGTTGTTTGTTGGGTTTTAGGTAATTTCTCAGGTGAAATGGGCCTCTAGATCAAAAATAATGGGTCTTAGGAGCCTATAAATGTTGTTTCAAAGGATAAATGATGCAAAGGGACTCAAAAGTGGGTCAAATTACTCATGAAATTGTCTCTTTTCTCAAGAGGGTCCAATTTTCTACGGTGCATTTAGCCCCCAATTTAGTGCCCATATGACTCTACGTGCATATGTAAGCTAAAGGACTCTAAACATTGCACTTTATTACATAAAAGGATACTCATTCAAAAGATAGGAGAACGAAGTCCCCAGTGTAGTTATTTGCAAAACCACAACATTAGGAACCACATCCTAAAATACACATTTGTTAATTGTCCAAAAATCCTTTTATCTAACTCCTAGGGATCCAATTCGAGGGTAGATGTATGCCCCCTTGATTATGCTTGCTTTATGAAGGTGGAATCAAGGTAGCAATCTAGCCACATCGAATAAGAAACATCATATCGTAGGGAATTTCCAAGTACCATGCCTCATAACGATAGATGAAGGATGATGTCGGGTGTGGAATCATGGTTCCAACACATCAAATGGCATGGAAAATAGATTACCCTAGCTCCCGTTATGTTGATTTGAAGAAGAGATACTTTATTAATTCTTAAAAGATAGTAACCCTATTTTAATGCATAGGAGTGAAAAGAGATGAAAATTGATTAAAAGAGGTAAACAGGAGTAATTTGTCACTTACTATTCATTTTACCTTCTTGTAGTGTGAGAGTGATGAGTGAGAGAAGAAAATGTCAAGCAAATGAGATTACACACCTTCATAGCTAGATGAGCTTTGTGATCAGGTGGTACGCGATGAGCTGTATAATGAGGTAAGTTGATTCTGTAATTGTTGCCTTGTGATTATGTAATAATTTAATCATTGCAATCCATGGATAGGTTAATTTAGGGTCTTGGAAAAAAGTTCGCAAAGTGTCCCATTTCTCTGTGAACTATCTTGTGTCTTTGTGAAATATCCTAAAAGGGTTCTAAAGTGTCTAGGGCCATTAGGAAAGAACACTAGATTTACTTTAGCACACTTGCATGATGAAAGATGTGAAAATTGAAGAAATTAGATGGATTTTAGAGAATTTTATGATGATTTTGATAGGTCTTCCTCGGTTGTGACAGTGGCTAGGGGGAAGGCAGCTCACGTTTCTGAGAGATCATGCTCTAGCACTCTTGGTAGTAGAGACAGAGCATTTACAGTCGGTAGGTACCTATTGGGTATATCTTATGCCACCTATGAGATACCATGACACCATGCTTATGCCTCTATGCAAGCATTGGGATGCTGATACTTGTAAATTTCATCTTCCCACAAGGGAAATGACCATCACTCTTGAAGATGTACATCACATTCTCCAAGTTCCTATTAGGGGAGAGCAGGTATATTTCTAGGGGGATCGGTCATTCCAAGAGAAGAAGAGGGACATGTCGTATTGCCTAGCTAGACCTTTACATGATGAATGTGTTAGAGCACAGATCAAGCTCCCCATGCTGCTATATTCACAAGCTCCTGTGGTTAGATAGATTATGATGCATACAGTGGCATTGGTTCTTAATCCAAATGGATGAGTGGAACACTTAGATGGAGGACTAGTACATTTGATTCAAGGGATGTATGAGCAAACGACAGTCTACGCTTGGGGCCGCTGCATTTTAGCACACTTATACTATGATCTTGGCCAGTTTGTATTTTGAGAGATTGGTAGTATGGTGCATTGTACACTTCTGTAGGTGTGGTGCCTTGAGCATGTCACATGCATAGGCCTGTCGGATTCCCTTATGCTATAGTTGGATATCTAGCATTCGGCTATCCTTTGTGACACTTGTGGCAATACGAGGATTTACACTTTTGGAGGGTGAGATTTGACTGGCTAGAGGAGGATGAGATCTTATGGAGACCCTATCTACCCACTCTATAGTGGCCAAATCCCATAGGATAGCTGAGGAAAATGCAGATGGATAGGTTTCTAGCTAGGAGGCATAACTATGTTGTACAACCTTTCTAATACAGGTGATTCATGCGACATATTGGGTAGGTACAAACACCATCGAGGGTGTGCCCCTCCATTAGATGATTAGTACAGAGTGCCCAGAGGCTAGGTGATACCATTTGGCTTACTATAGATCATGTTCGTGAGAGTGATCCTGATGCTTCATATCATGATTAGCAACCAGCATCTAATACTGATGATGTTGACTGCACAGATGATCATGAGGAGTGGTGGTCATGTGCACAACCAACTCCTGTGTTCCCCATGGACTTCCCTATAGGTGATGCAGGACCAACACCAGATGAGGGGGATGAGCCAAAGGATATATTAGAGGAGATATGGTACATGCCAGTAGATATTTTTACTAATGTTATTGATAATGAGTACCAGTCTGATGCTGATCCTAACTATTTGGACCAAGATGGAGGAGAGGAGGAGGAGGAGGAGGAGGATTATGAGGAGGATGATTATTATGAGGAGGATCCACCCTTGAGTTAGGGTGATGAGGTAGCTATTGAGGATCAGTACAAGCATGGAGATTCCTCACACACTTACAGGACTAGATCATGTGCAGTAGCTACAGTAGACATCAGCACCCATAGTCAAAGAGAGGCTAGCACATCCTTGATGCCCCCCAGAGAGGACGAGGTTGACATTCCTCATCTGACAGGAGACATAGGTGATGACATTTTATTTTACGCATGTACTTTAGTATTTTATGCTTTGTTTATATATAGATATATCATGATGATGTTTACTGATTGTGTACATTGTCTATCTTGCAAGAGCAACAAGAGACTAGTGAGAGTTCTATCGTGAGGCTTCCATAGAGATAGTGTCTGCATCCATTGACTAGGAGGAGATGGATCCTGACTACATTCCCCCATTGATCATGGAGGAGGATCCAGAGTCACTCAAACCTTTCACAAGGTTACGGGCAGCATACGAGAGTGTGAGGAGATGACTCCATCGAGTAGAGAGTGCAGGACAAACATCATAGACCTCAGAAGAGGTTGAGAGACTACATGCAGAGCTAGCACAGACACAAATGGAGAGGGATTGGATGGTAGAGGAGTGGCTTGTGGTTGTTGGTCGAGTACAAGACCGTCTACAGTATGTACTTAGAATCAACAGTTCATGATCACACATGACCGTCTCATAATGTCCAAGGACCAGATCTTGAGTGCCAAAGCCTGAGGGGTCTAGCTCTCACAAACTTTTATGACTTTGTATATGGTATTGAGATGTACATAAAACTTTGATATATATATAGACATGCACATTATTATGATTTGTCTCTTTTGTGGTTGAAATGTTAATTGTAATGTGATTAATTAAATGACTTATGATAAAAGTATTTAATTAATGTCTACATGATTTAACAGGATTAATGTGATCTAGTTTAAAACATATTTCAGTTTTACTGTCGATACAACATTGTTGATTAGAAGAGAATATGTTAAATTAAATACACCTATAATTCATATAAGTATCTAATTTAACATAACACAAAGGTGAATAGTATGAATCCTAAAGTAATTATAAAATGGACTTAAATAATTACCTTAGTGTTCAAGAAAAATAGAAGATTATTTTTCAAGAACGAAGCAATGTGAAAATTATTTCGAATGACATCAAATAACTTTAAACAAAACTACTTTATCAATCACACTATTCAAAGAGGTCAGAGATAATACCGATGCAAATGTGTGGCATTAATAGCTTCCTGAAGGAGTGTTCCATCAAGCTGCCTTAATACATAAGCACTAGATCCGTAATTGATATCAACTATATAAGTTCCTAACCAATTAGAGATGAATTTATCTTTATCTTCATTATCAGCACTAGTATTGTGTTGATTTTCAATAAGAACAAAATCTTCCTTACAAAATGATATTGGGATGACCTGTGTGTTGTGTTTTCATTGTAATTGTTTGATGTGAGCTTGGAGATGTTCGAGAATGTTAATGCGTTGTTCATCGAGCATCTCAAGTTGGTGTAATTGTTGATATTTATAATTGTCATCATCAATAAGGTTTTGGAGAGTAACTCACAATGTAGGAATTTCTAACTCCAAGGGCATTATCACATCAGTTCCATAAACAAGGCTATAAGGTGTAGTTCCCGTGGATGATCTAACACTTGTTCGATAAGCCCAAAGCACATAATATAATTGTGTATACCAATATTTATGATGTTTGTTGACAGTTTTCTTGAGGATTTTCTCCAGGATTTGATTAATATTTTTAACTTGTCCATTGAATTGTGGATAATATGGTGTAGAAAATCAATGTTGAATTTTGAACATTTCAAGAAATTTCTTAACTTCATTATTCTTAAATAGAGTTCCATTGTTTGAAATGATTGTGGAAGGGATTCCAAAGTGAGCAATAATGTGTTGCAATATGAAATGACAAATTGCTTCAACATTTGTAGAACGGATAGGAATAGCTTCCACCCATTTCGTGAAATAATCTATTGCGGTTGCGATAAATGTATGTCCAACATAAGGAGGTGAAATTTTTCCAATAAGATCCAATCCCCATACTGAAAACAACCAAATGCGAGCTTGGACATTGAACTTAACAATAGGAGCATGGATCAAATTGCTATGTTCTTAACATTTTTGATATTGTTTAACGTAAGTGAAGCAATCCTTCTCCATATGTTTCCAATAATAGCCCATACAGATAAGTTTTTGCACTAACGACCAACCTCCAAAATGATCTCCACAAGCACTAGCATGAGCTTCGTCAAGTGCTATAGGAATTTCAAAATCCTTAAGACAAAGTAATAAGAGGCCATTGAAAGATCTTCTATATAATGCATTTGCAAGGATCACATATTTAGCTGCTAGTTTGCATAAACACTTTTGAGTGTTTGTTGTTGTAGGTTCGAGAATGGTACCAT
>VDFB02281492.1:780991110-781125033 GCA_007258455.2 Sequoia sempervirens
AAAAAAATTCTAAGTTTGAAGTTCATCCTTCACACAGGGCAAAATGCGCCCAAACTGGAGAAAGTCAAATCAAAGTCAAAGATTTCCATCCTGCAGCAGGGGCAAAATGCGCCCAACTTGAAGAAGGGAGGTTGGAAATTTTTCTAAGTATCAAATCTCGTCCTGCTGCTAGGCCTAAATGCGCCCATCCTCCTCGGGGGGTAAAATGCGCCCAAAACACAAAGAAGTCAAAGTGGTCAAAGCTTTTCATCCGCAAGCAAGGCAAAATGCGCCCAAGAAAGGAGCTGGTCAAAGAAGTCAACTTTTTCATCCTCCTACATGGGCAAAATGCGCCCAAATCATGCCATGTGAGGACAAAAATGAGAAGCTGAAAAGTCACAAGGAAAGGCGTTAGAAAGTTATCCTCCCCCACATAAGAAATGCGCCCAAAGCATGGCAAGTAAAGACAAAATAAGGAAGGCAAGGTGGCGTTGCATGTGCTTCATAACCTCCAAAATGCGCCCATGCAGCTAAGGAGTCAAAAGGGTCAACGATGCTCATCCTTCACACATAGTAAAATGCACCCACTTCAAGCATAACATGCATGAGAATTTTCCAAGTAAGAAATTCGTCCTCCAACTAGGCTGAAATGCGCCCAAAATGAATAAAGTCAACAAAGTCAAAGAGTTTTGTCTTCCTCACCCCTCCAAATGCGCCCAAGTTTATGTGGTAAAAGGTAAGTGAATGGAGTGAAAGAAGGTAAATAAAGTGAAGGATGCTTCAAGGCGTGGTAGACTCAAGATAAATGCTGGGCGTTATCCTCCATCATGTGCAAAAGGCGCCCAAGCTGGTAAGTCTTAGAAGATTTTTCCTAGGCGTGGTGAAAGGTGATGAATTCTAGGCGTGGTTTTTGATTTTCCTCCATCAAGTGCTAGGCGCCAAGAGTGATGGGAGTTATAAGGTGTTAGAAATTTCCTAAGGCATGTGAAGTGTGAGAATAAAATGCTAAGTGTATTATGCGCCTAGAGTGTGGAGTGAAGTGTGAAGTTAAAACAAACTTCCTAGGCATTGAAAATGCAATATGTTGAAAATATTTCCCAAGGCGTGATTCTCTTTTCTCAGTGTGCTATGCGCCTTAAGTATGAAATAAAGTATAAGATACGTGATGAAATATTTCTAAGGCGTTGGGTTTTCAAATGAATATTTTTCAAATGTGAAGATGTTGGAGGATAAAATGTGTGATGCGCCTTCAAGAAAAATTTTCTAAGTAAGTTGATGAACTAAAATTTTCCTTCGCAGGCAAGGTGGACAGAGTTGAGTAAATTTTCCTAGGACAAAATTTTCAAGGTGATCAAAAATTTTCTAAGGCATGAAGTATTCTCTTCCTCTAGAAAATACGCCTAGACTCCAAGGTGTTGAATTTTCCTGAATCACGAGCAAGTTTTCAGAGGCAGAGTCAGAAGATGATGGCAATGCAGGATAAATCCAAAATTTCTTAGGACGATCGCAGATGAAGAACGGATTTAAATTTCACAGGGAAATAATCTTCTAAGGTTCAAAATTCAAGAAAATTAAATGAACCCGTTCGTTGGGTACCCATGGATTTGACGCGTTCTGAAAGAAATTTTCTTCTGGGTATCAAAGATTATCGATGAGGAAGGGATTTTAAGGTCTTCCACAACTTGTCGAGGATTATGTGATGAAGATTTTAAATGGGCACCAGGTTGATGAATTTCCTAAGGGGAAATGTGAAAATTTTCTAAGGCAAATGTGAAGAAAATGTATTTTCAAGGTGAAATTCTCCAGACGATGAATTTGAAAGAAACTGCCTAGGTGAATTTGCTTCAATCCTTCGTAAAGATAGTTTACTTGAGCCAAAAACGAATAAAATCGAGGTTATCAGAGCTCCAGTAGGTGAAATGAATCTCTCAAAGATGATACGCCCTTGAAGAGGATGGATTGAAAAATTGGCTAAGGCATGAAGAATTTGAACACGAAGTTGGCTAAGGACAAACGATGGGCCCTTGAAGATCAGAACATGAAAATCAGGTAAGTAAGTTGAGCTTAGATTATGAAGTGTTCTAATACCCTTCTCCTTGCTTGTTTTGCAGGAGGGACGTCGAGATCAAGCGTGATGACTTGAAGTGATGAAGCACGATGATATCACAACCTTCGAAGGAAGATAAAGTTACAAGTTTCAATCTCGAAGGAAGAAAAGGTTACAAGAAATTGGCTAAGTGTTAGCTCAAGTGACAAAGATGAAGTGTTTTCAAAACTCAAGAATGGAAGGTCGAGCAAATCAAGAGCAGTTACCCTCCTTCAAGCGATCAACAGAGCGTGAAGATCGAGAACAGTGTGAACGCGTTTCAAAGATGGAATCTTCTAGAAGGATGCTCTGCATTGTGGCTCATTTATTACCCCACTCCTCTTGGTGGCGGTTTTTAGGGCAAATCTTGTTTAGGGCTGAGGTGGCACAATTCTGGCCACTCTATTGATTGTAACCCTAGCCGTCTTTTGGGACTTGGCTAGCTATATAAAGGGTAAGTCCCCCTCATTTGTAATTCATTAGAAAGTAGACAATTTAGTCGACAGTAGAATTAGAGTAGAAGTTAGAATAGAGAGACAACTTAGGAGTAGATTGATAGTGTAGTTGGAGAAGGAAAGTTTTCCCTTTGAAAACTTTTGTAAGAGATTGTCGTGTAAAACTTTCATAATAAAAGATCTTTTCATTGATGGTGAATTTCATCTTTGTTATGGATAGCTAGCGAGGTTTCTTCATCCCTTCTACTTCAAGTAGCGTAGAGTAGCGTAATTTCATTTCATGCATGTAGTAGATAGTAATTGTGGAATGTGGTGTTTGATCTAAGCAACTTCGTCTATCCATACCACTAGTGTATTTGCTGATGGTGAATGCGCCTTGTGTGGTCAACTGGAATATCATGTACTTAACTTCAATCACAGTTTGAATACTGGTATGCGTCGTCGTGATGGTATCTTTATGTCAAAAGGTGGTTTGAACATCTTTAGTCATGTCCCTTGAAGATTGCACCGACTTCGTGGAAGCTGTCCGATGCGAGGGAAAGCGAAGTCCGGTTAGAAGTTTGCTGAAGTTGAGCTCCATATCCCACACCCTGGAATAGATTTAGACTCTCTAAACCCTACCCCATTTCAATTCAGTACTTTCTGGTTAGAATAGGAAATCCGTGCTTCAAAGACAAATCTTTCGAGCAATTTGAATTCCTTTCTCCACTGCCGAACAATTCCGTAAGTCCCCTTGAAATACCAGCAAATCACATTGAGCCAAACTGAGCCTATTCGCACTGAAAGAACCTTGGAGTTGAACGCACGAACTTTCTTGCAATCTTAGCGTGCGGAATACTTTGATCAAGAGAGAATAGGGAAGCCATTGGCAACTTTATTCTGCGTTGGTGCGGTCACGAAAAACACATCAACAGAATTGGCGCTAGAAGGAGGGTTGAACGAGGAAAGAACACATTGTTTCGGTTGTCATTCATTTTATGCTTGCCTCTCCTCCTAGCACGTCAACAGAATTGGCGCTAGAAGGAGGGCTGAAAGAACACATTGCTTCGGTTTTCATTTATCTTATGCTTGCCTCTCCTCGTAGCACATCAACAGAATTGGCGCTAGAAGGAGGGCTGAACGAGGAAAGAACACATTGTTCTAGTTGTCATTCATTTTATGCTTGCCTCTCCTCCTAGCACATCAACAGAATTGGCGCTAGAAGGAGGGCGAGCTTCGAATTGTTCGAGAAGCTGGAAGGAACTAGTATGAGCTTCGAAGTTTCAAATCAGAGATATGTTAGATCTCTCTTATGTCAAAAAATCCAAAAAAAAAAAGTGAAAAGTTGAAAAATTCAAAAAAATCAAAAAATGGAAAATCAAAAAAGAGATTTCTCAAAGGATGGGCATATTTCTTGCTCTCAAGACAGGCTTACAGATATTGCTCAGATTCATGAAAGATTGAATGCACAGCTGTGGCCCGAGAGTTTGTCTAAGTTTTCTTTGCCAGGTAGATGTCGAATTCATGAGACCTCCCAACACGAAGAAATCAGTTGCCTAACATTTCTCTCAAGGATAGAGCTTGTTCTCCAAGGGAAAATTTTCTTTTGGGATGTCCCCAAGCCAGGAGTATTGGATGTAGAACCTGATGATTATAGCCTTCCAGAGGTTGTGGAGGAAGCCTTCACGAGATTCATACTTAGGATCCAGAATCAGTTGGAACTTGGCAATGTTTGCTTGAAAGGTGTTTTGCTCCCTCGTTGGTGTCGGATTCACAATGCGCCTCATCCAGAGTTCACTTGCACAACATGTGAACTAGCCATCAACTTCGCCAGAAGTCGCCTCAGATTGCCAATGCTACCCTATGGATTATTCAAAGACAAAAGATGGATTGAATATGCTACACAAACGTTTTCAGCACCAAATCAAGAATATACCTCAACATCATCTAACAACACAGAAAATAAGTCACAACAAGATGATGTGATTGAGCTTAAGGAGCAAGCAGATGAAGATTATTCCTACATCAAGTTAGAACAAGAGGCTATTGGAGCAAAGATCAAAAAAGCCGTGAGATATATCCAAGAAAGAGAAACTACCCAAGGCAACTGTCAGCACATGGAAGAGAGTGAATGTACAAGGTTGAAATCTATTGAAAACCATCAAGTGACAGGTGTGAGAAATTTTCAATGTTCATTCTCTCAAGGAAGGGAACGTGAAGAAGGAAGCGATTCTAATACGCTTCAAGAAAGGATGCTACTCGATGAAAAAGTTCAATCATGCATAAGTGAGATGGAGGAAATGGTAAGCAGCTTAGGGCAAGATGATGTGTTTGACGATCAATGGGCTACCAAGATGGAGGAAAAATATGAAGGGCACTTCGCATCAGCGCTTGATCCATTATTCACAGTTATGGAAGAGTTGCTTGAGGAAATTGAAACAAATGAAATACTGCTTGATAAAGAGATGGAAAGTGAAGAGCAATTCGGGTTGGGGCTTGAGCCGTTGTTAGGTATTCAAAAGGAGCCAGTGCATGAAGTGGTCCAAGTTTCCAAATGCTCTTTCGAATTGATTTCCCGCCCCACTCCTCCCAGTTTGGACCATTTCAATGTTTTGAGTGCAAGAGGTATGGTTCACCATCAACTTCAGCCTCCTGATGAAGCAGTGGATGACAGGCAAGAATGCATGCCAGCGAATGAAGACCACCAGGTTGTATCTTTCCCTACTGTTGGCTACCAAGAATATCATTTTGATTATGGAGATTTTGGAAAGAAAACTTGTTTATGGATTGATCATGGTCCAGATGAGTTGCCTCAGTTATTAATCTTTCCTGAAGTTTTGCTTGAGTTTGAGATTCGTATTGTGGAAGATTATTTTTCTGAGTTTAAAGATAAGTCTGCAAAACTTCGTACTATGACTACTACTTTGCTGTTACTGAACATCCTGAGAAATCATGCTAGGAGTTGTATGTACTTAGGTCTTTTGAGTGTTGTTCGCTTAAAATTTTTTTGTTTTTGTTTAGATTAGTTGTCTTGCTTTCATAGTTTAGTTGTTGCTTTCAATAAAGGGGATCCCATTTGTGAGGGGGGTGTTGTGTTGTTTTTGCCACGGTCCAACACAATGTTAGTCCATTTCTTAGATAATCATTCAGGAAGTGCTTTAGGATCCAAGGTTATTCTTTAAAGTCTTATCATTTGGTTAGGATCTGTACTTGACTCGGAAGGGAATCATCTATTGTGTCTTGACACCAAGTCTCACGATTGCTATATTTTACACATAATTAATTGCTCTAAGTCATTGAGGTTTCTTAGGAGAAGTCTTGGCGAGTGAAAATTTTACATCTTGCTTCAGCGCCACTACAATTCTCAAACCCATTGGAGGCTTCATTGCCTGCCAGCCAATTGAGCAATTGACGGAGAAATCAAATGAAGAAAAGAAAATATGCTTAAAAGAAATATCTGAAAAACAAGAAAGAAAGAAAGTAAAAATGAAAGAAATATTATGAAATATTGGTTTTGGGAACATACGAGTAACTCCACCGGGGCTATGGACGCCCGGCCGGCAGTGGAGCAATATTCGTGAGAATTGTAGCGATAACCTCGTCGGGGCTATGGACGCCTGACTGGCAGCGAGGCAATGTCCAGGATGCTTTTGAAGTTAAGATATTTGTTTAACTTGCTGGGACGGATTCTGGGAACTTCAATGGTCTTTTGAGCTAGAACAAACGCATATGCACACACTTGTAATCAAAAGATGAGGTGCCATGATCCAATTCAGGATTCCTCTTCCCTTTTAAGTATATCCCCTAGTCAAGTTGATAGGTCTTGAAAGAATTATCCAAAGGTTCTGAGTATGGAATGGGTTTTGTCTTTGAAATGTTCAGGAGCATTTATTCGGGTTGGGGCTAATGTTGTGACGTTTTTCACACATCGCCCCATTGCAAATGGGGACCCCCTAATTTTGGCTTTGCTTTTCGTTCATTTTGTCGTTGTCTCTCTTTTCTACTGTCTGTCTTTCCGGGATTGTGCCCGTCATTGAGTTTAAACTTGAAGTTTTGGCCAGGTCCGAAAAATTAGGGTTTTGAATTTCCTAGCCAACCTGAAGTCAAATGAGGTGAATAAATTGCAAATTGAGCTTAACATGGTTATTAGTATGCTTCCAGCAAGTTTCCACAGAAATTTCATCGAATTCTGGCTACTTACTATTTTTAGTAAGTGTGCAATTACAGGCAATCCTTCAGCAATTTTGGGATTCCGGTGGTCACACTGCATTCCGAGCACTTCAAGTTCACTTCTGGTAAAAATTTGAGCGAAAACAGACAACTTACTATTTTAGCAGTTTGGCTTCCGGCACGAATTTCATGGTCCAGATGCAGAGATTTTCTCTGCATGTCTGGATTTTCCTTCTGGGTTTTTCAAGACCTTCGCGATGATGTAACATGCAAGTCGAGACGACCACTTTCAGGATTCAGCCTTCCAAGGCTATTTTTAGGGTTTGCATGTCGACGTTTCTTTTGCATGTCAGGTGATTCCTGATGGGTTTTTCGAGAGCTTCGCGATGGTGTGACATGCAAACAGGGATTCTCACTCAGAAGGAACTTGCTATTTTTAGCAAGTGTGTCCCGGCAGCCACTTCCCAAAAGCTCAGATTCACAAGCGATCGTGAGTGAGCAGAAACAAAGGGAAACAGATCATTTGATATGCATGCAAAGCGAATTAGGGTTTCCAACTTCGGAGCCTAAAAATAGGCATCAAAAGTCAAAATCTTCAAAATCCGGTGTAAACCACTGCGATCAGCGTTCTTCAAGCTATCTGCTGGTAAAATTTCAAGTCAAATGGAGCACTTACTATTTATAGTAAGTCAGATTGGAAACATGCTAAAAATAGTAAATCAGTTGCATGCGTCAGTGTCAGCCAGCAAGTCACGTGGTGAGGAGCGCCTCATCCAAATTTCAACTCGATCGGAGCTTGGGAGCTATCAGAAACATGAGGTTACTATTTATAGTAAACCACCTTCAGAAACATGCTAAAAACAGCAGGGTGATTAAAAGAGGCAGTGCTGACAGGTTGATAAGGTTATGAAGGAGCTATGTTTGAAATTTCAAGTTGATCCGAGCTTCAGAAGTGCAAAATTGAGAAGACTTACTATAAATAGCAGGGCACGATACTGGCGAAGGATGATGAAAATTTGTCTAAGTCTGGAACTTCATCCAGTAGCCATGGCAAAATGCGCCCAAGTTAATGAGGAGGCATAAAAAAAATTCTAAGTTTGAAGTTCATCCTTCACACAGGGCAAAATGCGCCCAAACTGGAGAAAGTCAAATCAAAGTCAAAGATTTCCATCCTGCAGCAAGGGCAAAATGCGCCCAACTTGAAGAAGGGAGGTTGGAAATTTTTCTAAGTATCAAATCTCGCCCTGCTGCTAGGCCTAAATGCGCCCATCCTCCTCAGGGGGTAAAATGCGCCCAAAACACAAAGAAGTCAAAGTGGTCAAAGCTTTTCATCCGCAAGCAAGGCAAAATGCGCCCAAGAAAGGAGCTGGTCAAAGAAGTCAACTTTTTCATCCTCCTACATGGGCAAAATCCGCCCAAATCATGCCATGTGAGGACAAAAATGAGAAGCTGAAAAGTCACAAGGAAAGGCATTAGAAAGTTATCCTCCCCCACATAAGAAATGCGCCCAAAGCATGGCAAGTAAAGACAAAATAAGGTAGGCAAGGTGGCGTTGCATGTGCTTCATAACCTCCAAAATGCGCCCATGCAGCTAAGGAGTCAAAAGGGTCAACGATGCTCATCCTTCACACATAGTAAAATACGCCCACTTCAAGCATAACATGCATGAGAATTTTCCAAGTAAGAAATTCGTCCTCCAACTAGGCTGAAATGCGCCCAAAATGAATAAAGTCAACAAAGTCAAAGAGTTTTGTCTTCCTCACCCCTCCAAATGCGCCCAAGTTTATGTGGTAAAAGGTAAGTGAATGGAGTGAAAGAAGGTAAATAAAGTGAAGGATGCTTCAAGGCGTGGTAGACTCAAGATAAATGTTGGGCGTTATCCTCCATCATGTGCAAAAGGCGCCCAAGCTGGTAAGTCTTAGAAGATTTTTCCTAGGCGTGGTGAAAGGTGATGAATTCTAGGCGTGGTTTTTGATTTTCCTCCATCAAGTGCTAGGCGCCAAGAGTGATGGGAGTTATAAGGTGTTAGAAATTTCCTAAGGCATGTGAAGTGTGAAAATAAAATGCTAAGTGTATTATGCGCCTAGAGTGTGGAGTGAAGTGTGAAGTTAAAACAAACTTCCTAGGCATTGAAAATGCAATATGTTGAAAATATTTCCCAAGGCGTGATTCTCTTTTCTCAGTGTGCTATGCACCTTAAGTATGAAATAAAGTATAAGATACGTGATGAAATATTTCTAAGGCGTTGGGTTTTCAAATGAATATTTTTCAAATGTGAAGATGTGTGATGCGCCTTCAAGAAAAATTTTCTAAGTAAGTTGATGAACTAAAATTTTCCTTCGCAGGCAAGGTGGACAGAGTTGAGTAAATTTTCCTAGGACAAAATTTTCAAGATGATCAAAAATTTTCTAAGGCATGAAGTATTCTCTTCCTCTAGAAAATACGCCTAGACTCCAAGGTGTTGAATTTTCCTGAATCACGAGCAAGTTTTCAGAGGCAGAGTCAGAAGATGATGGCAATGCAGGATAAATCCAAAATTTCTTAGGACGATCGCAGATGAAGAACGGATTTAAATTTCACAGGGAAATAATCTTCTAAGGTTCAAAATTCAAGAAAATTAAATGAACCCGTTCGTTGGGTACCCATGGATTTGACGCGTTCTGAAAGAAATTTTCTTCTGGGTATCAAAGATTATCGATGAGGAAGGGATTTTAAGGTCTTCCACAACTTGTCGAGGATTATGTGATGAAGATTTTAAATGGGCACCAGGTTGATGAATTTCCTAAGGGGAAATGTGAAAATTTTCTAAGGCAAATGTGAAGAAAATGTATTTTCAAGGTGAAATTCTCCAGACGATGAATTTGAAAGAAACTGCCTAGGTGAATTTGCTTCAATCCTTCGTAAAGATAGTTTACTTGAGCCAAAAACGAATAAAATCGAGGTTATCAGAGCTCCAGCAGGTGAAATGAATCTCTCAAAGATGATACGCCCTTGAAGAGGATGGATTGAAAAATTGGCTAAGGCATGAAGAATTTGAACACGAAGTTGGCTAAGGACAAACGATGGGCCCTTGAAGATCAGAACATGAAAATCAGGTAAGTAAGTTGAGCTTAGATTATGAAGTGTTCTAATACCCTTCTCCTTGCTTGTTTTGCAGGAGGGACGTCGAGATCAAGCGTGATGACTTGAAGTGATGAAGCACGATGATATCACAACCTTCGAAGGAAGATAAAGTTACAAGTTTCAATCTCGAAGGAAGAAAAGGTTACAAGAAATTGGCTAAGTGTTAGCTCAAGTGACAAAGATGAAGTGTTTTCAAAACTCAAGAATGGAAGGTCGAGCAAATCAAGAGCAGTTACCCTCCTCCAAGCGATCAACAGAGCGTGAAGATCGAGAACAGTGTGAACGCGTTTCAAAGATGGAATCTTCTAGAAGGATGCTCTGCATTGTGGCTCATTTATTACCCCACTCCTCTTGGTGGCGGTTTTTAGGGCAAATCTTGTTTAGGGCTGAGGTGGCACAATTCTGGCCACTCTATTGATTGTAACCCTAGCCGTCTTTTGGGACTTGGCTAGCTATATAAAGGGGGAGTCCCCCTCATTTGTAATTCATTAGAAAGTAGACAATTTAGTCGACAGTAGAATTAGAGTAGAAGTTAGAATAGAGAGACAACTTAGGAGTAGATTGATAGTGTAGTTGGAGGAGAAGGAAAGTTTTCCCTTTGAAAACTTTTGTAAGAGATTGTCGTGTAAAACTTTCATAATAAAAGATCTTTTCATTGATGGTGAATTTCATCTTTGTTATGGATAGCTAGCGAGGTTTCTTCATCCCTTCTACTTCAAGTAGCGTAGAGTAGCGTAATTTCATTTCATGCATGTAGTAGATAGTAATTGTGGAATGTGGTGTTTGATCTAAGCAACTTCGTCTATCCATACCACTAGTGTATTTGCTGATGGTGAATGCGCCTTGTGTGGTCAACTGGAATATCATGTACTTAACTTCAATCACAGTTTGAATACTGGTATGCGTCGTCGTGATGTTATCTTTATGTCAAAAGGTGGTTTGAACATCTTTAGTGATGTCCCCTGAAGATTGCACCGACTTCGTGGAAGCTGTCCGATGCGAGGCAAAGCGAAGTCCGGTTAGAAGTTTGCTGAAGTTGAGCTCCATATCCCACACCCTGGAATAGATTTAGACTCTCTAAACCCTACCCCATTTCAATTCAGTACTTTCTGGTTAGAATAGGAAATCCATGCTTCAAAGACAAATCTTTCGAGCAATTTGAATTCCTTTCTCCACTGCCGAACAATTCCGTAAGTCCCCTTGAAATACCAGCAAATCACATCGAGCCAAACCGAGCCTATTCGCGAAAGAACCTTGGAGTTGAACGCACGAACTTTCTTGCAATCTTAGCGTGCGGAATACTTTGATCAAGAGAGAATAGGGAAGCCGTTGGCAACTTTATTCTGCGTTGGTGCGGTCACGAAAAACACATCAACAGTCTCTGTGAAAAGAACTCTGAAAGGTTCGCCCCAAATGAATGATGAATACTCTCTGCAAACTCTGCCTGAATCGATCAATAAACTCAAACTGTAACCTCTGTGTGAAGCTACCAAGTAGACAATCTTCAACTGGTATTGCATAGTCTCAGTATGCCAGATTCTGAAGAGGTATCGTTCTCCAAAATCGTTTGTCTGCTGAAACCCTAGGTTTTGCAAACTTCAATGCTCAAAGCAAATAGAAGACAAATTGAATAATCAAATCATAAGAGTTCGATTTGTCTTTTCCTGTGAATATATAGCTCCTTGGAAAAATTCGACCCAATGACTCTTTTTAATAATCATTTAATTAAATGATTAAATACGCCTTGTTGACTTAGGAGAAATGTATTAAATAATTGGCGCCATCATTAAATGAATAATTACTTATTCATTAAATAAAATTTCCACTTTATTATAAAGTATAATATATACTTTATAATACGCCTTTTAATTAAAAATTTAAATAATTAATAAAATGACTTTAATAAACCATTAATAAAATCAAAAATATTAATTATTCATTAAACCATTAAATACTCCATTATTTCTCCATCTGACCGTCAAACTGATGAACTAGGTCGACTCTAAGCTAAACAGCTAAACCAGGTGCCCTGCCCAAAATAGCAGCTTCCGCCTGTCCGACTTTCTAAAAGTAGAAAGTCTCTGAAAAACCACTCTAAAGGATTTTGCGAAGGCCCAACCTGAAACAACTACAACAATGAAGCTCTAGAACACTGGGTAACTGCCTATACTGATCCTCTGCACACATCTGTCAGCCTACGAGGATCGAAATAATAGGTTAACCACATATCCAGCTGCGCTGACTAGGATGGGGACATCACATGCTACCATATCATTTTGTAATTGAATTCATTTAGAATAGTTATGTGGTTGGAAGCACCATATGCTCTCACCTTGCCCACTTTGGGATCTAGCTAATTAGAAAGTGTTGAATGTTAGTGTGAAAAGAGGTACTATCAAACAAGTTAGCTTTTAGCCTATTTAGTAGAGTCCTATTCACACTACACTTAAGCTCACTTAGAGATTATCTAGACTATTGTCTCACCACCTGTAGACTCACCAAGTGTCTCAACACTTGTCCATAGAATGCTACACTTGTTTCATACTTGAAAGGGTAGTCAAAGTTTTACTCCTACCTTCCCACCTCTTCTTGTGTGCATTTATAAGAAAGGCTAATTTGTACATTTTACAACACATTCCATGCTTATGATATTTTCTCATTTTGCATATGTTCATTTGTGGGTTGTTTTGAGTTTGCAAGCAGATCTTGGCTGCTCCAACACGGTATCAAAGAAAGCTTGCAAATCCAATCCCTTTCTCTCTTGAATTTGTGAGGTTTGTGGACATCATCTTTTAAACAGTGCCTCCAGGAGAAAAATGGGCATCATAGTTGCATTCAGAAGGGCCGAGAAACGAATTTTCATATATAACACTTCTATTTTTGGCGACAAACAAATTTTGAAGGTTTTGGAGGCCCATCCATGGATGGATGCACAAAAATTCGTACAGATCCATATGGCCATACAATTGCAGTACTGTACTGCATCAACAAGCTGCCTCAAGCTTTGTGCCTCGATTCTTGTGCATTCATCTCGAAATGCGTGTTGTCTTGACCTCTGTGAAGCCAATTTTTTATTTTTGTGTAGATTAAGGAATTGAGTATGGATGTTTTTAGCATGGGGACAACCTTTATTTGTGTGGCTTGATTAGTGAGTATGGACTAGAAAAGAGAAACCCATTTACATTTTACTTTTCTAATCCATACTCACTAATCAGGCCACACAAATGGAGGTTGTTCCCATGTTGAGAGTTTGTAATAGTTAGCATGGGGACAGCCTTTATTTGTGTGGTCTGGTTAGTGAGTATGGATTAGAAAAGAGAGGTTTTATTTATGTGGCCTGATTGGTGAGTATGGATTAGAAAAGAAAAATGCATATGGGTTTGTCTTTTCTAATCCATACTCACTAATCAAGCCACACAAATAAAGGATGTCCCCATGCTAAGTGTCACTAATCAAGCCACACAAATAAAGGATGTCCCCCAAACACTCAGCATGGGGACAACCATGAAACCCATATGCATTTTTCTTTTCTAATCCATAATCACAAATCAGGCCACACAAATAAAACTTGTCCTTTTCTAATCAAGAAACCTGCAAAACCACATAGCAAAGTATTAGGATGGATTACACCTTGGTCAATCAAACTGAAACATATGACAAGCGTCTTCTTTTGCATATGGCAAGTTTCAGTAGACTTAGTACAACTACAAACTACAAACCAATGACATTTTTCAGACTAGTGCATTTTAGTGAGTCTTAATCAATAAAGAATTGCAAAAAGACAAAGAATATGGATGACCTTGTTACTAATTTTTGATGTTCTCTCCCTTTTTCTAGGTTTTATTCCTATTTTTCTAAGAGTATGGCTTCTACAAGTAAAAGTGGTGACAAATTAAGAGATCCTTGCTGGAAACATGGAACACCAAGTGTAGTGCAAGGAGAGGTTATTTGCATCCATTGCACTAGGTCTATCAATGGTGGCATAAACCGACTCAAATACCACCTTGCATGAATCCCTTGCCAAGATGTTAGACCATGTGAAAATGCTACTGAAGAAGTTGAGAGGGAGGCAAAAGCACTCCTTGCAGCATTTGAGCAAAGGAAGGTAGGTAAACAGAGAACAACAGAGGCAATGACAACCCCAATCCCAGATTTCAGTTCTACAAGGTCACAGAGAGATATGGGGAGATCTTCTATTGGACCACGGATATGACGATCAAGAAGTGTGGGCAGCCACAGTTCTATCTTTTTTGTTCCACGCAATACTCCTGGTGCACAACCTTCATTGGAAGGTACTGCATGGAATAGAGAGTTGCAAAATGAGGCGAAGTTGGCATGTGCAAGATTTTGGTACTACAATAATATTTTGTTCAATGTTGCTTCTAGTCCTTATTCGGAACAGTTGGTCAATGCATTGACTGTGGCAAGTAAGGGGTTCAAAGCCCCAAGTCGTCATGAGTTGAGTGGGCCATTATTGAAAAATGAATCCAAAACACATGCCTACTAGTGGAGGAACAAAGGAAAATTTGGGAAAAGAAAGGCTACACCATTATATTTGATGGGTGGATAGATGACAAAAATAGGACACTCATCAATATTTTAGTGGCTTCAAGGGACAACTAGTATTTCTAAAATCAGTTGATGCTTTCAATGAAATAAAAAATGCAGAGACCTTGTCCAACATGTTGGATGAGGTGGTGATGGAAGTGGGAGTTCAAAATGTCATTCAAATTGTGGCCGACAATGCAGCTGCATATGTGGCAGCCAATAAACTTCTAGAGACGAGGCATTCGACATTATTTTGGAGCCCTTGTGTTGCCCACTATCTTGAAGCGCTCCTTGAGGACATAGGGAAATTAAGTTGGGTGAAGAATGTGGTTGAAGATGGAAGGAATATCACGAAGTACATCTACAACCACACATGGGTCCTAAGTCTCATGAGAGAGCACACTGATGGTAAGGATTTCATACAATCAAGAGTCACACACTTTACTACTAATTTCCTCACCTTGCAGAGTATTTTAGCTACATTGCCTAGCCTTAAGCACATGTTTGTGAGTGAAAGATGGTTGAAGAGTCCTTATTGTAAGAAGGTTGAAGCAAAGAAGGTCATGAAGACCATTTTTGATGATAGATTTGCCAAAGTAATGAAGATGATCATCAATGAAGTTTTCAAACTTTGATCGATAATTTTTATTTTTATTTTCTAATATTACAACTTGCTGATTTTGTTAAATTCTTTATATTTTAGGTGTCAAAACCGTTGGTTAGAGTTCTACAATTGGTGGATGGGGATCAAAATCCCATGGGGTTATCTATATGAGGCCATGGATAAGGCCAAAGAGGCAATTCAGAATTTGTATAGGTCAAATAAGATCAAATATGAACCTATATGGCACATAATTGATCAGAGGTGGAACCGACAACTCCACCAACATATTCATGTTGCTGCCCACTATTTGAACCCCAAGTTTTATTTCTCTCCTAATTTCAAAGCAGATGCAGAGGTTCTTGTTGGCCTCAACACATGTATTGAGAGATTGGTTAATAATGATAACCTTTGAGATCTCATATTTGATGAGCTATAGAGCTATAAGAAGGCCGAAGGGGCATTATTTTCTTCCAATTTTTGCATTCGTAGGAGAGACACTCTACAACTAGGTAACAAATTCATGTGTTTAATATTATTTTACCATTTATTTTAAATTTTAAGTTTATTAAAATCCTTACTAAATTACAAATGGAAATTGTTATCCTTGCAAATTTGTGGTGGGAAGATTATGGTGCCACAATGCCTAATCTTCAAAAGCTTTCCATTCACATTTTATCTCAGCCTTGTAGTGTTTTTGGTTGTGAACACATCTAGAGTGTCTTTGAGGCCATTCACACAAAGAAGCACAATAGGTTGACTCAAAAGCACTTGAATGACATTGTATACATGCGGTACGACCTTCGATTGCATGAGAATAAGGTACACATGAAGCACTTGACCTTGATGACATTGATCCATACTCAGATTAGATTGTTGAGCCTAATGAGGTCAATACGGAACCATGGTTAAGTGATGATGAGTTAGCTGATTTGGAGAGGGAGGCAGCTTAATCGGAAATGGAAGTGGCAACATATGAGGAGGTAGAAGGTGAGGTTGGTCAACTAGCAGAGGCAGTTTCCTCACATACACAGTTTGATCCTATCACTATGGATGAGGCACCTGTTGAGGCTCCTATTAAGGATATTGCACCTATACCATCTACTTCAGCAACACCCACATAGCAGCAACAAAAGATTTTGAGTTTTAGTTGTATAAGAAATTTGTGATCTACAATTTTCATTGATACCGAAACTTGAAGTTGATATGTATTCAAAAGTTGAACTTGATTTTCAGTCTATGATATGTATTAAACTCTACTTTTGATTTATATATGATGGAAATCAACAATATGCTCTACACAATTAGTAATATGTGTGTTTTTGGAGAATATTTTTAAAAATTTATGTATTTCAAAATGTTTGTTAAAATTGTCAAGTTATTGCTGAGTTTTTCCCCAAGTTTATGCCGAGTCCTAAGTTTTTAAAAATTTTGGGCCTGCTGAGTTATTGTCGAGTCTAAGTTTTTCAACTATGATTATACCCACTTGTAAGTAAACCTATTATAATTGCATAATGATATTTTATTACAAATTAATATAGCAAATACATTTAGCAATCTATTTTGAATTTATAGAAATGTTTTGCAAATAGGGAGGTCGATCAACCTTCCTAATCACAGAGACGCTGAAGAGCTAGGAATTCTTAATATCAAGCATGCCACCCCTAGATGGATGAATTCAAAGTTTTTCCATACTTGTGAGCCGAGAGGCCTAAATGGTGCTCTTGGGCTTGGTTGAAGAGGACAACCTTTATGCATCTTATCAAGCACACCACCCTGAGATGGATGAATTGGAGGTTATGCCATTCTTGTGGGTTGGGAGGCCTAAATGATGCTCTTGGGCTTGATCAAGGAGGGCAACTAGCCTCCAAGGTGGACTGAGGGATGGAACGGATATAGAATCATTCCATGCTTTTGCAACACAAGGGCCACCACCCTTGAGATTGTGATTTGAAAGCATTTCTAGTGAATTCCTAATATGATTGGCTATGGGAATATGCCTTGGAATAATCATTAATGATGTTATAATATTTAGAATTCAAATATTAGTGATGCTATGAACTATAGACCTAAATATTATGATGTTTTAGCTATGATGTATTGCTCTCGATATTATAATATTTTATGTATTAATTGAAATATTGAAATATTCCAAACTAATTTTTTTTCAATTTTTTATTACAATAAGCAATGCAACACACATCCGTTAGGGTTAGCACTTAAACCAAAACGATGCGGAATTCAATTGTAACCAAGGATGTACACCAGGATCCCGAGATGGGCAAGGTGTGAGCATATGGTCAGAGGATCTCAATGCAATGCTGAACTGAATAACTCTAACCAAGAATGCGCCAAATGACGGCAAGCATGTGGTCAAAGGATCCCTACCAACTACAATTGCTGAAAGTTGTTAAATTTAGGTGAACAGATTAAATGCACAGAGAAATAAATCAAAATCAGACAAAATAACACAGCATATACCATGGGAAAACCCTCCTCTTGAGGGAGAAAAACCCAGCAACAAAGATCTCTCTTATATTTGATGCAATAGTGGCAATTTTTGCAAATTACAATAAGGTCTATCACAAGACCGATGTGCAGTATCTTGCAATAAAGAATAACAGATAACAAGCTCTAGATCACACCTTGTATATTAGAATATAGAACCAATTATGTTCGCTTAGCACTGAAAGGTCTTCAGCTTATGCACTGGTGAATTCGCACTATCTTGTTATATTCGCATTATTGCAGACTGATAAGAAACGCATCAAGCTGTACCTCGAGTTCTTGAGCTTGACTTCCAGACGGGTTCGCACTTGAAGAATATCACGGATCTGGCAAGTTCTTGCTTGATGTCACTGTACAGATGCCTTCGAACTTAACTCCTGACATAAACCGAAAGTTGTAGCTCCGCTCTGGCATATAAACTCCCTTTAATCAGATCATCGCATCTTATAATGTTGCAGATCTGGTAAATTCATCCCTGAATGAAGACATCGAACTGGTATATTCGCACTTAGTTCTCAGGTAAGTTAGCACTTTGACATCAGCTGAGTTCGCACTTAGATCATAGATAAATTCGCACTGTAACATTCAGATATGTCCACACTATATAATGCAAAGCTGATAGGAAAATAACTGAACTCTTCTAGATAATGATAATGGACGAAACAAGGAGAATATATATACAAGACGCATGCCTCAAGATCCTTCAAGTTGGCCTTAATAGATTTCAAATATCCTTTAATAAAGGTCGGCCTCAAATGAATATTAATTATCTTCTAATAAAAGATAAACATCGAATTCTTTTATGTCGGCCCATAAGATGAAGTGAGAATAAGACAATAAATATAAATTGTATAGCCAATGGCTATCATCCAATTTATGATCCACGAAGAAGCTGAGTTGGAAGGAGCTACCTAAGCTGCTATATCATTAACAAAAGTAAACTCGACACCAAGAATGTGCTTTCAAACGCAGAGTGAGAATGGAGCTACCATAAGGTGGAGATGCTAAGTACTACAATGCAATTCAAAACATAAAATAGGCGACAAGCCAGCCTCTTCCACTTATTCAGTGGGTATTACAAAGCATGAAGTGAAAGATTAGAAGATGCTGACAGTACTACTGTTCAGCTTACAATATAGTAGAGATTGTCTGTCAAGAGCATAAGATAAGAAGGTCTAACAATGCTGCAATAAAGTATAATGTCTTCTCAATGCTCACAATGACTTCCCTTCCAAACCCAACTCAAAAGATGGACTTTAAGAAAACTGATATAACTGAACATGGACTGAAATTGTTTAGCCAGCAACATTGAACCCTAATAAAATGCTTGTAACTCACTCAATTCCCAACCCAAAGACCTCAAATCAAATGCAAAATACCCCAATGAAAATGGCGACCAAGATAGAATCCCAAAACCCTCCAAGAACCCTTAATTTTTTTTTTTGCACGAATTTCGAGAGGGGACAGAATGGTATGGCTGCAAGAGAGGGGCAATTTTGAGCTATAAAACAAAGGCTTCATTAAAAAATTCCAAACTTCACTGAAAGGGGCGCCCTTAGCTACCAAATGCATGGGTAAACTACCCAGAACAAGAATAAAATCGCCCAAAGACTTATGAGCCAAAACTTCAATCTGCAACACAAACCAGCAACTCCAAATTTTGATTAATTTGCAATAAGCTGAATTACAATGTAAGAGACCAGGTGTCTCTCAACCCAACCACTAACTGAAAATGTAAGTTTTTTTGTTGTTTTCAATATTTTATGATTTTTTGATGGTTTTTGCAGCAATAAGGTAATTGCGATTTTGAGAAATAAATACAAATAAATTCATAAATAAATAACAATGCATCAAATAACTCCCAGAGCAATGGCAGATGATTTTATTATCATTATTGAACAACTACAATGCTATCCCGGTAACAAAAGAAGTAATGAATGATATTTTTTAGAAGAACCTGATTATTGCTTGCAGCCACCTGAAAGAATAGAAGAAATGTACGGCCCAGCTAGTTATTAACTTCTCCTCACAAATAAAGGCCGAAATAGAATCTCCTTGCCTGTGCGTCCAAGATGATGAAGACTAGAGGCTGAAATGATAGGCGTTTGGGTTGCCAGAAGAAAGACGTCCTTACAACAGCAAGTACGGCCTGTCAGCAGCATTAAACACAGCCGTACCTTTTCTTGGGAAATGCGCCAGATGCCAGTCAATGATAATCTCAGAAGATTGATTCTTCCTGATGAACAATAGAACCAAATATTGAATATAAAATTCACTAAATAGAAGCATTGTATGACTTCTGGATAAAGCCATGTTGATGGACAAGCTTCAACTGGTATTTCACAGCCTTAGTATGCCAGATCCTGAAGAGGGAATGTTCTTCAAAATCGAATGTCTGTAGAAACCCTAGTTTCGCAAACCCTAATGCTCAGAGAGAGAATAAGACAAGTTTGAATAATCATAAACATAATGAGTTTGATTTGTCTTGGTAGTATATATACCTCCTTTCAAGAATTCAACCCAAGGCATCTTTTAATAATCATTTAAATAAATGATTAATTTCGTCCTTTTTGACTTAGGACAATTATTTAATAAATGGCGTCCCCTTTTGATTAATAATTAAATGCTCATTTAATTATTATTTTAACTCCTCTTTTATAAAGTATTAAATACTTTATAATTCGCCACTTAATAATTTTAATATTTCATTAAAGTGACTTTATATCATAAAGTCAAATTAATAACTTTTAATAAATATTAAATGCCCAAGTAAACACTATTTGTTCATCAGATCATCAAATTGGATCGAAACTAAGCTAACCAACTGAACCAGGTGCCCTGCTAAAAATAGCCACTCCTACTTGCCTGACTTACTATAAATAGTAAGTATCTGTAAATCACTCTGGAAACGTCTGCTAGGGCCCAAACCTGAATCAACTGAAGGAGTAATGTTCCCGAACACCGTATAACTGCCTCAAATGGTCCTCTACACACATTTGTCAGCCTACGAGGATCAGAATGATAGGCTAACCTCTAATCCAGCTATACTGACTAGGAAGGGGACATTACAGTCCGCCCTCCCTGAAATTGCTTGTCCTCAAGCAATCTCAACTCCAGATGCTGTAAAATCTCCTCGGACTCCCATGTAGCATCCTCAACTAGCAAATCTCTCCACTTGATCAGATATTCCCTGATCACCCGCCTCCGAAGATGTCTCTCTCATCTCGAGGATGGCCTCGGGTACTAATATCAATTTCCCCTCATCATCAAGGGGTGGCAGAATTGGAGAGGGTATCACATGCTGACCCAATGCCTTCTTCAGGCGAGAAACATGAAACACGTTGTGAACCCTGCTATCTGTTGGTAAGTCCAACTCATATGCAATCTCGCCCACTCGTCTGATAACCCAAAATGGACCATAATAACGAGGTTTCAATTTCTCTGCCCCACTCTTCCGCAGAGTAGACTGACGATATGGCTGTAGCATGAGATATACCATGTCACCCACTGCAAAAGAACGCTCAACCCTCTTCTGATCAGCATACTGCTTCTGCTGATTCTGTGCCCGCTGGATATTGTCTCTGAGAGACCTCAAAATGTCCTACTAACTCTACATCATATCTCCTACGCTAGGCACTCTGCTATCACTCAATATCAAATCCAAAAGGTTGGGCGCCTCATACCCGTACAATGCCATGAAGGGCGTCATCTGTATAGTCATGTGGTGAGTAGAGTTATAACAATACTCACAGAGGTATATCCACCTCACCCAAGCTCTCTGCTATCCAGCTATGTAATTGCGCAGATAACCTTCCACCCACTTATTGACAATTTCCGTCTGTCCATCTGTCTATGGATGGTAGCTGGTACTCGGTGTCAGTTCGGTCCCACAGAGCCTGAACAACTCCTGCCAAAAGTTGCTCATGAACTGACTGTCTCTATCGTTGACTATCGTCTGAGGCAACCCATGTAGCCAGAATACCTCTCTGAAGAAGAGCTCTGCAGTCTGCGATGCCATGAAGGTAGTAGTGATCGGGAAGAAGTGCACATATTTGGTCAACCGATCAACAACTACGTAAATGCAATCTTTACCTTGGGCTTTCGGCAAACCCGTGATAAAGTCCATCGATAAACACTCCCACTTCCTATCAGGTATCGGAAGTGGCTGAAGCAATCCAGCAGGATATGTGTGTTCCTATTTGTTCTGCTGGCAAACAGAACAATCTCGAACGTACTGAAGAACATCAGTCTTTAGCCCTTTCCAAGTAAACCGTTCCCGAACCAGCTTATATGTTTTGAAGTACCCGAGATGGCCCGCCATAGGAAGATTATGAAAGGCTCTCAGAACTGTATCCCTCAACTCTGAATCAGGAATCAGAAAAATCCGCCCCTTGTAAATGATCAAGTCATTCACAACGGTGTACCTGTTATCCTGCTCTGTCCCATCAACAATGCTAGAAGCCCATGGGTTCTTAGCATACTTAGTAATGATCCTGTGCCTCCAATCCTCGGAAATATGTGCCATAGCATTCAACTAAGGTCTGCGAGATAAGGCGTCAGCTACAAAATTCTGCTTCCCCTTAATGAAAGTGATATCAAAGTCATACGACTGCAGTTTGCTGACCCATTTTTGCTGTCTCTCATTCAAGTCTCGCTATCCAAGGAAATGTTTCAGGCTGTTGTGGTCTATACGCACACTGAACTTGCTGCCTACCAAGTATTGCCTAAACTTAGCCAGAGCATGCATAATGGCTAACATTTCCTTGTCATAGATACTGTAAAACCTCTCAGGACCCCTGAGCTTCCTGCTCTCAAAAGCAATAGGGTGCCTCTCCTGCATCAAAACAGCACCAATGCCCTCTCCTAAAGCGTCGCAAAACAAATCAAATGACTTCGTAAAGTCAAGTAATGCTAGCACTGGACACAAAGTCATGATCACCTTAAACCTGTCAAAGCACTCCTGAGCCTGTGGTGACCAAGTAAAAGCCCCTTTCTTTGTCAAATCAGTAAGGGGTGCGACGTGATGTGAGAACCCACTAACAAATCTCCTATAAAAAGCACACAACCCAATGAATCCTCTGAGCTGTGTAAGGTTCTCAGGTACTGGCCACTCAACTATAGCTCGGACACTCAACTATAGCTCGGACCTTCTCAAGGTCCATACTAACTCCCTTGGCACTGATGATGTGCCCAAGATACAATAACTCTGCCATGCCTAGCTCACACTTGGATTCCTTGGCATAAAAGGATTCCTCAGCCAAGATACCCAAAACTATATCCAAGTGAACTAAATGCTCCTCCCATGACCTACTGTACACCAGGATGTCATCGAAGAAGACCAATACAAATCTCCTTTGCTGAGAACTGAAGACCCTGTTCATCGTAGCTTGAAAGGTGGTAGGTGACTGAAAGGCATAACCAAGAACTCGAAGTGACCGCAATGGCACCTGAAAGCGGTTTTCTCAATGTCTTGCTCCCTCATCTGAATCTGGTGGTACCCGGATCTCAAGTCAATCTTCGTAAAGAAGATAGCACCATGCAACTCATCAATCAACTCATCGATGCGTGGTATCGGATACCTGTTCTTAATCGTCCTCTAATTGAGCTGGCGGTAATCTATGCACATCCGAAGTGATCCATCCTTCTTCTTCACCAATACAACCGATGAAGCAAAAGGTGACTTGCTAGGTCTAATATGCCCCATAGCCAATAACTCATTGATGGTCTTCTCTATCTCATCCTTGAGTCGTTTCGGATGCCTGTAGGGTGTAATCATAATGGGATTTGCGCCCTCCTCCAACTCGATAATATGCTCAGTGCCTCTGTCTGGAGGTCTACCAGGTGGAATGTCGCTAAACACTTTGGAGTGTTTAGTCCTTAGTATCTGAATGTCTGGATGGTACTCACCCTTCTGCTGCTTCTGCTGTGCTGGCAATAACATACACTCTGCAGCCCAATCAACCATATCATGACGAATGAGTCTCTCCATCCGCCTGTATGAAACCATCCTCAGATTACTGTCTCTAATGGCTTTGATGACATGAGGTTTACCATCAACCTTGAACTTCATCTCCATGTCTCGTAGATTGAGTGTGAACTCACCCAAATCGTGAAGCCATGCCATCCCTAACACCACATCAGTATCTCCCATATTAACAACATAGAATTCAGTCTTGAACTCATAGTTGTTCAACCGCATCTGAAGGTCAGTTATCTTTCTGTCACACTTGAGGGTGTACCCATCATCCACCTTGACTCGAATACCCTCGAACTCCTCTGTCTGTATACCACGTCTCTCCACCAACTGTGCATCTATGAAATTATAAGTGGCACCAGTGTCAAGTAGAGTGATTACCTTCTGACCTGCTAGGAGCCCACGAAGTCTAAACGATCCATCTCTCTGAAGACTAGTCAAATGTGCCTCCTGTAGCTTCCTCCTTCGTTTTCACCATCATTTTCAGACCTCTCATCATCTGAATGCTCAGAATCAACTTACTGGTCTGATAGATCAGAATGCTCTTCCCCCTCATAAAACCACTCCATCTAGTTATTTTTCACCTTAGGACAAAGAGGGCATACATGTTTATCATCATAGGGTGCCTTGCACTAAAAACATAATTTTTTCTTTCGTAAATCATTTAGTGTCTCTCTCTCAAATGGTGGTGCATTTTGTCTCCTAGTATCAGGTGGATCCCTCTTCCTGTCAAATGGCTTATTCCTGTCAAATGACCTATTAGGCCTCGTGTAGGGTGTCGAGCTAGAACTAAACTTACTGCGAGGTGCTGCAGGCTCCATGTTACGTGCCTTCCTCATGGCCTCCTAAAGAGTAGGAGGATCAAATGCCTTAACCCAACCTCTCATAGGCTCCATCAAACCCTCGACGAAGAGAATAACAAGTCTCTGTTCTGAAATTCCTGTCACCATGACTGCAACCCTCTGAAATTCACCGACATAAGCATCCAAACTACCTGTCTGTCTGAGCTGAGCTAGCTCCCTGAAGTAGAGTTCTGGATCCTTCTTGTCGAAACGCTCTATGAGCCTACTAGTGAACTCCTGGTAAGTAGTGACTGCATGATGGCCAAGTGTGTACATGCCATGATGCCACCAATCATGCGCCAACCCATCAAGATGCAAAGTAGCAAACTTAATGGCCTCATCCTCCTACATAGGTCTCAGTGATAGATAATTGTCCAACTTCTGGACCCAAGACCTCGCTGAACTCTTATCAAACCCGTCAAAGTATGGCAAGGTGATTTTGCTAACTGCATACTGTAAATCCCTGTTCACCTATGGCTGTGGCTGCTGGTGCTGAGGAGCTCTACGGTCAAATCTACTTCCCCCTCTAGGTTTATGCACATCGATAAACTCATGAAAAGACAACGCCTGCCTGATATCAGGTGTTAATGATAGATACCATAAAATCTAGTCACATCTGCCACTGACATGCCATTGTGTGGCTGAAACTCCTGATGATGCCCCTGCGGCTCTGCCTCCAGAGTCGAAGGTGGAGTCTCTCTACATATGAATGTAGGTTGTCCAGGCCTACGCTCATGATAGATCGGTGATGGCTGTTGTGGTGCTGATGCCAAAGGCTGGTCCACGTCTGCAGTCCTACTTGATTGTCTGATCTGGATATAGTGCGGCTGGGATGGAGTATACTGTCTAATAGTGCCCATCAACTGGGACATCATGTCCATCATATTATCGTGCCTGTGCCTAAACTCCTCATCCGTAATATCACCTTCTACATGCGCTTTCCCTGAATCCCTAAGTGTCTCTACAGGGATCTCGCGATCTGCCATCAGTGTTGTGACACTGTTCTCACTGTTGTTGGAGCTAGATCTGTGAATACCCAATATTCCTGATACTGTCTCACCTTCAGGAATAGGTGGACCTGTCCAATCCTCAACTCTGCCTGTTCCTATACCCTTAGTATAGTGAATGATGTCTCTACTCATGAAAAAGCATCCAAAAAGCACTCTGTTTACTGAAAAAGCACAGGATGGCAGGAAAACTGTGCTTTGATACCACTGTAAGAGACCAAGTGTCTCTCAACCCAACCACTAACTGAAAATGTAATTTTTTTTGTTGTTTTCGATATTTTATGATTTTTTGATGGTTTTTGCAGCAATAAGGTAATTGCGATTTTGAGAAATAAATACAAATAAATTCATAAATAAATAACAATGCATCAAATAACTCCCAGAGCAATGGCAGATGATTTTATTATCATTATTGAACAACTACAATGCTATCCCGGTAACAGAAGAAGTAATGAATGATATTTTTAGAAGAACCTGATTATTGCTTGTAGCCGCCTGCAAGAATGGAAGAAATGTACAGCCCAGCTAGTTATTAACTTCTCCTCACAAATAAAGGCCAAAATAGAATCTCCTTGCCTGTGCATCCAAGATGATGAAGACTAGAGGCTGAAATGATAGGCATTTGGGTTGCCAGAAGAAAGAAGTCCTTACAATAGCAAGTACGGCCTGTCAGCAGCATTAAACACAGCCGTACCTTTTCTTGGGAAATGCGCCAGATGCCAGTCAATGATAATCTCAGAAGATCGATTCTTCCTGATGAACAATAGAACCAAATATTGAATATAAAACTTCACTGTAAGCTTTGTATGACTTCTAGATAAAGCCACGCTGATGGACAAGCTTCAACTGGTATTTCACAGCCTCAGTATGCCAGATCCTGAAGAGGGAACGTTCTTCAAAATCGAATGTCTGCAGAAACCCTAGTTTCGCAAACCCCAATGCTCAAAGAGAGAATAAGACAAATTTGAATAATCATAAACATAATGAGTTCGATTTGTCTTGGCAATATATATACCTCCTTTCAAGAATTCGACCCAAGGCATCTTTTAATAATCATTTAAATAAATGATTAATTTCGTCCTTTTTGACTTAGGACAATTATTTAATAAATGGCATCCCCTTTTGATTAATAATTAAATGCTCATTTAATTATTATTTTAACTCCTCTTTTATAAAGTATTAAATACTTTATAATTCGCCACTTAATAATTTTAATATTTCATTAAAGTGACTTTATATCATAAAGTCAAATTAATAACTTTTAATAAATATTAAATGCCCAAGTAAACACTGTTTGTTCATCAGATCATCATACTAGATCAAAAATGAGCTGACCAATTGAACCAGGTGCCCTGCTAAAATTAGCCACTCCTGCCTGCCTGACTTACTATAAATAGTAAGTATCTGTAAATCACTCTGGAAACATCTGCTAGGGCCCAAACCTGAATCAACTGAAGGAGTAATGTTCCCGAACACCATATAACTGCCTCAAATGATCCTCTACACACATCTGTCAGCTTACGAGGATCAGAATGATAGGCTAACCTCTAATCCAGCTGTACTGACTAGGAAGGGGACATTACATACAACTGCATAAACAACAACTACAATGCAAAATCTCACTACAAAGCTCGCTCATCTACAACTCTCTCATCACTAGTTGCTATCTTTCAAGCAAGAAGCAATGCCAAAGCTAGGAGGCATTCATTCCTCGAAGCATTTCCAACACCATTTCGGCAACATAACAATACTCAAGATAAAAGATAATCCAATGAAGAGGAAAGGTCTCCTTAAATAAGCCCAACAAGGAAACTCTAGATGCTTTTAGAAAGTGCGCCCTAATTCAAAATTGAATTTGACTTCTTTTCCCTCCAGTATAGGCGTCCCCTTTCAAAGCTAGTTTTGACTTTATTTTAAAATCAACTCTCCATAAAATAGGCGTCCCTCTTCAAGCAAGCAATAACCTTTTAAAAATATTCAATTACCTCCTATGAGGTGTCCCCACATGAAAAGCCACCTTTTAAAACAACTTGAAGTGAAGCACTAGGCCAAGGGGGGGGTCAACATTAAAATATATCATTATTTAAATAAATTGAACTTATCTCTCCAAAACGCATCCCAAGGCCAAAAGTGAAGAAACCAACTGAACCAGCTGAAGAAGAGAACCAACTGTGCCAAAAACAATAGGACCACTGCCAGAAATAGAATTTACTAAAAATAGTAAATTCCAGAAAGTGCTCGAAACGCAAAGCAAGTCACACCACTGCGAAGCTCACTGAAAACCCAGAAAGAATCCGCAAATCAATCACCAAATTCCAAGCAACAACAACCTGAAACAGGAAACCCTAATTTCACCTTTCGAGTAGCCTACGGGTCTTCGGAATAGGCCAATGGTCAACTAAAATGATCATGCTCGAGAAGGGGACATTACAAATATAACTATAAAGTTGATACTTGTTATTACTAATATCAGTTTTTAGTGGTTATTATTGTTTTGCAGGCCTAAAATTAGGAATCTACCAAAAGGGAACATTACACCCTCCTAATTCCATAAGATCACAAGATGAGTTTAGTGAGAAGTTACACAACAAATTCAAAGAGAAGGTTGACCATCTCTCCATGCTAGAACAGTTGACCATTATCAAGAGAGACCCAATGGAAACTACCATTGATTTCAACGGTGGGTTTCATAAAACTTGGAATTGAATTCCCCTTCTCCCTCGCAAATGGCATTCTTGTATTATTTTAGGTTTTCAATATTAAAATTTCAATGATTCAATCTATGGGTGGTTATGACTTGCCAATGACTTATGATATAGTTATCAAGGAAGAAAATAGTTTGACTCAAGCAAGGAAACTTGCTCTTAAACCTGCAAAGTTTATCTTTGTTGATATTCATCCCTCTCCTCATCAAATGCCTCAAGCTACTATAAGCCCTATTCTTGAATCCCCTCAAGTTATGTTCCAAACTGCCAAAGAGTTAGAGGAATTAAAGATCCTTCTTAGAACTATTACTAGTGAGTAGAATGTCCTCAAAAGGTGATAGGATTTGCCTCCTCCTAGGCCCTATTATCAAAACAACAAATGTTATAGGCCTTCCTCCCAATATCAAAACTAGAAAAGTAGTTATCAAGGCTACCAAGCACCCAACTTCCAAATAGTTACAATTCAACAACCCTTGCAATGAGTCCCACCATCTAATCCTACAAGAGATCTTGCTTTGGTTTACAATAATTTCATTGATGATCAAAATATACAGTGCTATCCATGTGTTGATTATCATGCTCTAATTCATTGCCCAAAAGGCAACCCTCAACAAGCCATATGGGAAGAGAAAAAGGTGGCCTCAAGCACACAGGTTCAAGGCACCTTCGTTGAACCATCCACTTCAAAGAAACAACTAGCGCCCACTCCTAAGCAAGCTCTTGTAACATGGGATGAAAATGAAGTTTTTGCTAGCAATGAAATAGCAGCCCCATAAGGACAATGAGTGATTCAATCTAATTAAATGACCAAATCAAAGAAGAAAGCATTAGAAGAACTCCCCAAGATTGATCAACCAAGCACAAGTGGTCAAGCAACACTGCTAATTCAAAAGAAAACTACTCCCATCGCACCAAAACACTAAAGCAATGTGCCTAATCCAAGCCATCCAAAGGTAACTCATGCACTAGTCAAGTGGCTAAGAAATCAATGGGCGCCTTCTACACCAAAAGTTCAAATAATTGCACCATTTGACGTGGTGGACCAAATGAAGAAAGCAACGGCCAATATCACCCTATGGAAGATCTTGACAATCCTAGAGCAAATGAACTTGCTAAAGGAGGCTCTTAAGCAACAAGAGAAAAATAGACCACAAGAACTAGTTCCCATTCCTGAAATGAGAACATTACAAGAAAAGCAACATACAATTGTAAAAGTGACTGACCAAGACCCAATCAAGCCAAAACCTTTCCCATTTTACCTTAATTTAATCAATGTAAGGAAGCTATTGCATAATTGTATTATAGATTTAGAGGCTAGCACCTTTGTTATGCCCAAAAGAGTATCCAATGCCTTAAGGTTTACTAGATGAGCCCATTGAAAAAGGAGTCACCCAACTAGATGGTAACCTAATTAAGACTGTAAATGTTAGTAGAAACCTTTGCCTTACTCTCTATGTATGCCCTACAAGCATTGAGCCCCCAGATATTGCAATAATTGAAATAACAACAATGATTGGGCTATGCTTATCCTAAGATGTCAATCAAATTTGGAGGTTACCCATTCTTGATTGAACCCACATGTTTCTAAGACAAGGTATGGCACCAAAGTTAAGATCCCAACTGAGGCCATTGCACTCCATGTTGAGCATGAGCTAGATTGGACCCACATGTTTCTAAAGACAAGGTATGGCACCAAAGTCAAGATCCTAGTTGAGCCCATTGTACTCCACCATGTTGACCATGAGCTAAAACTAGAGATTGATGCAAATTGAGAATTTGTAGCTAAGGAAGAACCCACTTGATCTAAATTTTCAACAAACAAAAAAATCTTGAGTACCCTTGATGATTACCTAAATCACTATTCAACTACTTGTTTTCTTAAATGGATTCATTTGATCTATTTGAAGAATCTACGATGGGTAATTATATTATTCCTGAAGAGGCCCTCCTCATCACAAAGAAACCAAAGGAAAGAGCTAATAGTGTCGAGATATGGAAGTTGTGCTTTGATGGTTCCAATTGCAAGATTGGAGTTGAAGTAGACATATCTTTAGTTTCACCACAAGAAGAAAGGTCCAACAATCATATTAGCTAAAACTCAATTGCACCAACTAGTTGAATATGAGACGTTGGTTCAAGGCTTGCAGTTTGCAAATAAGAATGGTGTAAAATTGCTGCAAGTTTATGGTGATTCAAAGCTAGTGATAAAGCAAGTCAAGTCATTGTGTGTGGCAAAGAACTCTTTGACGAAAGCACATTAACATCATAAATAGAATTTTTTGGACTCCTTTAAACACTTTGAATTGTCAAGTTATTTTGCAGAAACAAAATGCATGGCCTTGGTCAGATCTCAATTCGATCCAGTGGAGGACTTGTTGACAAACAAGGATAGCATCAAGCTAATCATAAGGCCCCCTAATCATTAGGCCCGCTATACCAGATAATGAGTGTCATTGGATGGTGTTTTAAAACGATGAGCAGGTCACTCATTTTATCCAAAAATCTGATGAATTTCTAGAAGAATTAGCCCCAAGAATTAAACAAGCATATGAAGGTCAAATTCTCCTGTTGAAAAGTAATAGATTGCATAGGGGATTGATAACCTTGGAAGGCATGTTTGGTCTCGATTCCTATAGAGACAAGAGAAAGATAGCAGCAAGCAAGGACTACAAAGATATTGAGCTAAAATGTGTTTCTACAAAGAAGGAATGGTTTGTCAACCTCTATACCACATATGACCATGTAATGGCCTACAATATGAAGGGTTGAAATAATATAGCCAAGATATTATGCAGAAAATTGAGCTTCAGCCTGAATGTAGGCCAATAAGACCACAGCAGAGACCAATTAGCCCAAAAAGTGAACCAATCATGAAGCAAGAGTTATCCAAGTTGGTTAATTCAAAAATAATATATCCCATCAAGCATTCAACTTGTGTTTCTAACCTTGTCCCTATTAGAAAGAAGAATGGAGAGATTTGACTTTGTGTGTAATGTCTCTTTTTGGTATTTTCCAAAACTGTACAAATTTTTGAGGTTCGTCACTAGGATAGGGTCAAGAACTTGCCACTTTCTAATCACAAGTTTTTATGAACTCTGCAATTTTTTTGAGGTTCCTATCTATGCAATACTTATGAAATACCTAGCAACATCTAATATCAATATTTACTATTGAATCCCTTACACAAATTGATGAACACCTCACACACAAATCAACCACTAATCAAACTAGAAATAATTGATATAAATTGCCGTCAAATGGAAACACTAAATATAGATGCAAGGAGATTAATGATTAAACCCTAACCAACACATGTAAATATTGAAATCTTATATATATGATTGTCACCATAAAATGTTGAATAATCAATGCTATGCAGCAACAATCACGTTGACATTTTAGTAAAACAATCTCACAGAAATATAGAAATATTGGAAAACAAAAATACAGAAACAGCAGTGTTTTATTTGATAAAAATGCAAGAATTCATATGCTGGTATAGACTACTGTTATAAATACATATCATAATGCAAGCGTATTGCAGCAAACCAAAATGCTGAAATAAACACACCATACTAAACTACAAACACACAAAACTTACACACCAACTGGAAGAAACACACTACAATCTTCTCAACTCAACTGTGATTCTTGGATGAAACCGCTTCAAAGAATAAGAAGGCTTTTGTCATCTGCTCTTGCTTGGAAATTGAGAGGACTTTTGTCCTCCGAATCTCCACACTCCAAGGGTTTTCATCATTAGGATAAATAGATGAACACAAGTGATCAAACTACCAAATAAAAGGGGGTTTTGATTTCATAAATAAAGGATATTTTTACTTTGAGCAATGCTCTTCCTTTTATAAGTTCCTTTTTGGCCTCTTTAATTTGAATTTACTTTTCCCTCCAAAAGTGTTTAAAAAAACTTTTTAATAAAATTTTACATAAGCCTTATAATGTCCCATTTTGACGGCCATTTTATTAAAATAATAATATTTAAGTTGTTCTTTTACAATGTTTTAAAATAGAGTTATTAGGACCAACTTAAAATATTATTATTAAATTGTTTCCCTAACTTTATCCCCTTAGCCCATAGGAAATAAAGAAATGGGTCCCCAATTAATTTAATTAGAGAAGGGGACATGACATTGCATAGATTTTTCAATGTTGGAATGTTTCTCTACCCTTAAACAAATACTAATGAACAAAAATTATCAACTCAAGACAACATTCACTACCAAATGACGCACTTTTGCCTATCAAAATATACCTTTTAGCCTATCCAATATAGAGGACATATTTCAAAGAGCAATGGTTATTACTTTCAAGGACCTTAGCAATAAAATTATTTTGATTTATCTTAAAGATTTAACTGTTTTCTCCAAAAAGAAAGAAGATCATTTTGACTTAAAGAAAGTGTTTTAGAGATGTCAGTGATTTAGGATTTCATTGAAGCCCAAGAAAAATATATTTGGTGTCCCACGGAGGAAGCTATCAAGACACATCATTTCTAAAGAAGGTATAGCTATTGATGATTTGAGGGCTCAAGCTATTTTCGAGCTTTCAATTCCCCGACACAAGAAAAGTCTATAATCTTTCCTTGGAAAGATTAACTTTGTAAGAAAATTCATATCAAACTTTGCAGGTATGCTACAGCCAATTATCCATGCTCAAAAAAGATCAACCATTCAAATGGTGTAATGTCCCCAATTAGACAACCCTAGGAAATATGCAATCTTCCTAATGTGTGCAAACTGAAATGATGAAAAAAAATGCAAAATATAGATGCCAAACTCCAATGAAATAAATGTTGATCAGTAGTACAATTAACAGAAATATATTTAGGAAACCCTTATTGGTTAGATTATTCAACTATGAAATAGCAGATCCAACCTTCCACAATGCTATTATGAATTTCAAAAATCCTCAAAGCTGAAATAATCAATTAATACAGCAGATCTAAACTAATGACAACTGATATAACTTTGAAACCCTTACATGACAGAAATATGATAACATGCTAGCAGATCTGATGTATAACAGATAATAAACTACATGAAACCTTCCCATATACCTCGCAATCAATCATGAACAACAGATCGAATCATTTAGTGCTAATCACTAATGGTTGTAGCCAAATAAATCATCCATTAAATCACTTACAACACCAAATAACAATCCAACAATTATGTTGCCTACTTTAATAATTTATTTCAGCAATTACACAAATTACAAATTTACAACAACCAAGAAAACCTCATAAAATCATACAATCAAAACTGCAGATTTAGAAACCAAAATATTATTTATTTTCAAATTGTCACAAAAGTATGGATCTCACTGAAGGAAAATCCTGATTACATTTTCATGTTGCAGTTGCCCAACGCTGAAGATGTATGGCACAAATGGCAGTGAACAGCAATTAATGAATATGGTGCAGCGGCCTCGAAATGATGATGGAAGTGAAACCTTCAACAAATATCTGAAAGTCCTCCAATCCAGTAGCAATATGTCTATAACAGCAATTCAAACCATCCTAGGGAAAAATTCAGGGTTGCGCTCAGTTGTGACTAATTGCCATTATTTATGGCTGATTTTATGTACCACAGTGCAAGCCAGAGGTCACTGCCCTAACTCCAGAATTAATTCAAAAGTTGTGCTCATTGTTGGTGGCTGACTGCTACATTAATTGCAGGGTTAGGACTAAGATCCAACACCATACTTGCAGAAGTTCACAACAGGAAAGAATTACATCATTTTGGGACTACAAACTATAGATATCATTCCTACAGAGGTATGCCAGCAGCAAGGGACCGTCCACCATCATAAACATTGCAGGTCACATCATTGTTGGACATTTTCCTAGCAGATCGCCCATCCTTGACACCACATCTGCTGCAATGTTAATCTGGGAGGTGGCGCATAGGATTTAGGAGGGTTTGGTGCCTACATTTATTTCTGTAAGTGCAAATTCAAACAAGTATAGGGCTACAATCATACATTAGTCCACAATTTTTTCAAGGATTTTCTCTTATATCTCTTTATCCCAGTTTTGATTTCCACAGCCTCTCCTTGGCATTTTAAAGTTGTTCCACCTGCAGGGTAGGCATTGAGTGCAATTATTGATTCATTCATTTTAAATTCCAACCTATAGGTACTATGCAACATTCATACCCCACTACCACTTCTCCTATACCACCGCAATCTAGTAATTCACCTACCCAATGTTGGTATGTGTAGAGCAAGAAGCTAACAACTTAATGGGTTGAGTACCTTTCACTCATTCCAAGGTACTCCTGCTACCTATAGGGCCATTCAAGGCACCAGACTTACAATTGAATCTTTCCTCCCACTATTCCTAGAAATTGAATTTCAAAACAAAGGGACAGCCAAATAGCCAATATAGTTCACTTTCAGGCCCAAGGACAGTCAATATGCCCATACCTGAAGAAAAAAGAGACAACCAAATAGTCAATACAGTTCACTTCTATCGCTTCCACCTCCAAGTTTGCAGGTTGGAATAAGATCAGCAAAAGTAAGGCTACGCCCTTAGATGATTACAATTTCTTCATTCTACCCCCTAAAAAGCAAATTCTCAAAAAGAGAAAGCTGCAGATCCAAGGACTTGGAGTTTGCTATTTCCCCAATCAAACAAGCATCCAAACAAGTACAGATCTGGGATCCAAAGGAGACATGGAACAAATCAAAAGGATGTCAGATATCACTCCTTTAATGTGGATACTCTCATGAAATATTTGAGGCATTGGCCTGCCCAACAAATGCAAATTTCAAGGGGAAAAAGTAAGAACATAAAACATTGACCTAGTTCTACTCTAAGACATGATTTCATGAAGTTTATGAAGTAATGTGTACCTGCACATCTAGGGAAGGAAGCAACAAATTTTCTGCTCCACCTCCTGAATTATGGTCATATGAGACCTACCAAAGACCCAAGTATGTCTTACACTCTGACAAGTCCTTCCTATGGGGAATGATGTTAAACTTTTACCCCTAGATTTTCATATCCTCATTATATTTCCCAGCTTCTAATGTTCTTCCTAGATTTTATATCCTCGTTATGGTTTTGTTTTTCCTAGATTCTAACCTTCCTCCCCTCCCACCACTTCATAAAGTCAACACCCATGTTCCCCGGATAACACTTTTGCCTCATACTTTTCATCTAATTTCCCCGCATTCTACTAAGTTTCACCACTCAACACACAAAAGCCTTCTAGAAGCTGCCCCTCTTCTGTTAAACTTCTACCTAATCACTTCTATTTTCAAACTTATCAAAAGACTCTTCATTTTGTACAGGACTGCAAATTCAAAACTTTTACACAGAAGAGGAATAGGTGTTACTTTATGCATGGTTCTAGCTCGGTGATAAAACCATCTAAATTTTCAGTCCCTCTCTCCGATGATCATCATCAAATTCTCAGCAAAGCATTAACAGTGCAGTTATGGAAGCAGACAAATCACAAGCAAAAAATGCAAATAGAAAGCAGAATTTGGGTAGGCGTAAATGCAGACAGTGATGAGCTGCTGATGCTGGCTACCCATGATTCACTTGCTTTTTACTCTGCTCAATAGAAGTTATCAATATTTTTTTCATTCCTCTTTCTAGTACAGGAGACAAAATATTCAAAGGAAGCCTGCATTTTGTTCAACGTACAAATCATAGTAGGTTTAGTGCTCTGTAGAGGTCTTTAGATGCAGATGATAGTCAGGTTAGGCTGAAATTATATTTAGCAGTCTTCTGTATCTCGCAGTATTTAACTGTTACAGTTTTTTATTTGGGCTCCCATGACTTTCTACCAGCAGCTGTAATCAGCTGGTAATTTCTTTTCAGTGACTAACCTTTTGGTAAATTTTACAAAGATTTTAATACACAACGAAAGCAGCCTTACAAATAGAAGTTAGAACAGTGAATGACATTACTAGAGTCTTTAGTTATAAAAGAGAAGCATAAATATGGCCTTCATTCTGCAAGAGAAGCATTGTAGTACATGATAATGAGGCTACCATATGAATAAATAAGTTGTTATTTTAATTTTGTTTATGTCTTCTACCATCTTCTGCAATGGTTTGTATATATTAAATTTCACTTGAGTTTTACAAGCATGGTATCAAAACTGTAAAATCCACATATTTTAGGTGAAAAGGAAATAGAAAAGAGTGAAACTGAAGAAGAGGAAGAAAGTGAGTAAGGCAAGAATCTTGATCCATGTGATTATGGAAGGACTAAAACTTGCTATTTCAAAATAATTATGATGAAGCCAAGATTGCTGCCAATGTTAACAGCAATTGGTCGCTTCATGCAAGCATAGGGGTGTGTGGTACTCACAAGCAAAACAAAAAAGTTAAATTGGAAGCATATTATTAACCCAGGCCTCTCTCTAAATGTTTTCTTATGAACAAAAGTAAGCAATATTAATAGCATTTCAATGAGGTAGAATGAAACTACCTTGATAGCAGAAAAAAGACGTGCTACCCCTAGGTGTGACCAATCCCTTCCAACCCAAGGCATGACATGACCCAGTACATCTGATCTGCATTCAATAAAATAACAATAAACAACCATCAAAATTTATCTTATGACTTTTATTGATCATTGCTATCAAGACAACATTTGCTAGAACCACAAGCAATATCAAGTCCAGTACACATCTCATGAATAAGTCAACAAAGGTGATATTTTAGCAAATTATTGATCTATAAGAATTTATTTCACATACAGGTGGATCCAATTTCTCATCACTTTAAATTGGCAGTTACTTATTGTCCATTTCTGTTAAATATTGTTTATTTCTGTTACATATTTCTTCCATTGCATTAATGCTGAATTATCTCACTGCTGTAAAAGACAACATTTGGTTCCCATGCATGTTATCATTGGTTAACCTAGCATAGCAGTCTGAGAAAGAGTTTGTCAGTACACAGAGGGAACAGCTTTGAGAGTCAACCAAGTGTTCCAACTCTGACCACTGAGAATTGGTGACCACCAAAACAAGTGCTGATTGAAAGAAGGGCCGAAACCAAAATTTATCTCCATCCCGTTGGAGTCAAAGTTTGACCACTTCCCAAGATTTCCAAACGTGTTGCATTACAAACTTTCAAATCTTGACAGGAATTAGTGTTTCATCAAGTTTTGGAGACAAAGGAATGGGGATGTTCCATCCCCACCCACATTTTGTCCCCATCATGTTGCCCTCAGGCATCCTCATTCAAGAGGAGACCTATAAAACCCCAGGGAAGCATTCCTCAGTTACACTAACAAGAATAAGAGTAAAAGTTTTCAAACCAAAACCTTTCTAGAGAATTTTCCATGAGGTAAGGTGCTATACCATTTGGTTGAGGAAAGCTTTCCAAGACTTTGTTCCTTCAAGGACCCAAAACACTTATTTCACATGCTAAGGCCATGCCATTGAATTTTGGTAATGCCCATGCCTCCTTCATCTCTAGGAAGACACTAGAAATACCAAGCTATTGATGGAAAACTTTGGTGCCACTAAAATTTTCCTAAAGAAAATCTTTGAATAATTTGAATAATTAATCAAAAGCTGCCATGGAAGAAGCCCAAAAAGATGATTAATGGCCATGAGTAGAAAAAAAGCACTTTATAATCTTGAACTTGGCAGCTAAAGACATGGGGTTGATCATCACCTTTTGAAGGACACGGTTCTAGAGTTTATAAGATGAGACCTTAAAACTCAATGAAATGCCCCAATAAAAACATTTTTTCTAAGTTGTAGCTAGATCCAACCATGTCTATTAATCCAAGTAATAATTAGGCAATGGTTGTAAAATCGCCTATAAGGTTGTGTCTTTGTCACAAGGTTGTGTTTTTATACTAGTCAAATTAGGATTTTGTCTTTTGTGTATCCTCTACTTCTATACTTTGTGCAACCTAAAGTAAGAAAAATAAAACTGGAATCCTTGTTTGATGAAGGTTGAAGAACAAGGATTCCTATTTTTATGTATCATGTGCTTCTACACTTCATGCAACTTTGGCCACGTAATACTCCTCTAACACGGAAAGAGTGGTATTTGGGTGCTCCTGCAAGAGCTGCAAAGGTACCTCTTGGAACATCATCCTCCTTCTCCTCACACTCCAACTCTTCTACTACAGGCTCAGTCTCCTCTACCTCTGAATCATCATCGGGCACCACCTCAATGTAATTGATTTGTCCCTTTCCCAAGCATCTATGTCCCAGCTCCCATGGCTCCCTACATGAGAAACATAGCTTCTTCCTCCTAAGCACATTCTTAGACTCCTCTACCTTGTTGAATTCGAATGGTGCTGCCTTAGGTTGTAAAATATCCTTATGAAAAGACCTCTTATGTTGTCCTGAGGGTGCACTCTTCAGATAAGACTTGCTCTTGTTAGTGGAATCCTCCAAGCTCAAAGCCCTTCGGATGGCCTCCTGCATAGATGTGGACTCAAATGCTCAAACCAAAATCCCCTCAATAAACAAGAACATAAGCCTCCTTTCTATAATATCCAGCACCATAACTGAGATGCGCTGAAATTCAGCAATGCATTCCTCCACAAATCCATGTTGTCTCAGACGTGTCAATTCTTTGAAATGAGTTTTAGGATCCTTCCTATCAAACCTCTCTATGAGCCTGTGAGTCAAATCAACATATGACACTACATTGTTGTGCCCTTGTGTACTCAGTCCATGATGCCACCACTCATGTGCTATGCCATCCAAGTGAAGAATAGCAAATCTAACTGAATCCTCTTCTATCATATGGCTAAGTGAGAGGTATGTATCCAGTCTTTGTACCCAAGCTCAAGCACTAACCTTCCTCAAGCCATCAAAAGTTCGGAGAGTCAACTTACTCACCCTATGCTGCAGATCTCTGTTGGATTGTTGCACTGGTTGTCTCCCTCTTGATCCACTCCTTGCATTGTGAAACTGTATAAATGGGATTTGGCATCTCACGTCCGGATCAAGCTGTGCATAGGCATCTATGCTTGAATTAACATCACTCCCAGCATGATTCAACTCTTCTTCCTCATTTGTGGGTCCATTTTTGGGCAAGAATGATGGCTGTGTGGGCCTAGTAGCCCTACTGCTCTGGATTTCTGGTCCATTCTGATTGGAGTGACTTCCTTTTGTACCGTTATTTTGTGCAGATTTGAGAGTGTTATTTACATTATTCATGGTCTGCATCAACATGTTCATCATTTGCGTTGTTTGCTCCTGCTGTTTGGCCATTTGCTCTTGCATTTGAGCAGTTTGTTGTTGGACCCTCATGAAAGCATCCCGTTGTTCACCCCTATCAAACATCTTCTTACCTCTGCCTCCTATCCCAAATGTTTCAGCTTCAATTTTCTTCTTTTCCCTCTCAAGAGCTCGCTGATCCCTTTGGCTCAATTGCATCAACGTAGAAAAAATACCCTGAGGCTGGCAGGATAACTGCTCTAATACCAATGTAATGACCTTAAATGATTCTAGGGTTACACCCTTGATAACCAAACTCAGATTTACGATTTCCAAGTAAATTCTTTTAATAGCAGCAATAACTTAGCAAAAAATATCAGCAGTTTTGTTTATTTATTTCACATACACAATGTTCTTTAATCACAAACAATAATCCTCAAATCTGATTGTAAAATAGTAGGGAATATGTAACATTTATCAATGAAATTGCAATAACAATAACATGGTACGCAAGCTCCCTGATTTGAAAGAGATAACCCTTGACTTCTGACTTGTACTTAGGTCTAGATCTGTTGGTCACCAAGCACTGGTTAAGGACCTATAGGTGGTCAAGAATCCTGGTGCCTAGATGATGTATCCTATTGACGCTTTGTCCTGATGTATAGGGTTGTGTCTGAATAACCCCATTTTGATTAGCCTCCCAATGACTATTGTGCTAGTGTTGTTGGTATGGGTTGTTTGATTTGTGATTTGAATAGTTATGAATTTTGTCTGCCTCCTTCAATCTGCTACAGTCCAACCTGAATTTGTTTGGCACCCTACCCAAGGTTTGTAACTGGAAAAATGTATGAATGCTGGCCCTAGTGATCAGTGTTGACTCCTTAGGGCTTGGTCTGTCCACTCAACTGGCAACAACTATAGGTGCCTGTTGTGACCTAATTCACACGTCGTCCCATTGCAAATGGGGACCCTCCTTGGTTTGCCTGTTAGGTTTCGCCTTGAGCTTCAATTTCGTGGTTCTTTTTGCTCTAGGGTTTTCGAGATAGAGTTTTTAATCATCATCTGGAGCTAAGTTGAGATTTTGAGTCAGAGTCAGTCCCTAAACACCTCAAACGGACTCAGGAGGCCCAAAGGATTAAGATTGACTATCATTTCATCCAATTCTAACATCTCCTACTTCTTGGGGATTGACCCTCCGGATCCCCTATGTTTTAGGGACTTCATTTTTGGCATTTTTGGCCCATGTTGGACTTCCTATTTTTTAGGGGCTATTTTTGGAAAAGTTTCTATTTTTGGAAGGGTTCCTATATTTAGAAGGTGCCCGGATTTCAAAAAACCACTCAGAAGTTCCAAAAAATCAATGGAAAATCACAGAAAATCAATTGAAAAAATTCATGAAATCCATGCTGAAATCTGATTAAGCATCAAAAATCTGGAAAAATCAGATAAAAAGCATGAAAAGCAGTGCAAAATCAATCAAAAATCTGGTGAAAAGGGGTGAAAATCTGGAAAAGAATGAAAACAGATCAAAAAAATCAATGCAAAAATTATGAAAAATCAGATAAAAGGTGAATAAAAAGCATAAGATTCTGAGCTGAGATGATGAAAGTCTGAAGAAATTTGCCCAGGATCATGGCAAGAACATGGGAAATGGACTGAAGTCTCAAGGAGTTCACCCAGCAATAGAAGGAGAAATGGCAGAAGGTTCAAGAAGTCCGCCCATGCTGAAGATGCATATGGAAAAGCCTTCCTAAAATCCGCCATGAAGGAAAGAGATATGGAAAAGTCTCTATGAAGTCCGCCCTTGGTAGAATGGCAAGACTTCTCCAAAGTCCGCCCCCTTGAAGGAAGATAGCACAGCCTAAAGAAAGTTCGCCCAGCTTGGAATAAGAGAGTCTTCATAGAATTTTGGCTAAGTATGGACAATTGGAAAGACCACAAGGAAGTCCGCCAACCTTGAGAAAAACAATTGGAAAGACAAGAGGGAAGTCCGCCCAGCTCCTTGGCATGAAGTCTTTGAAGTCCACCATGTAGAGAAGAGCTTGGCAAGTAGTTTATAAAGTCCGCCCACTATTGGAAAGTCAATTGGCAAGAGTATGAGAAAGTCCGCCAACCTTAGAAAAGCATATGGAAAAGGGTAAAGAAAGTCCGCCCATGCCAATGACACTTGGAAAATGCTTTATAAAGTCTGCCATCTCTTGGAAAGTGTTTGGAAAAGCCTTAAGAAGTCCGCCAGCTTTGCAAAAAAATGGAAAACCATTGAAGAAGTCCGCCATACTAAGAAGATAATGTGAAGAGGAAATAAGATGAAAAATGAATGGCAAGAAGCTTTGAAAGTCCACCATAAAGAGATAGCAATTGGAAAATTATCTAGCAAGTCCGCCTAGATCTTGAGTGAAAATGGATAAAGGTTTGCCAAGTCCGACTTGGAAATAACTCTCTAAGAAGTTCGCCTAGAGAGAGAAAGGTGAAAGCAACATGAAAGAAAGAAAGTCTACCATAGACAATACTTTATGAAGTTCGCCATGAGTAGAGAGAGAGTATGGCAAATCAATGAGAAGTCCAATTTCAGGAGATAGAAATGGAGAATTCAACATAAAATATGCCCATGCCAAGATGAAAGTGGCAAAGAAAGTTTGAAATTTGCCTTGGAATGAAGGATTCAACACAAAATTCACCTTGACATCAAGAGAGAGAGTGTTAAAAATTCGACATGAAGCCAAACTTCAAGAGAGAGAAAATAAAAATCTTCATCCGACATTGAAATTGATGAATAATTTTCGCCATGGCTAAATTGAAAAATTTTAAATAAATAGAAAATCAAACAATTAGCCATGGGGCGAATTAAATATTTTTAAAAATTTGGAGAAAATTAAAAGTTTGGAAAATAAAATTAAAAATTCTGAAAATCTTTTATTATTTTCCAAAGCTTATCCTGAAGAGTCTGAACTCAAGAAAAGAGACATAAAATTTGGAAACTTTCTTTCCTAAAGAAGTTTGAACTCAAGAAAAGAGACATAAATCCGGAAACTTGCTTTGTTGAAGAGGAGAACTCAAGAGAAGAAAAATGAAATTGCTAAAACAAATCAATTGCTCAACCTTAAAAGGCAATTCAACAAGCCATTTTCACCATATCTTTCAGCAAGTTTAATTTTTCTTGAGAAGCAATTTGGAAGAGAAGTGATTTTCAAGAGAGAAGTAATTTTCAGATGAGAAGCCATTTTCAGGAGAGAATTTGGAATTGAAGAGTGAAATTTCCGAACAACTGGCTTGATTTTTGGAAGTAAAGTCAGAATTCTTCACAGCTGAATTGCAAGAGTAAAATTTTCAAGAATTCAAAATGGAGATTGATGAAATTCATTATTACTTCTGATTTTATGCACTCTTGCGAAATTTATTCATTCCTCTTATTTTTCAGCTTACTTTTTGAAATCTGATTTTGATAAGCTAAAAATTAATATTTTTAGGAGAGAGAAAATCTGAATTAAATCATTTAAATTGATATATTTTCTTTCTTGCAGGTGGATGACTACACAAGGCGAATCTTCAAAGAAGAAACAAATGAAGTTTGCGAGTAAAGGACCGCAGCTAGAATCCAAAGTCAATTCAAAATGGAAGAATGTCAAAGATATTGACATGGGACATGTAGATTTTGAAGAATTCAGAAAAAGAATGATGGAACTAAATGGACTCATGCCTACAGCCATAGCTCGCCGGATGGTATGAAATGAAATTGTCTAGGCAGTTGGATTTCCTCCGGCTGTTGAGTGCCCTAAATTAATGGTGGAATGCGCAAGACATTATAATCCAAAAGAAAGGCAAATTGTTGCTCCTGACGGGAGACTCTTAGCACATCTTGGAGAGTGCGCCATTCAGGAAGCCTTTGACATTCCTAGCCACCACAAGTCTTCATATAAAACCAAGGAAGACACGAGGAGAATTTTTGAAGAAAGGAGTGAGCAATGCACAGCCAATTTTAACAAGTCATGGTTGCTAAAACCAAGGCCAATAAAGAAGATGCCAAAGACTTTGCGTCAGACCAACTTTAAAGAGGATTATGGTGATATAATTTTGCTATTGAATAGAATAATGGGCAGCCCCCAAGGTGCATTATTTCAAACGTGGATGTATTTCTTCATAGATGAAATTGTTTCTGGAGTTAGAATGTTCAGTTGGGAAAGAATGATTAGCAATAACATCCACAAACAGCTAGTCAATCTAGAGAGCACCAATTCCTTCCACATGAGCTCATATGTTGTTTACATGTTGGCAAGAGCTTATTGATATGCTGGATTGATATGCTGAGGTCCGGTAGGTAACAGAGAAAATGAACTCAAAGTATATAACTGCTACCCTCAACTGCAGCTGTCAGAAAAGACACATTTTAGAAGAGCTCACGATGCATTTCTCATGTATATAACAAGAATACTGCAAGGAGGAGCACATCAAAGATTATCTCATGAATCCAAAAGCCTCATCAATAGATATGGATCCTGGTATATCCAATATCCTAGATTCACATACATCCGGATCCAAGGTTTTACGGGGCGTCCTTTCAGACTTCCAATCTTTCCAACTAACGGAATGGCATTGCTGGAGCCTGGAGGTTCTCAGACAGCTGGAAACATATTAGAACTTCCAAAGAGCAAAGGGTAAGGCGGCAGTCACATTCCCACTTTTCATTGGCAATATGGAAGAATCGTGCCCATCAACACAAGCAGCTGAGACCGCTAGGCTAGAAATAGAAAAGTATCCCTTCAATTCATATCGGTCTCGAGATAATTTTGATCCTCATCACCATATAGGATCAATAGAGGGAAGGAAATATAAGCATGAAGTCGAGCTAGAAGATTATTGGGAAAACGCTGTTGATGAGTTCGAAGTTAGAAAGAGAATATGGTCTCAACTACCAGTTAACCTGATAAGGACAACCGAGCTCTTCAGGATACCGGATCAAGTTGAAGATGATGGTGTGTTCACTCAGCCAGGATTTGATGAAAGTAGACCCTTGCTTTCTATAAGATGGTCTGAGCCAAAGCTTGCAGATTTGGACACCTTCATGAGGCCTGTTGTCCAATACTCTCAGTGGTGGGTAGATCAGCAAGTTCAGGATTTGCAGCGGAATAATGTAGAGCTGACATATGATTTGATGGGCAAGGCAAAGTCTTATTCCTCGAACGCTGGAGCATCCCAAGGAAGTGAGCCAATTGAAAACATTAGTTCAAAGAAAAGGAAGTCCAAGGACAAGGCTGTGGTTGAAGAGCCCATTCAGAAGAAGCAAAGGCTAAGCCACCCCGATCAGCTGCATCTGCAAATATTAATGACAGTGGATATTGATGAATCTTTGGCAGATATAAGAATTCCTTCTCCCCTTCCCATCCAGTTAGAAGAAGATCAACCGCCATCTCCTACGGACACTGAGATTCTCCAATCAAATGATGAAGTTAATGTTGTGGATGGCGAATTCCAAGAGGGAATGATTTCTGCCCTCGAGGGAATTCAAAGTGCTCCTTGTGTTCAAGAAATTCAGGAAGAAGTTGTAGAGCAGCCTACCATTCTGGATTGGCTAAAGGAAAGTTTAAAAACAATTGAACAAGTAGACATGCCAGAAGAAGATGACATGACCGATTTCTTGGCCAGGCTAGACGCAACCCCTGTGAAGAAACTAGCCAAGGTACTTTCCACCATTCAAAGAGATGAGGCAGGCCAGCGTACAGTACAGATCGTTGTGCCAACAGTTGACAAGACAAGGGAGGAAATTACTCAAGATTATGCAATTACCACTGTCAATTTGGGCCCAACAATGAAGAGGCAAGAGGTGGAGGATCTAGATATACAGTTGCTACAATCAAGGTAAGGCTAGAGAAAGAAGTAGAAAAAAGAAAGGATTGCGAGAAGGAAGTGGAGCATCTGAAGAAATACATTCAACATCTAACCAAACCTCTTGGTCAGGCCAACTCAGCAGGACCTCCACTAATGAATACTTCGCAGGAGACTTTTGAGGAAGAAATCACTTCAACCAGAGAGAGCAAAGAATGGATAAATGACAGAAGTGATGAAGTAGCAGTGTTTGCAGAAAGATTAATGCTGGCATATGATCAATCATCTTTCATACTGTCAAGAATTTCGAGTTTGACAGAAACATGGGAGAATGCCCAAGATATTCAAGAAAGAATCATTCCATGCCTCAGGGTATCGAAAGGAGTTCCGAAGCAGGAACTAATTGAAGGGAAAGTTATTGCAGCAGGTGTGGCATACGACTTTAATGGCTGGTACCTAGTGCACTGATCACACGGAATGATGTCCTGGAGAAAGTGAAGGCAGATTCTATTCGAATTGAAGAGCAAGCAAAGGAAATTCAAAGCAAGGTCTTACAGACAGCTACTGAGGCATTAGAGAGGGATGTTGTCATAAAGAATCATCTACAGCGGGAAAATTTGAAGAATAAAATCCAAGAGAAGTTCCTTGCTGCCGCTAGACTTGTCCTCAAACAGAATTTGACTAAGGCAGCCAATTTCTTGTCTGTATGGCATGCCTTTCAGAAGGAGGAATCAAAATGGGAAACCACCTTCGTAGAGTGTGCAAACGATCTGGAATTGTTAGAATGCAAGGTTAGTGTGCTGCCACTTGTCACAATCGAGGAGGTTTGCACCATAGTCTCCAGATTCATTCGATACAATGCTTCCCAATAGGATAGGGATGCACACTCAAAGGACTAGCTCTTCACGGCACTTCACTGGCGATTCACTGATTGTATTTTGGGAAACCCTAATTAGGGTTTTGTTGATGTGATTTTTATGACTGCACCAATCAACAGAACAAAGTTGTCCAAAGGCTACTCCATTCTCTCTTGATCAAAGTATTCTGTGCGCTAAGATTGCGAGAAAGTTCGCACGTTCAACTCCAAGGTTCCGAAATACTTGGAATACCCTCAGTTGGTTTGATGTGAATTGTTGTTTTCATGAGGGGACTTACACAATTGTTCAGGATACTTGCAGTTAATAGTAAATGGATGATTGGAAGGGATTTATGCAACGCGGATGATTTAGCAGTAAGTACGTTTTCCTAAGATTAACCAAAGATGAACGGAAAGTAAATGAATGTAAGGATGAGAAGGTTCTAGATTCTACTCTAAGGCGGGACGTGGGATCAATCTTAACAGCTTCAACCAAACTCTGCTCCGCCTCACGCTAGATAGCTTATACAAAGTAGGTGCAATCTTCAAAGGGATAGCGAGTAATTTTCAAGTCACAACCCAACATCAAGATACCGTCAAAACGACGCATACCAAGGCATGAGCTACAATTGAAGTTAAGTTTATGAAATGCTCCAATAGACCACGCAAGGCAGAATTGCCGTCAGCAAGCCGCTAGTGGTATGGAATGAAACGAAGTGCCTTGATCAATGCCACACATCCACAACTACTATCTACTTGCATGAAATGAAAATGCTACTTCTTAAACTACTTTATGCTATCTTACGCTACTTGGAATTGAAGGGACGAAGAAACCTTGCTAGCTAAACACAATGAAGACAAATTTCACCATCAATGAAAAGATCTTCTATTATGAAAGTGTTACACAACAATCTCTTACAAAAGTTTTCAAAGGAAAACTTTTCCTTCTCCTCCAAACTATGCTAAACTATCAAGCAAAATGTCTACTTTGCTCTACTCTCTAGTCTGATCTCCAATCTCTAGTTCTGATTCTAATTCTAATGAGATACAAATGAGGGGGACTCCCCCTTTTATAGATAGCCCAGTCCAAAGGACGGCTAGGGTTACAATCGGCTAGATGGCCAAATTGTGCCACCTCAGCCCTAAACAAGATTCACCCTAAAAACCGTCACCAAGAGGAGTGGGGTAATAAATGAGCCATAATGTCCATCATCCTTCTAGAAGATTCCATCTTTGGAACATGTTCACACTGTTTTTGATTTTCTTCTTGACGTTGTTCTTCAACTTTGCTCGAGCTTCCATTCTTTTCTCCATCTTGAGTTTTGAAAACATTTCCTCTCTGTCACTAAGTCCAACACTTAGCCATTTTCTTGCAACTTTTCTTCCTTCGAGGTTGAAATGTCATCTTGGATTATTTTCTTCATCACTTAAGTCATCACCGCTTGGTCTCGACGTTCCTCCCTGCAAAACAAGAAAGGAGAAGAGCATTAGAACACTTCATAATATAAATTCACTTACTTACCAGGATTTTCACGCTCTAACCTCCAAGCGTTCATCGTCTTCACTAACCAACTTCATCCTCAAAAATTTTTATGCCTTAGCCAAATTTCCAATCCATCTTGCATTCTGCCTGGGCATACTTCACTCTGATATTTCATCCAACTCGACTCGAGAAAAATGCTTTCATCGGGAATTTGATCAAAAATTATCTAGGCATCATTTTCAAATTCATCTGCCAAGGCAAATTTTTATCTTGAAAACATTTATTTCCTTGCCTTAGAAAATTTCTCAAATTTTCCTTAGGAAATTCATCAACCTGGTGCCCATCAAAAATATTCACCTCGGAAGGCTTTGGCGAAGTGCGGAAGACTTTGAAATCAACTTCTCATCAAAGTTCTTCAATACCCTAAAGAAAATTTTCTTCAGAACGCGTCGAACCCATGGGTATACAACGAACGAGTTCATTTAATTTTTCTTGAATTTTGAACCTTGGAAAAATAACTTTTAACAAATTTAATCCCGTTTTTCACATCTGTGAACATTTCTTGTTGCTCTGACTTGAAAATATTTTATCCACCCTGTGCAGCTGGCATCATTTGACTTCATCTCTAGCAATTTATTCGTGCTTCAGGAAAATTTATCATCTTCATGTCTAGGCGTATTTTCTAAAAGGAAGAAAATATTGCGCCTTAGAAAAATTTTGAATCACTTAGCATCTTGGAAATTTTGCCTTAGGCAATTTTTATTAACTTATTTAGAAAACTTTCCTGTGGTGAAGAAATTCACCTAGACAAATTTCATTTAAAATGCCTCGAGTGTATCTTGTATGCCCTGAAGAAAATATTTTCCTTTTTCAACGCCCAACATAGTCATCTCCATCACCTTAGGTGTATTTTATGTTTGAAGAGGACACTTTAAATTTCAACGCCTAGCATGTTACTCATCACCCTACACACTCCTTGGCGCAAATTATACTTCATGAAGGATATTAACCATGCCTAACATACTTCATTTCACCATACCTTACCTTGTTTACCATCTAACCCGCAATACTTTACTCTTTACATGGCACATTTAGCACTTGAAGAAGATGGGCGCATATTGCATGTAGAGAAGGACGAGTTTCCAATGTCATCTTTGACCTTTGACTTCTTGAGAGGTGGGCGCACTTGACAAGGTGAGAGGAATAAAGCTTTTCAACGCCTCCAACATGTGACCCTTGGGCTTCCTTAATTTTGTCTTCACATGCCCTCATTTGGGCACATTCTGGCATGCATGGAGGATGAAACTCCCAACGTGTTTTGACTTGTTGACTTCTCTTGTGAACTTGGGCGCATTCTGCATGATGTGGAGGATGGGCGCAAATTTGAGGTGGTGGAGGATGAAACACGTTAACCTCTTTGACTTCCTTTATGAACTTGGACCCCCCCTCTTAAAATGGGCGCATTTGATGCCTCTAGGAGGATGGAAGTTATACTTAGAAAATTTTCATGCTTGCATGAGGGCGCATTTAGGCTAGGGAGTTGGATGAACATTTTGACTTCTTTTGAATCTTTGACCTTCTTCAGAGGTGGGCGCATTTAGCCATTGGAGGAGGATGAAAACTTAAACTTAGAAATTTTTCAAACTTCTTTATCAACTTGGGCACATTTGGAGGTGGCAGGAGGATGAAACATGTTAGAAACTTTTTCAAACTCCTTGAAGGCAAGTTGGGGCGCATTTAGCATGTCCAACAGGGTATTTTCATGCCTTAGAAATTTTCATAACTTCTCCAACTAGCATGGGCGCATTTGAGGGTACCTGCAGGATATTCAACATTCAGTATCTCTTTCCATATCATGCTTGTGAACTGGGCACATTTTCAAGGTGGAGGTGGACGAGTGCAAGACTTAGCCATTTTTTCTTCGTCTTCGCCAGTTCCTCCATGCATTACTATTTATAGTAAGTCCTTCAATTCTTGCATCTCCAAAGCTTAGAATGATTTGAAATTTTGAGCACTGGATCTTCACGACTTCATCAACCTGTTGACACTGCTATTTCGGGTTGGCCTGCTATTTTTAGCCCATTTCTGAAAGTGGTTTGCTATTTATAGTAACTGCCTACTTCTGATACCTCCACAACTCCATTTGATTTGAAATTTGAATAACGTGCTCCTCACCACGTGACCTACCTGTCGACATCAGCACCTGTTGCTGACTTTCTATTTTTAGACAGTTTCTGAAATGACTTACTATAAATAGTAAGTGCTCCGTTTGCCTTCAAATTTTACCGGCAGATAGCTTGAAGGATGCTGATCGCAGTGGTTTACACCGGTTTTCGAAAATTCTGACTTTTTATCCCTCTTTTTGGGTCCCGAAGCTGGAAACCCTAATTCATCTTGCATGCATATCAAATGATCTCCGTTTGTTCTTGTTTCTATTGCATTGCGATCAGCTCGTGATTCTGAAGTGCTGGGAGGCGGCTGCCAGGATGCACTTGCTAAAAATAGTAAGTTCCTAAATGAGTGACCATCTTCGTATGCATGTCACATCATCACGAAGCTCTCGAAAAACCCATAAGGAATATGCAGACATGCAAAGAAGACCCTGACATGCAAACCCTAAAAATAGCCTCTGAAGGCTGAACTTTGAAAGTTGTCATCTCATTTTGCATGTTATACCATCGCAAAGGTCTCTAAAAACCCAGAAGGGATCTCCAAACACGCGTTGAAAAACTCTGCATCTAAGCCCTGAAATCTGCTCTGGAAGCTAAACTGCTAAAAATAGCAAGTTGTCTGTTTTAGCTCAAATTTTGCACACGAGCAGCTTGATGTGTTTTGAATGCAGTGTGACCATTAAAACTTCAAGAATGTGCTGAGAAAACACCCTGAATTGCACACTTACTAAAAATATTAAGTGACTGGAATTTGATGAAATTTAGCTGAGAGTCTGTAGGAAGCATACTGACATCAATGTTAGTCTCAATTTTCAATTTATTCACCTCGCTTGACCACAAACTAGTTGGAAAGTTGAAAACCCTAATTTTACCGACTTGGCCAAAATCCACATCAGACGGGCACACCCCGAAAGACAGACAACAGAAAAGGGACAGAAAGAGAGAGAGAGACAACAGGAAAACTAACTAAAATCAAGCCAAAAGTTCAAGATGAAGCAAAAATTAGGGGGTCCCCATTTACAATGGGGCGATGTGTGAAAAAGGTCACAACAGGTTTTATCTTTTAATCTCTACCGTTGGTTCTGATGTAATCTTGGCCATTCATTGTATCTCAAAAATTCTATATAAACCCCCTTCCCATTCTCTCATTTTCATTAGAAATCATTAGAAGAAAGGATTATATTATTAGAAGAGATTAGTGAGCTAGAATAAGAGAGATTAGAATAATTGGGGAGAGTTCTATGGAATTGTTGCTAATGTCTACTTATGATAATAAAGCTCAAGTTGCATGATTTGTTTTGAATTCCTTTGTTACCAAGTGGTTGCATGGTTGCATATTCTGTTTCCACATAGATTTAATAGAAGTAGTTGAATGGATGATAGATTGATCATAAAGATTTGGTGAAACTATTTGTTCATGCTTTCTTTGGATGAATGATTTTCATTCAATGCGAAAAGCTAATCTGAACTCATGATGTGGATGCCTTAATGTGTATTTGGAATGATATTGTTCAATTGATGGTATTGTTCAAAATATAATCTTAAGCACAAACCTTTGAAGATTGCACTTGCTTTGCGTAGTTGACGTGTTACCTTTTTTGCGTGGCGAAACAAAGTCTTGTTATTAGTTTCACTTAGTCTTTATTGTCTCTTGATTTCGTAGAAGTAGTGTAGAACTCCTTTAACCCTATCCTTTTCCTTTCTTTTTATGATCATCAAAGCAGAAAATCAAAAAAAAAAAAAAATAGAGTGTTAACCTTAGAGTAGTTTGTCAAGCGTAAGTCCCCTTGTGATAACCAGCAATACACAACGTCCATTGAGCTGATTCCATTGTCAAGATTTGACTACCCTAAACATTGGAATTGTCGCACGATCTTCTTTTGCAATCTTAGCGTATAAGGCAGTTTTTCAAGAGAGAATAGAGCATCATTGGACACTTTATTCTAGAATGTTTGTTGTGTCATAAAACATGCATCAACAGTGCCATAGTTAACCTTGAACCTACAATAAGTAGTGATGACCTGCTCCACAACTTAGGCGCCTCCCTTATTGGATCTACTTGTGTTGAATGATATGATGACTTCCTCCTTGGTGTTGGGGTAGATGTTGAGGGTGATCAGCTCTAATTCTTGAAAATGTTGCACAGTCACCTAATTCAGTAAACCGTGAAATCCTTGAAAACTAAATCGCTCAGGCTAGTGGCAAGGGTTTTTGTCCTCACCTCAGATTTGCAAACTAGGGGGTTTCGTCCCTAAGTGCATTCACGAGATCTATGTTGAGATCAAAATTTCCAAAATTCCATCAGCTCACCAATGCCCAACAGTACCATAAATAGAGCCTCCTAAATGAGGTGTGTGGCCACTTAGGCGCCAAAACAGGGCGCCAACTTATTTATATTTTTTTATTTATATTAAATTTTATCATTTTATTTATTTATTAATTTTTATTTATATTAAATTATTTACTAATTTTAAATATATACCACATTTAATTAAGGTGGTGTTAAAAAACACCTTGTCTAAGTTGGTTGGGCCGACCTAATTTGGTAGGATCATGACAAGCTAGAAGAGTCAACCTAAGTTGATAATGATGTAGGATAAACAGAGTTGGTTGGTATTGGTTTGGAGGAGCTCGACTTTAAGGAGTCTAACAAATTGAGTGATGATGAGTTTGGTGTAGACTTTGGGCATGAATGATGATTGAAGGCATTGGGCCATTAGTCAATTGTATTTCTTTTTATTTTTTTATTTTTTTATTTTTTATTTTTTTAAATGGAGGTCATCCACAAATTATTTGTAGCTACCCGATACGGGAGCATAAGCCTTCTTGGGCTGAACCTCTTTGGCTAAGAGCCAAGGACTGAGGGGTATCCATTCTGCCAAATTTTCCCGGGGCACGATCCTGGCCTCATCCCTTATGATGTCGGAGCCTTGCACTCAGCAAGACTTGATCCCTAGTGGGCTCATTAAAAACCATTCAACTTCACCAACAGATCAGGGGCCCATTGACGCCAATTGTATTGAATTTTGAATGTAATCATTTTGAATATAATATAAATATATTAATATCCAGCATTTTCATTGTTCAATGCAATATGTTTAGTATTTCAAAGTCTCATTTGTTATTTCTCATACATTTTTTCTATTTTTTTAACTGTACATAGTTGCACCACTGTACCCCCCACCATCCCCAAATCTGGGCCCTTTGTTCCCTGCTCCTTAGTACCCATTCCCCCATCCCAAGATTCCATGGAACATTGGAAATTTCCCGATTTCAGCCAAGGATAGGTCTCCCTATTTCATAATTCATCAAAAAAAACTATAACAGAAACATATATGATCTGAAATTTTCAAAAAATAGCATAGAAAATAGTGTCTTAATATTTTAAAAATTTTGTACTTTCTTTCCATATATGTCCAAAATGACTTAGAAGCATTCCAATATGAGTCATTAGCATCAACAAGTCACCGGCCTAAGAGTACATATACTGAGCTGTTATAAATATGTACTAGTGCCTATATTATATGATTAACGAACTGTTAAAGTGAGAAAAAGATGGTGAATGTGTTTGGAGGATGTTATATGTATTTTTGTTAATGTTTATATCTAAAAAATGGTCAATAACATTGGAGGGGTACATGGTCAGCCTACATCCACATGTGCCCAATCCTATAAAATGTAGGTGATAAAGCCAAGCAATTTGTATCTTCCCACTTGATTGCACATTATAGCTGTAATAAGCCATTCAAACACTGTTTGAAATTTGAAGCCATGATAGGGTAGGAGCTATCACATCTCTCTCCTTCTATTCATAGTTTATAATTTGCTAAATAGATGAACTAACCATACCTTAAGATTAAAACAAAAATGACATAAAAAACCTTAAAAGTGAGTTAAAATGTAACAACATAATTTTAAAACAAAAAACAAGCACAAAATGTTTACCTATGGTGTGTCCCCTTACTGAAAAAAGGTTACATGTAATTATAATTTCAGCCACCTCTAATAGACGTCAAACTACTCTTTCCCCTTCCCCTTGCTCCTATCCCCACTTGAGCGTGGTGTTCTACAAGCATAGACAACTTAATGTTTCTACAAACTCCTATTGATAACCCAATCCCTTGAAGTGCAGTCCATGACAAATTGATATCCTTGTAGCCTTGTAAACTAGAATTTACTGTCCCAACAACTGATTTTAATTTTAGAACTTACTTGGTAATAGTTCCATCAACATCTGAAATAACAATTCGAGTGTTCCACTTCCACAAATAGATTCGAGCCTCAACCTGCACAAGTTGAGCAATCTATCAATATATAAGAGGCTAGTAAAATGTTCAGATTTAATATCAAAATATTATTACAGGTTTAAGTAAAATGGTGAAATAAGAAATTTAATATCAAAATATTAGATGTTAACAAAAACTTACTAACCTGCTGTTTTCCAAATACACTCGATAAAAATGTGAAGGTGATTATGTTTGGACCTCCTTTAAGCTTCAGGGATGACAACTGCTCTGACGTTGGTGTGTTTGTCCGCGCCTTCTGTCTTCCAGGTTGCCTGTAAGAGCAGTTCTTTGTGAATAGTGCTACTACCTGTGGCTAAGCTAGCAACGTATCTATTCAAATTGATATTGCAGAGTTCTTGCTTTGATGAGCATTAGGCTTCTGCAAGTAAAATGGGAAACTTTTTGGCCTCTGCAAAAATCAACTCTAAATCAAATAAATACCTCTTACTTTCAGATGCTTTAATGTGATCTGCAGCAATTTCACTTTCTGATTCATCTGCTGATTCAAAGCCAAATGCAGCCATTCCAAGAATTGTAAGTGAAACTGTCCCAGGGAAATGCTGAGTCCAATTCTGATAACATGTTTCTTTATTTTTTCTAGTTACCTATCCCTGAACTATTGAGCTCACTCATGCGCACATTCTCATGATCAAAGTCCTGAACAGCAGCAGTTGCTTCTACCCCTTCCAATAGTAAGAAACTACAATGATGGGTGCTTTTTCCTACAAGGTAGCCAATGTATGTAATGTGCATGATTCAAGGTAGAAGCAAGAGTAAGAACTTCTAGGTAGAAACAAAGCAACAAACAAGGAACAAAAAAGCATGATATTTCTCCATGGATACGATTTAAATTTTAAAAACCTATTTCTATAAAAGTTGTAAAAGTTTGCTGCACTAGTACCAGTGTCATATTGCATACAATCATTTGAGTTTTCTCCTTCATTCCCACTTCCCAGGCTTGCAAATGAAAATTCTGTAGCAACAGAACATTTTAAATTTCCTTTTCAGAAGGATGGATTTCCATGTCAGGACTCACTTGTTTGAGATAAACAAAAAGAATTCAACGGAAAGGCCAAATATGTTTTTCCGCACCTGTATTTATGGCATTGAAGGAGTGATGCCCATGCATTGAAATTGGACTAATCACCACCTGCTCCTGCCTCCCTGGTACACAATTAGAGGGGATTTGGATTTTTGGAAACTTAATGCCATGTGACGAATCTAATATAGACCCATTCGCAATGTCTTTTGACTGTGTGATTTCCATTTCTGTTGTTTCTGATTTAGGAAAATGATGCACACCCACTTCCTGCAGAGAAGGCACTGTATCGTAAAGGTCCTTCCTCACGATACCATTCTTTTGATTTAGATTTCCCAGGTTTCTATTTTGTTCCTCCTGGTTCCCATGAATATCATAGACACTCTCAAATACACTTAATTTAAATTGAGAATCAGAATTCTCTTTAAGACCATCATTGTCTACTGTATTATCTACGAGTATATTATCATAATGACAACTTTTTAAATATGGGGCAGATGAATCAGAATCAGACTTGGTAAATATAACTTGATCATGAAATGATGATATTGCAGGGGCCTGACCTAAATGCTCATCCAATGAGGAAACGGGCGCCCTCATGACATGACCATCTGCACTCACCAAAACCACCTCTGAATCATCTGTTTCAGTTTTGTTGTTCTGAAATTGTGCCCCATCTTTATCATCATCATCAAGTGTTTTTTTCTTAGGCTGCATCACCTGGGAGTACCCTGTACACCATTTTCTGTCCAACAGTTCTGCAGCTATTTCTGCCATTTCCAAAAGAGCTATCCTATCTGGTGTCCTTTTCCCTTTATTTTTGGGGTTTGAAAAACTCTGAGCAGTGGACCTAAACACTAACCCAATCATTGATCTTAGTTGTCGTAAACGTTTCCTTCCAAGCTTCCTCTTCGAAGAAATAGAAATATTGTCATTTGCAGGGGTAATCTTAGAACATGTCTCACTTGAATGCCTGGCAATTTCATTTGTAGCCTTACTTGCCAGAAAGCCATCCGTAATTGATAGAACATTTTCCATAGCATCTGCTGAAAAACACAGGATCAGTTACTACAACATATTCATATAACAGTGTTCATATGCTTTAAATTATTTCCCTTATTATTTTTAACTGCCACTCCTTATTCATGCAATCCTTCTACAGTACCAGCCCTCTCACCGTATTGGCATACCGACATAAACTCTCAATGCCTCTGATTTTACTAATACAAAAACTATATTGAGAAATACAAAATACTTCATATGTGCACTTACAACACTTTACAGGCCTGTAATAAGAAAATCAAAATACCTCATATTTGTAGTTACAACACTTTCCAGTGCTGAAATAAGAAAATCAAAATACCTCATATATGCACTTACAACACATTATAGCCCTGAAATAAGAAAATCAAACTATCTCATATATGCACTCATGCTGCTTAGTAAAACATACTCAAAACAGTAAGTTCATGGCATTCTAAATATACCCTGAGTTTTCGCATTTACCACCAACCCCCGTATATCTTGGATATGTCACCACTAATATCTTTTTGAATCTGTTGAAATGGGGAACATTATAATTTGTTCAACTAGGGAACATTGAGGAAGGTAGGGAAAAATAGTTGTAACTGGCCTCATTTTAATTTATTTAAGCGGGGTGTTAATGTTTAACAGCGTCGGTTGATCCTTCCAGCTCATGAGAGAGTATTAAACTGAATGTAGTCTTCGACTATTCATTTAATACTCATTATTTCGTGTCTTATATTCTGGCCGACATAAAAGTTTTTTTTTGTTATTTATCTATTAAAGGCCGACATTTGTAAAAGGATTTTTTTGTATTGAGGCCGACATATAATGAATTGATATATATTCGATTTCAAGTTGTTCATCACACATGGTCATATTGCTCTCTGCCAGTCCGATATAGTCAAGTGCAATACTACTGCGATCTAGAGGAGTTCGTCTTTATAAAAGGCGAATTCACATTGAGATCTTAACAGATGTGAACAAGTCTATGAATAAAAGGCGAACTCCATAAAGAAGCTCGACTCCAATTCTATCAATGGCGAACAGGTTCTTTATGCTACTTACCATCCTTATCAAGGTGCGGAACTAATCATCAGATCAGTGCGAATTTCCCAGAGATCTGAGTACATCTTTTCTGGTTCAGTGATCTCAGAAAAGTGCGAACAGGTTCAGACTTAATTGAGAATTTACCAGATCTGATCTGTAGAGTGTTATCAACACTTGAGAATTGAAGTCTTCAGTGCTACGCAAACATTATCAGTTTTTCATTTTTCTCAGGTGTGATCTAGAGCTTGACATCTGTTAATTGGTCTTGTGTTAAGACTTCATTGTAAGTTGTAAATCTTCTACTGTTGCATCGAATAATAAAGAGAGATCTTTGTTGCTGGGTTTTTCTCCCTCAAGAGGAGGGTTTTCCCAGGGTACATGCTGTGTCATTTTGTCTGATTTCGTTTTAATCTTCTGTGCATTTACTACTGATTACATAATTTAACATGGTATCAGAGCGGGTTTGAGGATCGTGATCAGTTTATTGCACTCAGATTATTGCTTTCAAGATGGTGTATGATCTGAAGTTCGAAGGTCCATGCAATTCCATGTCTCATTCAGCATTATCAAGCTGTATACCTTCTAACTCCAGCACCTGGATAATCGACAGTGGTGCCTCTCGCCACATAACCGGATTCAAGGGACACTTATCCAATTTGGTGGAAAAGGAATCTGCTGATCAAGTCATCATTGGAGATGATGCCACCTACTCCGTAAAGGGAATTGGAACCTCCACACTTCACTTGGATTCTGGCATATCGTTTCAATTGGGTAATGTTCTTTATGTTCCCGGAATCAAGCGTAATCTTATTTCTATTTCAGCCTTGGAAGATAAAGGATATCAAGTTGCCTTCTCCAAAGGCAAAGTTCTAGTGTGGATGCAGAACTCTAACTTCAAGGATGCTCAAGTAATTGGAGTAAGACATGATAACCTCTACAAGGTCTGCTCACTTCCCCTTCAAGCATTGGTTCATGACTCTACCAGCCTTTGTGATCTTTGGCATCGGAGATTGGCTCACTTGCACTTTCGAGCTCTACCCATTATGGAGAAGTTGGTGATGGGCCTTCCCAAATTCAACCCGGAACATGAAGGTACATGCAAAGGCTGCGCATTAGGTAAGAACATAAAAGCCCCCTTTCATAGTAGAGAAAATAGATCTAAGTGTATTTTAGACCTAATTCATTCTGATTTATGTGGTCCTATGTCTGTTCCTTCTTCGAGTGGTTTTTTGTATTATGTTCTCTTTATTGATGATCACTCTAGGAAGACTTGGATTTATTTTTTGAAATCTAAAGAATCTGAGGAAGTTCTAGATAGATTTAAAGAGTTTAAAGCTTTAGTAGAAAATCTTTCTGGTAAACGAATTAAGGTTCTCAGATCTGACAATGGTGGAGAATACACCTCCATTAGTTTTGAAACTTTTGTACTGATGCAGGGATTAAGAGGGAGCTCTGTGTTCCCTATAATCCACAACAAAATGGTGTTGCCAAAAGAAAGAACAGGACAATTGTGGAAGCAGCAAAGGCCATGATTCATGATCAAGATTTGCAAACCTTCCTATGGGCAGAGGCTTCTAGGACGGCAGTATATGTTCAGAACAGATGCCCTCATAAGATCTTGGAGAATATGACTCCAGAAGAAGCTTTTTCCGGGAAGAAGCCTGAAGTCAGCCATTTGAGGATCTTCGGTTGTCCTGTCTATGTTCATGTTCCCAAAGAAAAGAGAACCAAACTGGAGCCTTCTGGCAAGAAGGGAATCTTTGTGGGCTACAATAAGACTTCAAAAGCTTACAGAATTTACATTCCAGGTCAGAAGTCAATAGAGATCAGTAGGGATGTCACATTCGAGGAAGATGTTGCATTCAGGAAATCCAGAGGGATTCATATGGAGATTGATAATGAAGAGTCTCCTCAGGACATGGAGGTTGACCTTACTCCTGAGATTCAGAGGGAGACAATGGAACCAAAGGAAGATCTTGATCCAGTTGAACCCTTGGAACCTACTGATGGGCCTACAGATATTGCTATTGGGAGGAAGAGACCTCTATGGGCCAGTCGCACTATGCAAGAGGCTGAAAACTTTGCAGCTCCTAGAGGCACATTCAGAGAAAGCAAAAGGCCACATAAGTTCTCCAGTTATGTTGCCTTAATGAGTCAGATTATAGAATCTGAGCCCTCCTGTTTTGAGGAAGCATCCAGTCTTCAAGTCTGGAGAGATGCTATGTCAGAGGAGTATCAGTCAATTCTCAAGAACGATGTTTGGGATATTGTTTCTAGACCCGAGGGCAAGTCTGTGGTATCTTCTAAATGGCTATTCAAGATTAAACATGCTGCAGATGGAAGCATTGAAAAGCACAAGGCAAGATTTGTGGCTCGAGGGTTTTCTCAGAAAGAGGGAGTTGACTATGATGAGACCTTTGCTCCTGTTGCTCGATACACTTCTGTCCGAACCATCATTGCTATTGCTGCATCTAGAGGATGGAAGATTCATCAGATGGATGTGAAGACAGCTTTTCTCAATGGAGTAATTGAGGAAGAGGTTTACATAGAGCAACCTGATGGATTTGAGATTCATGGGAAGGAGTCACACGTTTGCAAGCTGAAGAAGGCCTTGTATGGTCTTAAGCAAGCTCCTCGTGCATGGTACGAAAGGATTGATCAGTATCTATCAAGCCTGGGTTTCTTGAAGAATGATGCTGATTCAAATCTCTACTTCAAGGTAATCAATGGTGATGCATTAATTTTGGTTTTATATGTTGATGATCTAATCCTCACTGGAGAAGATCACCTGATTCTTGAATGTAAGAAGGATTTAACTTCTGAATTTGAGATGAAGGACCTTGGGCTCATGCATTACTTCCTTGGTTTAGAAGTCTGGCAGAGGCCAGACGGTATGATTTTAAATCAAGGGAAGTACACCATTGACATACTTAAGAGATTTGGCATGATGGATTGCAAATCCATGTCTACTCCCATGGAGACCAATCTTCATAAACTGAAGGAGGCTGCAGCTAGTTCAGATTTGGTGGATCCTACACTGTACAGACAGCTGATTGGATCCTTGATGTATCTAGTTAACACTAGACCTGATATTTGCTATGCAGTAAGTGCACTTAGCCAGTTTATGTGTGATCCGAGACAGATACATCTTGTTGCAGCCAAACATATCCTGAGATACTTGCGTGGCACAGTTGGATATGGGTTGAAGTATACTTCAGATGCAGACTTGGAGTTACTTGGTTTCACTGATTCTGATTGGGCAGGCTGTGTTACAGATCGGAAGAGCACCTCTGGTTGTTGCTTCAGTTTGGGTTCTGCCATGATCTCCTGGTGCAGCAGGAAGCAGTCTTCTGTAGCATTGAGTACAGCAGAGGCCGAGTATATTGCAGCTTGCATGGCAACTCGAGAAGCAGTGTGGCTTCGCAAGCTCCTTGCAGGATTGTTTGGACAATCAATGGAGCCCACCATTATTCATTGTGATAATCAGAGTTGTGTGAAGCTCTCTGTCAATCCTGTGTTTCATGACAGAACCAAGCATGTTGAGATCAAGTACCACTATATCAGAGATATGGTGCGAAAGGCTGTACAGTTAAGGTACATTAGCAGATGAGCAGACGGCAGATATCTCACCAAGCCTCTCGCCAAAGTAAAGTTCGTGTACTTTCGAGACAAGCTTGGTATGGTGGAGAATCCAGCCTTGACTGAGTATGAGTCTCAGTATCAGTGAGCCTTGCTTAATGAGTTCTTCTCGTGAGAGAAGTTCGAGGTGAAATCCCTTGTTAGTGCACTTTCTTCGACGGAAGAATTTGAGGTGAAAGCCCTTGTTTCCACCCTCTGAGAGTCATGGTGGATGTCATGTGTGCGACTCCATGACATATGTTGTACTTGTGTTTCACCCTCTGGGAGAGCCATGGTGAAAGTCACATTGAGGTGACAAAATCACGCAAGTGATGAACACTTGTACTTACTATTGCACATTCTTCTGTGACGGAAGAATTTGAGGTGAAAGCCCTCGTTTCCACCCTCTGAGCTGAGTCATGGTGGATGTCATGTGTGTGACTCCATGACAACATCACGTGAGAGAATCCGTGATGATCTTTCTGTACTTGTGGTTCACCCTCTGGGAGAGCCATGGTGAAAATCACCTTGAGGTGACACCATCATGCAAGTGATGGACACTAGTACTTAACCATGTGATGGTTGATATCACATTGAGGTGATATCTCTCTCTTTACATTTGATTGCAGGCAACAATAGCAGATGAACTTCATGTAGAATTAATTTTCAGCTGGAAGATCTCTCCCTAGCTGAGAGGGAGTGTTAATGTTTAACAGCGTCGGTTGATCCTTCCAGCTCATGAGAGAGTATTAAACTGAATGTAGTCTTCGACTATTCATTTAATACTCATTATTTCGTGTCTTATATTCTGGCCGACATAAAAGTTTTTTTTTGTTATTTATCTATTAAAGGCCGACATTTGTAAAAGGATTTTTTTGTATTGAGGCCGACATATAATGAATAGATATATATTCGATTTCAAGTTGTTCATCACACATGGTCATATTGCTCTCTGCCAGTCTGATATAGTCAAGTGCAATACTACTGCGATCTAGAGGAGTTTGTCTTTATAAAAGGCGAATTCACATTGAGATCTTAACAGATGTGAACAAGTCTATGAATAAAAGGCGAACTCCATAAAGAAGCTCGACTCCGATCCTATCAATGGCGAACAGGTTCTTTATGCTACTTACCATCCTTATCAAGGTGCGGAACTAATCATCAGATCAGTGCGAATTTCCCAGAGATCTGAGTACATCTTTTCTGGTTCAGTGATCTCAGAAAAGTGCGAACAGGTTCAGACTTAATTGAGAATTTACCAGATCTGATCTGTAGAGTGTTATCAACACTTGAGAATTGAAGTCTTCAGTGTTACGCAAACATTATCAGTTTTTCATTTTTCTCAGGTGCGATCTAGAGCTTGACATCTGTTAATTGGTCTTGTGTTAAGACTTCATTGTAAGTTGTAAATCTTCTACTGTTGCATCGAATAATAAAGAGAGATCTTTGTTGCTGGGTTTTTCTCCCTCAAGAGGAGGGTTTTCCCAGGGTACATGCTGTGTCATTTTGTCTGATTTCGTTTTAATCTTCTGTGCATTTACTACTGATTACATAATTTAACACGGGGAACATTAGGAAAATAGTAGTAATGAGATGTAATAAGTATCATCCTGATGTGTTCCACAGGAGAACATTGAAGAAGATAGAGGTGAGTCGGCGTAATTATTATCAGTTTTCCCATTTTTCCCGATTATCCAATTAAGCTAAAATTTGGTAAATAGTTGCTCGTTTCAATTTATTTTTTGGAAATTTCATCACTGCAAACTTCTACAATTTGTTGCAATTGGGACCATTGTAGTTTGAGTTTTGAAGTTGTAATCGCAGCATTGCATGTTTGTTATAGTCATCTGGACTGTGGACAAGGTCTCTGTAAACCTGTGTAAATCTGAATGTCGAGTATGGAAACAATGAATTAAATAGGGGATATCGAGTAATTAGCGTCATTTTTCCCACTTTCCCAATTCCCCAGTTAAGTCGAGCAAGATTGGGTATATAGTTGCTCAAAACAGCTTACTCTTAGAAATTTCTTCTCTGCCATCCATCTAGTTTGTTGAATAAGGTGTAATCGGCAGTTATTGGCCTTATTTTTACTATTTTTCTCAGTTCCCCACTCAAGCCAAAGTTTGGTCAACTATAAAGTTTCTCATTACTTTCTCATCCTGATGATGGATCACAGGAGCCTGATCCAACGTTGATGAAAAAATTAAATACAAAGTTTTCTCCAAATGTTTTTTAATCAATCTCATGGACTACGAAAAACCTTATGTTTCTTAACTATACGATTGCTCAACTCTGTCTCATTCCTTACAATTGACCTAGTATATCAGAACACTGTGATAAATAATTTCAAAAATACTCCATATTTGCACTCACCTGTTATTGGGCCATTTAATTCTTCCTGAATAGATTCAACCTCATTCAAGAAGTAGGCATGTCCACCGCGATCCAAATACATATGAAAATTTGCCTCCTGGGCATTCAGAGCTACATCCACAATCTTCTCAGTGCGCCTGATGACACCAAGAACTTTGCCAAACTTGACACACCATGGAGTGCTTCTGAAGCTCCCATCTGGTTGTTCCACCACAATTATGTCCACTGCTCCCCCAAATGACTGCAGGGGCCCTGCAACTGTACCTACACCCTGGATTATGTAATCACCAAATCTGGACATCTTTGCTTTCCTAAATGAAAATCATTCATGCCCAAATCATATTCAATCCCTGTACTCAACCAGGTGTGTACATCTTTGCTCTCCTAAATCTAAATCATTCATATACCCAATTGATGTCCAATTCATAGCAAACTAAGTACAACTCATATTATTGCCGGCATATATGAGTATATGCATTTGAATATTCCAAATTGTGTGTGCATCAACATTTTTCGTGTTTAAACAAGAATGCCCCCCAACCCCCCAGTTCTGACGTCATTTGAATTTCAAATTAAAACACGACAACCAGTAACATGGGATTGGGGAGCTACAGTTTGGAGTACAGTGTTGGTATCTCCTTGGTAGGAAAGCATTCAAATATTCTGCTCTATATTCGCACCTACCATTCTTCATATGTCGTTTTTGTATTTACCCACGGAGTGAACTACTCTCGGCTGCTTCATGGTTTAGATAGGTATTTATCCTCAGGGAAAGACAATAATTTTGCTTTTTACAGTGGATTTTTCATTATTGGCTTAGATGTCTTCTAATTATTTGTCGACTTCCCCTTTCATATTTCCCATTATTTTATTTTTAAGGGGATTTTCATTACGTGACGGACACAAGCAGATGACCGTTGAAAGGCATTTCTTAATGACTTGGTCATTCACATTTCCAAAGGCGCAAGCAAAGTATACATATACTTGTCAAGATAATGTTTGAGAGAAGTTGTTGAGTATCAACTTGAGAACTTGTATCATAATTAGCACTTGCAATTGGTATGCCATAAGCAAATTAATATTAAGAAATTGTAAGGGAACGTGTGTATGTAAGTATAATTAATTTTAATTAATTAATGATGAATTAAATATTAATAAATATAATAATTTATAATAGTTATATGTAGGAATGAAAATAGAAATATTTGTATTTAATTTGACATTTAAAGAAAGAATTATTTAAGTCAATGTTCTATAATTTATAATGTCTCAAGATTTAGAATAAAGAATCTTAATATGATACTCACTTTAAAATCAAATGTCTAGAGATTGGGTTGAATCCACAATCATAGATTTGTTCTTCACCTACAAACTTGATCTAGTAAATCACAAAAAAATATTTTTCATTTCCATTGACACCTTAGTTGTTTTCTATCATTCCCTAATATATGAGAGTTAACAATATTTAAGAATATCTTGATAATGTTATATTTCAAATAATCTAGACTTATGTTTTTCTTCTAGAATGAAGAGAAATTCATTTCAAATAAGTTAGACTCGTTTATTTACATAATTATAAATAATTTAGACTAATTCTCCACTTAAAATATCAAGGAATAATACATATTCCTAAGTATTTGGACTTGTTATTGACATTCTAAATAATTTAGACTTGTCATAATAGTATGGACTTATTACCCATAATATGGATTGAATAATACTTTTACATATAAAATTTTGTGGATCATTCTTCACAAAGAGGTTTGTTTATCCTATGATAGACCATAAATAACAATAAGGAACACAAGTGAAGTGTGGGAAGGTTTGGGTAACATCATCTAATGAGTTTTTTTATAACCCTTGTTGGCAAGACAAAGTTGTGACATTCCCATTAGGTTAAAAACCCAAAAGGACAACATAATGGAGGCCAATAGTGAATACTTGTGAGAACACCAAAAGCTAGCGACATATAAACATATCCCCAAACAAGATAGAATAAGCTAAAGTCACTATTAAATAGAGATATGAAAGTGTGGCACCTACAGTTGGCCCACAACACTTATAGAAAGACATACCAATGAAGGAGCATAAAGAGGGACACGTCCCTATACCCAATCATGGGTCCACATATTTACCGCATGAAAATAATAGAAGATGGAAGCAAGAGAGACATAGCATAGATAAGAGAGAAAGATAAGAGTGGCATAACATCAAGAGAGAGATAAGAGGATGTATATAAATGATATATATATAAATATATTATATGAGAGATAAATTTGTATTGAGAGACAAATGATATTTATTGCACATGAATATAATGGAGATATGATTATTTATGAAATCTGATGTGTATATGGTGAATGTATGAATATTTTATTTTATTTATGTATGTCATAATCCATTGCACTAATCTATAATCCATTGAATATGTTCTAATCATAATTCTTATCCATCACACTAGGGTGTATATACAACATTAATAAAGAATAGGCTTAGAACTATAGTTTATGCTTCCTTTGATCAACATGTCATTTCATTACTAGACTATGGTAGTTGGTGGAAAGGAGATAATCAAACCTTGGGAAACAATGAGTAGATTTACAAAAATAAGTGATCGCATATTAGACATATTTGATTTTAGTGGTTTTTAGTAAAAGATTCTAGATTGTAGCTCATTAGAGGCATTAGGCGCCTAGGGTATGACAAATGGAAAGGGAGGATTTTAAAAAGGATTCTAAAGAGATTCAACTATGTGCATGAAATTTTGAGCCTAATAGAGAAAAACAAAGTAATATTAACCTACTCTAGTCAAAACACAAACAACACTCAAATTGAGTATAAGAGTTAACCAAACATAATGAAAATATAAAATTATTTCACCAAATTAACCCTTGGTGCACCATGGAATGGTGATTGCACTCATGGATGGTTGGATATGAGTATTTGTGTCAATAGCATTAGGTTGCAAGAGAATTACAACTTGTGTGAAGATTAGATGTCAAATCAACCATTATAATGCACGGTAATTTTCACAAAACGGGACATCCAATCTAAAAAATACAAGTAAAATTGAATTCATTGTGAAAGTTTGATAATAAAAAAAAGTTTGTGAAATCTTGATAAGCGGGGTGAAATTTATGCCCTATTGAAATTTTCTTACAAAGATGAGTTTATAGAGAGAAAAAATAAAAAAGCATTAAAATCACACAATTTCCAAATCATCTTGATATTAAATTTTCTGGAATAGAAAGAACTTTTCATCGACTACTCACACTTCAAAATACAATTCTTGTTTGCAAATTATGGAAAAAAAAAAAAGAGGAAGAAAGATCGAAAAAATCCCCCTCGTGAAAAAATGAAAACTTCTCCCTAGTTTACTTATCGTTAATTTGAACTTTATGTGATGCACTATAAAGAAAAATACTTAGTTACGCATTAGGCTAAATGTGTATGTATAACAGTGGGAAGACCACCTAACATAACGTGGTGGCACATGGAGGGAAAGATTTGGTCTTTGCCGAAGGAATGAGAGACTTGTTGCCAAATATAATGTCTGTGCTCTCTTATAACTAATATTTCACACAACCTTGACTTACAAGGATGATAAGAAAGCACATATGCGCCTATCAAAATGTCGTTGGAGGAAGCATTGACCGATTCGTTACGTGGCAGGTGTAGATTTGGTTTGTGCAGGTGTGCGGCGTAGAGTTCTGTAAGTAACAGTTGATAACAGGTCGTGCGTGCCTTTATGAAGACCGTTGGAAGATTGTAAGGAGAGTAAGATGGAGATGAAACCCTTCGTCGATTTCCTTGTCCACTCTCTGTGTTGATTGATGAAGACTCCAACGTACCATAAATGGCCGCTAATCTGCAAATGTGTTCGATCCTTCAGATATGGAACGCGTGGAGATTGACCAAGAGAGCTCGAGCAAGTAACACACACAGATCGATAGTGTGGGCTTGAACATTTCACACGTCATTGTGATTGTCGGGAATATGAAGCCCAACGTTATCTTTACCAAACCGTTTTCTTTCGTGCCTTTTGGTCTTCCGTTCTTGAAGATTCTTTTCCTCGAACGGTTTTTGGGGAAAGCAAATAAATGGAAGATTGAGAAGATCGCAAGGCAGAATTTTGGATTGTAGAAGATATAAATAGAATCTTTGTTGATTAAGCAGGGTCTCTCAAACACACTATTGGAGAAATCTAAAGGAAAAGGTTGTCTATCAGATGAAGAGTGGGAGAAATTGGATAAGAAAGCAAGGGCAATTATTTTTTTTTTGCTCTCAGCAACATGTTATTTAATATTTCAGCTGAGAAGACGATGCAAGAACTATGGGATAAACTTTCTTCAATGTACGAGATGACATCAACATCAAACAAGGTTTTTATTATGAAAAAGTTATATAATTTGAAAATGAGAGAAGGTGGGATCATGTCGAATCACCTCAATGAATTCAATACTTTGGTCACCCAATTGATTTCAATGGGTATCAATTTAGATGATGAAATTAAGACAATCTTGTTGCTATGTTCTTTATTGAACAACTAGGAAGGAGTGGTGATGGCAGTTAGCACTTCGGTAGCTGCCAAAAATAAATTAAAATTTGATGATGTTGCAGCCACACTTGTCAGTGAAGACATGAGGAGGAAAAATCAAGAGTCTTCATCTGGTGACGCCTTAACTGTTGTAAGCACTGACAATAGAGGAAGGGGTCAAGAAAGAGGCAAAAATAATAATAGAAAGAGGTCTAAATTTGTTTCAAGATCAAAGTCTAGGGGCAGAAGTGGTGCTTGTTGGTTTTGTGGCAAACCGGGTCACACAAAGAAGAATTGTTGGAATTACAAAAAGGCACAAGACAAGGTAAGCAAGAATGAAGTAAATTTTGTAGATGATGGTGTTTTGGTTTTATCAACAAGTGGCACGAGTGCAACTTTGTGGGTGCTTGATTCCAGTGCCTCTTTCCATACTTCTCCTTGCCAAGGTGCTTTCACAAATTACCAAGAAGGTAAGTTCAGTAGAGTTTATCTTGGTGATAATAAAGAATGTGAAATCGTAAGAAAGGGTGATGTGATGTTGCATTTGAAAAATGGAAATAAATGGATTTTGAAAGATGTGAGACATGTTCCTACACTAAAACACAATTTAATATTAGTGAGTCAGCTTATTGCTCAAGGGTGCAATGCAAATTTTTCTTTAGATACTTGGAAAGTAACTAAAGGTGTTTTGGTGCTTGCAAAAGACAAAAAATTGGGTAATCTTTATGTTTTAGAGTGCAATGGTGAAGTGGGAGTTGCAATGGCAGTTGTGGACAGTGATTCAGAGTTTTGGCATAAGAGGCTCGGACATATGAGCAAAAGGGGACTTGAAGTCATTCTTCAAATGGATCAACTTCCATGATTAAAATCAACTGATTTGGAGTTATGTGAGCATTGCCTTTATGGCAAGTAGAGTTGGACCAACTTCTTGAAAATTGGTCAAAAGACCTGAAGTCTACACCTTTGGAGCTTGTGCACTTCGATGTTTTCGGTCCGACAAAGGTAACCTCCTTTGGAGGTGCTAACTATTTTGTTACTTTTCTTGATGATTGCACTCGCAAAGTTTGGATTTGTATGTTGAATAGAAAATCAGAGGTGTTTTTAAAATTTAAGACTTTTAAGGCTATGGTTGAAAATCAAATTGGGCACAAAATTAAATGCCTACTAGCAGATAATGGTGGAGAGTTTTGTTCTTTGAAGTTTGACACTTTTTTGTGTAAATAATGGCATTCACAAAATTAAGATAGTTCCTTTCACCCCTCAGGAAAATGGTGTAGCTGAGCGGTTGAATAGAACGATTCTTGAGAGAGCTCGGTCAATATGTGGCTTGCCCAACAAGGAAATTCGTTGTTTGAATTAGCACCTCATGAACAAAAAATTTTAGAAAATCCTCTAAATGTTATTGGCATAGCTTCCTTTGTCAATACTCAGCCTCAACAATTGCTAATACGAGACCATATGCAGAGTGGTCACACGCAGGCTTTAGGAGACCATATTCAAGGTCTACACAGGTAGCATATTGGAGTACATGTGCCAGAACAGGGGAGTGTGCCACAACTGGGAGATTTCCAATCTGATATAGAAGATGTCCAAAAATACAATTACAAAGAATGAATTTGGAAGACTCCAATTCGCAAGACATGCACCTTAATTAAGGAGGTCTACCAGGGAGAGAAGGCATCCATCAAAATATGATGATTATGAGCTACTTCTTTCCAATCAGTCAGAGCCTATAACCTTCAAACAGGCTTGCAAAGATGAAAACTCAATGAAATGGATGGAGGCAATGAACGAAGAAATGGAGTCATTGATGGAAAATGAAACTTGGGATTTGGTTACTCTTCCACCAAATCGCAAACCCCTCAAGAATAAATGGGTGTATCAGCTAAAAGAAGAAGATGGAGGTAGCAAACAATACATGGCCCAATTGGTTATGAAAGGATTTGATCAGAAAAAGGGGATTGATTTTAATGAAAAGTTCTCATCAGTTGTTAAAATGACAACAATTCGAGTTGTTTTGAGCATGGAAGTTGTTTAGGACCTTGAACTTGAGCAACTTGATGTCAAAACAACATTTCTTCATGGGGATATTGAAGAGTTGTATATGGAGTAGCCTAAAGGTTTTGCACAATAGGGTTGGGAGCATTTATATTGCAGATTGAAGCGGAGCATTTATATTGCAGATGTGAATGACGCCTCTGATGGTGAGGCCAATAATGATTGTAATTATTAAAAACAATGGTGACAACTCCAATATGTAGAGATATGCCCCATGCTCCTCTGCAGACCCTCTTTTATGTTGTAGATTTGTTTGCCAAAATAAGATCCCTTGCAACTTCTCAATCTCTAGATGATGCAAGTAACAACAAAGAAAGATCTCCCTAAATGTGAAGGATGTTAAGCTTTGTAGGTGTGCATTGGTGTGCTCTAATACCCAAGTCGAATGCCCACATAAGAATGTGGATCAAAGAGATGGGCCAACAACTTGAAGGGGTGTGGCTTCAATATAGAGAATAACTTGGTGAATGAAATATGCCCAACTAAATTTGCACTTGCAAAAACATAGTTGAAACCCTCCAAGGAGGCCGAGTAAGCTAAGTTTTTGATACAAAGAATAATTTTTTGTCCAAAAAATGTGAAATGGGTGTCTGTTTGGCTCCACACCACTCTATTGATAGGACTATGTGTGGAAGTCACCTTAATATGGGTAGGAACATTCTCTCATGGCTCTAATACCATGCTGGAGAATTCCAAGATCAAAGAGCTTGAATTTATAACCTTCCACAAGTGAAACGATAAACACAATAAGATATTTATCATGCAATATAAAGAGTGTAAAATATAATGAGAAACCTTGCATATATAGGAAAAGTAGATGAGGCACGAGAATGTAGGAGACAATAACTGACTACCCCTCCAAATGTGCAACACTTGTGAGCTCATGTGACAAGTGTGTGAGAAAGTGGCAAGTATACATGCAATAGGTATCTCAAGCGATCAGGATACATGTCTCAATGCTATTAAGTGAGAAAAAATCCTAAAATTATTAAGTAAACTTAAGCTATGAGTGTGAATAGGTCATCCTAAAAAGGTGATTAGCTAACTAGTTTGATAATGACTCTATTTACACTAACAAGTAGCATATCATCATTAAAAATACATGGAAATGGTTAGAGTACTAAAAGTTAACTCATACAAGGGGAAACATATAGTAGATGAATAGCCAAAATTTTAGATAATATATCTCAATTAATTGATGAGATGGCATGTGCTTGCTTATAGCTTGTTATCATACAAAGTATAAATTTCATACTTGATTTAAGGTAAAAATAAGAAGAATATATTGAGCTACATAAAGGAGCAAAAAACTTATTCATAACTAGCACATCATGTGAAGTCTATTTTTGAAAATAGTTGTATCTTTTTAATGAGTTGAGTATGCGTCAAAAGTATTGTAACTTATGTAATCATTATGTTATGAGTCATGATTCAAGAAAGAGGTTGAGACTTTTCTGATAAATTTAGTAAATTCATCCTCCTAATATTTTAATGGTGACTTATTCTATGAAAATCAACAAAAGGGATTTGTAGGACAATATGGGTCTAATATTATACAAATAATATACTATTCAAGGCTAATGATATTTTAGTAGTTTTTGGTGACCCTCTAGGGAGAGTGTAGGTGCAACTAGGAGATTTTGTCCTTTTTGAAGAATAGAGCATCTCATGATAGAGGGAGATTCCTTAAACCATTGGGAGAAATTTCTTGCAAAATGGCTATAAACTATCTTTATATTCCTATTTTATATTTCCCGCCACCTCCTTACTCTCCTATGAGTATATCCAACAACCCATGAGTTCCTTTCCCTTTTACTCTTTTCAAAATAACAAGGATAATTGCATGAAATTTTTAAAATTGTAATAGAAAATGATAAGCGTCAATCATCCAAGTGAGATGAGAATATTCACTTTTCTATAAGTATAATGTGCATGCTTTGTATAACAGGAGGTTAGAAAATATTTGGAGTATGAGAAATCTTTTTACAAAAATAGGAAAACATTATGAACATGTGTTAAATGTATTTTTTTTGTATGCTATTTATATTTTCCTTTTGAGAAACTAGTATAATACATTCCTTAAATTGGATTAATTTAAATGATCTAATGTGTTTGATTAATTATTTTACGAAATGTTTATTTCTAAGTATACATTTGGTATACCCTTATTAAGATAGTGTTAGTTGATATTCTAGTAATACAATAAAATTTCTTGTTATAAATCAATCTTAATAGATAATCTTTCATGATTAACATTTACAGTAACTAATTATTGCAAGGTATTAATAAGTAGAGATTCAATCACCTTGGTTAGGTAGTATATGATAAATGTAAGTCTTAAAAGATAAAACCACAAATATTAGGTTGCTAAAAAATGATGGATGATGTCAATTAAATTATTATTTTTATGTGTATTTGACTCTATACATAGGATAGGAAAGGTATTGATCTAAGTATTTTATAATTACATACTCCAATTTTTTAAAATAAACATTAAAATAGGAGTACATTATTTAAGTTAATAATCCATGATGAATGTAATGGTATTGTAATGTCATAGAATTGCACCTAGGGGCAATTCTACATTTTAGTACTTTGCCTAGTATTTATGACGCCTAAGCATATTAATGGAAAAAATCCCATGGGTCATAATTTCACAATTCTAGCTCCATGTGGACCAGTGGCAAAGCAACAACACCTAATGACACGTTTCCTAAAAATTGATGCCTCATACATCTATACGACACATTAGCATCCTGTCGGTTTTTCAAGTTTGAAATAAGGAATCTTGAATCTTGACTCTGGACATGTCTCCTAGCAGTCATATTTTTAGGTGTAACGGCTCTTTTCTGCGCTTGCATACAACAAAACCCCTCATTTTCTCTCATTTTGGGGGCCAGTTCATTCAATCAATCTCTCTTCAACTTCACTCTCAAATTTCTCTCATCTTTGACAAGCAACACTTCTACAAGCGAAGCTCTGTCAGACTGAGGTCCCTCCAACAGCTAAAAATCTTTAGCAAGCATTCAACAACACATTTGTGTGCTCTGGAGAGGGCCTAGGCCCTTGGGTAACGCTCTCTCTCACTCTTCTCTAGTTACATCTTTTGTTCATTCACTATCTCGTGGTGCAAGTTCTACTCCTAAAGCGGGGTTTTCTTTTACCACACGCTTTGTCCATTTCAGTTACACTCTCTTCCTATCTAGCTATCTGTGGAGGTGGGAACACCAAAATAGGGGTTTGATTGAGGCAGGCCCCTATATAATCCCAACATTTTTCCCTCATTCATTTTTTGTGTAGGTTGCAAAGCGGAGCTTGCAGTGAAGACTCGAACGTCTGACTGAGGGTAAGTTTTCTCCACGTTCTCCTTCACACTTTTCTCATAGTTTTTGTTCTCTATTTGATTATTCTATTTAGAAGACCTTATATCTAAGCTAAGAAGTGAAACCCCATTCTACCTGCTTGAGATCCTAAGCTTTTTGTTGCTCAGGAAACCAGTGTGCAGCATTAGCGTCCTAAATCTGTGCTAACATCCTTTGGCTGAAAGCTCCCCTATCAGAGGCAGGAATTTGGAAGTTTCACTCTCTTGAGATTTGAAGTAGTCTTCTTTGAAAGTTAGCTTGTATGTACATTTCACATGCAATTTCTTCATCTAGTTTATGTTGAGGTGGGTAAGGGCAGTTCATTCCTTGGTGATCTCTTGAGAATGAAGAGACCCACATGCAACAAATCCCTCTTATCTCACATTTTGGTGAACCCAACGTGAAGCTTGTCAAATCTATTTTTATAATGTTTTCATGTCTACAATAATGCTTTCTCCAAGGAATATTTTGACATGTTGGATGATGCTTTGGATGATTTCTTAGAAGCATCTTCCCCTATCTGTAAATCTTCTGAGAAAACTTCTTCTCTGCAAGCTGAGGAGTCAGTAAACATGGTGGTGGTCTCTATGGCTCCTTCAAGCCCCAAGAAACCCGTCATTCAATTGACCCCAACTAGTCCTTCTCCAAGGGAGGATCATTCTGGCTATGGAATCCCATATCGAGATGATTCATCTGATTTGTACTCAAGGTTTGTAAAAGCTACAAAATCTACTTCTTACAATGTTGTTGGGCACACATATAATACAAGAAGAAACAAACAAAACTTGGATCAACAATCTTCAGTTCCTACATCTCAACCTATTCAAGTTCCTACCTTATTTTTTTCCTTCTCAACCAAGTCTTCCTTCAGCACCTAAACCTGTGACAAAAGCACCAGGTGATTATGATCTCGTCGAGCAACTCCATGTTACTCTGGGCAAGATATCACTTTGGGATTTGCTTCAAACCGCTCTCGGTTTTAGGATATCCTTCAAGGATCCTTGTAGAAGATCATCTTTCCTACCTCCTCTAGACCTACGGATATTAATGCACTGTTGGCTCATATTTGTAAGGATTCGCTGAATATTACATTCCATCCGCAAGAACTCCCACCTTCGGATGTGCTAAAACAAGCTAACCCCTTGATGATTATAATTAATGCTAATAACATTGGTATTAGGCGTACCCTCATTGACACTGATTCAGCTCTCAACATTTGTAGCATAGATCTATTACCTAAGATTAAAGTTGATTCATCTTCTCTAGCCGCTTCTTCTTTGTACATTCGTGGGTTCGATAATGTCAACCACCAATCTCTAAGCACAATAATACTATCTTTGCAACTAGGCCCCTTTACCTTACCTACTTTGGTTTATGTGATGCCTGGCCCTTTTTCTTACAAACTTCTTTTGGGGAGACCCTAGATTCATGCTATGGATGTCGTAACTTCTACTCTACACCGTTCTTTAAAGTTTGTTGCAAATAATTGGGTGGTCACAGTTAAAGCTAACCCAGAAGCTGTTCACCTTTGCAAGTCAATAGTTGTTGGTCGGGCTTCAGTTGTGTCCACTCTTAAGAATTATATTCCATCTTTAACTGCTAATTCTATGGTGTGTTCCTCAGCAATACCCTTCGTGGAAGTTTTCCCTGAAGCGAATTATGTTGTTAAAGACAAGGCACCTAAAGCAGAGAGTCTTAAGTCCTCCCCGTCTTCTTCTTCTTCTAAACCAACGCTTTCCTTGGCGATGATCGGGGATCCTTAGAATTCTATGAGTTATTTATTAGAGTACAAGGTGAGTCCCACTCATCTAAAGCTCCTAAATGCCTCTGACGAAGAAGTGGACAATGCTCCCATTGAGGAAGAGAATTGTGATCCTATCCAGGAGACTAGTCCTTCCCCTACTAAGGAGAGTGGTTCCACCCTTGAAAAAGAGGCTAATGTTTATGAATCGAGTAAAGGAGATAGTTTTTCTCTTGTAGATGTGTTTGATGTTCATTGGTGGAATGAAGCCCTCTATGTAGAGCCACTGCCTCTTGAGCTTTTGCAAACTCATTACAGTTTTGGATATGAACTCACTTCTCGACATGGCTATGGGCAGAAAATCCTAGGGGTATCGAGCAAGGAATCCAAGTCCCCATTCATTTTAATCCACACAAGTGCTATCTAGGTTTGGGGTGCTCTGTTGAATAGTCTAAGCGAAAAACTCAGTGAAGTGTTAATATGATTTCGGTTGAGCCACTTAGTTTGGTACACCCTGAACTAATAGAGGATGAGGTATAGGCTGAGAAGATCCCCTTAGATGTTTTCTCTTCAGATGAATCACTTGAGGAATTTTTAGGAGCCTACTCCCCTTTACCTCTCTTTCACCACAAAAGACTATTCTCGTATCGCCTCATGAACGAGCATATTTTGGAGAATCTATCTTCATTGTTGATGAGGAGGACCCTCTATCTAATGTCGATGACGATGTTTCGATAACGTATCCTGGAGATCATAGTTCTCTCCTTAAGGGAGACACTATTGAAATCTCTATGGATCCTAAATCTTCTAGAAGGTGATCAAGATTGGGAAGTTCCTTTCTTCCGAAGAAGCTAAATAGCATTCCGACCTCCTGCATTCTCATCCTGATATCTTTTCTTGGACATATGAGGACATGCCTAGCATTGATAAGTCTATAGTGGTTCACAATATCATCTTATGTCCTGATGCCAAGCCAGTTAAGAAAAAAAATCTGAAAGATCAATCCCGGGGTGGCATTGATGGTTAAGACTGAGATAGAGAATTTGTTGAAGGCAAGCTTTAACTGTCCAATCGACTATTCCCCTTGGATCTCAAAATATTGTCACTGTTATTAAACCTAATGGCCGTATTCATATATGCATTGACTTCTGTGATCTTAATAAGGCTTCTCTTAAGGATGATTTTATGTTACCTAATATAGATATGATTATGGATTCGATTACAGGCCATGCCTTGTTGTCTTTCATGGATGGTTTCCCAGGTTACAATTAGATCCGTATTAATTTAGAGGATCAATACAAGACAACCTTCACTAACCCTTGAGGTACTTTATGTTATGTGGTTATGCCCTTTGGGTTAAAGAATGCGGGAGTTACTTACCAACGGGCGATGACCCTAATATTTCATGATTTCATTCATAAGATTTTAGAAGACTATGTTGACGACATCATGGTGAAATCTAGAACTCATCAGGATCATGTGAAGAACCTTCATCTTATTTTTGAAAGGCTTCAAATATATGAGATGAGACTCAATGGAATCTTAAGTGTGTCTTCGATGTAGATGCAGCCAAACTTTTGGGATTTGTAGTCTCTCACCGTGGAATCGAGGTCAACACAAATAAGATCGATGCTATTGTTAATATGCCTCCACCCAAGAATATCATTGAGTTGCAAAGTTTACAAGGGAAGATTCAGGCAATTCGTAGATTCATATCTCAATTGGTTGATCACACCCTTCCTTTATCTTGCTTGTTAAGGAAAGATGTTCGCTTCATATGGGATGAAGAGTGTCAAAAAGCTTGTAAGTCAATCAAAGCCTACTTGGCCAATGCTCCTGTATTAATGTCAGCTATGCAAGATAGACCCTTTTTGCTTTACCTCACAACATCACCATATGCTTTGGGAGCCTTCCTTGCTCAATATGATAATGTCAGGAAAGAGAGAGTGGTCTACTACATTAGTCACGTCCTATTTGATTATGAAACCTGTTACTCTTCCATGGAGAAGTAATGCCTTGCTCTTGTCTTTACTACACAGAAGCTGAGGCACTATCTTCTCCATGTTGAAACGTGTGTCATTGTAAAAAGTGACCTAAAGCATTTGTTCTCTAGTACCAACCTTGCTGAGAGGTTAGTGAAATGGGTGATGTTACTTTCTGAGTTTGACATAAAGTTCATTACTCAAAAGTTAATAAAGGGTCAAACAATTATTGATCAATTGGAAGATACTCCCTCATCTCGGTCTTTCCTGGGTTTGGATTTGTTTCCTAATGAGAACATTCTTGCAATTAATTATGACCTTGAATGGAAAATGTACTTCGATGGGTCGAGGTGTCAAACTAGCTCTGGAACGGGTGTAGTCCTAATATCGCCTAAAGGTAAGCCGATCCTTCTCTCCTTTTGATTGGAATTTCCTTGCACTAATAACATCACTAAGTACGAAGCCCTCATTGATGGCTTGTGTGTGCAATTGCGTTAAAAATAAGACATCTCCGCATACTAGGTGATTCTAAGCTTATTGTGAATCAAATTACGAGAGCCTATCAAGCTAAGCAAAGTAAGCTATCTTTGTATCGAGACCTCACTTTTTCCTTGCTCAGACGGTTCTCCTCTTTCATGATAGATAGCGTCCCTAGGAGGGAGAATAGATATGTAGATGCCATGGAAAGCATTGCTTCCTTGGTACCTTTGAATGAAGATACAAAATAATACCACTTTGTGGTTTAGGTCCTTTGAACCCTAGATGTTTCTGATCAACCTGAATCTAATGCATTTGTGTCTTCTCACGTAGACTCAGGAGAATGGTTCTCTAATATTTACAACTACTTGAAGAATGGAAAATTTCTCGATGATGCGATGAAAAATGATTGCACTTGTATACAAAAGCTTTCAGCCTGTTATGTTATTTTGTCTAATGTTCTCTATCAAAATCTTATAATTGGTTTCTTCTCAGATGTCTCACTAAAGCGGAAATACTCCTTGCTCTTAAAGAATCCCATTCAGGCTTTGGGGGTGGACACTTTGGTGGTAAATCTCTAGTGAGGAAATTGATACACATGGGGTACTTCTGGCAAATGATGGAACAAGATTCCTTCGATTTTGTTAAAAAATGCCTGCAATGTCAGCAACATAATCATTTTATTCATGCACCTGCACAAGAGTTACAAAACCAGACCTCTCCTTGGCCATTCACAAAATGGGGGTTGGATATTATTGGAAAAATATCACCTCCTTCTTCTAAGGGACATACCTTTATAATTATTGCCACATATTACTCTACATTTTTCTTTAAAGTTTATTGCAAATAATCAGGTGGTCATAGTTAAAGCTAAACCAAAAGTTGTTCACCTTTACGAGTCAACAATTGTTGGTTGAGCTTCAGTTGTCTCCACTCTTAAGAATTATATTTCATCTTTAACTACTAATGCTATGGCGTGTTCCTCAGCGATACCCTCTGTGGACGTTGTCCTTGAAGTGAATGTCATTAAAGATGAGCCACCTAAAGCAGAGAGTCCTAATTCCTCATCTTCTTCTTCTTCTGAACCAAATGCTTTCCTTGGCAATGATTGGGGATCCTTAGAATTCTACGAGTTCTTTGTTGGAGAGTATAAGGTGAGTCCCACTCATTCAAAGCCTTGAATGCCTCTAATGAAGAAGTGGACAATGCTCCCGTTGAGGAAGAGAACTGCGATCCTATCCAAGAGACTAGTCCTTCCCCTATTGAGGAGAGTGGTCCCATCCTTGAAAAAGAGGTTAATATTTGTGAATTGAGTAAAGGAGATAGTTGTGCTCTTGTAGATGCATTTGATGTTCATTGGTGGAATGGAGCCCTCTATGTAAAGCCACCACCTCCTAAGATTTTACAAACTCGCTATAGTTTTGGATATCAACTAGCTTCTCGATATGGCTATGGGAAGAAAGGCCTAGGATTATCGAGCAAGGAATCCAAGTCCCCATTCAGTTTAAGTTGTGAAAGCGCTATCTAGGTTTGGCGTGCTCTATTGAACAGTCTAAGCAAAAAACTCGATGGAGTCACTACAACAAATCCCTATGATTAGCTCCCATTTTTGCTCCATTTTTTGGGAAAAGTCAGTGTTATTTTTTGGGATGGCACTATTTTTTGGCATTTTTTACACCAACTAAAACAAGCCGATGCTAATTCAAGTGCAAATTGGCACCGAAATTAGCATCGACATTAGCACCAAGATTAGTGTCAATATTAATGCCTAGTGTAGTACCCATATTAATGCCAAGATTAGCACCAAAAACTACGCCTACAGTAATGCCCAATTTCTAGCACCTAAATTAGCAACTAGGTTAGCGTTTACGTTAGCTTCAACATGAAATTGATAGAGAAATGAAACATATGACTTATGAGAGAGGAAGGGAATTGTTGAAAGAGGTTAGGGTTATGCTCCTTCTAGGATGGGATATCAACTCGACCATTGTATTTGATAGTTTTATGAAAAGAAAAAATAAAACCTTCCACTTAACAGACAAAGTTGGTGACAAGATCTACACTGGATCAGGATTTAATCTTGACAATACTACCTTGCAAATATGGGCACTCTATCCACCAGGGAAAAATCCTTCCCTAGTTGATCATGATCAAATTTTTGGACATCTTTTGGTGCAAAGAGTAGGAGAAATAGATCCTATGGAAACTGTTGATTTGAATGTGAATGTGGCCAAATTCACAAAGGATCAAATTTAGAAACTAGTAAGGGATAACCAGGGGTTGATAGAAGAAAATGAAAGCTTGGAACAAGAGTTGGTTAGCTACAAGGCTCTATTCTCCATTGGTTGAACATGAAAGGAAAGTGCTTGGGGCAATGTCAGAAATAACATATTGGAAAAGAAGGCATGAGAAAGTGCAAAAGGAATAGGAAGAGTTAAAGGGAAAACTCAAAACCACTACCTTTGAGATGGAATCATAAATAGTCTGCATGAGATTCCAATACATGTACAAACATATTGAACAAGTTTGGAAAATTCACGACAAAAAATATGTAGCATTACTGGAAAACACTAGATTGAGTGATAGGATGAAGGAGGTAGAGTCTCAGATCATTGCAAAGAAAGAAGATAACTCTACTATGCTACAAGAATACCAGGAATTCATGAAAGCTCATAGGGACATCCGCAATACCCTGACACAGGAGTTGAGTGATTTCAGTCAACCATTGAGTATGGCCTTACCCAATTTGTTTGAAGAAATAGAATTGAAAGATCAGTAAACATGGAAGGATAAAATTTCCAACTATCTACCACCTATTCTTGATGCGACTAATGATGAAGAGGAAGTTCTTAAGAGGACGCACCAACAACTTGGGAGAATCTTTGAATTGGAGTATGTTGTGAAATACATCATATATAATGCAGAAACTCATGCTAAAAGTGGGTACGTGGAGAATTTGTCAAAGGTCAACTTGTTCATTTCATGGGACAAGTAAGAGAGGAGTGACAGGGGCTAGGATTTGATAGTTTTGGATACACAATCATGGTGCACGAGCCTTGAACAGGTCTTAGATGATGACAAGCGCTTGTTGGAGATTAACGGACTATAATGCATCCACTAGCAAACTCTTAATATTTTTATGTTTATTCTATTTATGTTTTAGTTATGAAACAATGTGACTTTTTGTAACAGGCTTGAAGCTTGTTGCTTCCCATACAAATAGGGAAACCAGGGCCTGATTTTGAGATATCATATCATCATCATCACATTCCATTCCATTAGAGTAGGCATTAGTAAGAAAATAGATTGCATAATTTTCCCATCCATACCATATATCAAATAATTTTTTTATAATGCTTATATTTTGAAGTAATATAGTGGAGCAAACTATTCATAAATCATAATTAATTTTCAATGTTCAATTATTGTGTTGATTTTAATGATCATTTCTTACTTTGTTGTCTCCAAAGTGATCTATTCAAGTTATTTAAATCTATCTGATTTATCAGAGAACATTTGATGTTACTATGTGAAAGAGTTGATTGGTTTCTAAGTTGATGTTGTGATGTGCCTAACAATGATATTTTACATAGATTGTAATGTTTGTTAATTTCAAAAAAAATCACACAATTGTGTGAGATTGTCTCCTTGGTGAATAACCTCCTTTCATCCTTAATTTATGAAACCATCTCATTTTCTATGAGTCATATTGGTTCAAATTATTTTACTACAACATTGATTTTATGTTTGTAGTCTATAGCAAAGTTTATCTTCAATCATATCAAGCCCAATTGTATTTTCATAGACAAGCACATATATGATAGAATTAATATCTACCCATTTGCATTTTTAATGAAAAGATCATAGATCTTGGAATTAGCCTCTACCCATTTTCCTTTTGTGTAAATAGGTAAATAGATGATTAAATTATCCACTGCCCATTTTCTTTAGCTATTGAATTTTTTTTTAAAATGACATTATTTCTCTATGTCCATTTATTAACTTGATAATAAATTTATTGGAATTTGTCTATGGACTAGATTATTGCATAAAAAAATTGTTAGTGTGTAAATTTTGAGTGATTGTAGTTTTGGCCATCCTTGGGAATACATATATTGAAGCTTTCCTATGCATGTTGATGGAACCCCTAAAAATTTTTGTGTTCCATTTCCAAAATCTTGATGAGTTTAATGAACTATGAGTTTTGTCTCCTGCTACTGTATAAGGGGTTTTAGGTTTACCTAAGTCTTTTTTGAAAAACCCATTGAATCCATATCCTCACCTAGGTTTTAGTTTTTAGTTGACTCCTTGTGTCAGTCATAAATCCTTTAAGTCATGGCTCTTGACATTGAAACCCATTGAGTGACCGACCCTCTAGTCCTATTTTACCGATTGATCCTGTTGGATCGTTATTTTTGAAATTTTCTTAAGTTGGGCTGAATATTTTCCACTGAAAAATATTAAGCCTTTTATGTCGTGGTTTTGGCTTCATTGACTAGTCGTGTCCCTTTTAGGATTAACATTTTTTGACATGTGTAAATATAAGAACCCCTGAATGTCGTTCAATCAAATGTAGAAAATTTGAACCATAGCCTACATGCCTGTTCCATTTTGTCTCTCATTCTTTTATTCATTTGGGCTCATGGGAAAAGGCCATGTGTCCCTGATGATTGGTGGGCCAAACATCATTGATAAAGCATGCATTTGTTTGTTGAAGAAGATCAACTGTGGGAGATAAGTGAGGTGGCTGCATCTGGATCGTTCCTGCATGCTCGTTTTCTTTTCTTGATTATTAAAATAATCACATGGGCTAGCGGGCGATTGCCACTTGTCTTTGCTGATGATGGGCCCAAGGATTAGTATTGCTAAGGTTTGACTAAATCAACAGTCAATAGCAGGTGATGTGGAGTAATCTTGACCACTCCCCGCCATCCTGTGTGGGCCCCATCCTACTTGCTAGATTCCCAACGGGGAAGCAAGCTTCTGTCGCATGGAGTAATCGTGAGAACATGGAAGCATAGATATGTGGGAAAAATTTTAATTGAAATTTCAACACGGGGCATAAGAAGTAAAATGTGTGTTACTAATATGCATATATTGCACATGCTTAAAATATCTTTTAATTTGAGTTGTAGATGCCATATGAAGGATAAAGTTGTTGCTAGCTAAGGAGTGTGTATGACGAGGCCGAGAGATCTAATCTCAACCTCTCCCCATCTCCCCATTGATGAAAGTTGTACATGAGTTATGGCTCACAGGGGCAAGGGGAAAAGGACACATGGATCATGGCTATAAAGACAAAGAGATGGTGGAGCCCGCGTACTACAAGAAAGTGTTTCCATGTGGCCTCCAATCATTTTATAAGTGTTGTGGTTGTGCACAGTCAAATATTTCATAATAAGCTGGTCAAATCTAGATTGTGAATCAATTAACTCTCCAAAAAGATCAACGATTGGTAGTCAAAACTTAGTTGAAGGAAAGCAAGTCGTTTTGGTTCACGCGAGTGAGCCTTAATAACTGAAAGGACATTGAGTTACTGAAGTAAGGAATTGCATAATTATTAATGTTTATCTCAAAGGCATAATTTTGTATTAAAAGTATACTCAATACACTCAAGGAGATCATGTTGTGGTTTCTCAACATTTTACAATGTCAGAACCAAGGTTGTCAAATTGCGAGAAAACCAGTAAGTCAATTGTTGCTTTCCTTCTAGCATTATTGATAAATTGTGATTTCTCAAACTTAAGTCTACTAGGATTTTATTGGTTCAGATTTTTAAGGTTTAATGTTCATAAAAAAGACTTTGTTAATTTTTCATTTGCATAATTTGTGCCAAACCCTCACAAAAGTCTTAGGCCTTGTTCAATTAAACCAAAAAACACTACCTTGTAGTACTTCTTGCATTATGGCTCCTAAAGTAAAAGTATCTTCGTGTAAAGGGGAAGCTTCTGCTCCCAAAAGACCTCTGAATAAAGACATTATGAGAGAAACAAGAGCTACAAATATGTCCACATTTTCTAGTATCCAAAAGATGTAATATGAAATATATTAGACACTAAGGAACAAGAAAAGAGGTTAGCAAGGTGGATTGCATTCAACAAGATGCAAAGGAAAATAAAGCAAGAAGAACCTGATTTCAAGGTCCTCCCAGAGGCTAAGGATATATTACAAAAGGTGGAGCATGTAACAAGGAATTTTGATTCAATAATAGGCCACCTTAAAACTAAAGGGGTAATTAGTAAAGATAAAGGGAAGGCTCCAATTGTAGAACATAGTGGAGAAGAAATCCCTACTATAGGAGAAGAGTCTACATCACAAGCCCCTAAGGAACCAAAAAAAAAGTTCTTTATAAGGACAAAGAGTAAAGAAAATAAATATGATGAAGCCTGTGTTCCCACTCAACAAGAGGAGCACAAGCCTCCTTCTCCTAGGCCATGAATACCACCCCCATATCCACCAAGGCTGGTAGAGCCTGAAATTATGAATATCGATTCCCCATCACCTAGTGAAATACCACCTGAAGAGCCACCATTGAAAAGACAAAATATTAAGGCCACTAATTTAGTGGACTATGATGATGAAGGTTCTGATGATGACATTTGGGTGTCAGAATAAGAAATGCATGAAGGAGTGCCCACTACATCTAGAGTAAGGGAAAAAAATCAATTGGGAAAAAGATTGAGTAATGTTGATCTTAGAGGGATCAATGCAAGTGATGATATGCAGGTTCAGACATGTGCCAAATTCTTGGATGATGACTCATTTGTAAAGACTCGAGATTTTATGAAATTTTCATATAGGGATAAAAGAGATGAGTATGTACAAAGTTTGGCTATAGAAGGGAGCCTTCATCCAGAATTGCCTAATGTTATCATTCAGAAAAAGGTGTTAAATGAAATGAGAGCCAAATTCCAAAACATGACTGCAAAGGAGGGTCAGGAATTGGTGAGAAATGGTGGCATCTTGTTGCTACCATAATGGGATCTAGCTTCATCCATAGCTTTCGACATAATCAAGAAATGTGATAGACCTCTCTATGATACAAAAGAAGAAGTTGCACTTGCACTATAAGGGTTTGCTTTCAGTGAGGAATGGGAAGCCTTGGCTATATGGTCTTTAGCCCCAAGCACAAGAAAGTTGGACATTGTTGAGCCTGCACCTAACTATAGTGGAGGCCTAATAATAAAAAGAGTGTTAGAAACATCGACCTTAGAAACCGCAAATATGTCAGTTCATGTTGCACAGTTCACAAGGGCCACTGTGGAGTTTGTGATTGCTGAAAAAGATAAACTCAAAACAAAATTGAATAACTTGTTGGTTAAGTATGGAGATCTTGAGAGAGATAATATGCAATTATAGACAAAGGTAGCATTATTGGAGGATGTTTTGCAAAGGTTACAACTTGGAAAGCCCAAGCAGAATGATGTTGACTCTCCTACCACTACACAAGAGGATGTATCCCCAGAGTTTACTGCTAATGTAAATTCTTCATGGGAAATTGTGTCATATAATATGGGAAGTGTGCCCATTTCAATAGTAGAACCCAATACATCAAAAGGGCCACAAGTGGAAGGGGATATCAATAGGGAAGAATTGCTTAGGCAATTAAACGAATACAAAGAAAAATGTAACAGTCATGATGAAGATGATTTTAAGAGCAATATGAGGATTGTCACAGTAGTGCTAGAGAACATCTGAACAAAAGATTGAATAGCAAATTAAATAGTATTAACTACAATTATTCATCCATGGTTGATGCTATCATAATGTTTGACATTGACAAAGAAATAACTATTCCACTCATGGAAGTTTGGATCCCTAGGAAGCAAAAAAGGATATTAATAGGAATTGGGGTTAAGCAGCACCCCAACCCACCTAAAAAATTTAAGCCTACTGTGATTCTTGTAAATAAGATTGAGGGATATAGAGGAAATATTGAGCCATTGGAGAACAAGATAAAGGAGTTGGTAAAATTATTCCATGAATCTCATCATGGCCTTCTTCCATCCATTTTAAGGGATGATGGTAGCATTAAGACTCTACAGAGTGAAAAAGCGAAGCAAATAAGGTTATTTCAGATCAAGCTATGAAAATTTGTCAGAAGTTTGATATGGAGACATTAAAGGTAAATATGGATATGTTAGTTCATGTTGAGACTGTCCTACTAGAATTTGATAAAGAAGCTAATTAGATTATCACCAAGTATGCACCTTATAGACAAAGGGTTGATGAAGTAATGAACTTTGATTGGCCTACTGAAGAATAATTCCTAGCATGGAAAGGAAGGTACTTGGAAGGAGTAGGAGGTTTAGCATTAAGAGTGGTGGTCCAGTGATTTGAAATTTTGAATTTTGCAACCATGATGAATAACGGATAGATGGGAATGCACTACATAGCCCGAATTTAGTACAGATTAGGATTTTGATAAAGTATGGAGAAATATAATGCATCTTATTCAAAGTTGAATTGATGACAAGGCTGCAAATGTGGTTTTTCCTCTTGTCTTTTCCTTTTTTGTTTTCTTCATTTTTTTCTTCCTTTCATTTTGTGTGTTTGGGCACAAGTTTTGAGGTAACTGTTCGATTGTACCCATTTTGAAAATTGGACCAGATCTCTAACAGTGAATTAGACTACTTTCATTTTCTCACATGTCTCCCACCTCTTGGGAATGCATTGTAATTGAATGAGAGAATATTTGATGTAGCGGTTGAATAGGTTTTTCACATGTGTACTTTCTGGCATGAGGCTTGTTTTGCTCCTTTGTTTCTATAAGAAGGAATTCAGGGCCAAAAAGTAGGGTTTGTTTTTTTGCAATTAACATTGAGAATTGTAAGGAGAATACTAAGCATGTTTTAGAGTTTTTGGTCTTAAGTTTTAGAGCTTATTTTTATGTATGTAATTTGGAAAACAATATAGAAATATATATACAGAGAAATATCGATTTCATGGCTGTTGTCTCTCCTTGTGCTCGTTTTATGAGTTATGAATGAAAGTGATCCATGGTTTCTTTTTCTTGTCTCTATTGTTCATCAATGGATGTTTGATTTCATTCCTGCTTATTGATTCAATGAATTAATATAAATTCTTGGATGAGATTATTAACTCATGAAAATCAAGTGCTAGGATACTAATAAGTAGTATTTACAATGTTATTGCCATCTTGGGATTTGGGTGTTTATTTTCTAACTAGATTTTTGGGTGCCAATTTTTTTGGTGGTTTTAGATCATGGTTTTGTAATCACTACTTATATTTATATGATGCTTGAGATTTAATTTTACAGTAGCTAGATGAAAACCTATTGGAATGTTATAATAAGGCAAAAAAAATTGAAAAAAGATAAGAGTCTCATTAGACTCTATTTGGCTAATTCGATATTGTTGAATGTACATGAAGAGACCATTATAACACTTATTTTAAAGAAATTGGGAGATACATATCAACCTAAATCCATAGTTAATAAAATATTTCTAATAAAAAAGTTATATACCATCAAAATGGAAAGTGGTGGTTTTATAGTTTAACACTTGAATTAATATTACTGAAGCATTTCAAAGTTTAGGCCATAAGAATCATCATTTTTTAAACATGGATTGCAAATAATTTTGAAAATTTAGAAGTCTTGGTCATTAACATTATTGTCTGCTACATGTAAAATAGGAAAAAATCATTATCAAGTTTGATCATGAAATTTAAAATAGGCACCTCAAAAAAAACGTAAGCCCTACCAATACAATATTCATTTTGATTTATTTTTCAGAAATTTTATGAAGTTTAAAGTTAAATTAAATTAAATTTCCACCATATAAATACAATAGGGTCTCAGGAAGGATATCTCTCGACTTATTTTACATATTTTTTTCTAAATATAGGTATGCTAGTTCAATATTGTTGAATGTACATGAAGAGACCATTATAACACTTATTTTAAAGAAATTGGGAGATACATATCAAGCTAAATCTATAGTTGATAAAATATTTCTAATAAAAAAGTTATAGACCATCAAAATGGAGGGTGGCGGTTCTATAGTTTAACACTTGAATTAATATTACTGAAGCATTTCAAAGTTTAGGCCATAAAAATCAACCTTTTTTAAACATGGATTGCAAATAATTCTGATAATTTAGAAGTCTTGGTCATTAACATTATTGTCTACTACAATGTCATCTAGTGTATCATTGCTAATGTTCATATGTTCTTTGAAGTATTTCATATTATCATCATCCTCATCTTGACCTGCATCATCTTCATCATCATTGAAATTTGACTGTAGACCATCTATATTGTTCCCAGATCTATTTGGGTCATCATTTTCTATACCATCCATATTGTTGTCTTCCATAACATCATCTAACTTTGGATTGTTTTCTTCTTCTACTTGAACATAACCATCTTCAACATCATCATGGATGTCAATTTCTTCGATGTTCTCTAATCCATCCCTCTCATTTTGTTCACCATCATTGTTTTGCTCAATATCCACTAATGTTTCATCAAATACATGCCTTAATCTTGGATCATAATGTATGACAAACATCCATTTCAGGTCCAAAATATCTTCATAGAAAAATACCTTCACATGAACAACATACATAAATTAGACGTATGTTATAACAATTTTATTGATTAATAAACACATGTATATATTCTCAATAAACTATGAATTATTAGATTAATGATCACTACTACTTCTTGTTTGATTTAAGAAATACCTACTCACAATGAATTGGTAGAACATAAGGCTCCTTATCCTCCGGTAGGAAGCATGAAGAATCTATAGAAAACAATCCACTATGGGTATCATGTCTTCGTGTCCTCTCAAATGCTCCATACCATCTACACTTAAAAATACAACATTTAAAAAAGCGGTAATCCAACTCAATAATTTCTTGTATTTTCCCAACATATTGTAGATTCCCTTCAATGATATTCTTATCTTTTGAGCTTGATCGACTAGATTGCTTGAAGTCAACCATGATGCCACAATCGAAGGATCGTCTCTTTACATCTACACTTTCTACACGATAATGTTGACCATATGCCCACATTGTTGGATATTTCCTCGCCTATGAAAGACCATTTATTTCAGTGAAAACAAATATAATTATGAATATTAAAATAGTTAATAGTGTTAAAAATGTAAGGAAACAACATTTTGTAAAATTCCAACTATACCTTTCTTTAATGTCCTCTAGACATGTTGATTTCATATTTTGTTACGTTTGAATCTATACTTGTGTCTTCTATTTGATTTTGAATTTGAATTTGTTCAATAACCCATTCTAGTGTTCAATCTTTTCCCCATTCCCCAAGTAGATCAGTGGGAAGTGGAGTATTCCTTGGGTTCAGTCTCCTAAACTATCTCCTTGCATCTAACACTTCTCTCTTTTTATCATACATATCAATCCATTTGTTCATAAAGTCTATGTGGTACATAATGAACATGTTGAGTATTGCACTTTCGTCTACACCTATTACATGTCAACATGTTTATTTCAAACTCCAAATTTCATGCTGTTAATTCAAAAAATAAATTACAAAGTAAATTAATGATTGCAAGAAAAACAACCACACTGATCATGAATTTACGTACTAATTTCTACTTGAACACAATTATATTGTGGTTTTTCTCCATCAATAATATTTGATGCTCATTCTTCATCCCAGACACGTGGACCATCTTCAAAATCCTTACCAAGGAATTCACATAGGAAGAAAAATGCTTCATTCAATACATACCTTTAGCCATGCAACCCTCTGGATGTGCCTTTTTTCGGATATATCTTTTTAGAGTTTTCATATACCTCTCAAAGAAAAACATCCACCTCGTTGATATGACACCTACTAATTCAATTTCATCAACTAGGTGTATAAGTAAATGGACTCGTAGGTCCATGAAACTTGTAGGGAGCTCCTTCTCAAATACACATACATTTTCTGCAATTTCCTTCTTCCACTTTGCCACTTCACATTCGTGGATCTCCTTGGAGGTCACCCACCTAATATAAGAATAGTAAATTAGTATGAACCTTTAGTCAAAAATTAAAATGCAATATAATATCTCTATGTCTCTCACACATGAACATTTCATATAACCACATACCTTGTAAATGTTGACAATCGACCTATTGAATTCCTTAAGTCAACTGCAAGATAAGAATCCCCCCTAATTGCCAATCACATGATATGCTATCAAACACATTTCTAAAAAGGTCATTAGTAATTTTTTCTCACACAACAAAATATCAAAATATATTTAGTACTTAATCAATGTTACCAGTAAATGTTAAATGATGATATATAATACCTTCATAAAATTATGAAAATCATGTGTTTTAAATCCTGTGATATGTCCATCAACTATAAAAGCTTTAGCCAATGATGACCCATAGCCAATAGGTGTCCTTATTGAATGGATGACATTTTTTAGTTGCTCTAGCTCTTTTTTTTTCAAAATCCATGGAGCTTCTGCATATGTTTCATTTTCCCTATTTGGCCACAAATGTTTTCTATCAAATTTGGTACGCAAAAGAGTAATATCTTTGCTTGAAGGCAAGGTGTCCTTCTCTTTGCCTGATATATGTCGAAATATAGAATTTGGGACATTTTTGAAGATGTGCATAGGATCTAATAGGTGAGATATTAATAGATCCTTCTAGTAAGGGAGCTCATAAAATATGGATTTCCTTTTCATTCCTTCTGGCATATTAACTACAACTTGTTCGGGTTCTTCAATTGAATCACACCAATAAAAAAAATCCTCCCAAGCTTTCAATTTGACATCTTCATACTTCTTAAGCCAATCACCTGGACCCATAATCATGGGAGGGCCTCTATTTTCAACTTTTCCATCAAATTGATTCTTCAAGCAATTCTAAACTTATGATCTAGTGGTAGAAAAACCCTGTTATTTGCATAAATAAATTTATGTAGATCTTTAGAATACCACCCTTGAAATTTTTCTGCACATCTTGGACATGCAAATATCCCCTTTGTTTGAAGCCCTGCAATTCAATAAGTAATGTTAATAACATCAAAAAAATAGTATAAAACTAAGTATGAAATTTGGGATGAAAATAAATTGTGTAAATATGTAAATATTTTATCTTACTAGAATAAAAACCAAGTCATGGGAAATCATGAATAGTCCAACATAGTACACCATACAACATGAAGGACCTATTTGATGGAGGACATGATATGTCATACATTCTTATGACTTTCCATAGCAGTTGCATCTCATCAATAAAAGAAACAAGATAAACATCCATGTTTTTAACTTGATGTTTTCCTAGAACAATGAGAGTCAAAATAAGGTTCTCCTTTCTAACACTCATCCATGGGGGAATATTGTATACTATCAATACAATTGGACAAACACTATAATTTGAGCTCAGGAAAGAGAATGGGCACACTCCATCAATTGCAAGACCAAACTTGATACTATGGGGTTCATCTTTGAATTTTCTTGGCCATCTTTCCTCTATGTGTTTCATTGCTTTGGAGTTGGCTCGAATTCACATGAATCCATCTTTACTCCTATTCTTTTCATTCTAGTCCATCAATTGTGCAAGTGACTTGAAATGAAACATTTGTTGAAGTCTAAGCATAACTAGCATGTGACATAAAACCTTCTTTGGAACTATAGGACCTTGTACATCTGTACAATATCTCTTCTCTTTGCATACAAGGCATTATACCTTGTTTTGATATTCATCTCTGTATAAAATGCAATCATTTTTACATGAATGAATTTTCTTATATTCAATCCCCAACTCAACCAACAACAGACACACCTCTCTGCAAGTTGATGGAAACACATTCTCTTCAGGGAATATTTTAGTTTCTAGTGCCCTATAAGATTTCTAGAGATTAAATCAATTAAATGTTTGACTTATGATGAACATGTTTGATATGTCAATCTATACTAGGAATTTTTATATACAATACATGGTTTTAAAATCCCCTTAAAGAAATATAAATGAAGTCGATGAATGTTTACGAATTGTGTACACCAATTGACAATGAAAAGTAAGAAATAAATTTCAACTCACTTCAGTAGGGTAGTGAATCCTTTGTCTAACCAACCAAATAGTGACTTGATTTCTAATAATATTAATGTGCATGCCAGTTTTGAGGTTCTACTTGCACCCGATTTGAACACAGGTGTCTTCGTTGCTTGCTTGATGGAGTCTTTTAGGTTGTTATCATCAACATTACGTTGGTGGTAATTACCCTTGCTATCATCGTTACTTTCAACCATATGATCATTATTGTCATCATTGTTTCCATCCCCAAAGAAACCTGTAAGCATTTCATTCAATCCTTCTTCATGCACTGCATTTTCACTATCATGATCATCATTATTAAGGCTAGGTGGCATGTCATTAGTGTATGTGGATCTCATCAGCTCTTCAAATTTCTCAGGTGGTAGTAATCTCTTCAAACTTTCTCTTTTCGCCTTGGTATTGTTTAAAAGATGGTTTGGATCATCCCATCCAAATCTTAATAACCTAGCTAGATCATGGGTATTAGTATGTGTTTCATCAACATCTTCTACCTATCAACAAACACAAGCATTATTTAATGTTTTCCAACAATTGGATAAATCATAAATGTATCAATGTCAAAGAAATATAATCAAATATGGCTTAAAAAATAAAAATAAAAATTGTATGAACATATATACATCAATTGAATAATGGGACATTATTTTATAGACTACCTTTTTTATACAATAATTTAATTAAAACACAATTTAGACAACATAGTTTATAAAACATCAGTCCACACTCATTTATTATTCTTTGGTTTTTTTCCCTTAAGAACATCCTTAGGGAGACCTTGTTCTTCCCTTTTCTTTCATGCAGGAGTGCATTTTAAGAAGGGGTAATCAATAAATAACTCATCCCCAATGGTAAGGTCCTTAATAGCCTCAACCATTATCAATCTATCAACCTCTATTTCCATATCTCCATCTTTATCATTTATAACCTTAAAAAATTGACAATTCGGTCTTACATTAGGGTCCCTTCCCTTACTACTATTTATAAATCCTGCAATATTTTTGTGTGTATGCACATCCATCTATATACATAAGATGGCCTCTATTAATTTATTTTCCACTTTCCAATTGGAGACAATGTGTATACATTTTCAAATTTAGACCATATGTTGACATGTTAGGCTTATATTCTACTAGCCTTCTCCATTCACCACTATAATATGATAGACCATAATATGGCATTAATCTCCTAGTGGTTTGTTCTAAATTATTTCTATGTTTAGATACCACATGTACATTTTGGACAATAAAGAGGCCTAGATTCACTCCATGAATATTGGAGGGTCATATCATGTAGTTGTATCCCCAAAATTGAAACACCTCGTACACTCTAGGTAGTTGTTGATCACTAGGCCAAGCACAATATAGTCGATGATCAAATTTCTCTTTGTAAATTGATCTCAAACTCAGGGGCAAGTCATCATCTCCATCACATTCATTCTCATAGTGCATGTAGTCCACCTTCCCCTTGTCTTTAAGCAAATTATGCATCTTTAAACTAGTTCTTGTTCTGTGACTTGTTTTCATCAATTCCTCATCTTTCGAGCTGGTATATTGGAGCATATTTTTGTAAGATGTATCATTTGATAAATGATCATTGCCCTCTAGGTTGGAAGTCAGTGATCCAGGAAACTTTAAACCAAGAACTTTATCCTGCAAGTATCCATTGAGAAAAAAATTAGTTATTTAAATAATATAAAACAATGTTTAAATGAAGTATACATGTTATTTATATCAAATTGGAAAATTCCTTACCACAATTACTATTGGATTTGAATCGATTGTATGAGGCATACTACCGACTGGAAGCTCATCATACATGGAATGTTTTTGTACAATTGGTTGTTTGAATTGTTTCTTTCCATGACATACATAACATCCACAAACAACAATTTTCTCAAAGTATTCATCCCATGTACTATAGTCCTGACCAACCTCTTGTTCAGTGCAATCATCTATTGTGTCTAGAAGATCCATTTTCATATCCTCTTCCACCCACTGTCGTCTATGTGATTTAATAGTTTTAAGTCCACGTCCATGTACATATCTTCTTCTTTTGCTAGTTGAACGCTTAGGCTCTACATTTGCTCCAATCTCCATCTAAAATAATCAACAACATGCATTAATTTATGTCAAGATTGGATAATACATTATAAATGTCAATAATATTGTGAAAAAAGATGGACCTATCACAAAATTCCATTAGATCATTTTTTCCTAAGTTAAGTCAAAATTTGAGTACCTGATGTCCCGCTTCATCCGTTTTGTCCTCATTTGATATGACACGATCTGTTGCCATGGCCTCATCTCACCCTTGTAATACACAACATAGTAAATAACGTTTAGTACACCAATTATATAATTTCACCGAATATGCTATCCAACACAAAACCTCACTTTATTCATATATTTTCTCAAAGTATTCATCCCATGTACTATAGTCCTGACCAACCTCTTGTTGAGTGCAATCATTTGAACTATGTCTACAAGATCCATTGTCATATCCTCGAACACCCACTATCATCTACATGATTTAACAGTTTTAGGTCCACGTCCATGTACATATCTTCCTCTTTTGCTAGTTGAAAGCTCAAGTTGTGCATTTGCTCCAATCTCCATCTAAAATAATCAACAACATGCATTAATTTATATCAAGATTGGATAATACATTATAAATTTCAACAATACTATAAAAAAAGATGGACGTATCACAAAATTCCATTAGATCATTTTTCCCTAAGTTAAGTCAAAATTTGAGTACCTGATGTCCCGCTTTAGCCATTGTTTCCTCATTTGACATGACACAATATGTTGCCAAGGCCTTGTCTCGCCCCTATGATACACAACATAGTAAATAATGTTTAGTACACCAATTATATCATTTCAACGAATATGCTATCCAACACAAAACCACACTTTATACATATATTTCACACTTTAGATGACTCATCTAGTTGTATAGGGGTCATTTAGAGTTCACAAATCTAACCTATTAGTTTTGTACCCAAAAAATCGACATGGGATAAGGAATAGATAAAATAGGGAACCATGATTGCTCCCTTGGAACATATGAAGATGAAGTCAATTTAGGATCAATTTATTTATCAACTTCCAAGCAAAATACATCATTTTGCACTGCTAGGTGCTAAATTAGGCATAATTTGCGCCACCTTTTGCATCCCAAACATATTACATTTAGGGCTGAAAGGCGGCACTAAAGTTGGTGTTAACTACACTGACTATAGTGCCGACTAAAAAATCAAGAGCAAAAATTTGAAACTTCCCACGTCAAGGAAGAGATGATAGGAGAAAAAAGCCATGGGAAGGAAGAGAGGAGAAAAAAGGGAAAAACGACACAAAGGAGGGCTACAACCAAGTAGATCATAAATTCAATTTAGTTTGTGACACCATAGGTAAGGTTACAATTTGTTTTTTTCATTCCCACAAATATTTTTGTTTGGATTAAATAGAGAGGATTGTGAATATTGTTTTGTTTACACAAGAATTGTTCAAGTCTCATGTGGTTGCAAAGGAGGAGGGTAAAATTGTACACATTGCATTATTTCCTCCACATCCGAGAGCAATGAACGTATTTTTGAAACCCCAATGCCCCGGTTCTCTTATCATTCCCATCCCAAGCTTTCAGTTTTTGGTTCGATTTCTCGGACCTTCCTTCCATACCTTTCTCTGAAGACAACTTGCTCGCTTCCTTCCTAAAAAAGTAGTTGAGTGATTTCAAGAAAAGTACCATGGGAACAAAGGTTGGTTGAGACAATATGAGGAGATAGGGATTTTGAGACAACAACTGAATAATAGATCATTTCCTTAAATTTGTGAGACCTTCAGGCTTAAATTAGCTATTACTAATTTTCACTTATTCTTTTACAGAACAATGAGCTCATGGTTTCAAATTGATTGTGCACACACATTCATTTTATTTCTAATCAGTGGATGTGACTCGAGCATGGGACCTATCTATGTTAACTCTCAATAAAACCACACTTTGTGCCCTTTTTATCCCCTAAAGATTATCATTCTATACAGGTATGCAAGCGTTGATTTTTTTACAAATACATTTTTTTTCATTTTGCATATATTTATATCCTTTCAAATATATTTATATTCTATACAGGTGCACAAGCAATTGATTCATAAGCATTTAAATCCAAAAAGGGAGTAATTCAAGGTAAAACTTTCATACCACAAACTAGATGAAAAAATTTCATACCTGGCAGTGTGTACTTCGTTTGGCTCCATAGACTAGATGAAAATAATTTTCCCTAGGTCGCCTCAAAATGTTAAGCAATAGAGAGAATAGAACAAAGGGAGTAGACTCTAGCCACAATGAGTTGTCAATTTATAGATTTGTAAATGTTTCCATTATTTTTTTAATTTTAATTTTTTAGTTTTTATTTTTAAATCTAAAAGAAGAAATTTATTATATATATATATATGGGGACATGTGATTGAAAAAGATAAAGAGGCATTGGCTTCCATATTGGGGGCAGAGGCAGTGAAAAATTTGGATGATGTGCATTGGACAATGCTTGCCAGATACATAGAAAAATGATCTAGTGAAGCCCCTCAAACATTGCAACCAAATCAACCATGTCAAAGGGAATCAATTGATTCCCCAAGCAATCCTAGATCAAGCAAAAGATCCAGGAGGAAATTAGTAACTGTAAACTCTAGGAGTGTAGAACATGGAGCAAAGGCTTCCATTGTCCCACCCACTCCTGGGACACAAACTTCTTCCACCACACCATCTTTTCAATCTTGCATTGGTAGCTACAATACCAAGATAGAATACGATGTGGTTTCAGGGGAAGTCCAAATGACATATGATGGAAAAGGGTTTGTGAATAGGTTGAAGGAATCATGCCTTCAACGGTTCAAAGACCATCTACATTTTCCATTCTCAAAGATACCCATACACCTACAAAAAGTAGTTATCAATGAAATGGAGACTGAATTTGGCACAAGTTGGTCTGTGAAGAAGGTAAAGCTATGAATGTCTCAAAATTGCAAGATATTTCGGTGCAACCAAACAAAGAAGATAAAAAAAATCCCTCCCGAGCTAAGGCTCAAAAAAAGGTCAATTGATGTAAGTGTCAAAGTATGGAAAGAGCTTGTAAAAGCACATGAAAAGTCTAATGCACTGAGGAAGTCCGGTGAGGAGAGTATTCAGATATTTGACTTTTCTCATAAGATTATATCAAATTTATTAAACAATTTTTAAATTTTATTTGTGCATAGTTAAATTGAATTAGTATATGTTTCAAGACAAGACCTCCAAGGCTAGGCTTCAAAAACTTTGTGCCACACATCACAGTGGCCAAAAAGTTTTACAGGCCTTGATCTGTAAATTTGTAAGTATATTTAATATGTTAAATGATATTTTTTTAATTTCCTAGGAAAAATTAAATGATTGCATATTAATTAGTTTAACTAGTCCATGTGCCATGTTTTGACAAGAGGAGAAATATGGTCGGCATCCAAAGCAATTTGAAAAGGAAAAGTTACAAAGCAAAAAGTGGGCCAATTTTTTAATCTGGATGGAGAATAATGTATCAATAGTTTACTTTCAATAACTTAGTTGGATATTGTTGTTTTAATATGTCAATTTTCATTTCTTATGTTGAGTTATTTATTGATGTGTAGGATGAGTTCTAAAGTGCTTCTCTGTTGGCCCTAGATCCCACTCAATTGTCCCATTATTTCATGTTGAGGAAAAAAATATTGTTTTCCTTAAAGGGTAGTGGGTGACATTTGAGTAACTTAGTCCCATTTTGATTTGATTTATCTTCTTTTCTCTCAAACATGGTATCTCAAGGAGTGCTTCCTTGAATTCATGTTGCCATTCTACTATGTGATCCACATGCATCTTTTCCATCCTTCCTCATGATGTTGCCATTCTTTTAACATGTAAGAATGTTTTGATGCATCTTGGTAGGAATCCTATAGATCTAACACATCCTTGTAGTCTACATCACTTGGCGTAGCTAACCAGCCACTTAATTTTTCCATCTAATTTTAAAAAAGGTAGTTAATTCCTATCTTCCAAGTTAAAAAAACTCCATAAATAAAGAAATCAGCAGTAAAAATCTTGTAACCTGATTTGATCAACATAAGGAAGTGTGTAATACTAGACTTCTTAACATTCAAAGGATATATGGAATGTACTTAACACCAAGTAGAGCTATCCAAAAAAGCTAACTAAAAACACAAATGTGCTCCCACACAGAATGGCCTACTGACTGTTTGCCATAGAAGTCAAACTACCAAAGTAACAACACTGATCAAGTTAACATATATGCATCATTTGCATAAATAGCTGAACCATTTATGTGCATGAATAAATAGTAGAAGGATGTAGATGAACTCAATTCAACTGACTTTATGCCTCTTGGCAGACATTCCTCTTGAATCTCTAATATCAAGCGCTCGAGACTTCCCTATAGATTTTACCTTTTGTCACTGCCTTTCCTCTTCACTATTAGACTCATCTCCTTTTTCCTTATCTGTATTTCTAGCTTCGGCTTCTAGTTCATCCCATGTTTTAGCTTCCTCCCCTTTAGAATCTTCTTCTTCTTCATCATCCTCATCTAACTCCACAAGAGATTCATCTTCTAAACCTTCCTCATTTGATTCTGATTTCTCTTCTACATCAGAGGGTTCATATCCTTGATCTAACTCTTATGAATTATCAGAATCAAAATCACTAGCTTCCATATTCAAAAATTCCCAACCACCATATTCAATAAATTTATCTGGATCATCAGTAATAGCCTTCAAAACTGGCCACTAGTTCAAGTTCATTCTACTTTCATAATACTTTATATCTATGGAGTTCAACCATTCCTTGATGCCATCAAGCGAAGATTGAGGAATGACGTCAATGCGAAGTACATCCTGCTTGAATTCTTTGAAAACAATATCCATATCAAATTCCTTTTTCCCAAGTCCTACTCTCTGAAGGTTAACAATCTCAATCTCACTATTAGTGATTACTAAGAAAGGTAATTCCACCAACTCTACCAAACAATTTACCGTAGGAACAATAAAAGCAAAGGCTTTGAAAGGAACTCCATGAAAACCAAGCTCTCTAAATGGTACATAAAACTCTAGTTTAAAATATTTTAGATGAGGCTGCTCCTATAGCTCTCTTACTGGCTTGACAAATCCTTGAAACTTTCCATTGATATTATTTCTCTTGTCCCTCTCTTGTTGTTCTTCCTCAATTTAATCAGGATCATACATTGACCTTATTTCTCCTCCTAAAGTTTGGACCACATCCACTTCCTCCACATTAAACTAGACATCCTTGGAATTCTTGGTTCCCACACCATGATATGGTTATGCAAATGAAAATGAAGCAAAGTAATCATCTCCTTCTCCGCTGGCTAGAAGAATGCATGCTTAATGTTTTGATACATGATATCAAATCTCTCTTATGCTCTCATCGTTGAATATTGAAATCCATTATGGTGGGCCTCTAGAGTTCTAGTCATCTTTCTTCCTCTTCCACCAAATACTGGCCTGATCCACAAGTCTACCAACCTAATTGCCTTTGTTTCTGAAAGCTGGAGTTTCTCCTGAGTCACCAATGTAGCTCTCTCTACCTTTTTAGACTCTTTCATTGCTACGGGAAATTAGCACATAATTGATTAATAATCTCAATCTCACTAATAGTGATTACTAAGAAAGGTAATTCCACCAACTCTACCAAACAGTTTACCATTGGAACAATAAAAGTAGAGGCTTTGAAAGGAACTCCATGAAAACAAAGCTCTCTAAAAGGTATATCAAATCTAGTTCAAAATATTTTACATGAGGCTACTCCCATAGCTCTCTTACTTGCTTAAAAAATCCTTGAAACTCTGCATTGATTTTATTTTTCCTGTCCCTCTCTTGCAGTTCTTCCTCAATTTCATTAGGATCATACATTGACCTTCTTGCCCCTCCTAAATTTTGGACCACATCCATTACCTCCACATAAAATTGGAAATCCTTGGTTTTCTTGGTTCCCACACCATGATATGATTATGCAAATGAAAATGAAGCAATCATATCCTTCTCCATTGGCTGGAAGAATGCATGCTTCATGTTTTGATACATGATATCAATTCTCTCTTATGATCTCATGGTTGAATACCAAAATCCATTATGGTGGGCCTCTAGAGTTCCAATCATCTTTCTTCCTCTTCCATGAAATGCTGGCCTGATCCACAAGTCTGCCAACCTAATTTCCTTTTTTTTTAAAGTTGAAGTTTCTCTTGAGTCACCAGTGTAGCTCTCTCTTCCTTTTTAGACTCTTTCATTGCTACAAATCGTCTATGGGATTTAATCATTTGTACCACATCATTGATGTGCTTTGAATCCTTAGATCTAAAGGAAATTTCCATAACATAAATACTACTAGGGAATTTTAATGTTGGCATGTAGTTGGAATTAAAGTTGATACCTGGCTTGTAACACTCTTGATGGTGGCTACATGAAATGGAACCATGATGCCATCTATGGGTACCAGAACAACATCATTTTTCGTATCAACCTGAATCATGAGCTCTCTAGAAATGGGGATATCATCCACATTTTTGTATGAAACCATCTCAATGGATGGCTTGGAAGATCCATGTCCATCTCCTGTACCAATGCCCCCTACAACCAATCTTCTTGAAGTCTCCTCATTCTTTTGTAGAGGGTTGGCACTTAAGATTATGTAATAGAATTTACAGTTGATAGTTAAATTGTATAACATTTTTTTTATGATCTTTACAAATGTTTATTAGAATTGTTGCATGTTTTACATAATTGGAATCACTTATTAGCTATAATTTTTTTGAAATTTTATTATGGTATGTGCACTTTGATATGATGTAATATGATTATGGTTTCATCTTATATGTTGTAATATTAGATATATAACATAAAAAATAAATTATTGCATGAAATAAGTAATAACTTTTCATTTTAAATGTTTTTTTTGTAGAACACGGGTCTTCCAGAAGATCAAGATGATCCTCATCATGAGATAGATCTAGAAAATATTGGTTCTGCTAGTACAGATCACATGGCAAAGGATGATGATAACGTAGATACAGAAGACACCGAGGCCGATGACAATGATAACGATGACGACAATGACGACGATGATGATGATCATGATGGTGGTGATGGTGATGAGGTAGTTGCTGGTAGCACCCAGTGACATTCATGATCATATAGACTACATCATGGATCATTGTTGATATATCGTTATGATGCCTCTTTTCATGGTTACTATCATATGTATCATTTTCACAGCCTATAGTACCATATTATTGAGTTGTATCATATTGAAATTTATCATTTTCACTTATATCATTTGGACATGTATCATATTGACTTGTATCAATTTGAGTTAAATAATTTATCATTTTTACTTATATCATTTGTACATGTATCATTTTGACTTATGTCGACTGTTGGACATGTATCATTTTGACATGTTATTGATCTACTGGCATATTTGACTTTCACTTGTTTTAGTTATATATGATGATGATCTTATTAGTTGACTTGTCAATTTATATATATTAAAAGTGGTCAATGATTTTTGGATGGATATTTATTACGTATGATGATTTTAATTTACTGCTTAGGATGGATGTTGTCAAATTCAATTAAATTATAGATATTTAACTCACTTGTTTTAATTATAGATGATGATCATGTTATAATAATTATCTTGTTATTTAATCATATGAGTTAAATAATTAAATTACTTAATCTATAATCATATGAATTATTTAAGAGGCATCATATATTTAACTAATTAAATTGGAATAAAACATATTAAATTAATAAATGGAAGCAAAACAAGAAGAATTTTTAGAAGCAAAAAAGGAAGCAACAATGGAAGCCAAACTAGAAACAAACCAGAAGCAATCTTGGAAGAAAAATTGGTAGCAAAACCAGAATCAAATCTGGAAGCAAAACCAAAAGAAAAACCAAAAGCAAAACAAGAAGCATTTTTAGAAGCAAAAAGGGAAGCAAAATAAGAAGCATTTTTAGAAGCAAAAAAGGAAACAAGAATGGAAGCCAAATTAGAAGAAAAAATGGAAGCAAAGATGGAAGCAAAACTAGAAGCAAAACAGGAAGAAAAACTTGAAGCAAAACAAGAAGAAAATTTGGAAGTAAAACCAAAAGCAAACCTGGAGGCAAAATTGGAAGCAAAACTGGAAGCAAAACCGAAAGCAATCCTGGAAGCAAAATGAGAAGCAAAAGGGGAAGCAAAACTAGAAGCAAAAGTGGAAGAAAAATTGGAAGAAAAATTGGAAGAAAAATTGGAAGCAAATTTGGAAGCAAAGTTGGAAGCAAAATTGGAAGCAAAACTAGAAGCAATCCTGGAAGCAAAACTGGAAGCAAAATCAGAAGAAAAAGTGGAAGCAAACTTGGAAGAAAAGTTGGAAGCAAAATTGGAAGCAAAAGTGGAAGCAAAATTAGAAGCAAAATTGGAAGCAAAATTGGAAGCATAACTAGAAGCAAACCTGGAAGCAAAATTGGAAGCAAAACTAGAAGCAAACCTAGAAGAAAAATTGGAAGCAAAACTGGAAGAAAAATTGAAAGCAAAACTAAAAGCAAAACCGAAAGAAAAACTAGAAGTCAAATTAGGTGCTAATCTAGATGCTATTTTCGACGTTATTTCCCAGTGCTAAAGGAGACACTATTGCTGGCACCGCATTTCCGACACAAAATCCAGTATAAAATCTGGCGCAAAATTTGACGATGAAAAAAAGAAACCTTATTTCATCGAATTTTACATTGTGAGACAAGTCTGATTGATGGACTCAAATACACTAAAATACGGTGCAAAAGTCGGTGATAATTTCCTGGTGTTCCGTTGTGAGTGTTAATATGATTTTGGTTGAGCCGCTTAGTTTGGTACACCCTAAACTAATAGAGGATGAGGTACAGGTTGAGAAGGCCCAATTAGATGTTTCCTCTTCGGATGAAGCACTTGAGGAATTTTTAGGAGCCTACTCCCCTTTAGCTCCCTTTCACTACAAAACATGATTCTTGTATCGCTTACATGAACAAGAATATTTTGGAGAATCTATCTTGAGTGTTGATGAGGACTCTCTATCTAATGTTGGTGACGATGTTTCGATAACACATCCTAGAGATCGCAGTTCTCTCCTTAAGGGAGACACTACTAAAATCTCTATGATCCTAAATCTTCTGAGAAGGTGATCAAGGTCAAGAATTTCCTTTCTTTCAAAGAAGCTAAAGAGAATTTTGACCTCCTACATTCTCATCCTGATATCTTTTCTTGGACATATGAGGACATGCCTTGCATTGATGAGTCTATAATGGTTCACAATATCATCTTATGTCCTGATGCCAGCCAGTTAAGCAGAAAATACGAAAGATTGATCCTAGGGTGGTGTTGATGGTTAAGACTAAGATAGAGAAGCTGTTGAAGGCAGGATTTATCCATCCAATCGACTATTCCCCTTGGATCTCAAATATCATTGCTATTAGTAAACCTGATGGTTGTATTCGTATATGCATTGAATTTCATGATCTTAATAAGGCTTCTCTTAAGGATGATTTTTCATTACCTAATATAGATATGATTGTGGATTCGACTACAATCCATGCCTTGTTGTCTTTCATGGATGGTTTCTCGAGTTACAATCAGATCCGTATTAATCCTGAGGATCAGTACAAGACAACCTTCACTACCTCTTGGGGTAATTTCTATTACGTGGTTATGCCCTTTGGGTTAAAGAATGCGGGAGCTACTTACTAACGAGTGATGACCCTAATATTTCATGATTTTATTCATAAGATTTTAGAAGATTATGTTGAAAAAATCTTGGAAAAATCTATAACCTATTAGGATCATGTGAAGAACCTTCGTATCATTTTTAAAATGCTTTGAATCTATAAGATGAGACTCAATCCTCTTAAGTGTGTCTTTAGTGTAGACGTAGGAAAAATTTTAGGATTTGTAGTCTCTCATCATGTAATCAAGGTCGACACAAATAAGATTGATGTTATTGTTAACATGCCTCCACCCAGGAATATCACTGAGTTGCAAATTTTATAAGGGAAGATTCAGGCAATTCGTAGATTCATATCTCAATTGGTTGATCACACCATTCCTTTCACTCGATTGTTAAGGAAAGATGTTCACTTCATATGGGATGAAGAGTGTCAGAAATATTTTAAGTCAATCAAAGCCTACTTGGCCAATCCTCCTGTATTAATGTTGGCTATGCAGGGTACACCTTTTTTTCTTTACCTTGCAACATCACCATATGCTTTGGCAGGCTTGCTTGCTCAATATGATAATGTCAGGAAAGTGAGACGGTCTAATACATTAGTCACGACCTGGTTAATTATGAAACACATTAATCTTCCATGGAGAAGCAATTCCTTCCTCTTGTCTTTGCTACATAGAAGCTAAGGCACTATCTTCTCCATGCTAAAATGCACGTCATTGTAAAAAGTGACCTTCTAAAGCATTTGTTCTCTAGTACCGACCTTGCTGAGAGGTTAGCGAAATGGATGATGTTACTTTCTGAATTTGACATAAAGTTCATTACTTAGAAGTTAAGAAGGGTCAAGAGATTTCTAATCAATTAGAAGACCTTCCCTCATCTTGCTCCTTCCCTGGTTTGGATTTGTTTCCTGATGAGAACATTCTTGCAATCAAATATGACCTTGAATAGAAAATGTACTTTGATGGGTCGAGATGTCAAACTGGCTCCAGAGCAGGTGTAGTCCTAATATCACCCGAAGGTAAACTGATCCCTCTCTCCTTTCAATTGGACTTTCCTTGCACTAATAACATCACTGAGTACGAAGCCCACATTGCTAGCTTGTGTGTAGAAATTGCATTAAAAATAAGACACCTTCACATACTGAGTGATTTTGAGCTTATTTTGAATCATATTATAGGAGCCTATCAAGCTAAGCAAAGTAGGTTGTCTTCGTATCAAGACCTCGCTTTGTCCTTGCTCAGACAGTTCTCCTCTTTCATGATAGATAGTGTCCCTAGGAGGGAGAATAGACATGCAAATGCCATGGCAAGCGCTACTTCCCTAGTACCTTCAGATGAAGATACGAAAGAATACCACTTCGTGGTTTAGGTCCTTCGAACCCTAGCTATTTCTAATCGACTTGAATATGATGCCTTTGTACATGTTCTCATGTAGACTCGAGAGAATGGTTCTTTTGTTGGAATTGTGTGCCTCAATCCCACAGGCTGAAAACCTCTTGTGAGCGATTTCGTTGAGATTGCTGGGATGTTTGGCTGATCTGCTAGTTGATCCTGAACTATCGCTGTGACCTCCTAATTATCTTGGCGATCGGCATGACGTGAGCCTTCAGTGTAACTTGGACAGTTAGAATAATGTTTCAGCGACAGGGGAAAGTCTAGCCGATATCGGCATGACTCTTGGTCTATCTGACCGATGTAGCAATTGGTGTGACTTGCCTCTGTCGGAATGAGGTCTTAGCGCTGGGAGATGTCTTGCCGATGGTGTTCGGTCGGAGAGACTTTTAGTGAGGGATGTTATCGGCGTGACTTCTTGTGTTCAGTGTAACCCTCTTCCAAGTAGGTTAGTCTAGCCGATAGGTTATTCTTATCGGATGTCGGGGGGACTCTGGCCGACTGATGTCATCGGAGAGAGGCATGAACACTCAATAAGAACTCTTAGTGATAGCCTAAGTCTTGCTCATGGATGTTCATATCGGTATGACTTGAGGGCTCATTATGACTCATAGCAACTAGCAATTTTCTAGGCAATGGGTCTGCTAAGGATATTGGTGAAAGGTCTTGCCGATCTTGCCGATAGAGTAAGTCTTGCCGATGGGAGTGTTGACATTGATATGACTTGTGAACTCATTATGATCTCTTGTTGATAGTAGTGACTCTTGCCGATAGCAATGGATGTGTAATCGGTCTTGTGGCATTGGGGAGACATGGTTAGTGTCTCACTGACATGTGAATACTATTTGAATACTTTTGATCGATTGGAAGACTATCCTACGTGGTGTGTCTTGGACCAATCAGAGAAGGTGGAATATGAACCATTTTTTTGTGAGACTATTGCAACTATTTTTGTGTGGAAGATGAACTGTTTGTGAGGAAAATTCTATACGAGGAAATGGAAAAATCTACTTTGTGTGGAATGGACATTCTGTAAAAAGAGAGCGATAGAGAGAGGGCCATGAGGTTGGCTAAAAGGCCGAGGCCATGAGGCCAAAGTTGATAGAGAAAGAGAAGTGAGAGGTAGAGCTATGCTACTGGAATCTCTCCTGATCATGGATCATGGTTGATCTCTCTCATGTTGATCTACACTATATATTGTGTGACGATATTGCAACAGTGCGAAGGTTGTATGGTCTGATGGATTGATTAGGAAATGTAAAGGGGAGAGTTTGCTACCAGGTTGTATCCATAATGAAGAAGATGTAATCTCTGAAAAGGATATGAGCGTAAAATTGTATTATAACCTTTTGTTGCTAAATAATACAATGGCTTGAACTTTGGAGGGTGGGGTTTTTTACCCGAAAGGGTTTTCCCCACGTAAATCTGTATGTTCTAGTTTTCTATCTTATCTTTCATCTATGTTGGTTCTGTTTCTAGAATCTATTATTGCTTGTTGTTGAATTTACATGTGCTTCTCGTAGAAGGATTAATGTGGGAAATAAACTGTGTCTGTTTCCGCTTTAGGACATAGTTGTACGTTTCTTTGAGGAAATCTAATTGGAATTAAAGTTACCAAAGGCACTATTGTTCTTGTAGGTTTTAAGTGAGATGACCTAAATTTCCCTTACAAGTTCTTTAATATTTACAACTACCTGAAGACTGGAAACTTTCCCGATGATGCAACAAAAAATGATCGCACTCATATATGAAAGCTTTAAGCCTGTTATGTTATTTTGCTTGATGTTCTCTATCCAAAATCTTATAATGGCTTGCCTCTATGATGTCTCACTTAACCAAAAATACCCCTTTCCCTTAAAAAAGCCCATTCATTCTCTAGGGGTGTACACTTTGGTGGTAAATCCCTAGTGAGGAAATTGATACACATGGGCTACTTTTGGCAAACGATAGAACAAGATTCCTTCGATTTTGTTAAAAAATGCCTGCAATGTGACCAACATAGTTGTCTTATTCATGCACCTGAGCAAGAGTTACAAAACCAAACCTCTCCTTGGCCATTTACAAAATGGGGGTTGGATATTATTGTAAAAATATCACCTCCTTCTTCTAAGGGACATACCTTTATCATTACTGCTACAAATTACTTCACGAAGTGGGTCGAAGCTATCTCGCTTCACTATACGAACATTGGAGCTATTTGTATTTTTCTTCTAAATAACATTATTTCTCATTTTGGATTTCCTGCTACACTTGTTTTTGACAATGGTATGCCATTCAAGAATTAGGAAGTGAAGCAATTCCTAGAAAAGTTCCACATTCAACATAAATTTTCTACACCATATTATCCTCAATCCAATGGCCAAGCAGAAGCATCTAATAAGACTCTTGAGCTCATAATTTGTAAATAGTTAACAAACACGGTAATGATTGGCACATTCAGTTAACGTACGCTTTGTGGGCCTAACGCATGTGTGTTCGTACGTTAATGGGAATGACACCTTACAACCTTGTGTATGGTGTTGAAGCTATCATTCCTTTAGAGTTGGAGATTTCATCTTTGTGGGTTTCCCTTAAAGGGTTAATTGACGATGAAATTTACTGAGCTAATTGTTTGCATTAGCTAGAGATGCTGAATGAACGTTGATTAGAAACCATCGATCATCTTAAGGCTTATAAATGATCGTTATAAAGATAGTATAATCAAAGTGTGCTTCTTAGATCTTTAAATGTTCCACCTAATCAGAAGGGGAAATTCAGTCCTAACTGGTTAGGCCCTTACATTGTCATCTCTGTGTAGTATTCGACTGCCTATGGATTATCATCTATGGATGGAACACCTCTAAAAGATCCTGTTAATGCAATGCATCTTCGTTGATACTATGCATAGTGTCTAATGTGTCACGTGTGTGGTGTTCACTCTTTAAGAGTAGTAGCACTACATATGCTAACATTATTCATTAACACATTATAAAAATTTGTTGTGTTATGATGTGACCGTGTGTGTCTGTGAAATATACATACATGTTTCTTACTATGCTTTATATCCATGCATTACAATACAATTGTAAATGTGCCACCTAATTAGAAGGGGAAATTCAATCCTAACTGGTTAGGCCCTTACATTGTCATCTCTGTGTAGTGTTCGGGTGCCTATGGATTATCGTCTATGGATAGAACACCTCTAAAAGAGCCCATTAATTCAATGCATCTTCGTCGATACTATGCATAGTGTCTAATGTGTCACATGTGCGGTGTTCACTCTTTACGGGTAGTAGCACTACATATGTTGACATTATTCATTAACACATTATGAAAATTTGTTGTGTTATGATGTGACCGTGTGTGTGTGTGTGAAATATACATACATGTGTCTTACTATGCTATACATCCATGCATTACATTACAATTGTTAAAGTAGTTAGATCATAATTGTATTTAATTAACATACATCCATGTTTGTTCATTAAATTATGATAGTATCTAATGTAAACATATATCCATATACATACATAACATCCATAGCATCAACACATATGAAAATAAAGAAGCATACACATCAAAGTACACAATTACATGATATTGAAAGCACATATATATATTATCAAATGTCATATACATGTATCGGGCCACTATCATAAAAAAAAAGAGTGGCTACTGAATATGTGTGTCAATGTATATACAAAAAATATCTACAAAACATATATCTCTCATGGCTACAAAACTGATGTACAAAATAGGACCACCCTAAGGTTGTGACATGTGGCTCCCAGAGACCTCTAGCTCTCATTGCGGCTATAGTCTAGGAGGGGGCTACACAAGGGTGATGGATCTAGAGCAATGTGAGCATGATCTAGATAGGGCTACATGCATCCCCTTGATCTCCCTCGGGAGAGATCATATCGTCATATGTGCCTGCACTAGCTCCTGTTGCAACTACTGAACATCTGTTGGGATCATGGCTGTCGAATTCCTCATGAGGTCATCAAGAAGGCTTTGGAGGGCATCACACACCTAATTGGCAATGTCATCCCTCATCATGACTGCATCTCGCTTTGCGAGCACCATCTGTAGCTCCCCCGATAGCTAGTCATGCTTCCCCCAGAGTGTGGTGGTGTCCATAGCTCCCTACACAATCTATGCTTCACACTCCTCATAAGCAGTCCTTAGATGTGCTACCAAATTAAAAAAATGGGCATGTCTCCCCATGGAAACTAGCTGGTATGCCTTGAGGACTGTCCCTTGGATGGGCACATTAGGGGCCACCTCTGATATGCACTGGGCTATCAACCCAATCCATCCCTGTACATCATCTACAACCACAAAAAGAAAAAAAAAGAATTAGTATCACATGGCATTTCTATGTAATCATAAGAAAATAAAACTAAAGGTATTGAAATAAATATAACATGTTCAATATACCTGGGTCCCATGGCTGCCAAGCAGGGTCAAGGTGAGGAGCCACACTAGGCCTACACTGCCAGTGTTGGAGGCTGCTCCTAGTGCTGCTAGAGCTATTGTTGTTGTGATAGTAGGTGCTAGTGGTGGTGTTGATGAGATGGGGGTAGTTGATAGAGGAGATTATCTCCTCCATTCCTCCCTCAGCCTTGTTGACGTTGTCAACCACTTTTCCTCCTCCTGTGGCCTCTCCTCCTCACCCTGCTGCCACCTGCTTCCTTGGCTCCTCCTCTTATCTTGTGGTGCCTGTGTTGGTACATCATCTTATGGGCTGGGATCCCCTTTGAGGGAATCCTCTATGAGCATTAGATGAAGATGGTTCCTGTCCCACAATGCTCTGAAATTTGTAGCAATGTTGACGTTATCTACCACAACTATCAATGGCAGATCTCAGTTGGGCTCATCATCATTTGATGGAACAATGTTACTGATAGAGGGGCAAGGAATGTCCTTGAGTCTCACAACACTCCTGAATTCCCATGTATACATGGGCACTATATGAGGGATGGTCTGTACACGACCATGCTTCCACATAACCCAACTCCAATAGTAAGGCATAATAATATGGTCGTGGTGACCTATGAGAAAATGGTCTCACTGTAGGTTCCTAAGGTAACTGTTGCAATCTACCCACCTAAAAAAATGGTAGGGTTTCCATATGACCTAATCAAACACAAGGGTATCAAATTGTAATCACTAAAATTGTAAGTCACTGTGTCTTCATTGTCCTGTCACCTCGTACCAATGGGCCATGGGCACATGATACAATTTCCTCTGAGGGAACTTGACCAGCCTCGTGCACATGATATGGGTGAAAGACCATGCGTACAACAACATGCATACTATGAGGCTATGGTACTCGTAGTGAACGTACCACCCCAGTTCCTGGTATAGGTGTGCCAGCATGCTGCACCCCTAGGCAAAGACTGTCCTGTGCTTGATCATCTCATGTATGGTATGGAAAAGGCCCCCATGTAGGTGAGATTTTTTCCCATCTATGGTGATTTAGAAGGCCGCAATCACAACCATCACACAATGCAGCATGCATGCAGCGGTTTGTGCCTGATTGTACCAGTATGTGTAAATATGCCCCATGTCGTCGTTGTTGTCGGTCCACCCCGAGTAGTAGAGGACACCCTTTGATCACTCCAATGCTGACTGAGTGTCATCTATCACCACTAATTGTCCGTGGATGGGTAGTCCAAGAATTTGATACACATCCTCTAATGTGATATTCATCTCTCTAGTAGGCAACTAGAAAGATGATGTGGTGGAATCCCACCACTCCATCAAGGCTGTCAACATCCACTCATGGTATCACATCTCTAGCATAGCATGCCAGAGAGCGACCTGCTATAGGTGGGTGATCCCTCTACTCGTGAACTAGTCAATATGCTTGCCCATCGAGATGCTCCCGGATCTCAGGATGGTCTTGCAAGAAGAGAAAAAAGTCTAAGTTAGAACACAAAATTTTGGAAAAAAATTGAAAGCAAAAACTTACTATGGACTTTTGTGTTTCGTGATATGTCCTGATCCACCATTGAAGCCCTGAGAATTCTAGCGCATACTCGAGATGACATAAAAAATCAGGATGCCATTGTGTTTTTCATACGCCAGCATGGAAAAAAGATGCCTACGTAGCTTGAAAAGGAAAAATTGCCTGAAAACATGCTAAAATGCATTATAAACAACATTTCAAGACCTACCTGGTCCACCTCATAACCCTCAGTGATGTCCTCTCTCAACTTCTCTAGCCTTGGTGCCTCATACTCCCTCCTTCTCGACATTTTACTAACTTTTCTCTCACAAAATTCAACAATTTTCTCATAGTGAATAGTGAAAATGACCCTTCTAGGGGCCCACCTAGGTATATATAGGCCCCCAAGGCCCATTTTCCTAGAGTTTGTGGCCCCTTGGTTTCTCCTGAATTTACCCCACTTAGCTAGGAAAACTCAATAGGGGGAATATAGTCACCTCTTTACCATATTTTTCTTTCGAATCATCAAAATTTTCTTGACCATTCTTCTCATCGTTGTAGCTTCTTTTGATTTTTGAAACTGACTTAAATTTGAGTTTTGTAGATCATAATTTTGTAGCTTTTCACAACTGGTCTCACATTGCTTGTTGAGCCCAGTTGTTGGGGGGCATCTTCGGTACCGGCTAGCTCAACCTTGGTGATCTCTAAGACTCCTTTTCTTTTCTTCTCTACTTTAATGTGGCTGATTTTTTCCAAAATTAAGCCCACTAAAGTGGGGAAAAAATGCAATGTTGTAGAATTGCACCTAGGAGCAATTCCACATTTTAGCACTTTGCCTAGCATTTATGATGCCTAAGCACATTAATGGAAAAAATCCCATGGGTCAGAATTTCACAATTCTAGCTCTGTGTGTACTAGTGGTGAAGCAACAACAACCTAATGACACATTTCCCAAAAATTGATGCCTCAAATGATTGCACAACACATAGACATCTTCACGATGCACTAGCATCTCATCGGTTTTTTGAGTTTGAAACAAGGAATCTCAAATCTTGACTCTAAACACATGTCCTAGCAATTAGATTTTTGGGTGTAATGGATCCTTGCCACCCTTGCATGCAAAAAAACCCCTCATTTTCTCTCATTTTATGGGTCCAATTCATTCAGTCAAGCTCTCTTCAACTTCACTCTTAGATTTCTCTCATCTTTGACAATCAATACTTATATAAGTGAAGCTCTACTAGATTGAGGTCCCTCCAATAGCTACAGCTCTCTAGCAATAATTCAACGACATGTCTGTGTGCTTTGGAGAGGGCTTAGGCCCATGGGTAATGCTCTCTCTCACTCTTCTCTAGTTACATCTTTTGTTCATTCACTATCTTGTGGTGCAAGTTCTACTCTTGAAGCGAGTTTTTCTTTAACCGCATGATTTATCCATTTCGGTTACACTCTCTTCCTATTTGGCTATCTGTGGAGGCAGGAACACTTAAATAGGGGTTTGACTAAGGTAGGCCCCTATACAACCCCAACATTTTCCCCATTCATTTTGTGTGTAGGTTGCAAAGTGGATCTTGGAGTGAAGACTCGAATGTCTAGTTGAGGTTAAGTTTTCTTCAAGTTCTCCTCACACTTTTCTCATAGTTTTTGTTCTCTATTTATTTATTTTGTTTAGAAAACCTTAGATCTGAGCTAAGAAGTGAAACCTTATTCTACTCACTTGAGCTCCTGAGCTTTCTATTGCTCAAGACACTAGCATGCCATTTGGATGACAGTGCACCGTGTTGGCGTCCTGAATATGCCCTAACATCCTTTGGTTGAAAGCTCCCCGTCAGATGTAGGAATCTGGAAGTTTCACTCTCTTGAGATCTGAAGTAGTCTTCTCTGAATGTTATCTTGTATACATTTCCCTTGCAATTTCTTTATTCAGTTTATGTTGAGGTGGATAAGGTTAGTTTTTTCCTTGGTGATCTCTTGAGAACGAAGAGACCCACATGTAGTGAATCCCTCTTATCTCATAGGTATAAAAGATTATCATAATTTTCTATATATATTTCATCTTTCCTCCATTTTTCTAGATAGTTGTTAACAAAATTAAGATCAGTGGTCATTTAATTGGCTATGTAACTCTATCAAAAGTGCTTAGTTTAGTTAGTATATAGTTCCAATTTTTTTTATCAAATTGTAGCATAAAAAATTGTCACCCTTGATAATTTCATACTAGGTTTAGCTCCCCCTTGTGCACTTGGACCCAATTATGCATTTAATTTTCCTGCCTTATAATAATATTCAAAAAATCAAAAGTGGAAATAAAAATAAACATTTAATAATCATTTATCATTAATTAAGGTCCTGAAATGATAGGTCTGGCCTAGGGCGCCCAACACCCTTGTCTAGCCTATTTTGGATAAATTTAAAATGTCAGTGTCAACATTTTAATATATAAAAATCCAAAATCATTTTTCAACTATCAGTATTTTATTTTTGGTAAATTAAAGAAATGCATATAAATACCAGTCATTTTCACCATTTTAATCCTAAAAATTTTAAATGTAAAATTGAAAATCCTAAAATTAGTCAAGGAAATTTAAGGGTAGAATTAGTAGTATTATTACAATGCTTTAATCAATCATGATCAAGCTTGCAAGAAATTAGGAAGAAGGAATTAATTATGTGCAATAAGCTATTATGATCAATCATGTCATTTTGTGAAGATGTATTTAGTTATTTTATACATGCTAGTTACAATAATATATTATATTTTTTGAACTAACCTTTTGCAGGTCATGAAGCAATCAAGGAATTCATCAATCAAAATTTTTGGCAACTTGTGGTGTTACATCACTTCATCAAGTATTTCACATCAAGACAACACTGCCATTTATCATTTATCATTTCAGTCAATTATTGTTTTGGCCTTTACCTAGCCTAGGTTATGCCCCCTTGATCATCATCATTTGTTGTACATTGAGGTAGAAATGCCAAAATCAGGTTTGAATTAGATAAGCCCCTATATATCACAACCTTTCCCCTCTTTTTATGTGTGCAGGTCAGATCTAGAAGTTTCAACAAAATATAATCATAGAAAACACAGAGTAGAATGTAACCTACATTTCAAAAAATTTAGATTTGAAAAAGAAGCATCCCAATCTAGGGTGCTCAGTGCCCCTGTCCTTGTAATTCAAGCTCACATTATTGTCATAGGCTCCTCTCTATATCTCATTCTCAGAATCTTCCTTTTTTTTGTTACTTTCTATTTTTGTTTGTGTGATCAATTTTATTTTTAGGTCTAGGGTTATATGTCAAATAGGCTCATTAAGAAACAAAATTTATCATCTCCACAACACAAAAAGAGACATAAGATCCTAGGAGATTGGCCCTCCTTTGTGGAAATAAACTAATCATCAACCCTAGTTAATCTTGTGGTCAAATGTGGTGTCAAGTGAAAAGAAGTAAATTCTAGTTGGATCTAGGATCACTTTTCCTACATCACATTTTGGTGAACCTGACCTATGGACTACACTTGCAATTTTTTTATTTTTACATCATAAATTTTCTAAAAGTTGATTAAAAAATCTAGGCACTTTGAAGGTCTTATTCTTAATTTGAATTTTTCATTTTCCAAAACTATGCATTTGCATTCTTTGGTCATTATACATCAAAGGTAAAATTGCAAATATTTTGAATTAAATTGCATAATTTCATATTTGATTTTCCTTGTTTATGGCTTAGATCTGAGTTATTTCATTGGGAAATCTAAATACAATCATAGGTTGCTTTCATTTATCAAAATTGCATGCATATTTTACTGAAAAACATTGAAAAAGTGAAGAATTATATATCATTTTCATTTCAAAAGATCAGAAAGTATTGCTTTTCTACTTTTTTGGGATAAATCCAATTAGTTACAACACTTTAAATTTTGAAAATTATCATTGAAACAATTTGTATTACTTTAAAAATACAAAATTTTATGCATGCTTATGTGTTTCATACATAAAAGATAGCTTTTCATGTATTTCTAGAAATATGTGTGCATCCATACTTGAACCTTTGCACATGTATATTTTCAAACACTATTATTCAATTTCAAATTTTTAAACATAAAAAATTAAACTCTTTGAACTAGGGTGCCCAACGCCCCTATCTAGTTAGTTTGAGCTTAAATTTTCTCTGCAAAACCTTCCCTATGTTGTCTCCTTAGATCTAGTTTCAGTTTTTGGAAATCAAACCTACAACTATTTGACTTTGTTGTGCACTAATATTTTGATCCATAGGACATAGCATACTATTTTCTTTTCAAAAATCTTATTTTTTCATAATCAATGTCTTATTGTCAAACTTTGTTAAGCAATTTAAAGAATTATTCTTACAAGCACATGAAAATGAGTTTATCTCCTTTTTTGTTGTTTTTCTTTGATCCCTCTCTCAATATCTCTCCTACTTGTGAGGGTATCTTGGTGCAAGAGGATACAATCATTGATAATTATGATAATCATGTTTTTCCCTCTCCCAATATCTCTCCTACTTGTGAGGATATCTTGGTGCAAGAGGATCTGATAGTCATGAAAATAATATTTTTCTGCTCCTAATACACCTCCTACTTGGGAAGATATCGTGGTAAAAGAGGATGTGATCATTGATACATTTCCTTCAAATAATAATAAAATGGTTTGCATAATTGAAGATTCAAAATTGACGTTAGATCCCCCATCGATAAAAGATCATCAACAAGTAGTTAACTCAATTGAAATTGTAAACTTGTAATTGATTATTGGACCTCCCTCTAAATCTCCTCTCATTATAGGACCTCCAAAACTTCATGATCATATCCTAGACTTCACAAAATATTTCACATAGAGTAATCATGTGTACCAAGATGTGTTGCAACAACCAAGTTATCATGTAGTTTCTCACACATATAACACTAGAAATAATAAGAAACCACAACAAAATATAACATCCATTCCATTTCCTCAACCATATCTCACCCCAAAACCTCCTCTCCCTTAACCTGGAAGTAAAGAGTATTATCTTTTTAAGAAAATTTGTAATACTCCAACCAAGATCTCTCTTTGGGACTTAGTTCAAACCTCACCGATATACCACTGGATGCTCCAATAGGCTTTGTAGAAGATTGATATCTCACCTTTTGTTAAACCAAATGATGTAGCAGACTTGTTAGATGACATGCACACAACAAACATAGATATTGTTTTCCATCAAAGTGAGTTACATCCTCTTGAGATTCAAAAACAACATGAGGCTTTAATGATATTAGTAGTCATTAATAAAACTAGGGTTAGACGTATGCTTATTGATAATGGATCGGGTCTTAATGTTTGTAGAATTGATCTTGTAGATAAGCTTGGTGTGGATAATAATCTTATACAACTTGACAATATCTATATTCATGGCTTTGATAATGTTGATAGGAAACCATTGGGGAAAATCACACTACACATTAAAGTAGGGCCAATGGTTTTACCTACCCTTATCCATGTCATGTCGGATGCTCTATAATACAATATTCTCCTTGATAGACCATGGACTCATGCCATGCAAGGAGTCCTATCTACTCTTCACCATGAGATGAAGTATGAATATAATAATAATATATATATGGTTAAAGAAGATGTAAAAAGTTATAATTTACAAGTTGAAGCCAAACATAACTCTTCCAACTCTCTTAATACTTTGATTCCATCTTCAAAAGTAGAACCATTATCTTAGATGATAAAAATACTGCAGATACGCTCTTGGGTGATGATTCAGGATTATTAGATTTTACATCCACTTGCATTGGGAAGCATAAAATCTCACCATCTAAGTCTATAGAGTTAGAGATTGTTTCAATACAATCTTATGATTCCTCTTCTCCAATTGTAAACAATGATCACAATATGGCTTCCTCTTCAAATACATGTTTTGATTGGGGTTTATTAGATTTTACACCTTCTTTTGTAGGAAAAGGTAAAATCTCATAATCTACATCTGAGTCTTGTGTTTCATTTTCTCAATCTTGTGATATATCAACTAATCCAAAAACATCATCCCATGATGGTGATGGGGGCTCTTTAGCTTTCATGCCTCAGGTGTTGGTGATGTCTAATATTAAAATTTCAACACCTAAAAGGATTTGTATTCTTGCGAAAGAATCAACTATTCTCATAAGCATTTAGACAATACTTCTACATTTGAGTTGGAAAAGTGTTATGTGCTTAGATTTAAAATTGTTTCTAAAATTGGATATAATGAAAACATGAACCAATGAGTTAAGGATCATGTGAAGTCTACATCGTACCTTTTTAAAAGAGGTTTAGGTTTCCAACCTTCTTCTATGTCTTCATCTCATACTCCATCACCTACTACATTTATAACATCTTTTGGTAAGCAAGCAAACTTGTATTCACAAGAGAAAGGATTGTCTCCTTTACCTTATCCTTTATTAGAGCAAGACAATATTTTGTTGAGGCTTCTAAAATCCCACTTGATTACTCTTCCTCCTCCAACATGTAAGATATTTTATACAAATAACTCATTTTGTGTATATCATCGCGTGAATGGCCATTACACTAATGAATGCCAAGACTTGAATAATTATCCAGTTCATATTCATTCAATATAGAAGCTCATTCATGGAGCCCTTTTGGATCAAATAATTTATCATGGTTGCATATCACACTATCTACTTTTTCTCTCTCTTCATGTGATGAACATTTTTTGGTTGTAGGCGATTTATGGGAGTTGTGGGGTTTAAAAATTCACTCCAACATGGTATCAGAGAACCATATCTATGATTTATTATCCATTTTTTGAGAGATTTAGCCTTGAGGAAAAAATTGACTCATCTTGGAGTGAAATGAACATCACTATTGCATCCAAAATTCCCAAAAACCTAAATATCACTTGTCCAAATTCTCAAATCTAAGTAATTGAATTTTTTTTTTATAGGGGCACAAAAATCAAAGAAAAAAATCCATGCAACTATATAGATCCATACAATTGTATGGGGATGTACACATAGTTAAAATTAATCTTACATATTTGTCCTTGCTTACATCGATCTGGTATAAATTCCAAATTTAATATATATTTTAAAGGGATTTTTTCAAGTTTAGAAAAAAGAAAAACAAGCTTTTGTTTCTTTTTGTACCCATAAGGTACTATGCATGCAATAATCTATCAGGGTCATACTGTAGTTTGAGCCACTTTTTAACCAACATTGTTAGTTAAAATCACTGATAACAAACTCTCCCCTCAACATGACATATATACTGCTAGAATTTGGATATTTGGTTGGCTTTTTCATAGACACCATAAATCATATTTCTTGATGACCTAAAACCTCCAACAAGAGTATATTTGATGCATATTATAGTGAACCTATTTTTTTTTGCACATAGTAGGAACTTTTGTGATAAAGGGAATATTTTGGGGGTAAAAGGCATATTCTCACAAACACAAAATATTCTAGCAAAGGGTATATTTCGACGTATCTTTTCTTAAATAATGTTGACATCAACTTGATGTCAACCCTTTACTACCCTCCTGGCTCCAAACCCTAATTCATGTGCCCTAAAAGTGCTATTTTAAATTTTCCATAACTTGAGTGAAGTGAGTCAAATTTTCACAAACAAGATATCATAAAAAAGATGGTTCTACATACTTTCCAATGCTATAAGTCTCATCATTATATTTCATTGCTAATCAAATTTATCGCCTATTGAAGTTGGATCATTATTTTCTATTTTTGAGCTCATTTTTTTTCTTGTATTTTTTATTTTCTTGATTCTTGTAGCATTGGAAAGGTATTTCATAGCTCTTTATATTTATATGTGCACTTTTTCTAGAATTTTTCCCAAGTATTTTTATTTAGTTTTTTGTCATTTCATATTCTAGTTAATTATTTAGACATATTAGCACGCAGAAATGTTTTTTTTTGCATGAGATGACTTCATGTTTGAGTTGCTTTACACACACTAATATTATTGATCTTTAATTTTTTAATTTGAGGAAGTATCATGGTTTTTCTATTCATCCTTTTATGGTAATACTAGAAATGGTTAATTATGATTCTTGGCAAAATGACAACCTAACACATCTCAAGTAGCTCAATATTTTGTCTTATCATTATGGACTCATACTTGAACTAGACACACTAGAGAGTAGATCATCTTAGGGTAACATCATTAACCATGTTGTAGTATTGATTTTTTTTAGAGTTGATTATGATATTATGTGTGTTGTATTAGACGTTGAGTGTCCCTACACACTTTAGACTCCAGTTTGGGAGATCCATGGAAACCCTCATATCTCTTCATTCTTAGAGGATCCTATTCTATATTGTCTAATTCCCCTTGATGATGTAGATAACATACACTTTGATGATGACATTTTAGAGTAGCTTGAGTATATTACATGTCTTGGATTTTTTGATGGTTTAGAGGCTTGCCCCTGTGTTTCCACTCTTCATATCAAGACCCAATATCCATCTACTATTGTTCTTGATCAAATTAGTATCACCACATCCATTGACCCCATTGATGAACAATGTAGGTCATTCATCCTCTTCCAAGCACAACTACTTTGGATTCATATATATCATAAATATCATCCTTGTTTGTGAAGTCTCATATTGGATATTTGGAGGATTATTTTGAAGAAATTCTTCTCCTCTTTCATGATATCCACATCATCACTTTTAGCCCATCATTATTGTTTTTGAAGATTTTTCTACATCAATATTCACATGATTCTAGATCTATATCATATCATTCCAACATGTGGACATTTGGGAAACTTTCATGCAATGGGAGACTCTTTTGGCGGAGGGGGGTGTGTTCAAAATTATGCAAGGGTGGGAAAATTTGGTTCACCTGTTGGTGGTAATGGAGGTAGGTCAGTGGTTGTTGTAGGTGCTGGTGAGATCTGTCAGCCTGCAGTGGGCTTTGATGGTGGGTCCTCTTTTTTGTCATTTTTTCTAGATTCCTTTGGTGTGGTCAAGGGACATCTTAATCTTGGTGGGGGGTCCCTTCCTCATAATGTGAGCTCGTCCTCTTCCCCTTGTCTAGAGATTCCTAGAAAAGGTGTTGATGCTAATGGTCATAAGCATGCAGAGGTCTTTTCAAATGGTCCTTCTTGGTCTAGCCTTTTGGGTGCTAAGCCTAAAGGGAAGAGCTTGTCAGTTTCGATTAGCTTTTAGGTGAACTCGGTTACTGGAGAATAAACGGTGTTAGTTCCTGACTGTATTATTGATAATAGGCTAGTGTCGATGGACCTCACCTTGGTTGGGAAATTTATGGGGCCTCAGCCTAATGTGGAGCTGATGCGTAAGCTCACTTCTAAGATGTGGAGAATAAAAGGTCAAGTGGAAGTTGAGGCCATGGTGAAGATTTTTTGTTCTTTTACCTTTACCTGTAATGAAGATTTGGTTGTTGTTATCACTGGTGGTCTATGGTTAATTGACAAGTCATCTTTAGTTCTAGAAAAAGTAGGAGTCTAGTTTCAACCCCATCTCTTGTTCTTTTATGTCAGCCCCTGTCTGGGTGAGGTTACCTGCTTTGCCTTTGGAGTTTTGGGATGAGCAAATGTTTGTTGGTATTTCTAACATGTTTGGTAAGCTCTTATGTATCGATCAAATGATGGCATCAAGGAAGAGGTTAGTTTATGCCAGGTTCTGTGTTGTTGTTGATCAATCTATAAATTTTCCTAAAAGGGTGACTATTAACTCAAAGTTGGGTGGTTGGCTCCAACTGATTGAATAGGAATTTGTTTCCTTTGCTTGTTTCCATTGTAAGAAGGTTGGTCACTAAGCCAAGAAGTGCCCTTCCAAGGTTAAGCCGGTCCCTCTCCAACAACGTATGGAATGGAGATAGAAACACAATGTTGATCTTGGAGATGAGTCTTCTAAGCCCCAAGAATCATCAAAGGATTTGGTTTCAGGTAAGGAGGAGGTTGTTTTGAATGTCACTGATGGACCAAAGGATTTGGCTCCAGGTAAGGAGGTGGGTGTTTTGAATGTTGATGATGGAGGGATAGCGGTCCCTAATCAGCTTAGGAGTCCTGAAAGGGTCATTCAAGATGTTGAAGGGGACGTGGCAGCTGGTGATGAGGTTCCTATGTTGGGGTCAAATGGTGTTGCTTTGGTGAATGAGGTGGTGGGCATTCATTTTGAGGAGGTTGTAGTGAAGCTTAAATATCTCTTTTGGCTTCATCCCCTAGTAAGGGGGGGAAGGGTGGTCTGGATATGAGTCTACAGGACCCCTTGGGGGCTCTTTCAAATTTGGTGCTCACCTCTTCTATCAATGAATTTGGGTCTATCTACCCACAACAGATGAAAGATACTCCTTTTTCTTTGGTTAAAACTAGAAATAGGAAGAAGAATGTATCCCCTCAAGAGATGGTGACTAGGAATCATTCTAAGGCTAACTATGGATCTAAACCTTGAGGAAGAGGTAGATCCACTTCAATGCAGAGTAGGGAGAAAGAAAGAAAATTGGACATTACAGATGGCTCTCAAAAAACCCTTTGGAGATGTGTCCTAAGGGGGCATCTCAGACTCCTCAATGAAGATCCTCTCTTGAAACATTCAAGGGTTAAATCACCCTCATAAATAGGATCTCCTTGTGAATTTAGTGAGGGATCTTAAACCTAATGTGATCTTGCTTCAAGAAACAAAAATGCCTGTGGATAGGTTGGAAGGACTTAAGAAGAGACTTTTTAAGGAATGTGGTCTTCATGGCTTTGATGTAGATGGGGCCTCTAGGGGTGTGGCCACTTTCTGGAATATGAAATTTGTTGTTGTTAAGGTTGTTTATGGTGTTCCTAATCACATTGCTACTTCCTTTCATCATTCTTATTTTGATTTTTCTTGGATTTCTTATAATATTTATGTGCCCAATGTTAGAAGAGCTTGTAAGTAGTTTTGGGGGAATCCTTGTTCCTTTAGGGATTTATATCCTTAAGAGAATTGGTATGCTATGGGAGACTTCAACACTCCTTTGAGTTCTGAAGATAAAATGGGAGGCTCCTAGATTGATGATGAAAGTCGTTTTGATTTAATGTCTTTAGTTAATGACAATGCCCTGTTGGATGTGGATTTGCGGGGCACTTCATTTACTTGGTCGAATCGTTAGTTGGGTGATGCTTTAATCCAAGTTAAATTGGATAGAGCCCTTATTTCTCATGAGTGGTTAGCTCATTTTTCTTTCTCCCTTTTGGCTTTGACTAGACTGGGATTAGACCATTTTCCTATATCCTTGTCAGCAGATGTGGCAGGTTGAAAGTGTTCTTTCCCCTTTTGTTTTGAAAAAAATGTAGACTTCCCATCCAGATTTTAAATCTAAGATTGTCGAGTGGTGGGATATTAGAGTGGATGGATCAACCATGTGTAGAGTGGTTAAGAAGCTGGCAGTTGTTAAATCTAATGTGAAATTTTGGAACAAAGATTCCTTTGGTCATATCTTCCAAGACAAGGCTCACATCAAGGGGGATCTTGATTGGGTGCAACAGTGTATCCAAGCTAGGGGGTATGATGTAGCCTTGGCTAATGAGGTAAGTGTGCTATTGGTCCATCTTCATAACACTCTCGCTAGGGAAGAAGAATTCTGGAAGCAGAGATCTTGGGCGGTGTGGTTGAATAGTGGTGATCAGAATACTAAATTCTTTCACCTTACTACTCTCAAGCATAGGGCCTCCAATCATATCAAGTGTATTCGTTAGGATGGTAGGGTGATCTAGAATGATGAGGTTATTAGGTAGGAGGCTATCTCTTTCTTTTCTAATCTCTTGTCAGATGATTTTGTTCCCTTTGTGGCTGATCAGGATCAGTTATTAGAAGTTATTCCTAGCTTGGTGACTGAGGATCTTAATTGTATGATTTGTTGTATCCTATCGGCAGAGGAAGTTAGAAGTGCAGTCTTCTCCTTTGTTGGTAATAGAGCTCTTGGTCTTGATGGCTTTCCCATGTTCTTCTTTCAAGAGTTTTGGTCGATTATCTCTAGGGATGTGGTGGACATGACGAAAGAATTTTTTGGTTCTCAGAATCTATTGAAAGAATTAAATGCTACCTTTTTGGTGTTGATTCTAAAGGTCCCAGGGGCTTCGGCTTTCAATGAATTAAGACCTATTAGCTTATGTAATTTGATTTACAAGATTTTCTCTAAGGTGCTTGCTATGAGGTTGTAGAGGATTCTTCGTTGGATTATATCTCCCAATCAGAGTGGCTTTGTTGCTGGAAGACAAATCCTTGACCCCATCATTAGTATCCATGAGAAAATTCATTCTTTGATGGTGAATAAAAAGTTGGGATTTTTGCTTAAATTGGATTTGGTGAAAGATTATGATAGAGTTAACTGGGCCTTCCTATTTAAAGTTCTCCTTGCCTTTGGTTTCTCGAAGACCTTTGTTTATTTGGTTAAGAGCCTTGTGTCTTCTGTCTCATTCTCTGTGTTGGTGAATGGCTCTCCGTCTAATTTTTTTAGAAGCTCCAGGGGGGTGTGTCAGGGGGACTGCATTTCTCCCTTCCTCATTATTATTCTTGCTGAGACATTGGGCAGATCGCTGCAACGTAAGCTTAATGAGGGTGCCTTGAAAGGTTTGAGACCTTCCTCTTCATCTCCCCCTTGTGGGCATCAACAGTTTGTTGATGATACCTTGATTTTGGGGGAGGCTTCTATCGCAGAAGCCAAAGCTATCAAGGTGACCCTTTTGAATTATGAAGCGGCTTCGAGGCAATTGGTGAGCCTTCCCAAAAGTATGATTTTCTTCCTTAACACTCATGATAGAAGAGCACAGAGAAATGTTGGTATTCTTCAATGCCCGGTGGGCTCTCTTCCTTCTTCCTACCTTGGTTTTTCGCTTGGTGCTAATTCATCTCATGATTCCTTCTAGAATGGTCTGATTGACAAGTTTAATGCAAAACTGGCAGGTTGGAAAGGAGCGTTGCTTATCCAGGCTGGTAAGTTGGTGCTTATGAAATCTACTCTTCAGAATCTTCTTGTTTATGCTCTTAGCCTCTTTCAGATTCCTTGCAAGTTTTGGGAGAAAATGGAATGTATTCAGAGGAACTTTCTTTGGTCGGGTGTGGAGGCTAAGAAGAGATTGAGTTTAGTCTCTCGGGAGGAGGTGTTCCATTCTAAAAATCAAGGGGGGTTGGGCCTGCGTAGGGTTAAGCATTTTAATTCAGCTCTTGTGGCCAAATAGTTGTGGCATTTCCTTTGTGGTGAGAAGGACTGAGGTCAAATTTTGGCCTCTAAGTATATTCCTTAGGTGGATAAATTGTGTGAGTTTTTAAATAAGGACTTCTCTCCTCCAGGCTCTTTCTTTTGGAACTTAGTTTCTAAAGCTAGCGAGGTGATCTCTACTGGTTTATTCTGGGTGGTCAAAGATGGTCGTGACATTCTTTTTTGGGATGAATGGTGGTTTGGGCATTGTCCTATGTGTGAAACCTTTTGGGAGAATCCCTATCGGGAATTGTGTATCTATGAATTTGGGAGGAGTATAGCTGATTATATTGTTGATGGGAGATGGAGGAAGATTCATGAGGTGTTCACTAAGCTATTGGACCTCTTTATTGAATTCTCTAGAATTCACATCCTTGTTTCTCATTGGAGGGGTAAAGTGATTTGGAATAGACTCCCATGTGGAACTTTTTATGTAGCTTCAGCGTTTAAGTCTTGTAATGATATTATTGGTCCTAGGCCTCCCTGAGGCTTAGTTTGGTTTTCCCAGCTTATTCCCAAGATTAACATTTTTTTGTGGTTGCTGGTATAGGATAAGATTCTTACTATTAATAATCTTTGGAAAAGGGGGTTTTCTATGCTGAGCAAATGCTACCTTTGTATGATGGACATGGAGAATAGTTCACATTTTTTTATTGGTTGTAGCTATGCTCATGAAGTGTGGTCTCTTTTTCGCAAGCTTTGGCACATTGAGTGGATTTTTCTTGCCTTTGTTTGGGATTTGTGGCTCCAATGGAATGCACCTTCTCCCAATCCTTCTTTGAAGCTTATGTGGTCTCTTATTTTTCCGCGTGTTCTATGGGGGTTATGGAAGGAGAGGAACAATAGGATTTTCAGAGACTCATCTCTTCCTCCTCTCTCCCTTTTCTTTAAAATTGTGTCCTCTATTAAGGAAAATCTGATGTTGGTGGTGGATAAGATTGATCTTCCAGGAAGAGTGCAAGTTTCTAATTATGATGCTGAGGTGGCCAGAAATTGGAAAATTTTATTCGATATTGCTAAGCCCCTGCGAAAGGCTAATATTGTGAGGGATGGGGTGGCTTGGCTTCCCCCTCCACCAGGTTGGTTCAAGATCAACTTTGATGGATCTACTAAAGGTAATCTAGGTTTTGCTGGTTGTGGGGGAGTGTTGAGAGATCACATTGGTAGGTTTGTTTTAGTGGTGGCACTCCCTTTGGGAATCTAAACAAACCACCTTGCTATCATAGCATCAAGATGGCTAGGGACTTGAGGATCTCTAAACTTTGGATCGAAGGTGATTCATTAAATATAGTGAATTTCCTTAAGCAAAGGTTTCCTCCTTCATGGTCTATCAACAATTTGATATCTGATGCCATTTCTTTATGTGAGGAATTTGAAGAAATTTACATTTCCCATGCCTATAGGGAGGCTAATGCTATAGCTGATTGGTTAGCTAATTATGGGGTGTCATCGGCTAGTTCATGGAGGGAGGGTGACGTCCTTCCTACTAATTTGAAGAGCCTCATTATTAATGAGATCCATTAATTTTTTATTATTACCCACCTCCTTGATCTTGGGGTTGTGTGGGTATTATGAAGCTTGTTGATTGATGGGACTTCTCACACAACGAGTGATCATTGGAATTTGTTGCTCCTTGTTGGCGAGTTGTCTTAGTACTCTATTTATTACCTCCTTTCAAACTACTTTCAAGTGCCTCACATGCTTTCTGGGTGGTTTTTTGGCTTGTGATTTAGTTGTGCTCTACTAGTAAATCAATGATGGGAGGGGATAGGTGTTGCACAAAGCCTCTGTCTTGTGAAGAAACAAGAGCTAATTCCTAGGTTTGGGAAATTCTACATAATGGTGGTGTTACTCCTTACCTGGAGCATTTGAAGAGTTTCAAACCCTTGGTGTCTAAGGAGTCTATTGATGTCTAGCATGGCCATGTGGTTAGTATGTTTGGTAGAGATACTACCATTAATGAATATTTTATTGTTGAGGTTATAGTTTGTCCATGGTTGGGAGAAAGTTCTACTAGGACAAGAAAATTTCTCAAAATGCAAGGCAAAATTTTCTGCACGATAGGGAAAGGGCTAGGATGGTCTATTTGGATTGTGGAGGTTATGATAGAATGAAAATTAAACCTATTTGGTGGGAGTTTGTAGTGGATTTGACATGCTACTTTATGCTTGATGGTAGATTCACAACGCTCTATGGCCATCACTTTTTTCTTCTGAACCACTTTCGCCATGGTAAGTTGGTTTCATTTCCCTTTTATCTATTGAATTCCTTGGAAGAGGGTATTTCGAATTTCAAAAGAAACCCTAAGAATCCTTACCTGCATGAAGGTTTAATGCTTCTCATTGTGGATTTTTTGAAAGCTAATTGCATTGTTAGAACCCTTGTTTCCAAAAAGAAGAGGAAAGGTAGTGGGAATTGTAGGATTCAAGAGATTCAAGATTCTAAAGCTTTGGAGTTTGAAGTTAATTCTAAAGGGTGGTTAGATGGCTATGATACTGACTTGGACTATACCCCTTCGATGGGTGATGTGAAGCCATCTTCCTCTAGAGCTCCGTGTGCTAAGTGTAAGTTGAAGGGTTTTGAGGGTGGTTCTACTGGTAAGAAGCTGAAGGCCTGTACCAAGGTGGAGGATGTTAATCTGAAGTAGGTGGTAGGAAATATTCAAGGAGCGAATTCGAGTATTACTGGGTCCCCTATGGATGGTAAGGAGAATTCAGTGGTTAATTTGGATGTTTCTGCTGGGGAACCTACTTCTAAAGGGAAAGCTAAAATGGTTTTTGAGGATGTGCCATTTGAGGAGCCCTTAGTGGGGTTGCATCAAGGTAGGGGTGTTTTTTGGGGTGCAATGGACTTTTCTTAGGCATCTGGCCTTGTCAAAGAAGGGGTTGATATCTCCTTCAATTTGCTTATGTGGCTGGTTCAAGAAATTCAAGATCTTCATAATAAGCATGATACTATAGGTAGGTGCAACATCTCTACTCTATGTAGCCTTAAGAGGCAGGAAGTTATTTTTGGGCTTTCTAGATCCTTGAATACCAATGTGGGTGATCTAGTGGATGAGATTGCTTCACTGAAGAATGACCTAAACCTAAGAGTAGCTGTGCTGGAATGAAAAAATAGGCAACTTAGAAGGGACTTGGACACACTCATTAATATAAGCAAGGAGAATCTAGAGGCATCTGCTGAGGGTATGGTTTTCCTCAACCAAAAGGCTATGGAGTTGACCGAGAAGGGTTTGTTTGATGCTCATACTAACTTGGTTCATGAGGAGGGTGTTGGTTTGGAGGTGAATTCGGCTGATCTAGCTACTATCCCAAGTGTTCGTACTAGGACAAAAACTAAGAAAGGTAAGAAGGATCCTGCTTAGGATGTTGAATAAATCATGGACATGCATGAGAGGCTGGTAGCCAAGGATATTGTAGCTGCTAAAGTGCTCAAGGACTTACTGTAGTGGCCTTCCAGCCTTGCTATTTTTTTTTTGGTTATGTTGGTTGTCTGATGGTTTGTTGATGGATGGTTAATCAGCTGGCTGTGTTTTTACTGTTGTTGGGTGGGAAGCCTCTTGTTCTTTCTTTGCTGCCACTTTCTTTTTTGTTAAAGGGTTTCAGGCACCCTTCAAAACCTATTTATCATTAATAAAAAAACAATCTGGATTTGGATTCCCTATTCATCCAAGTTATGAGAATGTATTCTCCAATCACCAATGGATTTGTTTCTTCCTAAGAGGAGAAATGTTGTTTACATGAAATGGATTGTGTTTTGTCTTTAGGATTTCATCATTAGCACATGATCTAATTCTTTATGGTGGATTCCTATTCTCACATTCTCTCACCTATTAGGGGGAAATTCATTGTAATTATGTGAAAAGTAGTCCTTAGGGGGTCATATTGATTCCTCCTATCCTTCTTTCACTACTACACATTTATTTTGTTTTCTCCCTTTTGGAGAGGAGTTTTTCCCATGAGGTTTTCACTTTTTTTTATTGTGAGAGATTTATCTATTTGTGCATGGGTACCTCATCAAGTCTTGTAGTTGAGACCCATCCATGGATTCATCATTAGGTTTTTAACTTCTCCCTAAATTATACTTAAGGGGGTGTTAGAGTAAAATAAGAAAAATCACATAATTAATTAGGTCCACTTTTTACTTTATTATACTTAAGCTAAGCTTATGAGTTCTTTTATATTTTTAGGTCATGTGCTTTTTTTTTATAGCATAGGATGAGGACACTTTTAATGATCTAATTTAATCCTCACCTAGTGTTATTTTTATTTTATAAGAATTAATTATTTTACATTATAATACCCAAGCCAAATTCATTCAATACAAAATCTCAATCATGGAGCCATTTTAGATCAATTAATTTATAAAGGTTCCATAGCACAACATCTTATTTTTCTCTCTTCATGTGATAGGAATTTCTATTGTAGGTGATTTATGGGAGCTCTGGGTTTCAACAATCAAATCCAATAAAACTTACACTTACTACTCTTATGGGTACATATGTTTTTGATTAGAAGTAAAAAATGGGTTTTGAAGGGGCCCAAAACCCTTTACAAAAGAGAGCAACTGAAACTAAAGAAAACTACATAAAGTATATATCAGCCCATATGCAGCGAACCAACAACAAAACATCAGCTAAAAGGGAGGACCTCAAAAAACAACATTACATATTCTTCAGGATATCAACAGCCTCCACATTGCTTGCCAAAGCCTTATGAGGATCATCTAAGACATCAAATAGTTCTTTACCAGGAGCCCCAACCTAAGCCTTGGTCTTGTTTCTCATTCTAACCCCAGGCCCATCCGTATTCACCTCAGTAATAAAAACATTATTCTTATCCCCCCCTTATCAATAGAAACCTCTTCCTCCATCAGCTTTCCACGAGCACCAATCTCTTCAGAATGAACAATCTTCTTGTGATTCTTGGAACTAAAAAAAGGAGAGATAATACCAACAGACCTAAAATTAACCATAGATTTAGTCCCCTTCCCACCCTTGACCATGTTAGCACAAATTCTCTCTAGTTGATCCTCCAAGGTGAGAATTCTACCTTCCAAATTTTGCTTCATCTTAAGCATTTCCTCTACCACAATATTTAAAGATTTAAACAGTTCATCAATCTGGTTCTAAACTTAAGACTCATCAACTTTACTCATCACACCCCTAACTTTAGTATTGATCATATTAAGTTCATAGAACAGCCATTTGAACAATTTGAATAAAACAATGGAACCCTCTCTAGCAGTTCCTAGAACATCAGAAATATCTTCCCCATCAAAGTTGAAAACCCCCTTATCCACAACATCATCCTCTTGAGAGAAGCTTACCTTGTCCTAATAGGCAGAGATGTCCTTACCCTTCCCAACAACAACTGACATTTTTATTTTACGAATGGAGTCCGCTAACTCCTCAACCACAACCTTTCTTTTCTTATGCCGATCCAAGTTCACAACCGAGGAATCCATAGCATCTTGTCTGCCCTCAACCATAGCCTTTCCTTTCTTCTACATATCTGGGTCCACAACTAGGAAAACAACATCACCCTATCCGCCCATCATTTTGAGGGGAGAGATCCTCTCAAGCACTTGTTTCATAGAACTTAAAACCAATTTCTTCTTGGTTCCCACCTCTAACTCCTTCTTATGCTTTGTCATAGGGGGTGATGACAATGCCTCATCATCCAATTCATTCTTCTCCTTTAGGCATGTACTCAACAATTTAGCAACCACCTCATCACTATAGGTCTCATAACCCTTATTAGGGTTCGACACCCATTTCTTAGACTTCCCTACTGAAGGGGGTTGTAGAACCACCTCCATGGAAGCAAGAAAGTCTGGGACATAGTTCACATCCTCCACAAAATCTGACACCTTTTCCAGGACAAGCTTCCTCTTCTTCCCTTTTTTGTTAACCGTCTCCTCTTTAGAGATCATATCATACTCCTCCACTGGCTTCAACTACTTACCTTTAGGGGTAGCAATCGGCTTAGACACCTCAAAGGATTTAGCATACTCAGAAATTAAAAGAATGAGCCCCACATGTAGAATCAAATTTTTGGGATTTCTTTTATGGTCCTTGAGACCATAATCCAACGATGCCAAGAGATAATAAGGAAAGGAAATTCTCTTTTTTGGAAAAAATGATTGAGCATAATAAAGTGGTAAGCATTTACCACAGAGAAGCGTACTTCTAGGGTGATATATCTCATGAGTTCCTTGACCACACCCCCCCACAACGCCTTGAGAGAGCTCCTCTAGTAATCCCCACTCTTCGTCATCTTCAGGTCTTGAGCTTCATCCCCATTGAAAAAAAATTGCATGGATGTTTTTGATTCCTTCTTGTCTCTGGAAACTTTCATACCATCCATAGACAACCTAGTGATATTAGCAATAAAATCTTCATTCACATCAAAATTTGTTCCACCCAACTTCAAAACCCTATTGTTCCATGCTTTTGCAAATAATGTCATCGTCTGTGAGTTGTTCCCATGCGGTCTTCCCAAGTACGGAGTCAACCCACCTTTCTCTAACATTGGCCAAACCTCCAGCTTCTTCTTGACAACTTCACAAGAAAAGGGCTCTGTGTAGTTCCTATCACATCCCATGTCTACAAAATTTGTAGAGTCCAAAAGCTTGAGAACTTTGAATGTAATGAGAAGAAACCTCGAGAAGGCGATACAAAGAATTCCTAGAATCTGTGTGAAAATAGAATTAAGGCAGGAGAAAATAATGATCCTAGAGTTAGGTTCCCTACGAATATCAACCAGGGTACAATTATCTCAATTAAAATCTAGCTTTCCATCCCTCCACATAATCACTTGCCGCGTGAAGATTTCCATGCACACTGCAAGCCTTAAAAAATCATCAAACAATTTAAATTTGACAATCATGATTATTACTTGCAATTGCCTCCATAGGGAGAGGGTTGTTCACACCCCATTCCCTAACACCTCTGACTCCAAAATTAGTGAAGACATCAACCAATCCATTTCCCTCTCTCAAAATATGAGAAATGTAATACTCATCAAAGGATTTAAGAATTTCAATAAAATCCCTAATCAAAGATTCAATAGTCCATGAAGGGGCAACATAATTCTTCAAATTATTGATGATATTAAGGGAATCCCCCTCAAGCCATACTTTCTTATAACCTTTAACTTGTGCTAACTTTAGACCATAATAGGCTGCAACCACTTCTACATAGTGGTTTGTCTGGGTTCCCAAAGGGAGTGCCACATCAAAAACGAGCCTACCATTAGAATTATTGATCACTCCCCCATAACTTGTAGGTTCTAGATTCCCTTTAGTAGCTCCATCAAAATTAACCTTCACCCAACCATCTGGAGCAGCTTTCCAAACAATATCTTCTCTAGAGGCTTTCCCTTTGGTAACCGAGGGGGAAATATCACAAGGAAACTTCCACTTCTGTGCTATAGAAATATCATAGGGACTGAGATTAATCTTCATCCCATTGTGAAAAGTAATCCCTAATTTTTTTTCTTTAATAGCCGCACATATTTTATAGGCCATAGAGATAGATGGGAGGGAAAAAAACTTGAAAATCCTATTATTGCGCTCAAGCCAAATACCCCAAGAAATATGAGGAAGAGAAAGAGACCATAGAACTAGCAGAGCAAGGTTGGATGAGGGTCCAACCAATTGAGACCAAAAATCCTTAATTGAAGAAAGAAACACCCAACTTAGGTTCCAAAGAGAGAGCACATGGGCCCACACCATTCTAACACATTTGCAAACCAAACAAAAAATGAAAAGCATTTTCAGCTTCCTCTTCACAAAGAAAGCACCTGTTAGGCATCATAAAACCTCTCTTTGCCAAATTGTCAGTAGTTAATATCTTGTTTTGGCAAAAGAGCCAAAAGAAAACATTAACCTTATGAATCAATCTAGAAGACCATTTTGTTGTAGAAAAAATGACCTTTTTCTTGACATGAGATTAATTCATGATTAATTGGACTTAATGAGGCCTTAATCTAGTGTTCTGATGCATTTTATGCATCCACACTAGGTCTTGGACCCTTGCAAACTAAATAAAATGCTTTTAATGGTGTCTTGTGAAGGTGTTGTGAAGTGTTGTAAGAAATTTCTACACTCTTCTAGACTCTATTCATTACAATTCACCTAAAAATCACCTCTTCATCACTAAACAAGTCCTATTTTGAAGTGTTGTAAAGTCTTTAACAAGATTACATGCTTTTCTAGGCATATTTTCACTATTTATCCCTTTCTCATGCTTTACCTGACCCCTTTATGCCTTCATATGTCTTAATTAAGTGTATTTTTAAATGTAAGCCAGAAAAACAACATTAAATACAACATATTTCTTGACACACATTTTCAAGTCCTAGGTGGGACCCATTCACCATGGGTGGCAAATGAGTTCCCCTTAGCTCCAAATTCAAAATATTTTAAAATTTCCTTTCAGGTTTTTATTCAAAATCACTTGATATCGGCTTGTGATGAGGTATGAATGGTTAAATAAGGCACACGTGTGTATAAATATGTGATGTTCACCTCATTTTTAGATATCTCTCTTATCTTTAATGATCTCCTCATCTCTCAATCATCTATTCATCTAATCTTCCATCTCAAGTTAAGTAAGCTAGGGCTTTCACATTACAAGTCATCAATTTAACTTCCTAAGACATCCAAGGGAAGATTCTACATGTTATGTTGTATAATTTCAAGATCTATCATCATGACAAGGTAATCCATTCCATTATTGCATGTTTCATTCCTTTCTTTCATCATTTTGGTTTAATTACCTAAACGGGGTTTGACCAAGGCAAACCTCCATGCCCTAACAATCAACATTTCTTCTTCTCTTCTTCTATGTTTACAGATTTAGGTCCTTTGGAAGCTTGGAAATCATTGAAGATAAAATTTCAAGGTTGTTAAAGTCCTCTCTTCATTCAACAAGTCAAAGAATCAATAAAAGTTCACTTTCAAACCTGAACTCGACAATTTTAGAAGCAGACACCTATAGGAAGCAGAAGTGCAAATCTAGCTCCACATAATCAACTCCTAAATTTGTTGATTCCTATAGGTGGAATAATTCACCACCCATTGAAAATGAGTCCCATCTGTAGGTCTGAAAAGTGGTTTTGTCATAATTTAGGTCCCGGAAGTTAGAAACCTGTTTCCTAGACTTTTCATGAGAAATAGGTCTGATTCGCCATGCATGGTGAATCAGTCCCAGTGGTCATTATCAGTGGTTCCTGAAACATTACAGAACCTTCCAACAACAGTAATCTACCTCCAGGTGCACTCTGATTAACCTCATCAATTTTTGTTATCATTTTTTCAAGTTTCTAGTTCATATTTGCAATCAACATTGTGTTTTCTAGCATCTTGCATTAGATCAGTTTACATTCACTTATTTGCATTTGTAAGCATTCAAACACATATGCACACACTTCACATCAATATCCCATCCATTCTCACATTAATCTTGATTGAAATATTGTGTACTTTGGTCCATCTTTCCCCTTTTAGGTGAAAAAACCTAAAAGAGCAAGGAAGGATTTGGGTAACCATATCCTTTGTTTCATTTTGGTGAACCTTCTGTTTGAACCCCTCTTTTATGATTTTGGAGTCCCTTAATCATTGTAGAGTTTCTTGCACTAAATTTTGCATTAGTTAGCTTACATTCTAGAGTTTTGTTTTTGCATGAGTAAAAGTGCATGATAGGTTGCATTTTTGCATCTTTAATCATTCAAAAGATATGAATTCTACATTTTTCACTTAGTTCTACATCATAGCACTCATAATTCATAAAAAAAATCAATCATAAATTTCTAAATTTTTTACAAAAAGTCCATACTGGGACTCACTTGCCACCTTGGGCGAATTAGTCCCTTTTGACCCCTGAAACAACATTTTACAAAACTCAGAAATTTGTTTTTAGGCTTCTGTTTGGTACCTTAACTTGTATATATCAGTCAATTGCATTTCTATAGCATGCATTTTGTTAAATTTTGCTTCAATTAGCTCATTTCATGCATTGTTTGACTTCACTTTTGCATTCACAACATATCATTTTCAAATTGTTGCATTGTACTTTCTTTCATTTTAGCATGTTTTCTTTCAAAAGATATGCTCTTGATTTGATTAAACATGGATTTTATATGCATAATATCCCCTTTTATGAGTTTTCTTTTGACTACCATAATAGGGACTTTAATAAACAATTCATTAATACAATTATTAATCTTACATTACCCATTGATGAGAATGGTAATGTTGAAAATCATAACACACATACTTGTTCTTCTTCCAATACCTCTCCTCTTAGTGATGAAGGTATTTTGGTACAATAAGTCACAAGCCTTGAAATTCTTGATTGTCCATCTCCTTATTCCCCTTTGGATGAGCTTACACAACAAGAGCATGAGATCATAGACACATTCCTAAACATCACCTTACCCAATCTCCATGGTCATGACAATCAATCTTGTCCATCTCCTACTATCCCTCCTTAATGTCAAGAGGATA
>VDFB02281492.1:781125133-781226808 GCA_007258455.2 Sequoia sempervirens
TGAAGTAGGTGGTTGCATTGCTTTGGAGGAGCTCATTCTCGAATAGGTGTCTCCAAAAGAAGCTCAAAAATTTGAAATGGTCAATAGGTAGCTTGCATCACACAATTATGGTCTCTTGTATAAATAATTAGGTTATATAAATTTGAATAGGTAGGTGCAAGTGGAGATATTTGAATTCTAGGAGAGAATTTGAGGTTGCATTGAAGGAATTAATGGTAAGAGTGATATGAAATGGGTATATAGAATATCTAGTTGGTGATTTGAAAGGAGATTTAGAAAATTTGTAATTGTTGATTGTTTTAATATTTTGTTATCATTAATTTAATTTCATGTTTAATTGTGAAGTATTGTTGATATAATTAGTCGTTTTGTTGAAAATTTGTATTGCATAGTGAGCCCAAGAATTCATTTTTTGCATTTTTACAAGTAAATTTAAAAAAAGATTGGTGTAGATGGACATGGTCGAACTAGTAGTTTGTCAATAAGGGATGAATAATGGAACATGTTTTATTATAATATGTTAAAATGTATTTCCAAGTTGGTCGGTTGACAATGAGTTTTGTACATGTCAACTCACTTTTAATGCAATAAAACATATATTGTGAAAAAAATATATCTATTTGCATTAACATATTTTTGGGAAGGTAGCAAAGAATATTTATATTGTGGAAATAAATATATTCTTTTGCATTCACCTAATTTTGGGAAGGCGGCAAATATTTACTCTACCAATGATAAGACATAATTATGTTTTAGCATAGTCTTGTCCTATCATATTAATACAAATATTTGAAAAAAAATTGGGTCTTTTATTGTTCATAAATGGGATCCAGATTGTCATCCGCTATACCCACGACACAACCCAACCCATGATCAACCCCTCTCCCTTAATCATAAATCAAAATTCACAAGGATAATTGTGTCTGATAGTATAAAGTTTTCACATCCTATGCATTACCAAACACGATGAACCTTGTCTATTTTGATTACCACATCCAAAATTTAAATAATTAAATAAATCCAAAAAAAATCAAACTTCAAGATTTTATAAAACCTAATCCAAATGGACTATGATGTCTAAATCCTAATATTTACACTTGCCACATATTTCTCAAACCCTAAAAGCCTTATGGAAAAAATGTTTTAAAGTAGTTTCGTGTTCATCCTTACTAAACTAGAAGAGAATCAAGTTAAGTTACGAGACCGAAGACAACTTTAGAGCTTAATGTATCCAAACCCAAGCTCGCTAAAATTTAAAAGTAAGATCATGTCTATAGTTAAATATTTCAAGTCTGAACTATTACCAAACCATGGAGGACTTGTATGTTCTAACTAATCACTTGACTCGCATCTATGCTCTAAAATAAAAGTAAAGATCCAAGAAAATGTCCAAACCCAAGGATTTTATAATATCTTGTCTAATAAGAACGTTGTGTTGGATCCCAATGTTTACATTGCCTAAGGAATTTCTAGAACCTAAAAGCCTTATCAAAAAGACTATGGAGTTTGGTGTCTTTATGACTAAGCCTTAGAAGTCCAAACTATTTATATAATCTACCTGCCTTATCGTGTTCAAAAAATTGAACATTTCAAATATAGAGTAATGACGGACCCATTCGCCCCTATCCTATATGATTTATAAATGATTCAAGTCCACGATTAATGTGAACATTTAAAGTGTGGAGTTCGAAAATTCAAGAAAGGTATGTTTCAACTAATAACTCTTGTGTGAATTAGGGGAGAACACGTGGCTGAGCAAAGGAGGTTAACGATAATGATGTGATTGACCTATCAAAGTTATGAATGTTACATGTCATCAATATTTAGGTTCATATCATAATGATAAATCTAGACTTTAGGGATACATTGCATTTACTAGAACCTTCATTGTGGTGTGATGCTTTAGTTGTAATGGGTACATGAAAATGATATTGCTATGTGTTGTAAGATGGGTAGACCCCAAGTTCGATTCATCTAGAGAGAGTAAGATTATTGAGTATTCTATTATTTTGATTTTTGGACAAGGAAATCATGATATTAATTATGTTGAAGGCGTTTCTTATTTGAAAAGAATCTAGCGGATTTTCATAATCGATGGTTTATAGTGTTATGCAAGACGATCAAAAGGATCTTAACCATCAATTTTTTACCGTTTTAAATTATTCGTTCACTGTCATAAAAAAATTCGCCGTTTATTTTTCTGCTCACAGTTTTCCTACTCACTGTTTATTTGTAGGAAGTGTTGAAAGCATATAGAAGAAAGACATGGAGAACTTAGTGCTGCAATTGTCAGGAACCTTTGTATTTTTTATATTTGACACGCTTTTCATTTATTGGGAATAGATAGAATCAGTGGCAGGTTGATTTTGCACAAATTGTGTCATCTTGTCAACAATGCCGATGAGCAAATAAAGGAAAACTAAGAAAATAAAGGAAAACTAAGCTAATTGACGACATCATTGCAAGGAAAGCTTGATTCAAAATGATAATGTGTGCTTAACAACACAATTTAAACTATTTATTAGCTATAAATTTTTAATTACTTAGAACTTTTCAAAGATAAATATATGTTGATTTTAAGAAAAAATACCACAAGAAATATATTTGACTTTTTGAATTTGTTTTTTAAAAATTATTATTTTTATATATTAGTACAAAATATATTGCATTATATTTGTAATGAGTGGTGTCTAATATATAAGTACACATATACACTTGATTACATTTTTATCATGTATATGTTTTTAAGTCCTTAGTAGTGTCATATATATATATATATCATTTTATTATATTTTACATATATTATTATATAATAAGACAATGTCATATTTTATAATTATATTATCTTTTTAAAATTATATTACAATTTATAGTATATTATAATATAATAAATATACTATATTATATAATAAGACAGTACCATAATATATCATATTATATATCTTAAGTTATAACAGTACAATATAATATATATGATAATGTACTTAATATATTATAATATAATGTAGTATATTAGTTTTATTATATAATAATATTTCACACACTCTTTGTTTCTCCCTCCCTATCTCTATCTCTATTTATCTCTCCTCTCTATCTCTATCTCTCCCCCCTCTCTCTATAGCACTATCTCTCTTATTCACTCCATCTCTCTCCATCTTTCCTTAGTGCTCTCTCTCTCTCTCTCTATATATATATATATCCCTCTCTCTACGCCTCTATATATCACTTCTTACATATTTATCTTTATATCTCTCCATCTCCCCATCTCTTATTCTATCTCTATTTATCCCTCTCACTCTCCCTCTCTCTTGTCTCTCTCCTCTCTCTCACCTATCTCCATCTCTCCACCTCCATCTCTATATCCATATCTATCTCTATCTATATCTCTATTTCTATTTTCCTCTCTCTCTCTCTCTCTCTCTCTCTCTCTCTCTCTCAATCCCTATCTCTCCCTCTTTCCCCACTGCTCCCTATTTATATATCTCTCTACTTCTTTATCCTCTCTCTATTTCTCCCCCTCCCTCTCTATCTCCATCACTCACACATTCACACACTCCCTATTTCTCCCTCCCTATCTCTATCTCTCTATGTATCTCTCTCTCCCTCTCTCTTTATTACTTGTCTCTATCACCTCCTTTATCTTTGGCTCTTGCCCCCTCTATCGCTATCTTCCCATATCTCTCTCTCATTCACTCCATATCTCCTTCTATCTCTTATACTCACTCTTTTTTCATGTATAGAGAGAAATAGAGGAGATAGAGAAGGGGAGATAAATAGGGATAACATTTAAAGATAGCAAGAGGGAGAGAGAGAGATGGGGAGAGGGAAAGAGACAAAGAGAGGAAAAGAGAAAGATATATAGAGAAAGAGAGAAGGGAAGACAAATATAGAGAGAAATAGGGGAGAGAGAGGAAAAGAGATAATGAGAGATAATGAGAAACATAGAGATAAAGAGGGAGACAAATATATAAAGAGATATCTCTCATTCTCTTCTCATATCTCTATATATCTCCCCATCTATACCTCTCCCAACCTCTCTCTCTCTCTATATATATCTCCCTCTCTCTACCTCTCTATATATAACTTCCTATTTCTATCTTTCTATCCCTCTATCTCTCCCTCTCTCCCTACACTCTCTCCTTTTATATCTCTACTTCTCTTCTATCCTTTCTCCATTTCTCTCTATACCTCTTCCTTCGTCTCTATCTATTTATATATATCTATCTCCCTCTCCCTCTTTATCTCCATACCTCTCTCTCACTCACTCACACACACTCCTTGTTTCTCCCTCATTATCTCATCTCTATCTCTCTTTCTCTCTCTCTCTCTCACACACACACACACTCTCTCACTTTATCACACTTCATGTTTCTTCCTCCCTATCTCTATTTATCCCCCCTCTCTATCTCTCTCTCCCTCTCTTTGTTACTTGTCAAGCTATCAAATCATTTATCTCTCACTCTTGCTCCCTCTATCTCTATCTTCTTATCTCTCCCTCTTGTTGAAGTTGTAAAATCCAACATCACAAAACCCAATGATCACCTACAAGCAAAATAACCTATCACGTAGAAGAGATTCAAACAACACAAAGATATTACTCTACAAACCAAGAGACTAAATTGCATAAACAAGAAGTTGAATAATTACAAAGAGATCAATCCTTAAGAAATGAGATCAAAACCCTAAAGTGAACCCTAGGATTTAATAAAGTAATTATTAAAGGGCCTTAGTTTAGCTTAAGTAAAAATAAAGTAAAAGGTGACTTAATTAATTAATCAATATGATTAAATTAATTAAGTAATTAACCTATTACTCTAACACCCCCCTTAAGATGAACTTAGGGAGAAGCTAAAAAACTAAGGAAAAAATGCATGAAAGCAACTTGATGGGTCCCAAAAACAAGGCCTGATGACGTATCATGTACAAATGTAAAAGATCTCTCACAACAGGAGAAAAGGAGAAAATATCATGGGAAAAACTCCTCTCCAAAAGAGAGAAATACATGTGAAGGACTAAGAAGCCCCCAGACAAGAATTTCCCAAAAAGAATAGGAACAAGTGAAGGACTAAAGAAGCCTCCAACAAGAGTGAAGGATGAAGAAGCCTCTAATCAAGAAGAAATTGTCCCACAAGATAGGAACAAAGGATGAACATAAAAAAATTCCACTGAAGCATGAAGAAGTTGCAAACATTGTTGTAGAATGATTGTTGAAATGTTGAAAGAAGAACCTTCACTGAAACATATGGTGATCAAGATCAAGAAGACAAGAATATGTATGAGTGCCCCAACTACACTACTCAAATCCGATGGTAAACAAAGGCATACATCAAGAACTCAAAGATACAGATGGCACAAGTACCAATAGTCTGAAGAACTGATCAAGTGAAAAATGGAAGATCACCTCCAAAAATAGGAATGCAAGAGTGTCCATATGGTAAGTGCTCCATCTCACCGAAATGCATAGGTAACCAGCTATTGCATCCGCCTAGTACATGGGAACAAATACTGTATACATAGCTCACTCCAACACGAAACCAAGGAAGCTTTAGCACCAACAATAGAAACCACCCCATAATGGTAATAAGGGAGAGGTATGACAGGTACACTAAAACTAAATGCCTGAATGTAGTGCATGATAAAGAACCAAGAACATCTGAATGTGTAGACATGAAAGTACAAGTAGATAGAAAGGGTGTGCAAACCAAGGCACACACACATGACAAAGGTATGAAGGAAAAACAAAGGAAAACATCAACCCCCATGGAAGTTTTTATCATAGTGTGAGTACAATAAGGCACAAAGTGATGTGCAAGATCCCATAATACTAGTGCAATACATAAGAACTTTATCTCAGTGTGTTTACAAATGATAAATACATGTATTGTGAGCCCATAAGGTCCAAAAAGGACTACAACTAAGAAGAAGGATTTTTGGAAAAAAACCAAAAAATAAATCTGGAAACCACCTACATCACTGTGAAGATCTCAAAACCATCTTTTCAACGATATCTCATTTTCCCATTTCCGACATCGTATGCAAAAGTTATGCCGAAAACACTGAAGGAAACTCTAAAAAAGATCTAAATTTGACTGGAAATAACAGGGACCTAAGAAAAAAATCTCAAAAAAATACCTGCACCACTGGAAAGCACTCTGAGTCCTTTTTCCGACAATATATCAATTGCTCGGTTTCGACATTATGGGGAAAAGTTATAGCTTCTAGAAGAAAACTGCCCTTAGAGGGAAAAAAACACAGTCACTGCATAAAATTTGACATCCAAATAGCCGTCACAACATAACACTAGGCCTAAAATTGATGGCCAAATGGTTGTCGCCACATTTGTGCAATTCAACTTATTTTTTTTTTAAATTTAAATTACAATAATTTTTTTTGTAAAAAAAAAAATTTGAAAAAAATATGGGTGGTGGGGGGCACGTGGGCCACCCCCACCATTCCCCATATTGGGGTGTGAGCCCCTAGGGTTTGTGGGCCCTAGGGGTACTGCAGGTACCCTACGCAGGGCTGCGCAGGTATGGACTTGTGCAGTACCTTGCGCAGGTACCACTCCACACTTTTGATTTTTTCTTAAAAATAAAAAAACACAGTGCCTTTTTTTATAATTTTTTTTTCTAAAAAAAAAAAAACTCAGAAAAATAAAAAATTACTAGGCCTATTAAAAAAAAAATTCGATTCACATGCAAACGGTCGTTCGGGGCCGTACGCCAAAAAAATTTGCTTTAGAAGTCAATTGTTCGGATTTTGACGATTTGACTATCGATCTTAGGGTTTTTGGCCGCTGCGGATGCAATGGTGAGGTCCATTTGGGCTCAAAACTCCCCAAAAAATCAAGCACCACTTGGATTGGGCAAAAGAAAAACCTTTCTTCAAACCCTCACAGATTTGACAAACATAAGCCAAATTTAACAAATTAAAGGTCAATCTTGACTATTCCAGCAACTCTAGATTCAATGGTGAGGTCAAAAGTGACTCAAGATGCACCAAAATACTCTTTCAAGGCTTGAATCCCTCAAAAGACGAACATGAAGCTGCAGATTTGAAGCTCTGATACCATGTTGAAGTTGTAAAACACAACCTCACAGAACCCAATGAACACTTGCAAGCAAATAACCTATCACATAGAAGAGATAACGAAACACAACAATGGGTGCTCTTCAAGCCATGAAGCAAAAAATGCATAAACAAGAATTGGATAATTACAAAGAGATCAATCCTTAAGAAAGGAGATCAAAACCCTAAAGTGAACCCTAGGATTTAATAAAGTAATTATTAAAGGGCCTAAGTTTAGCTTAAGTGAAAGTAAAGCAAAAGGTGACTTAATTAATTAATCAATATGACTGAATTAATTAAGTAATTAACCTTATTACTCCAATACCCAAAAAATGGAAGGTCGCCTCTAGAAATAGGAATGCAAGAGTGTCCATATGGTAAGTGCTCCATCTCACCGAAATACACGAAAAAACATGAAAAAACATGCACTTTAAAAAAAAACACCATATGTACTTAGAAAAAAAACTTTCTTCAAATCCTCACAAATCTGATAAACAAAAACCAATTTTGAAAAAAAAAAGGTCAATCTTGATTATTCCTGCAGCTCTGGATTCAATGGTGAGGTCAAAAGTGACTCAAGATGCACCAAAATACTCTTTCAAGGATTGAATCCCTCAAAAGACGAACACGAAGTTGCAGATCTGAAGCTCTGATACCATGTTAGAATTGTGAAACAAGCACAAAACCACAAGCCACAGGATCAAACAACAAACAAATACACCTTCCACGCAAGAGATCCACAAACAATATATGCAATATTCTTCAACAAGAAAAAACTATAGAAGCAAGAGACTTTTAAGAAGATATGGAAGCTCAAGATATTCTCCAAGATAATTACAATGAAGGTTGAGTGCTTATAAGAGTAAAGCCCTAAATGAGAAAGGGATCAAATCATGACAAGTGTCAACATCATATGAGATGATACATAATGATCTAATATTAACTCAATTAATAAAACAATCCTAATTTTAGCTTAAGTGTATGAGAATAAATTAGACTAATAATCAATTAAAGATTAATTAATTATTAGCTAATGCATGATAACTCTAACACCCCCCTTAAGATGAACTTAGGGAATAGCTAAAAACCCTAAAAAGAATGCATGATGGGTCTTGAAAAACAAGGCCATGTAAGGTACCCATGTACAAACAAAAGATATCTATAATGTAGAGAAATAGAGAAAACCTCATGGGAAAAACTCTACTCTAAAAAGAGATGAAATCCAAGTGAAGGACTAAAGAAGCCTCCAAACAAGACAATGTTGTCCCAAAAGATAGGAACATAGGATGAACAAAAGAACACCACTAAAGCATGAAGAAGTTGCAAACATTGTCGAAGAATGACTGCTGAAATGCTGAAAACAAGATTGCAAGAGTGTCCATATGGTAAGTGCTCCATCTCATTGAAATGCATGGGCAACCAACCGCTGCATCCACCTAGTACATAGGAACAAATACTATATACATAGCTCACTCCAACGTGAAACCAAAGAAGCATTAACACCAACAGTAGAAACCCCCCATAATGCTAAAAAGGGAGAGGCATGACAGGTACACTGAAACTGAATGCCAGAAAGAGATGCATGAAGAAGAATCAATAAAATTTGTACGTTCTGACATGAAAGTACCCACATATAAAGGGTGTGAAAACAAAATTCACACATGCATGAGGCTGTTGTCGTGGAAGGAACACTCACTTGACAAAGGTATGATGGAAAACAAAGACAAAACATCAAACCCCCTCATGGAACTTTATAACTTAGCGCGAGTACAATAAGGCACAAAGTGATGTGCATGATCCCATAAAAGATACATCTGCTATGGCACTTTATTTCAGTGCGTTTACATAATGAAAAATTCATAGAATGGGAGCCCATAATGTCCAAAAATGGACTACATGCTGAAAATGCAATTGTCTGACAGAAAAAGAGGAAACTAGTAGCACCATGATGAAGTACACGAAAAAACATGCACTTTAAAAAAAAATTGCACCTAAAAATGTGTTCGGATGTAGAAGATATGGCCCGTCAAAGTCTCCAAAATGAGAACTGAATAACAACAGCACTAAAAAAATAGAATTCTAGAAAAAGAAAAGAAAAAGAAGAAGCCAAAACTGGAAAATACCTGCACCACTGCAAAGAGCGTGAAATTTTACCCCATTTCAAAAAAAATTGTATTGAAAAAGCCCATCATATGGCCGAGATATGGCCTTTGGAAGTTGAGGTGCAAAACTGAAAAGCCCAATGGTAAGGGGCTGAGTGGGTAAAAAGAAAATCTCTACCAAAGTTGTCAAAAAAACTTCCAAATGTGGAGGTCCGCCAAATTTAGGGGTGCTAGAAAAAAAATCCTTGAAATACAGTTCATTTATTTTGCAAAAAAAAATGGAAAATTTTGCCTTCTTATTTTTTTAAAGCAAAAAAAAGGACAAAATATATATATATATATATAAAACTTGTTTTTTATTTTGAAGTAAAAAAAAAACAAAACATTTTTTTATTGAAAAATATATATATAAAAAAATGTTTAAAAAAAATTATATTAAAAAAAAAAAAACAAGGGGCTGGGGGGACCCATGCCACCCTGCACGGACGGGGCCAAGGGCTGCCATTGCCTTGGGCAGTGGTGGTACCTTGGTACTCGCATGTAGGGGGCGGGGCCCAAGGCACCTTCCCCCAATTTTTTTTTTTTTTTTTAATATTTATGTTTTTAAACAACTAAAAACTCATGTGCCTTTTTCTAAAGGTTTAAATTTTTGATTTGATTTTAAAAAATTGCAGGAAAAAATATGAAATATATATTTTTTAATTTTTACCTCGATTTGTGTGTGGGAAGGCCATATAGCCTTCCTGCAATTTTTTTTTGCCTGAAATGCCCACTTCACCAAATCTGACAATTTGACAAGTGATCTTAAGGTTTTTGGGCATTCTGAGCATGATGGTGATGCTCGTTTTGCGCCAAAATGCACCAAAAATACAGCTACCCTCCGGATTCGGAAAAAAAAACAACTGCTTCAAAACCTTGTAGATCTGGCATTAGAAATCAAAATCAGGCGAGAAAAAAGCCAAATTTGACTTTCTTGATAGCTTTGGATCCAATGGCGAGGTCCTTTTCACACAAAAATGCTTTGAAAAATGCCCACCTCCAAAATTTTAAAAACAAGCAAAGGGGATTCAGATCTGAAGCCTGCAACCTTGTTGAAGAAGAAAACCTCATAAATCGAGAAGAGGTTTGTTGAATCCACGCTTTGATACCATGTTGAAGTTGTAAAAGCCAACCTCATAGAACCTAGTGATCACTTCCAAGCAAAATAACCTGTCACGTAGAATAGATTCAAACAACACAAAGATATTGCTCTGCAAACCAAGAGAGTAAAATTGCATAAACAAGAAGTTGAATAATTACAGAGAGATCAATCCTTAAAAAAGAAGATCAAAACCCTAAAGTGAACCCTATGATTTAATAAAGGAATTATTAAAGGGCCTCAGTTTAACTTAAGTAAAAATAAATTAAAAGGTGACTTAATTAATTAATCAATATGATTAAATTAATTAAGTAATTAACCTATTTTTCTAACACCTCTCCCTCTCTATTTACATCCCATTATATCTATCTCTCTCTTATTCAATTCATCTCTGCCTCCTCTCCTACTATCTCTCTCTCTCTCTCTTTATATCCCTCCCTCTAGCTCTCTATATATCACTTCCTATATCTTTATCTCTCCCATCTCCCCCTCTTTCATTATCTTTCTCTTTCTATCTCTATTTATCCCTCTCCCTTTTCTTCTCTCCTTCCATCTCTCCCTCTATATGTTTATCTCTATCTCTATCTTTGTCTCTCTCTCTCACCCCATCTATCTTTTCCAATTTATATCTATATCTCTATTTCTCCTTTATATCCCTATCTCTCCCACTTTCTATCTATATCTCTCCCTCTCTCTCTCTCTCCCTATCACTACCTCTTTCTATATCTCTCTACTCCCCCTCTCCCCTCTTTTTATTTCTCTCCATCCATCTCCCTCCCATGATCTCTATCTATTTATACATATCTATTTCTCTCCATATATCTCTCTCTTACTCATACACACACTCCTTGTTTCTCCCTCCCTATATCTAGATTTATAAATATCTTTCTTTTTTCCTTTCTATCTCTATCTCTCCATATTTATTCTTCAATCTCTCCCTCGATCTCTATCTCGTTATCTCTCTATCTCTCTTTACTCATATATATTTTCCTCTCTCTACCTCTCTCTATTTATCACTTCCTATCTCAGTCTTTATCTTTCTATCACTAACTCTCTCATTCTCTCCCTCTCTCGTTCTTTCCCTCTCTATCCCTCTCTATATATTTATATCTTCCATCTCTATATTCCCTCTATCCGCTCTCTCTTTATCTATCCCACTCTTTCTCTATATATTCCTCTCCTCTATCTCCATTTCTATTTCCATATCCTTCTCTATCTCTGTCTTCCTCTCTATCTTTGTCTCCTTACCCCTATGTCTCTCTCTCTCACTCTTCCCCCTATATTTCTCCCTCTTTCTATCCCTATCTCTTCCTCTCTCTCTATTGCAAACATAACATGTGCCTAATGGTGATTATATTCCTAATTCAAAGGTTTTATTTTAGTTGTGTTCAGATCCCTATAAGTGGATGCATATTTGATTTGAAGTTATCACTTCTCCATTGAGACATTTGTTGTACAAATAACATCATTTTATAAATGGCCTACCAATTTACCGCATGCAAAATACAAAAAATGTATGCAACAGATAGACCAAAAATTCCCCAATTGACCTTCCACACATCTTCAACGTACCCATTGCACACCAAGGTGTGATTGCTAGTGTGTAATCTTTTTTGGACATGAAAATTTTGTGTAAGGGTGAAATCAAGGAAATGTAATAAGATCAAAATGAATGAATTGAACTAATCTAATTCAAACAAAGACCATGATTCATGCCCATTACTCACGAAATGAAATTACAAGAACAATGAATTCAATAAAGCAATTGAAACAAAACAATATAAAATGAATTCAAAAACTATAGTGTTACCATCCCATGTCTAAGTGTATTCACAAAGATGTTGGATCATTTTTGTATCAATGTGAAGCCTCCATTTTTATGTAGCAAAAAGCTTCAAAGTGTGATGTGGTTGATCGAAGATGTATGTAAAGTTTGTCAGAAGATCGATTGTGATTTCAACATTACTTCGTTGTGCAAAAGATGTTGATTCTCTGATTGTTTTTGAGGAAGAAGATGGTCGTTATATATAATTCGTGTTTCGAAATGAACGCTCGAGATCACATAGTAGAATAACTCGATCAATGGTTCAAAACCGTTGAGAGGAATCAGATGGGAAGAATCAGTGGACTTTGATTACATAATTGGTGTGATTGAAGAAATAATGTTGAGCCTTCAGTGGGATTGAACTTGAAGAATAGATGGATCAGTCATCCAATCAGAGTGAGAAATTGGGGGATCACAATTTGCTCAATCATGAAAGTGGGTGAGGGTAATTAATTAATTAATCTTTTTGAGTTGAACGTTCAAATCATGTTTGAATTTTGCAAACAAAGTTGTATTTGTTTGTTTGACTTTTTTGAATGATGTTTGAATAATTTGTTTAATTATTCATGTTTAGGGGAAAGTGATTTAATTAAACTATTACATTTTAATAATTTAATTGATTTAGGGGAATAGGGTAAATTAGTGACACAATTAAATAATTGATGTTATTTAATTGACCAGGAGGAATAAAGATAGATTAGGAATTTATTAATTAAATAATGTTAAATCACTTAATTAATAAACAAATATAGAATTTGATAATAATTAAATAATAATGTATTATTTAATCATTTAGGGAAGAAGGGTGAAAGTTAGTGTTGTTTGCCAGTCAGGACAATTTAGGGTATCTACATATTCCATTTACTTGAATCTTTCATGAGTTTTTCTAATGGATTTATTTCAACTATGGTGATTTAGTTTCAATTGTTTAAAGCATTAGTTTGTGAGAGAATTTTATATGGTTTCACACCTCACTAACATCATTTGCATTACTATGATACTTTATAATGAACCAGAGGCTTGTTTCAATAACCTTTGTTCATATGGTTTTCAAGGAACTTCATGTAACATGTATGAGGATGAGATCATGGTGATTAGTGATAAGCTCTAAGCATTATTGAGAATATTCACAAGAAACCTATGGCTAGGATGAATCTTGCATTGGAAAAGGAGAAAGGCCAATAAGGTATATGCTTGGCAGTTTATCCCAAGAATATTGTTATTGTTGTGGAAGGCACACTAGTTATTTCTTATATGTTACCCAAGTATGTGCTGCCTAAAATTACCAAGTTTAATATTTTTTTTGGTCAAATTAAGTTACATCAATGCTAAGTTAGAGAAGATTAGGAAGTTACATTCCTATAATTGCTTTCAAATTGACTAGGGAACCTATAATTTTATTTCAATTCCAAATATTAGTAATTGAATCAATTCATTTAGTTTTGATCAAAGTCTCCTTAGATACTATGATATAGAAGGGAAAATTCAATAATTTCAAGCCCTAAAGAAAGTAATAAATATCTCATAAAAATATGTTGATCTACCTGCAAACAACAAGCATAATAGATATAGGTTGTATGATGAGTACACAAAGATTAAGGTGGGATCAATAAATTTTTTTTCTTCATAAGTTACAACTACTGTTACATCATTATATTAATAAAAAAAGGTTACAATATTTCCAAGCATTCATGGTCAATATGTTAATGTATTATGACTCTTCTATGTAAAATCAAGCCTATTAACTACTACTAGCTTCAATTCTTTTCAATTTTCTTTACTAAACATTTGGCTCTTTTACAAAATTGAGCCTACTATTACAAAGTTATTGTTGAATGCACAAGACAACTAAGAGTGGGGTGAATTAGTTGTACCTTAAACCTTCAAAACCCTCACAAACATTCATATCCACATTAATTCAATTAACCCTTAATCTGTTAGAGTGATTTATCATGAAAGTAGATAACAAAAATAGAATCAAAACAACACCATGCACATTGAAACACTAGATTTATGTGGAAAACCCAACAAAGGAAAAACCATGGTGAGGATTAACTCATAATATAAAGTAATATCAATACTGATTACAAACGTCTCACTACCAAAGGGCTCACTACCCAGAAGAAAGAAATGCTCACTTCAAGAATAGAAAAGAAGATAGAGAAGAATGTTACAATGAGAAATCCATCTCAATGCAATAGAAAATTCCACCACAACATCACAAACACCTTCACAATCTTACTAAAGAATTGTAGACACCTTCTACTCATTACATTTAGTAATCTAACACATGAAATCTCGCATTACACATCACAAATTCACACCTTACAACTCTACAATTTGTATCATTCACATCAAACACACCTTTCTTATCATTTCTCAACAACTCAACACATATTTATACCATCTTCAACCTTGGAAACATTCTCCAAGGCCGGCTATTCACCTCAATCATGAAAAATCAAATTAGGTCGGCACCAAAATATTCTTGCGGTGGAAATGAATAAAGGTGGACTACAACACACCTTAGCTAGGACCTAAATCCATCCACACATGCCACACCACACTTCCATAAACATCAAAGCAACTTTGTAATTAGTGTAAACACCCAAGGTAGGTCAAACCTATGTTAACACCATTAAAATGTAAGTACACTTCCTCAAATCCAAAGACAACTCACGGACCACACACCATGCTTGAACACAATCTAAAATATTCCACAAACACCCTAGAATCCAACAAATTCCTTCGTAACAACTTTCACTTGAATAATGTACACACCCAGTACACTCAAACAACTCTGCCATTCACTACAACTCAAAAAACTAACTTCCAAAGCACCAAACCTCAAACAACTTCAACTAAATATAAATATGAAAATTATTAGCACACTTCTAGATCTGCAAGACCTGAAACCATCCTACGGAGAAATTCAGAGCAAAAACATTTCTCCCAAACATCTCTGCAATACATAGTTCAGACACTAGTGAACAAAACTTCCTCTGCACAACGATCCAACACACCATAGTCTAGATATAACACCACTAAACACCTTTGATCAACATATCCAAACCACAAAAGTAGATCTTCAACTCAAAATAAATGTAAAGAAAAATTAGAACGCTATTCTATAATACATAACACCACTACAACACACTGTTTCCTTCTTTTATTCAAATTTTCTCAAAAGCACTTGGCAACCAAGCACTAGAGACACATCCTCAAAATATTCAACACTTCCTCATTACCACCAAGCCAACTGCAAGATAGAAACTCAACCACACATGCATAGACAAAAGCTTATCAAAGAAACACTAGAGGTTGACACTAGTAGCTTACTAATGATAATATAATGCAACAAATCAAAGCATCATCAGAGACAACACCAACGATACCAACTACACATCCTTGCAACAAAATTCTTCTCATATTGTTGCCACCAATGACAACACATAAGCTTATTGACATCAATGATAACACCAACTACACATACTTGTAATAATCTCACCTTTTGTCATTGATGGCAATACATGATGTGAAAACCATCAACAAAAAACACAACTTGGTTCATCAATAATCTTTCTCTATACCAACTCTTCTTCTCTTTTCTTTTACAACTAGCTCATTAATCTCTCACTTAACATCTTCTTCACATGAATTTCTCTCCCTTTCATTTTTTTCACATTACTCTCTCCCCCTTTGACATCAATGGAAAAGGTCAAAAATATTTGTATCATTCATTCTCCCCCTTTCACCACTTCTCCGCAACTTCCTTTCCTTTACTGCTCTGCATACCCCCCCTTAGGAGTACATACTAAACTAAATCAATCATCAACCACTACATAATGACAACTTTCACTGCAACAACAATTAATGCCACTACCTACTCCCCCTGAGAGGTAGCCACCAACATCAGTCTAGACCAAAGAATGAATCTTGAGATCCACTAGATTGATGCATCTCCTTATGCATCTAGTTCAATGAAGGAGGGAAATAACCCCCAACTTCTCTCAGAGATACTCAAAAGTATCCTTAGGAAGAGCCTTAGTGAATATGTCAGCAACTTGATCCTTTGTAGGCACATATTCAAGCTTCACTTCATTCTCTACAAACTTCTCTCTCAAAAAGTGATATCGGATTGAGATATGCTTTGTCCTTGAATGCATTACCAGATTCTTTGATATATTGATAGCATTTGTATTATCATAGAAGATAGAAATTGGTTCATCATATTCCACTCTGATATCCCTTAATATTTTCCTCATCCACAAAAATATGTGCTACAAGATGCTGCTACAATGTATTATGCTTCTGCATTAGATAAAGACACCGAATCTTGTTTCTTTCTTAGCCATGACACCAATTTGCATCCAAGAAAGAATGCACCACAACTTGTACTTTTCCTGTCATCTACACAACCAACCCAATATACATATGTGTAAGCACTCAGAGTAAAGTTAGTATCCTTTGGATACCAAAAGCTATGATCTGGAGTTCCCTTCAAGTATTTGAATATCCTTTTCATTGTTGCAACATGTGAATCTCTAGGATCTTCTTGAAATCTAGTCACAAGATAGACTGCATGCATGATATGTAGTCTAGTAATAATTAGATATAGCAGTCCTCCAATCATTGATCTATACTTTCTCTGATCAGCCTTAGGAGATTCATCATTCTTGCTCAGCTTGCAACCAGTAACCATAGGGGTACATACTAGTTTAGAATCTTTCATTCCAAACTTCTTCAACATTTCCTTGACATACTTTGATTGTGAAATGAAAATACCTTTATTTTTTTGAGAAATTCATATCCCTGAACATTGACATTTCAAATTCTTTATGCATCTCTTCTACAAATATCTAACACATGACTTCATTACCTCCAAAAATAATGTCATCAACATATACAACCATAATCAAGATTTGATCTTTTTCAACTTTGAAGTAAATATTGCTATCTGCAGTACTTTTACTGAATCATTATTCTAACAAGTACCTATCTAATCTTGCATACCAAGCTCTGGGAGCTTGCTTCAATCCAAATAATGCCTTCTTTAATCTACAGACCATATCCGGTTTATCTGATAACTAAAATCCTTTCAATTGTTCTATGTATACCTCTTTTTCCAATTCTTTATTCAAGAAAGTCGACTTCACATCCATTTGATAAACTTTTAAATCCTTGTGTTGCAAAAACCAAAAACATCCTAATAGCTTCCATTCTTTCCACCGAAGAAAATATTTCCTCAAAGTCTATTCCTTCTACTTGTGAGCAACCTTTACACACAAGCCTTGCCTTGTTTCTTACCACTTCTCCACTCTCATTCAATTTGTTCTTGAATACCCACTTAATTCGAATCACATTATTGTTTTCTAGTCTTGGGACAAGTTCCCAAGTCTGATTCTTCTCAATCTACATTAGTTTTTCTTCCATAGCCTTGATCCAATACTCAACTTTGCTTGCTCCAATCACTATTTTGGGTTCAACTTCAAAAAGTAAACATAGATTTACCTATTCTTCAACAACTTTCCTTCTTTTCAATACAACTTTTCTCTTATCACCAATAAATTTTTTTTCAAAATGATTCTTCTACACATACTTAGGAGTCTTAGGAACCTTTTCTTGAGTTTCTTCCTCTTCAATCTTCAGTTCTTTTTGTTTAGCCTTTTCTTCTTCTCTACAAAAAGACTCATCTAATTCATATCCATCTATTACCATTGAATTCTTCAATAGGTCTTAATCAACCTTGACACTTGCACTCTCAACAATATTTTGTAGCATCTTGTTCTAGCATCGATAAGATTTTCTTTTATTAGAATATCCAAGGAAGATACCTTCATCAGATCTTGCATCAAACTTTCTCAATTTTTCTTCATCTCTTATGATATAGCATTTTCTTCCAAAAAAAATGAAGTATTTGATAGTAGGAATCCTTCCATACCATAGCTCATAGGGAGTCTTTGTGCTTTTTTCTCTTGTTTGCACTTTGTTAAGTATGCAAACAATAGTATGAATTGCTTCTCTCTAGTTAGCTTTCGGTATATTTGCTTCTTTCATCATTATCCTTGCAACTTATTGAATAATCCTATTCTTTTTTTCAACCACTCCATTTTTCTGAGGAGTCTTAGGGGCAGATAAATGCCTCTTTATTCCATGATTTTGACAAAAGATATTGAACTCATTGGAGGTCAAATCTCCACCTCTGTTAGACCTCAAACATTTGATTTTCATATCCATTTCATTCTCAACCATAACTTTGAATGTGCTAAACTTATCTAGAGCTTCTAATTTTTCTTTGAGAAAAGTAACACATGTCATTCTAGAATAATCATCAATCAATATCATGAAGTACATGTATCTTCAAGACTTCTTCTTCTAGTAGGACCACAAAGATCTGTATGCACCAATTCCAATAGTACGATAGAAGATTGTTCTTTGACTTTGACACTTCTTCTTGCTTGCTTTCCAACTTGATGTTCCTTATAGACAACATTAGTAGGCTTTATAATATTTGGAAAATATCTCACAGCTTCAACTAAAATTATTCTCACTAGGCTATCAAAATTGATGTGACACACTCTTCTATGCCATAGCCAACTCTCATTGTTTTGAGTCATGAAACAATAACCATCAACACCTTTGAGCTTGTAGATATTTCTATCTGCCCTACTTCCAACAACCACATTTTTGGAATCTTTTTTGATCTCACAACTATCATCCTGAAACATAAGATTGTATCCCTTGCTACATATTTGTCCAACACTTAATAGGTTATGTCTTAAACCCTTAACATAAAGAAAATCATCAGTGTTATGCTTTCCATCAAAACTGATCGAACATTTTCCACATATCTTAGCAAATGTATCATCACCAAACCTAACAAGTCCTCCATATTTTTTAAGTTTAACAAACTTACTCTTATCACCGGTCATATGATTAAAGCATCCATTGTCAATGATCCAGTAGTTCTTCTCCTGTCTAGCATGAAAAGTAGACATCAAGGTTCCTTATGAGACTAGCACTTGCTTCCAAAGCATTTTCCTTCACACATCTCTCAGAGTTAGTAGAATTAGTTTCATCTTTTAAAGCCATGAACAAGCATTCACCATCCTCATCATTCCCATAATCAGGCTCATCATCATCTATACTTGCATCCTCTCTAACATAATAAATTTTCTTAATCATCTTACCTTTGTTCTCCTTATTTTTGTCATTCAAAGCTCTGTTTAAACATATTGAAGCATAATGAGCTATCTTTCCACAACTCAAACATTTGAAAGGTAACTTACCTATGTACTTTCTAGTACCCTTTTTCATTCTTCTCACCAAGTTAGCTTCCACATCATCAAGATCCTCCTGATTTGATTCCATAGTCTTCTCCAATTTTCCAACCTTAAAAGCAGCCTCAACTTTTGCATTACTTTTACCAAATTCTCTCATTTCAAAAGAAGTTAAAGAACCATACAATTGATCTCTGGTATATTGGTTCAAATTTTATAATTCCTCAATAGCATAAACTTTATGACTATAAGATTTAGGAAGATTTCTAAGTACCTTCTTAACCACTTCTTCTTCCAGTTCTCCACCAAGACCTTTGATACAATTTCCAACTTCATCCACCTTCTGCAAGTATCTTGTGATGTTTTCATCTTTATACATTCGCAGGGTCTCAAACATGATCTTTAGATTCTGCATCTTAGCTCGCTTGACCTTATCATCTCCATCATAAATGATTTCTAGCTTTACCCAAATTTCTCTAGTAGTTTTCAAATTCATAGCTTTCACCAATTCAGAATTAGCAAGACCACTTAAGAGAGCATACCTTGTTTTACCATTGTTTTCATAGGCCTTGATCTCATCATCAGTACTCGGACCGCTTGCAAGCATAGTATATCTAGTCTCAACAAACTTCTAGATTTCAAATCCAAGAGAAACCTGAAAACATTCCATCTTTGTCTTCAAGAATGCATAATCTAATCCATCAAACAAAGGAACATCTTTCTTGTGCACCATCCCAGATCTACCTCAAGTGGTTAATATTTCTTCCAAGGAACCTTGCTTTGATACGAATTGTTGAATGCACAAGGGTGTGTGCAAGAAGTTGAGTCCACTTTTTGGCCAAAAAGTGGAAGTGTTTTCCCTGATTTTCAGAATTTGTCACATTTGACCTTAAAATTTGAAGCACTTAGAGATGAAATCTTAAAAAAAGTCACTAATCATAAAATGCGGTACTCGGAGTCTAGTTTCCAAACATGTAATTTATTTTAATACTCAGATGATACAAATTGATTTTCAATAGGCATTTCTAAAAACCATTGTTTAAAAGTCACTTTTTTTACCATACCATGCACATGTACGCCACCCATATTTTGACCTAAATAATCATATTTTTCTAAATCCTTTTGGGAAAAGATTTGTAACTCACTGAAGCACGCTTTTGATATTTTTTTGTAATGTTTTATTGAATATTTTTTTATTAATTTTTTATTGGCCATATTTGCTATTTTGAAAAATTGTCGTGTATGTCATGCATAAGGTGACCTAAACTTATCATTTTTGATGTTTTTTTAAATTGAAAAGAATTTTCAGAAGTACGCTCTTGTGTAATTCGTTTGTCAAAAAATTATTTTAAGAAAAGTTATTAAAATACTAATAAACCTTGATATTTCAAGTATATGGACTAGTTTTATCAAAAATTAATTGAAAAATAGAAAAAATAATCAAATTGTAAAAAAATTTACATATTTGGTATCTACACTATCTCATCTATAATGGGTTTTAATTTTGTCATAAAATTCTACAAAAAAGGTCTTCAAACATATGTCCAAAGTCACTATTTTCTTGTGACATTGACAGGACCTTCAACTTGCAGGTCAAACCAGGGCCAAAGCTTATGTTCGGGTCCCCAAGCCTTTTCCCGAACCAATAAATGAAGCAAAAACTAGACCAAAAATTCATATTTTTGAAAACGGGATCACATTTCATAAAAAAATATTTTTTTATGCTTTTACGAAATAGGATCCCATTTTGAAAAATTGCCAAAAATGGAAAATTTTCAAAACGAGATCCCGTTTTGAAAAGTTTCCAAAATGGAAAGTTTCAAATGAAAACTTTTCAAAATGGGATCCCATTTTGAAAAGTTCCCTGGAAAGTTTCCAAAATGGGATCCTATTTTGAAAAGTTTCCAAAAATGGAAATTTTTCACAATGGGACCCTGATTTTTTAAAAACGGTATCCTGTTTTAGTTTTAGGCTTGGGACCTCGAAGTAAAACGGGATCCCAATTGCTAAAAAATGGGATCTCGATTCGTTTTTCATGATTTTGAGATTTTCTCTTAAGCAAAAACCTCCACCTTAAGTGGACTCAACTTCGTGCTTTCACATGCAACACAACTGAGAGGGGGGGTGAATCACTTGTACCTTAAACCTTCAAAACCCTCACAAACATTCAAATCTACATTAATTCAATTAACCCTTAATTTGATAGAGTGATTTATCATGAAAGAAGATAACAAAAAAAGAATCAAAGCAACATCATGTACAATGAAACATCATATTTATGTGTAAAACCCAAGGGAAAAAACCACGGTGAGGATTAGCTCACAATATAAAATAATATCAATAACGATTACAAAGGGCTCACTACCCAGAAGAATGTTACAATGAGAAATCCATCTCAATGCAACATAAAAGTCCACCACAACATCAAAAACACCTTCGCAGTCTTACTAAAGAATTGTAGACACCTTCTTCTCACTGCATTCAGTAATCTAACACATGAAATTTTGCACTGTACTTCACAAATTTTTACCTTACAATGTTGCAATTCACATCATTTGCATCACACACACCTTTCTTATCATCTCTCAACAACTCAACACATATTTATACCATCTTCAACCTTGAAAAAATTCTCCAAGATTGGCAATGCACCTCAACCATGTAAATTCAAATTAGGTCGTCACCAAAACATTCCCACGGTAGAAAGAAATGAAGGCAGACCAAAAAACACCTTATCTAGGACCTAAATCCATCCATACATGTCATGCCATGCTTCCAAAACACTAAAGCAACTTCACAATTAGTGTAAACACTCGTGGTCAGAACCTGTGTTAACACCATTAACATTTAAGTACACGCTTCCTCAAATCCAAAGATGACTTGTAGACCACACACCATGCTTGAACATGATCTAGAATATTCCACAAATGCCCTAGAATCCAAAAAATTCCTTTGCAAAAACTTTCACTTGAAGAATGTACACACCCAATACACTCAAACAACCTTGTCATACATTGCAACTCGAGAAATTGACTTCCAAAGCTCACCAAACCTCAAACAACTTCAATTGAAGAAATATATGAACATTATCAACACACTTCTAGATCTACAAGACCTAAAACCATCCTACAGAGAAATGCAGAGCAAAAACATTTCTCCTAGACATCTTTGCAATACATAGTTCACACACTGGTGAACATAACTTCTTGTTCACAGTGATCCAACACACCGAGTTCTGGATATAACACCACTGAAAACCTCTGATCAAAATATCCAAACCGCACAAGCAAATCTTCAACTTAGAAGAAACATGGAGCAAAACCAAAATGCTACTTTTCAAAACATAACACCACTACAACACACTATTTCCTTCTTGTATTCAAATTTTCTCAAAAGCACTTGGAAACCAAGCACCATAGACACGTCCTCAACATCTTTAACACTTCCTCATTTCCACCAAGCCAAATGCAACATAGAAACTCAACCAAAAATCCATAGACATAAGCTTATCAAAGTAACCTAGATGTTGACACTAGTAGCTTACTAATGACAACATAATGCAACTAATCAAAGCATCATCAGAGACAACACCAACTCAATACCAACTGCACATCCTTACAACAAACTCCTTCTCATACTGTTTACACCAATGACAACACATAATCTTGTTGAAATCAATGACGACACCAACTACACATACTTGCAATAGTTACCATAACTCATACTCCACTAATAGACATACCATAAAATTCATGAAACCATTCCAAGTCATAAACATGCTCGAGGTTTTTGATTCTCTTTAGATATTGGCAACCTTTTTCTACAAGGGCTCAATGTTGCATTATGGTTCTGGTGTGAAAATTTCCTACGAATGAAAGTCATTCTACTATAGCCCCATCATCTAGCACTCGAGGAATGTCATTAGGGCATGAGATACCCATATCATGCCTTGCCATACTCAACACAGTATCCATGTCGCCCAAATTTTATTTCTTGAGCAGAGTGAGGGAAATGACCTTTATCACCTCCTTCACCTCCCCAAGGTCAAGGAATTATGCAATGAAGTGAGAGGTGATGTCTGTGTTTACTTTGAATATGCCCTCATCCACTAAAAAAATTATGCCAAAACCCACTTGGCCTCCTTGAGAGTTATGCTACTATAGTCCATTATCACCTTCAGGTGTTGGTCCAAAATCTTGCCCAAGAAATCCTTTTTCCTTTGCAATCTTAAGAGTCTCACTAGGGTATCCATGCTGACAAGCACCCTAAACAACAACTTACTATTTTGATACATTTCTTCTATTTGGGCTTGGTAGATATATTCCTCGGTTGTGCCATTCCAACACTCCGCATAGGAAGGTAATCTCCATTGGATCACGATGATGTTTGAGAAAAATCCTATTCATGCTCTGTAATTATAATATGTTGATTCCATCTAATTATTATTTTACCTCCTCACCATTTGGCATACATATTGTACCTACCACACACATGTCATTGTGTTAAGTGATGCTTGCAACCATGACTCAATGGGTGGTGCTTAATCTATTTAATCATGGGAGGGGATATTACTATCTCTCGTGTGTTTTAAGTCAATTGCCTCAGTAGCCAACATATTTGCTTGCTTATTGCCTTCCCTAAATATGTGGGAGATTTCATACATTTTGAAACTATTTAGGGTGCTTGGGAAATCCTCTATAAAATTGTTCAATCTCCACTTTAGTGTCCTCTGTTTAATTACTACGTTAACTATTATGAGGGAATCTCTCTCGATTGTTAGCTTTTCTATACCTTTTATTTATCTTCCTTCAACCCATAACATAACACCTTCATTTTTGCTTCATTATTTGTCTCATATGTAGACTAAACTTTAGTTTCTCTATCGGTTCTCCTTTATCATTACAAAAGATACACCTAGCTTCGGAGGGACCCAAGTTTCCTTTGGATTCCTCATCAAAATCTAACTTCACCCAACCCACTTTTAAATGCTATCATTTTGTTTCGACTCTCAGAGTCACTTTAGCTTGAACACTAGAAGCCCCATTAATGAGGGGATTATTAGACTAGGCCAAGAAGACTTCATCAAATGATCTCATGAGGAAAAGGCTTTATTTTTCATTGATTGTGAGCTTACCCCATTATTGATTGTTCCAATTATTGCCTCTTCTAGTTTTCTTTTGAGGGAATATCTATCCATTGCTTTTCCTTGGAGAATATGTTGATTTCTTTCCTTCCATATTTCCCTGATCATAATGGATGGGGTTGCAATACAAATACTGACATATATCAAGATCTTGAATAGAATCGGGCATGAGCTAAAGAGGTCTACAATATCATTTGGAAATGGGCTTTGCCAATTGAGTTTTTCTATAATAAAAGTCCAACACTCCTTGATAAAAGGATAGTTCAACAACAGATGGTTTGATGTCTCTTCACTTTGCTTTCATAAAATGCATTTGTTTGGCCTTATTACTCCTAATTTATTCAACCTATCCCCTGTTAAGATTCTCTTATGTACCACTATCCATATGAAGGCTCCAATGCTTGGTAAGAAAAGAATGTTACAAAATAGTAGATAAAGTCATTCCTCTTTTTTGCTTGAATTTCCAAACACTATGTATCCCAACTTGACACTATAAGATCCTAACTTTGTTGCATTCCATTTAATTAGATCTTGCTCCTCCTTTATGTGATATTTCTTTTTGTTAGTTCTTGTTTTAATCTTTCCTTTTGTTTATGATCACAATTGATACCTTCTAGAGACTTCCACTTCCATTTGGTTTGATCGTCTTCCTCACACTATTCCATGTAATCTCTTACTTTTGTGCCTCATATCTCTTCCAAAAATTCTTTGATTTCCTCCATCTCTAGGTAATTTTATAGGGTTTGGGCACCATCCCATGAGTCTTCCCAGAACTTTTCCTTCTTTCCATTCCTTACACCCCATGTTTAATGGTTATTAATTGCTTCCATATAGACCAACATGAAATTCTAGATCGTAGACCTTCTTGGAGGATTTTGTGTTGATATTATCCATTTTGGGTCTTGTGAGTCTAAATATTGGTTCTGTAATATCTTCACCCATGGGGCTTGGTTGAAAAGAGACCAGTTTCTCAAATCTACTCCCCCCGCTTCCTTTGGTTGGCAAATTTTTTCCCAAGCCACTAGGGGGAATTTTTTGCTCTATTTTGATCTTTCTCAGAAAAATTCCCTCATTCTCTTCTCCATTTTGTCTTATATTTTAATTGGAATCTTAAGTCTAGACATCATATATACTGCCATTGCACCAATCACCAATTTTGGCATCATGATTCTCCCTGCAGATGAAAGTCATTTCCCTTTCCACAATTCCAATCTATTTATGCAATCTTGGGCCCAAGGGTCCCATAGGCTACTCTTGCATGCCCCCACAAATAATGGGATCCTAAGATATTTACCTGAAAGTTTGTTAATTTTTAATCCCAAGAATGCTACTATTTCTCTTTGTTTTCTCATTTCTATATTAAAGTAAAAGACCTTAGACTTATGTCAATTGACCTTTTGTCCACTAAGCAATATTTCTCTAGTGTTTCCTTCATTGTTCTTGTCTCTTTGTCATTTGCTATTCCAAAAAAAATAGTGTTATCAAAAGATTGTTGGTGTGTGATTGGTTTGATATTTGGGACCATCCTTAGTGCTTTCCAAACCCCTCATTATTTCCCTATGGATGAGACGTCCCAGGGCTTCTGCCATGATAATAAAAAGAAAAGGAGAGAATGGATATCCTTTCCTCAAACCAATAGATGAGGTGAATAAATCGTGTGGGATTCTATTTACCAACACTAAGAAGTGAGACGAGTTGATGCAACTTCTAATCTAATTATACCATTCTTTTTTGAAGCCCATCCTCTCCAGTACCTTGACCAAAAATTCTTTGTTTACTTGATCACATGCCTTTCAAATATCCAATTTGAATATCATTCTTTCTAATTTTATTTTCCTTATGGAGTGTATTTCCTTGTGTGCTATTACAACAACTTTTGGGATTGATATCCTTATGGAAAAACCACTCCGCTCTTCTAAAATTAGTTTTTTTAATACACCTTTTGATCTATTTGGGATGACTTTGGACATTATCTTGTATATGACATTGGAAAAAAAAAATTGCCTAAAGTCCTCCATATTGGATTCATGTTGTTTCTTGGGGATGAGTGCCAAAAAGGTGTTATTCCAATCTTTCAGCATTGCTGATTTCTTTCTTACATCCTCAATTTCTTGGAAGACGCATTATCCCACAATGTGCCATAATTTCTAAAATAAACCTATAGGAAATCCATATGGTCCAAGGTCCTTATCCCCATCTAGTTGGAATGTTGCTTTCCTTACCTCTTCTTTTGACAATAGGCCCCATAATTTGTTGTTTTTCTTAGTCATTACTATGTTTGGGATGATGCTTAGTAATTCTTCTTGACACCCTTCATCCACCACCATGTCGTAGTTGAGTAGATTTTTGAAGTACCTCACAACCTCTTCATCTGTTTCCTCCCAATCCTCACACTTTGAACCATCCTCCCTAATAAATTTCTCTATCTTATTTAATGCTTGTTTTACTTTTGTGATTGAGTGGAAATGTTTTTTTCTTCTATCGTTTTCTTTCAACTAGTTCCCTTTGGATTTTTACCACCAAAATATCTCTTCTCGTTGGAGTACTTCTGAATATTTTGATTTGAGATCCTTTTCTTTTATGTATGTCTCTTGGTAGATTCCTTCCTTTATCACCTTTTCATTTAGTGATTCTAGTTATGCCTCAATTTCTGATTTCTCTTCAAATATGTTCTTGAAATGTTGCTTGTTCCACTCCTTGAGTTTTCTTTTATGTGAGCATCCTAAATATTTTGAAGGAATTTGATCCACTAATGAAAAGTGCCTTCGTACACCAATCTGATAGTTTTGTCTCCAGGTATTTGTCTTTGAGCCATATTTTGTCAAACTTAAAAGGACTACGATGAGGTTTGTAGTCTAGAGTGAAGGAAAGTTGTATTGGAGCATGATCTAAGCCACTTAATGCTAGGATTTTTGCTTTCCCAATTAGATTTTTTTTTTACCAATATCCTCCCATTAGGAATTTGTCTAGCCTTTCTACCACAAAGTAATTGTCTCTTCATCTGTTGGACCAAGTAAAAATTCCATTACCTATTTTTATGTCCATTAGGGATTTTCCTTGTACCAATTCTTGAAATTCATTTAGTTCTCTCTCACTTCTAGGAATGCCTCCTGTCTTCTCCTCTTGGATGAGTATTGCATTGAGATCACCTCATATCAAGAGGTTTTCATCCTTTGATTTCTAACATATTATCAAAAATTTAGTCCATACTTATTTTCTTTATACTACTCCTATGGGACCATATACATTGACTACATAAAAAGACACATTCTATAGGTGGAAGCAACATCTGTAAAATTTTCATTCCTTTATCTCTTGGATTGCTTCCTTTGAACATATAAAGGGATCCCACAAAAGGCCCAGACCTCCCGAGGCCCCATTCAAGAGCAAATAAACCCTTCCACTTTCTCCATTTTCTTAAAATTTTCTTTGCTTCTTCATCTACTAATTTTGTTTCCTACAATAACACTATGTTAGACTTGCTCAAATCTATTTGGTGCTTGAGAATGCACCTTTTTTTAATGGCATTTATGCACCTGACATTCTAGGTTAGGAAATTCATGGCTCCTCGGGAAGGGGGGCTCCCTTCCCTGATCTTATTTTTCTCTATCCTTTTGTGTTTCCTGCAATTTCTACTTTATACTTAATTGTTTTTTGCCCCCTGACCCCTTTTTCTTCAATATTTGGTTTTTTCACCGTTTAGTCATTTTATTCCAAAAGCCTTTCCTCCAATGAATTTGATTCATACTCTTCACTCTCTATTTCTCCTTCCTCCTTTGATTGAGAGGCATCTCCCCAAATTTACTTCTCCTTCCCTTCACTTATTGGTTTGGTTGTCAGGTTCCTCTTTTCTTCTGGAATTAGCATTTTGGCCCTTGTGGATCCCTTGACTTCTTTTCTTTTCCCTAGTGTTGAGTCCTCTAATTTCTCCTTCTCTTAGGAGACCCTTTATTTTCCTTTTCCCTCCTCAGTCTGACATTCCACCACATCATGATTGCTTCCTTCTATTCCTTCCTCTGCTAAACAATCCTCTTTTCTTGAACCTCCCATTTCGTTCGTTGATGGAGCTTCCCTCTCATTTTCTTCCAATTTTTCCTTGATGTCAAGACCCGCTTCTACATTTTATTGCTTGGTTTCCTTTTTCTTTGGAAAATCATCTATCATATGCCCATGGGTTTGGCATCCTTGGTACCACCATGTTGGGATTTCCTTCTCCACCTTTTATCTCTACACCCCAATTTTTGTTATGATTTCAATTCTCTTCATGATGCTTTCAATAAAATCCACCTCTACACATATCCTCACATATATTCCAAAGTATTCTTCTTCAATCCCTATCATTTTCCTTTATGAAGGTTCCCACTCTATTCCCTATTTCTTTCAAGGTTTCCAAGTCCTAGTATTCTTGGGAGGTTGTATAGCCTTATCTATTGTGTGACCTTTTCTACTTCTTGTTTTAAGGGATTGGAGTTCGACTCCCAGTTTCTTACAAAAAAATCAGATCCTTCCATTAGATACAATCCCCCTTTTAAAATTTTCAACTTTTTTCTCTTTTGTGTGGCATTCTACCATGTAGAATCCCCTTGGGAGTGCTTTCAGGGAGATTTCATTCCCCCATTGCTTTTGATACCATTGTTATATTCTACCTTTTGACGACCACTCCCCCATCCATTTTACAAAGAAGGTATTCCTTTTTAATTTATCTATCTTTTTTTTCCATGAAGAATTATCAATAACAAAGGTAATACACTTATTTGGTGGCCTGTAGTTGAGGGGGATCACATTTGCACCTATTGCTGGGCCCTGTGGATTTCATTCCCCCATGGCCTTCGTTTCCCTGCCCTCTTCGGACTCCACCATTTCGCTTGCTCTTGTCATACCGACCATTTCGCTTGTTGTTGCCATACTGACAGTGCACCATGAATTTTTTGAACAATAATCTATATAGGGATCGATGGATTTTTTATCATGGAAAAAGAGCCTAATTTTACCAATTTGTTTGACATGGATTTTTTTTGATAAATTAGATGAAAAATTACCCCACAAACATCAAGAGTGCAACAAAGGAGTGGTTGGATTATAAGACAACCTCTGCCTATTAATATTATGATAAAGCACAAATAGGGGATGCTAATGATGGAAAGGATTGGTATGAGGTAATTCTAATTTCTAAACCAAGGAGAAACCAAAGTTTGAGAAATCTCCTTAAGGCTTATATCTTTCATGAGGACTCTAGTCAGCACAATCTTTAATCTTGAACAATTTGATATCTTTGTGTCAAATATTGTGACTTTGAGTGATTAGGGGAGAGGACCCACTAGTTGAACATGTTTCAATAGTTGTGATAATAGTTGTTTATATAATATCCAATATTTTTATCAATATTTGACCAATAGTTGTGACATGACTACCCATAATTAAACAAAATGTATTCCTTTGATCTAAAAAGCAACCAATCATGTGATGCCACATCAGTACTCAACTACCCATGATGTGAATGCACAAGTATTGGTCAACTACATCTTGACAAAAAACATGCTAATGTGGCATCATATTTGATCATGTCGCCCCGAAACGAAAGTTATAAAAAGGGGACTTGCCAAGTAAGCTGCTTAAAAAATTGGGAGTGATTTGAAATTTCCACACACGATAATTAGAAGAGTGAAGTTAGGGTGCTCAACTACTGGGTCCTCTCTCCTATATACCAAGTGTTATAATCAAGTTTGTAAGTTCTCTACTTGCTTCTCTCCATTAAATGTTGTTATTTCAAGTGTTTTTAGTAATTTATCAAATTATTTTAGATTTTATTAATGTTCTTGTATTTGTTGATTCTAGTTTTCTTATTTTTGTTGTGTTAATTGATCTTGTGACTTTAGTTTTAAGTGTTTCAAACATTTTAATTTCTTTAGCTAATACTACAATATTCTTGTCCCCAATGTTTTCATTACCTAAATATTTTATTAAAGTCTTGATATGTATCCTAATAACATTTCCTTTCATATTAGTATCATAGCTTCCAAGGTTATATAGATTCTACTATGTCTATTTTCAATACCTTGGGCCCTTTCTTTCTTAGTTCTTGTGATAAGTAAAACCAAAGATTTAACACGTGTCTAATGTTTCAAATTTCTCTTGATGTTTCATTGGATAGATCCAAGTCAAATTCAATAATATGTCATCATTTCTAAAGTTGTATCAATCGCCTTTAAATTAGAATTGGATAGTCAAGATGAATTAAGAGTCTATAATTTGATTAGCCATGGACATGTAATTCGAAGATATATCTACATAATTAACCTATAAAAAAATCATTGGAAAAGTAAAGAGGTTGTTGAAGAGAAAAGGTAGGTCATTAAGCTAGTATGTAGTCATTAGAATAGAACATGAATTACTTAGTGTGTCAAACAAATGAAAAGGCCTAAAAGGGACACCATAAGTTAGCACGGTAATGTTAGATTTTATTTTGTATCATATTCAATACTTGATTAAGAAAATAAAGTTGTTGAGAAGGAGAATTGTCATGGAAATTCATAATGAATTGATAGAAAATAATAATTAGAATTTGAACAAATTATACTAAGAATTGAGTTTTTCCAAGAAAATTTAGCTATATGAGAGGTCTTGAATAAGTTGGTGGAGAAAGTAAATAATTTCAAGAATGTATTGGACAAAGGATAATTCATAAAGAAGGTAAAAGCTAGCAAAAGTCTTAGAAATATGAATGTCACAATTGATTTGGAAGTCTATTTTGCAAAGTAGTTTCTCATGGATGTGAGAAATGTTGTGTTCAATTGAGAAATTTTGTGACTTGAAGTGTACAATGGAGGTATGTAATATTTTAGAAGTATGTGATGGATTGATGGGGGTAAAAAATAATTTGCTATTGTAGGATTAGGGATGAAGTGGTTTGTTGTCTTAGGTGGTGGTTTGCTTGTGTGAAATGTTTGGTTAGATTGTGTTTGAATGAGATTTAATTTTGATCTTGGTGGTAGGCTTTCTTGGTTAGGTTGGTAGCTATGCCACAATGATTTAAGGATGAATTATAAATGGTGTACACCTATGAGAAGCATATTATCATATAAAAAATCACCCAAACATCATTGGAAAAAGTGTTTGCTACCTTCACATACACATCACATCCTCAACCTCAAACATCAAAAGTTGAATGGAGATCATATCAATAGACACATGATCAATTTAAACTTGGACCATCACCTAAATTTGTTAATTGCAATCTGAACATGGGTAGTATAAACATGAAAAATATGCCCATTCCTTCCCAAATGAGTTTTTAACATAAGACACAACGTTACATTCCACCAAGTCAACCTCAACATTACATTCCACCAAGTTAGCCTCAACATTATATTCTACCAAGTCAACCTCAACATTATACTTCCACAAGTGTACTTCCAATGACAACTCAAACATACATCCCTAATCAACATTACATTCCACAAGGTATACTTCCTCAACAATACATGTTGTAAAACCAATAACTAACCCCACACACATTCCCAAAAGTGTAATTCTATTGCTACCTTCAAATGACTTGGCACAAAAAATTCAAGAGTTACAACAAAAGATTGAAAATATGGAAATGGGAAACACAAACATTAAGAAAACATACACACACACTAGGAGAAATATGCCCTTGTAATTTTGACGAGTCTTTAAACATGATACCCTTTCCTTAAAACTTTGAAATGCCCAAGTTTGAAAAATACAAAGGAAAAGGTTATTCAAGAGAACATATAAGAGAATTTTACATAGCTTGTCTTGAGGTTGCTCACAATGATACATACCTAATGTACCTATTTCCTAGAAGCCTAGGAGGTAAAGCTATTGAGTGGATTTTATATTTTCCTCGTGGGATCAAGTCCTTTCATGAGTTAGCAGAAAAGTTCATTGGGGTGAAATCACAATTATGTGTCTCACTTTTTTCCCAAGATGGACATTTACATCAATATTTTTAACTGAATCTTCATCTTCTAAGACCTATAGCAACTAATCCATTAAGAATTTGAAGATGATGCAAACTAGTGATTTGTGGAAATTTGTGTGTAGATTTTAAATATATATTTTTAAATTTTTTTTGAAATAAATCATGAATCTTTCAACATCTCTTTTAATAACTAGTTTTAAATAGAAAACAACATTTTCAAAAAGTAACATTTGTGTCGTACAATATAACTTTTTTTCTATAAAGGATAAAATTCTAATTTTTGAAATATAGGTTGTCAACATCAATATCTAGGGAAAGTATATTTTTTCATAATTCTTTGTTACATATATTTTTTTAATTTATTTTTTAAGTCACTGTAACTATAATTTGGATATATGATAGCGAGGACACGAAAGTAGGCTCAGATGGTTCCCCTCCCAAGACCGAGGAGGTGGTTGTTGGTCAGGGTGTTGTTGGTGGTGGTTTTGAGGTGGGGTCACAGGATAATGTTATGGGTTTGGAGGACAAGGATAAGCTGCATAGGTCATCTAAGTGTATTACCAACTTGAAGAACAAGGCCTTGGAAGTGTCGGCTAAGGACCCCAATGTGTCCTGTGAAGGAAAGGATTCTGGTGAAAAGGCGATGGCTATTGAGGACTCCTTGGTGTAGGATTCACCCAATGTGGAGCTGGATGAGGAGATTAAGGATTTTGATGAGGAGGATTCTGAGAAGAAGAGAGCTAAACAAGAGCCTTTGAAGGTAAATCCTCTCTCTAAGGACTTTTCTTACCTCAATGATGATTCTACCTCTATGTTTGATTTGTTGGAAATGGCTAGGGTTGGGGCCACTAAAACTTTTAAGTTAGCTAAGTGGACTCTTCAAGAGTTCAATAAGATTAACATTAAAATTAGAGGTTTGAAGGAGAATCTGAAGAATGTTCTGAAGGGGTCGGTGTCGGACATTCTAATTGACAAAATTATGGACCTTGAGGGTCCTTTCCATGATTTCAAATCTTTGTGTGAAGATAGATTGGTTGCTGTGGAAGCCAAGATTCTGGGATTGAACGAGGACATAAAAAATTTGTTGTAGGCATGCTACATCTCTGTGAAGAACAATGTAGACTCCTTGGAAGTCCTTTTCAGAAAGATAAGTGAGATTAGGGAGGATCAAGTTTATTTTTCTAAGCTAATGGAGAAAGAGCACTCAATTAAAGGAAAAGGTAAAAAAGGTGCTAAAGATGATGAAAAATGACCTGTTGTTAGAGGGTCGCCTAATTGGAAAAAGTCCTTTGATGTTGAGAAGGAGCTGCTAGACATGATCGAAAAGCATAGAAGCCAGGAGCTTGAGGTGGCCAACACCATGAGCAGTTTGAATTAGTGTTTGGTCTTCTTCTTAGTTGCTTTCTATTTTTTGTTGGGTGTAGGTTTTTTTCCTGTTGTTTTGTTGATTTGATGTTGTCAGGTGTTGTTAGCTTATTGTCTTATCTTTCGTCTAGTACCCTTTTTTTAGTGTTTTTTGGCTTTTGGGATGTTGCTAGTGTCATTTTGATGTACTTTTTTAGTAGCTCTCAGTATCTTTTGTTGTAAAGGGTTTCGGGTCCCTTCAAAACCTATTTTCCCCATATAACCAAAACTATAATTTGGACATGCATGTGTGTCGTACAACCTAACTTGTTGTGTATATATCGAAATCCAATTTTTCTTTTTTTAGTGAAACAAGGACATCAATACCTAGGGAAAGGGTATTTTTTGAATTTTTTTACAATGGTTTACTATTTTTCCACCTCCATAGAACAAAGAGCTTGATGTTTAGAGAAAAACCTAAGTTCAGTAAAAATTAAAAATCAAATACAAGATAAAATTAAAACATATCAAAACTATACTTGTTGGAAAGCTCGTTTCAAGGGCTACAATCTTGCAAAATATCATTTATAAATGAAATTATTTAATCCATCAAAAGGTAAAGAAACCATGTTTTTTTGCCAACATTTTGATAAGTGCCAAGGAGACTCCATTGTGGGTATGATTTAATACTAGAGGGGTTCTATCCAAGGGGGTTTGATCTAAGGGGGTCTTATCTATCCCTCTTCAATTAAAACCATTTATATGGACCCTCTCAAGGCTAAAACCATTATTTTTTCTAAAAAAAGTGATTTCAAGCAAAAAATCAACATGTCCCAAAAGTGAGACACACTATTGTGGCAGTAGCCATTGATAAATTTTCATATAACATTGAACATGAAACTTTCATGAATGACCTTTACAACACCAAATAACTAAATGGGGAAACATTTTCTTCCTTTCTACAAATATGGAGAAACTTGGCAAGTAAACTTCCTTATACTATCCCATAAAAGTAACTTTTCCATATTTTCACTCAAAACTTAAACCAAGAGATGAAATTTTGCTTGAAAATTCAAGGTAGTAATACATTTGGAGAGGTCTTTGAGAGGGGTATGAATGTTGAAAATATCTCATTGTTAAGGGTCTTGTGGATTTTTTTAAGGAAAACAAGGATAACCCCTCAACATCCAATAATAAACCTAGGATTTGGGAAAAAAAAGAACATTGTCAATGATGGTGTGGTAGATACAAAAGAAGTCCAAAGAATTCAAACACAATCTACCCTACAACTAGTAAATTAGAGCAACAAACAAGGTGGTAATATTCATAGGAGGCCATTTAGACAAAACAATGCTCCTAAAAGAAAATACACTCCTTTAGAGGAACTTATTGAACCAGCCTTACAAAATTGATCCAAGCTAAACTTGTCACATCACTAGAAATTAGAAATTTTAAACCTTAAGTCAAAACTCCATGGTACAAAGAGAATGAATATTGTGAGTGCCATATAACCAAAAGACATAAGACTCCTAATTGATTCAAAATGAAAAACCTTATATAGGACCTTATTATAGATCAAGGTGACATTGTTATATAAAATCCACCTTCAACCAATAATTATCTCAAGATATTCTAAGATCCTATCCCAAAAAATGGAAAAGGGGGACCTTCAAACAAAGATAACAATCCTAAATCGGCCAATTATGCTTCCATTCCATACGACTATACCATAGCTCACCTAGGATTCCATTCCTCATATCTCTATATTACTACCCTAGATAAAAATTGTGAATGTGTAGTAACTACACGTAGGAGTAAGATAACCTTTCAAGGGGACCAATCTACACCATCTTCTAAATCTGATTATAACCTCTTAGATCATCTAAAGAAAACCCCAACATAAATACTATCTTAGAGCTCCTAAAATTATCCCTCACACATAAGGAAATATTAGAAAAGACCCTTCAAGAGTTTTTTGTACCTAATAACATAGATATTGTGCAATGTCATGCCATGTAAGGACACATTTAAGCTCCCATACATTGTTTTTTGTAGATGCATTAAAGTGGATCCAACCAAAGTAAAATCAATAGTTAATATGCCTCTTCTAACTAATTTAAAGAAATTGCATAGTCTTCAAGGTAAAATTCAAGCAATTAGATGATTTATAACTCAACTAGAAAACAAATATCACTCTTTCACACATCTTTTGCACAAAAATGTCACATTCAAATGGGATGAGAAGTGTCAACAAGCCTTGCAACAATTGAATGATTATATAGCTTCATCACTAATTTTGATGTTGTCCATTCAAGGGAAACCTTTGCTATTATATATCTCTACCACTATGACTGCTTTAGGGGCTCTACTTGCACAACATGATGATACTGGGAAGGAAAGAGCTATCTATTATATTATTCATACCTTGGTAGGATACAAGCTTAATTATACTCCAGTATAAAGAGCATGTTTAGCTATAGGTTTTGCAACACAAAAATCGAGACACTACATTCTTAATCATCAAACATAGCTCATCTCTAAGGTCGATCCCTTAAAATACCTTTTATCAAAGGCTTCTCTAATTGGTCATATGGAAAAGTGGGTTATGATCCTATCTAAATTTTTCATTGAGTATGTGGATCACAAGGCTATTAAAGGACAAATCATTCTAGATCAATTAGCACACTCACCTTTAGATGATGATCATCCTCTTATTTTAGAATTTCTAGATGAGACAATTTTTAGCATTAACTCGTCACACTTTTGGAAGTTATATCTCAATGGATCATACACTCAACATGGATATAAGGGTAGAATTATTTTTATTACACCATAAGATGATTGTATCCCAAAATCATATAGATTAGCTTTCCCTTGCATAAATTACTTTATGGAGTATGAGGATTTGATAATTGGACTTAGACTAGCAATCCAATGGCAAATTAGAACTTCAAGTTTATGGATATTCACAATTGGTTAAAAGGCAAGTAAATGATGACTATCAAGCAAAGGATGAAAGACTTCTCCCCTACAAGAGGATGGTAAACAATTTTAAAAATACTTTTCAAATATCACTTTTGAACAAATACCTAGGTTAAATAACAAAGCAACTGATGCTATGGCTACCATTGGATCTCTCTTGGACATGCCTCATAATACTAACCATTGTGAATTCATGGTAGAACAACTATTAATCCCATCTTTTGATGTTCCAAAATCTGAATTGGTGTGTGAACTTTTTGGTCCTAATTCCCCTTGGTATCATGATGTTTACTCCTATCTCCATGACAACACACTTCCATCTAACTTATATAGGACTCAAAAGAAAACATTTATTTGTCGATCTTCTCATTTTGTCATCCTTGGTGATACCTTATATCAAAGTAGTCTTGATGGTGTCCTCCTTAGATTTCTAAACTTGAAAGAAGCTAAAACTTCCTTAGATGTACATGAAGGTGTTTGTTGGGCACATTCTAGTGGACCTAACCTTGTCAAAAATTTCTAAGAATTGGTTAATATTGGCCAATTATGGAACTAGATGCACATCAATTAAAGCTAAGAAATTTTTTCAATGTCATTAACATGGAGACTTGATTCATACACCCGTCCAAGAGTTACAACCAATAACTAATCCTTGGCGTTTTTCACAATGGGGACTCAAACTTGTAGGAAAAATCCATCCCCCCTCATCCAAAGGTCATAAGTTAATTATCACTGTTTCTAAGTATTTCATGAAGTGGGTAGAAGTCATTCCATTATCCCATATTACTGAAAATAAATATCCAAGTTTATCCTAAATTATATCATCTTTTGGTATGACATTCCCCATGCTATCATTTCGGATAATGGAAAACCCTTGAAAAATAAATTTGTCCATAATCTTTATCACCAATTACATATCAAACATCATTTTTCTACTCCTTATTACCCACAATGCAACAATCAAGTTGAGGATTCAAAAAAGACTATACTGAAAATTCTAAAGAAAATAGTCAATGAAGTTGGTCATGATTGATAGTTTCAACTTAATATTTTTTTATGGGCTTATTGCACTCATATCCACACCTACAAGAGCTACTCCATATTTTACGGTCTTTTTGGAACTAAAGCAATTTTTCTTATTGAGGTTGAGCTCCCCTCCTTAAGGGTGTCTTTAAAACATGTCATTGATGAGGAAGAGCATCGAGTATATAGATTGAATGAGATTGATCTATTAGATGAGAGGTGTATCTACACATTAAATCATTTACAAGCTTATCAAAAATTCCTTTGTCGTAATTACAACAAGAAGATCAAAACTTGAAAGTTTGAAATTGGAGACTTGGTCCTAGAAGAGAATCAAAATAATCAAAAAGATAGAATCAAGAAAAGAAAGTTTGAACCTAATTGGTTAGGACCATTTGTTATTATAGAAAACTATGGTTCTAGATCTTATAAACTTGCTACACCTAAATGAACCTTTAGAAGAGCCTATTAATAACATTCTTCTGAATAAGTTTTTTGCATGACACTCGGGGTATCCTAGTAGTTTGTACTTACTAGTTTCATTATTGTATTCCATCTCATTTTACTATCACCAGTATTTGCATTCCACCTTCCCATCTACCATGGCTTGGTTGTTAGTATCTATTATTTCATCTAACCATCTAGCATACCCTAGTTGATCCATCCATTTTCATATAGAAGTGTGACCCTTTCCTAATTGGGGGCACCTTTCCCTTGACATAGGTTTTGGGTTGGATCCTTATGCTTATCTTGAGAATTCACTTTACACATATACATGTCTAAAAATTGACATTGAAACAAATGAAAACTACACATTACAAAAACATTACTTTCATGAAAATCATGAGCAGATAAATCTCAACTATTGAACTAAGTCTATGGCCTACATAACTTGTTTCCTTATTTCTAGCTATCACTATCAATGACATTTTAATGCCTTAATGAAAATATTTTTCCTACAATAGGCACTTTTAAAACAATTCATGCTTTAATAGATGCATCCTTCCTAGAATAGGCAATATCAAAACTAAGCTTATCTTTTGGCAAGAGATATGTTTTTTGTTGTTTTTGACAGTTGCTTTTTTTTTCTCTCTTTATTTTATCTTTTGTACCACTCTTATGCTTTCTTGATGAAGCCTAGATCTTGGCGGGATTAGAGGATCTTGGAGTGGGGCATGGTCATTATATTTTGTATGTCATGTTTTTGGGTCGTCCTCATAATACTACTAGCATACTTCACTTGCCTAGTGTGTGATTGGAGAAATTTTTTGCATACGAGGTTTTTCAAACTTTTCATGCATTAGGATTTCCATGCTCTAATTCCCACTTCCTCACATATTTGGATAGGGTTGGTGGGTATGGTATTTACTTACCTTGTATATGATTAGGGTAGTTTCTTGCATACACATACATCCTTCACATTCTATATTTTTGACACCTTTTGTGCATTAGGATAACTGTGCTCTAAGTTTACTCCCTCATATATTTAGACAAGGTTGGTAAATCTGGTATATATGGATACTATTTCTTTGTTTGTTGTGCCAAAGTCCATGTAAGGGATACAAAAATACATCCTGGTTCCTCATACCTTGGTGCATAATATCCATTTGCTATATCAAAATAGGATTTATTTTCACATATGTTGGAATAACCAAAATCACAAAGTGTCCTTTCAGTTTGCATTTATCTTACATATCGCTATTTGTTGCATCTCCCATTTACAAGTTTAATTTTGATATTTGATTCTTGGTGGAGATTAATTTCACTGCATATCGAACATTAACAACTATTAACATACATCAGAGTATCATAATCATAACATGTGCATCATAATCATCCATCACAATCACATTAAACCATCATAAATATCCTTCACATACATATGTATCATCATCATTATCATAGACATAGCCTATCCATCATATTTTGAGCTTGAATAGAAAGTTTATTTTTTCTTGCCCATTCTCTCAAGGAGGCATCATGCCTCCCTCAATATCATTGGGCTACACTAGGGCACATCACTAGCGATTTTTTTTTATATCAATCTTATTTCTTTGAAACAAAGCTACAAAACACATTGTCTCAAAGAGGAGAAAAATGTAGACACCTAAAAATGACTAATGCGTTTCCATCTTGTCATGTTATCATTATCATTATCAATTCTTCTATCCATATTAATTAAATGATTTTTAACTATTTAATTAAGCTAATATTTCTCCCTTTTCATCCATAATAATTAATGCATCTTTTTAATTATTTAATTATTTTAATATTTTTATCATATCCATATTAATTAGATAAATTTTAATTATTTAATTTATTTATCATTTATCATTTTCTCTCCAACATTAACTAAAATCAAATTTAAATTACATTTGATCTAATTATAATTAAATAATTAATTTAAATGTAAATTAAATTTTTCTCTAAAATAAATAAATAAAATTAATATTTTTATTTATTTCCCCAACTACACTCATGAAAAATAATTTTATTTATTTTAATCTTATCTATTTACTAAATTTAGCTCCTACTCTATCTTGATTTTTCCTATCAATTGATTCTTCTAATTAAAAAATTATTTAATTAATTAACACTCCTCCCTCAAATTAAATAAATTAAAACAATTTATTTAAATCTAAAGTAAATCTTTCTCTCTAAAATGAATAAATAAAATTAATATTTATTTATTTTCTCAACTACACTCTTATGAATTACATAAATTTATTTATTTATATCTTAAATTTAGCTCCTACCCTATCTTGATTTTTCCTATCCAAAAAATATTTAATTAGTTAACACTTCTCTTTCAAATTGAATAAATTAATACAATTTATTTAAATTTAAATTAAATCTTTCTCTCTAAAATAAATAAATAAAATTGAAATTTTATTTATTTTTCCAACTACACTCTTTTGAATTAAAGAAATTTATTTATTTACGAAATTTAGCTCCAACTCTATCTTGATTTTCCTTTCCATTGGTTCTTCTAATTAAAAAATTACTTAATTAGTTAACACTCCTCCCTCAAATTAAATAAATGAAAACAATATTTTAAATTTGAATTAATATTTTCTTTATTTCCCCAACTACACTCTTATGAATTAAATAAATTTATTTATTTTAATCTCATCTATTTACTAAATTTATCTCTTGCCCTATCTTTATTTTTCTTGTCCATCGATTCTTCTAATTAATCTTCACCATTGATCAAATTTCAAGAGAAGCATATAAATAAAACCCTTCATGCATTCATATCCCCTAGAGCATAATTTTTATATTACAAGATCTAGAGTACATTTTTTTAAGATAAAAATGAGGATAAAATTTTATTGAATCAAGAAATCGATACAAAGCTAGGCAATACAACCAACCCATTAGGGGTCAAAACCAACAAAAAGAGTCATCAATCATCAACTAAGAAACATCTCATGTCCTCCATAATCAAATCCTCCATGAGAAAGATTCTCAGGAAGATTGCCCTAATCTTCAACAATCCAATTTTCCATCTGCTTGCATGCCTATTTAGCCAAACCATCGACCACCTTATTCCACTCTCGTGGGATATGGTAGAAGGTTATAGATTCTAGGACCCCACCCAAAGAGATGATTTATCTAACCACCACTGCCAGCTACCAATTCACACCCTCTAATTGGTGCTTGTTCAACAATTCAATCACAATCTATGAGTTAGATTCACAAATTATCCTTCTCTAGCCAAGGGCACATGCCCTTTTCAAGGCCAAGAGAATAGCCAACACATCAATGAAGTTGTTAGAGTGCTTACCCCTATAGTACGAGAAGAAGAACTCAACCACTCCAGAATTATCTCTCACAATGGCACCAACCCCAACATGACCAAGATTACCTCTAGAGGACCCATCAGTATTAATCTTCAACACCCCAACAAGAGGTGGCCTTCAATGACCATCCCTCGAAACCTTTCCTCTAGCACTCCGACCTAGATGAGGCCTAGGCCCATCCTTGTCACCAACTAGAGTGCACAAACATCAAACCACTCATATGTCTCCAGGATCCATAGGGACCAAAAGGTCACACTTAGCCACCAAAGTCTCCTGAAGAACCCCCAAAATTCTCATCCAAACCTATCATATTTGGAGCTTCTTATCTAGAAAGATCCCATGGTTGTGTTCTAGCCAGATGTGCTAGAGAATCAAAACTAGGACCAATTGTCCAAGATATGTGTATGAAAGAAGTCTTAGTAGGGGAATTCCCCAACTTGCACCAGAACTCATCCAAAGAGGAGGCGTGTTCGCACAAATGGTTCCAGGCATCCTACCAGAGATGCTAAATCACCCTAACAAAAGAACACTGGAAAAAGAGATGAGAACTCTCATCAATATTAGAACACAAGACACACATGGAGGGGCCCTAAAACCCATGCTTCCAAAGGTTCTCCTAGGTCAGGCATCTCTTATGAATCACAAGCCAAGAGAAAAAATTTCACTTGGGCCAAGAATTTTTTTTCCAAATCTACTTCCACCAGGGGACCCTTGTACATCCAAAAATCTATTTATCAAACACTTGATAACTAGAGGCAATAGAGAATTTACCTTTCAGATCATGACCCCAAGCTAGAACATCCCTCTCAAGAAGAGAATTGTAGAACCTCTCAGCCAAAATGCGAGTGAGCTCCTGACAATCCTCAATCAATCCCACAAGAAGCCACTCCTGCGGGTCCTTCAATTCCAAAGAGTCAGACCAAAAGAGAGCATCAAAGCCATAGTTGCAGATCCACAATAACCCATATTTAATTAGCTTGGCACCACTTTTGAGGGTGCTACATACGATAGACCCTTTAGCCATAAGAATATATCTAGGCACATCCACACACTCCACATCCCCAAAATATTTTGAGGTAAGGATCTTAGCCCAAGTATGATGTTTTTGAGAGGGCCATTGCCAATAAAGTTTAGCTACCAAAGCTTTTCCATTCAAATCAGCCTAGCGCAACCCAAGGCCACCTTCCTACTTCGACCGACACACATCCTCCCACTTAACAAGAATCCACTTCCTTGAGAGGAGATTACCAGACTAGAGAAAATGATGACAAAGACTCAAAGTTTTTGACAAAGCTGGCAGGGGCAGCTACAATGAAGCATCTATACAACGAAAAGGCCTGAACCACTAACTTTAGAAGACTTACTCTATCTGCAGTAGAGAGCCACCTACAAGTCCAGTGACTAACTCTTTTATGAAATTTCTCAATAACATCTTGCTAGAACAACCTTGGAAGCGAGTGCACATCAAGAAGAATTCCAAGATAAACAAAAGGAAGAAAACCAATCTAGAATCTAAGAATCCTAGCGATTCTCTACTGAATAAGCTTAGGAGTGTTAAAGAAATAAATGGAGGATTTGTCCTCATTGATACTCTACCCCAAATCAGCCAGATAATAGTACTAGGTCTTCCTCAAATTAATCGCTTTATCCACTCTAGCCAATCCCATTAGATTCGTGTCATCCACAAATTGGAGATGTGATTTGGGGGCACATTATTGCCCCAACGCCAACCCTAAATAAGACCAAGATCCACATGAGATCTAATAAATCTCCTAAGTCCCTCTACCATCATAATAAATAGGTATGGGGATAAAGGATCCCCTTGTTGAAGGCCCCTGGATTCCCCAAAAAGCTTTGAAGGCTCCCCATTGATAAGCATGGAGAATTAGGAGAAAGTGACACAACTCATAACCCACTCAATCTAGGCACTATCAAACCCAAAAGCCCTCAAAATCTTGGATAGACAATCCCATTTGATGCAATCATAAGCTTTGTCCATGTCTAGCTTAATAAACATAGCCTTTTCTCTGATAGTCTCCACCACAATGACAACCCCATAAAGAATCTGCCTGCCAACCACAAACCGACCCTGCTCCTCAGAAATCATCCTATTTAGCCACAACTTCAAGTGTTGAACAATCAACTTAGTAATTATTTTGTACACCACATTGCATAGGGAAATTGGTCTGAAAAGATCCAAAGAATTAACACGTTCCCACTTAGGCATAAGAGCTGGAAAAGTGGCATTCAAGGCTCTTAGTATTTTCTTGTTTCTCTGAGACTCTTGAACAACCTCGAGAAGGTCAAGCTTGAAAACGTCCCAAAACTACTAAAATAACTCGATCGAGAATCCATTAGGTCTGGGAGCTTTACCTTTATTCATTTGAAACACAATATCCTCCACCTCCTCCAAGGAGATCAATTTGAGAAGTGAGTCATTCATTTCACCAATCACCAAAAGGGGGATGCGGGGTAAACTTGTAGCTTCATTTGCATTGGCTGGAGGGGAATCATCAGAGAAAAAAGACGAAAAAGAACCAAACAGACTCTTGAGAAATCTCAGCAACGAAACACAATTGACCACCCTCATGGGATCTGAGAGAAGAGATAAGATTTCCCTACCTTCTATCCTTAACCAAATTGTGAAAAAACCTGTATTTTTGTCACCTTCTTGGAGCTAGTCAATGTGAGACTCTTGCTTCTAGAAAATTTCCTCTTTGAGATCCCATTCCTCCACATCCTTCACCGGTGCCACTTCCAGCCTACTCAAATCCTTAGAGAGTCCCTGGGCCTGAATTTGTCGAGTGATGAAATCCAAGTGCTCCTGAGCAACTCTTTTTTCTTGAAAGACATTACCAAACTGGTGTCTATTCCAACGTTTTAACCTATACTTGATATATTGTAGCCTCTCTGAAAAGGAATACATAGCAGTTCAAAAAGCCAGCTTCCTAGCACTCCACCAACTAGGAACAAGATCATGAAGTGAAGCATCCTGAAGCCATATAAGCTGGAATCTAAAAGACTTCTTTTTAGAGAATTTGGACATACAACCAGAGAATTTGATCAGCCAATGATCAGAGCCCCGTCAATCCAAAATCTCAAAGCTAATCATCCATCTATCACCAACCCAAAAGCTAGACACCAAAAACCTACCCAACCTTTCTACAATGGCTGCATCACTAATCCTCCTATCGTTCCAAGTAAACATCCCATCCGAAGGTTTGATGTCCACTAGGTTCAGAAAAGCCATGTTGTCCTTGAGGAGATTCGAGGAAGGGTCCAAACGGGAAGAGCCACCCCTTTTCTCCTCCAACTTGGAGGAGATAGCATTGAAATCACTTGCTAAAATCCAAGGAAGAAAAAGCTCGAAAGAACGCAAGTATTGAACATGAGACCACAAATGTGTATTACCAAGGAAATCAATAGGAGCATATGTGTTAGAGAAAAGGATTCTCTCACTTGTCTCTAGACTAGAAGCCACAAGAGAGATAGAGTACATGTAGGAGAACCACCACATAGGAACAACTCTGCGTGGATCCCATAAACAAGCAATTCCTCTAGAGCTGACTTGCGCTCCCACACATTGGCACAAACCTCTACCCCAAATCTTAGAAGCCAAATTCAACATACTTTCCATCGATACCTTGGTTTCCTGGAGGAAAACCATATCGGGCGAGTGAACTCAAATCAACTCATGAATAGCCTTTTGTCTAGGGATGCTATTTGAATACCCCCCACATTCTAAGATAGAACAATCATCGTTGTGGTTGGGAGAAGTGAGAATCAATAATTCTCACAAGACCAGACTCCACCAACATGTATCTTACCAACTTACTTCATCTAGAGTACATTATCAAGAGTTAGTCTAACACATAATCAAGCAAATTATCATTATCAAGCATTATCAACCAAGCCATCATTATCAAACATGATCAAGCAAGCAAGAACTATCAAACAAGAGCATCATCTATCTACTATTCTTGAACATCTATCATTATCATTGCATCATACTATCATTGTGCTTTTATGATTATGCTAATTTGAAGAACAACCCACATATCAAACATTCAAGCCACTATCAAAGAGATAATTGAACAAATCAAGGTCTTTACTTTGATGTAATTGTTTGTTATTTCATGGTGAGCAAAGATCTTGAGCTTTATTGAGTGATTGTTGAGTGTGAATTTGATACTTTCATTACATTGTTACTATTTTGCTGATTCACATTTTCATCATCCACATGGACATATCACCATAGATAGATATATAGATCCATGTATAAAAATAGGATACCATAATCTTTAGGATCTACACAATACTCATTAATACCACAAGACATAAAATCTAATGAAGTGCAATCATCACATGTAAAGTACTAAAATTTTGTACTAAAGTTCCATTTTCACTCAAGACATCCAAGCTTCCATGCATTGACATAATTAATCTTCTCATCTAACAAATAACTAAACAATTTTATCTTATTATATTTACTTATCATACTTTAGCATTTATTAATTCATAATACATTATTTACTAATCTAGATTGATTCATACATAAATGTGTAAATTTGATTAAACAAACTAGATTAAATATAGAAAATAAATATATATGCTTCTATCTATAAATCTTGTGAGACCTTATGCTCTCTCACCACAATCTAAAAGTCCCCTCATTTAATTCAGTCCAATATATAGAAAACTATCAGAATTTCCTTAAACTATAATCTCTTCCACAATACCTAGCCCTTTTCTAAGGGCATAGGCAGAATTTTAAAGTGAGGTGGAAAGCCCTGGTGCTTAGATTCCAGTGATCATGGCAATCAATGCAAAAAAAGGATGGCCAAAACTCAAAATGCTCATTATTCTCCAGATTGATTGACATCACAGGAACATGGCTTGACATCACAGGAAGATTGCCTTTGGGCATTAACCAAATACAGTCCCCATCACTACTGTCACAACTCAAAACATACTTGATCAAGAAATAACCAGGATAACATCTCTCTGGCATAAGTTTTTGAAGAGGCAATAAAGAAGAGACTTTCCAATTGGTACCATCCAACTCAAGAATGATAAACAATTCTCTGTGCCAGTTTACTAAAAGGCTCATGATTCGACCCTTGTGAGAAAAAATCCTGTCACAGCGAGTGTTTACCCAGATTGAACTCTCTGTTCTCTCTGTCAATACTTTTGATTGCTGCACAATTCTGAAAGATTTCTCTTCACCATTGAAATCCCAGGAAGCCCAACGCCGCCCATCAATAGAAAAGCAGTAAACTGTTTGATTACATATTGTAATGTGATAAAACTCTGCTAGTGATACACTGCTGTGGGGAGTCCTGATCTCCCATGACTGTTGAGCTGATCTGTATATCAAAATATGTAATTTGTTTCGAGTAAATCTGCCAATAACAAATAGCTGATATGTGTTGTCTGTTAGATCAATTTTAAGCTCTACTACAACTCCGGGGTACTTTCTTTTTATGTAATAAGAAAGCCCATATTGTCTATTCAGAGTTGGGTCTGGAAGATCCCTGAACTCCATTGTCAGGGGATTCACAACTCGAAAAATTCCACTGTGGGTACTGCTAAAAACTAAAAGACCACCTCCTGCAGCCCTGAGTTGGGAAGAGGAATCACTTTTACAGTCAGAAAAAACTCCATTGATCCATCGCTTATGCCTGATGTCTAGCATTGAAATGGTTCCACAATGAGTTATAACCAGGCACTCCTCTGTATTGCGCAACAGATTCCTTGAAGAGGAAAGGATTTGACTCCACTGGGGGCAAATTTTTTTAACTCGGGCTTTTGTGTCAAGAGGAATTCTTGATAATATTTCATGAACGACCTCCGCTGGAAGAACTGTCATAAATGTTTCTCCCTCCTGATCATCCTGGTCTTTTTTATCTGAGACTCTGTTACTCTTTCGGAATGGCTTTCTCTTCCCCTTCCCATTGTTTTCACTGTTGTTCTTTTCCAATCGCTTTCTTTTCTGCATCTTCATATCTCTCTCTGCAATGGCGGTAACACAGTTAAAGCTTCGATCCAAGAATGGTATGGAAATTTTATAGATTCAAATTTAATGCCATTGTTTCTTTTAACTTAAAGGTAGTGGCTAGGTCGCTGGCTGGGGAGCTTAAAGACATTTATGCCGACTGATTTTGTGACTACATTATACAAAATGTCTGGTTTGGTTTAGTAGTAGGGAAGAGGGCGATGTTTTGAAGGGATTCAATTGTTGTTATAGCATTTGTATTTATAATATTCATTTTGATGACATATTTAAATTATATATTGTCAATAATTAGTTCACAAGTGAATTAAAAATAATCAAATGTTGGTCAAGATGAATCCATACTTGAACACATGATAACCTATGAATGTTATATAAAAAAAACATATACACATTCATTAACAAGTGAAATAAATTCACATTCATTAACAAGGGTTCCGGGCCCCTTCAAAACTCGTTTTTTACCTCCAATCAAAACAAGTGAAATAAATACTTTTTTTATTTCAAATTAAATATCATAACTATCCATCGTAAGTGTGTCATTTAAAAAATAAGGTGCTTATTTACACAAGTATTGTTGTCATAGTGAAATATATTATTTTTATGTGTACAACTATTGGAGTAGCAATGTATGTGAATTGGAGTATTTCATATTAATAGTTTGTCCTATCACAAATATAATAAATAATAATGTGAAAGATTGTCAAAAAAGTTTTGGTGTTCAATTATTGGTCTATTTTTGTTGGATATAAATTGTAATTTAAATAAAAATATGTTGTTTTTATGACAACAAATAGATTTTTGTGGTCAATTATTGGTCCATTTGTGATGGATATAAAAGTTAGAGATAACAAAATATTATGGTTACCAATAAGTACTTGGTCCATTTAGATTGCATATAAGTGATATTTTAAATAAGAATATGATATTTTACTAACAACAAATGATATTTTTTTGTTCAACTATTAGGGATAACATGATTAATTTTCGGTCAAACCTTTATAAAGTCATTTTTTTTATACTTCTCACTACACATGCTGATGTGACAAGTTGCATGATGAGTCACATCTCCAAACCTATTGTCGGTAGATAAGAGGCCAATTCACATTTCTAAAAAATTAGAGGTTCTACAATATTCTATGCAACTGCTACATGCTTGCAAAGTTAGCTCATTCAACTACTGGCCCCTCTCCCCTATATGCTTTCTAAAATGCAAATGGTTGTAATTGTGAAACTCGCATACCTATGTTATTTTTCATTTAGTTTCTTATTTATTTTATGAAATTAAATTATTTTTATATACTTAATTTGAGCAATATTATGTAGAGTTGGGTTCCTTAGTTTTTTCATATTCCTATACACACCTCTTTTCAAATATTTGTTTAAATATTCATCTTTCAAGATTGTGATTGTTTATCTATCTAGAATCATTTTTGCAATTGCAAGGTTGATAAGAGAAAATGCATTTTTTGTAGTTTGACTAGTTTTCAATTCAAATATAATACTATTTCTTTAATTTATAAGCATTGATTGGATTGTTGGTTATAAGCTTAGTATTCAATAAAAAAATGTCCTAACCAAATTTATTATTACAATTTTATAAAATGTTTGGTTTAGTAGTATGTGCTTCCTCAAATGTAAATGCAATGGTGAAATTTGAATATATTCATGCCATTTCCAATTTAGTTTTCTGCCCATTTTGGGAGAATGGATTAATGCATCTACATATCGACAAACATAATCTTGAGCAAAGTTAGGTTCATCTCCCTAGCCTTCCCCTATCCCCATACACACACCTTCCAATATATTTGTCCACATCCATACATTTGATACACTCCTCATTTATCATGACATTTATGACTTCACACATACCAAAATATTCATCCTCCATACAACCACAACTATTTGCATACCCAAAGTCATCTTTGTGATAATGGGGTCTATAGACATCTAATTTGACCACTTCCATATGATCAAAGAACGTCTCCGTATTCATCCAGTTGTTTATCCCCTCTGTTAATATTAATTAAATCATTTGTTTAATTAATACCTTGCATCTTACATAGGGTTCACAAAGTATTTAATTTAATAAATATTTTACCCCTCTTCCTCCTCAAAATTAAATAAATACACCATTTTATTTAATTTAGTCATATTCCCCTTTTGGAATTAAAATTCTTTTTTAATTCCTCTTTTCTCTCTCATTGTCACATCCTCCAACTTTTGCAAGTTGGCCTTTAATCCATCTTAACTCCTTTATCTTCCTCTAATTAACTATGGTTAACATATGCACACCCCTAATCATCATTAGGGTCACATCCTCCATAATCTCCCACTTGCTTCTAATAAGTCATTAGTCCATCTAATTAAGTACTTGCACAACCTCAATCATATGGTTAGTCCAACCTAATCCCCTTCCCATTTATGGCATGTGTCCTTAAGTCAACCTTATTAAACACTTTCTCCTTTTGGGCAAGGCACTCCACTTCCCCATGTGAATTTTTAATTCACTTTTTAATCCCCCAATGCACTCAAAAGGAATTTTTAATTCCTTCACTTCTTCCCACATGTCCTATCTTTAATTCCTCACATGTCCTCTCACCCACATTGGGACAAGGACCTCCTTTGTGAGGAGATCTTGTCCAATCCCAAGGTACTTTGTACCCCCCTCCATGTCATGTACTATCCTTCCACCTCATGTCCACCTCATCTTTCTTAAGCCTCTCCCCTTGCCACATGTCAAGATGTGAGGGCTTGTGAGTTTTCAACTCACCTTGGCCCTACATCTTGATCATTGGTGGCTCAATCTTGGCCATCCATTTCCCTAGAGATTTCTAAAATCTCTATAAATACCCCCTCTTTTCTCTCATTTAGGGGAGATCATTTTGCTAGCCAAACTCTTGCAATTTTATTTCTCAATCTACACTTAGCCATTTTCATGTTTTCATCCATTTCCATCCATCCTCACATCATCATCTAGTTTGCATATCTTGTCATCCAAGGAGCATACACATCAAAGATTGAAGGGCCAACCAAAAGATCGATTTGAGACAAGGTATAAGGTTCCATTTGTTGCTTTTATCTTGTGTTGATTCAAACTTAGGCTAATCTTGAGGTGTAGGTTGTTTTGGTGTTTATTTGCACTCTTTAGTTTGCTGCTCGTTTTCTAACACATATATTCAACCTATCACAGGGTCAACCCCATATATGCAAATTTTGACAACTTCCTTTTCAAAATTTAAACTTAAATTCTAATTGATTATTGCCCATTGTTTTGCTACCTTTAGCCAACTAAGACATGTTTGTGACATTTGATGAACATATGGTATTGTAGTTAAATGCATTAATTTTCATCCATTTGACCCTCAAGTATTCTCTCATATCTAATCACCAGCTCTCATCTTAGAAGCATTCAAGGAGCAATTAATAGCAAAACACTTCTCCTTGATGCACTAAAGGAGTAAGAAATCTACATACATCGTTCTATGATACTTTCTTTCTATCTATAGTATTTATACATATTAGTGGGGGTTTAGGTGAACATATCCTATTATGGCATAACAACAATCCTCCAATGGGAATTTTAAATATCACTATCTTAGATATTATGGGAAGTAGATCAATAGAAAGAATAATTATATAAAACACAAACCATAGGTAAACATTGAGAAAAATCAAATCCATACACAAAGAAAAAAATTATGGACATAAAAAATAACCTCATAATTAACCCCAAATAGAGCATAAATTTAGCAAATAGTCCAAAGCTTTACATTGGTAGAGAGATAGTATTACCAAGTTGATGAGATTTCAAAATATAGGGCCACATTAGAAACCATTCATTTTTTATACATAGAGTTAAGTAATATTTATCCTTCACGTTTACTTTCCATACTTCAAGTACATGTAATGTTCTAGCTTATTGTTATTTATGCCCATGTCTAGTCATTGAATTAATCTATGTTAATTATGCTTATGTGTTTGTACATTAGTGTATTAGAATAGATTAATTTTAGAGAGTTTATTTTCATTTACATTTTGACACACTAGCCTCTAATCTTACATGATCTACTTCCCAGGGCTTCTCATAACCATTAGTGTTTTTTAGATTTTCATTTTAAAAAATTTACATCTCTTTTTAGATGTAATCTTCCTTTTCATCCTTGAGCTTCATTGATGTGTTCTTATTTTAGGTTTTTGTGTGATTATTTATGCATCATATCTTTTAACCACCTCACCCACCCTTACATTAGTCTAAGAATTTACATTTTACACTTGTTTTTATATTTGATTTACATTTTGGTGAACCCCTAAATGGATGATCAATCTATAGAAGTAGACAATCAATCTTTGTTGAGGAAGCAATCTTACCCTTCATCATTGAACCCTTCCCATTCTATCTTTGGAGATAATTTGAGGGTAGGTGGGAGGAGGCCCATTGGGCCCCTTATTTTTTAATACAAGTTCTCAAGGGGGGTTGAGGAAGGACCAAACTCAACTTGCATAATTAATGAGGCCCATTAAATACCCCCATCTATATTTTGATGGGGGGGAATCAACTAGGGTGTGTGGGTGGATATAGTTGGTACTATGATGAGATTATTTGGTTGGTTTCTAACCTAAAGGAAAGAAAGGCCTTAGAGTTCCCAAAAGGAAAGTTTGAAGAGGACCTAGTCAGGGAAGCGATTGAATCAGATGAAATTTTTGTCTTACCTTGGGAAGTAGTTGAAGTAGATATAAGTTATTTAAGTAGATTAGTAGGTTTCCTCAAAGGATTGAATCACAGCTTAAGGAAAGGGGGGACCAATCGATAGTAGTAAGGGGAAATCACTAACAAAATTAGTGAGGGGGATAAGCACCAAAACACATGGGATACATATCCAAAAGTCACCCAAAATGCACCTAACATGACTCAGTGGGTAGCCCCCACCTCCCAACTAGTCCCTTTGCATTGACCACCTTGACCAATATTACATGGTATAGTTTCTTTTGAGGGTTTCTTATAATCATTAGAGTTTGTAGATATTTTTTTTAATATTACATCTCTTTTTAAATCTAATCCTCCTTTTCATCCTTGGGCATCATTGATATGTTCTTTTTTTGAGGTTTTGGGTGCTTATTTACATATATTTTAACCGTTGATAAATAAGGTGACAATACCACAATAAAATCTTTACAAAGTGTGTACAAATATAAAATATGTTTATTTACCCAAGATTACCATAAAAGAATATTATCTGTCGGTTCATACACTTTATAGAAGATTCTATTATATTACTTTTACATTGTTTCTCAATAGTTGGTATTAGAGATAAAAAAAAAATTATAGAGGCGGATTCCTTTATATTAAGTGTTGAAGGTTTCTTGTCTATAATAGGAGCTTTTGCACTATGTGGTTTTATAGATTTGGGTGGGATTGAAAAAATGGCCTCTAACTCTTATGTAGATATTGAGAAATTCAATGGCACTAGATATGAGATTTGGAAGCTAAAGATGAAATATCTTCTTGAAGAAAGAGATCAATGAGTGTTGGTTGCAAATGAAAAAATTCATCGAAAATATTTAATGAATATTGTTTAAAGGTGTACAAGAATGGGGAACTATTTGGTTTTTCCTTATAGATATCGCTCTTTGGAATGTCTTTGAGGAGACTCTTAGAGTAATCATGTGTTAGCTAATAATTAATTAATATTTAATTGATTATTCTAATTAATTTCATGCACTTAAGCTAAACTTAGGAGTGTTTTTTTATGTTAACTAAGTACTTTTTAAAGTTAACTAAAGTGAGCTATTATTAGATTATTTTGTCTCATCGCATGTGATGCTAACACTTGTCATGATCTAATCCCTTTATCATTTAGGGTTTCTCCTATATAGCACTCAACCCTCATTGTATTATCAATCTAGATATTTTGTAAGTATTTTCTTGTTGAAGAATAGAAAATCTTTGTTATACAGATCTCTTATGTGGAAGGTGTCTTTGTTCATTGCTTGGTCTTGTGTCTTGTGTTTATTCACAATTCTAACATGGTAACAGAGCGTTGATTTAGTGGACCCCTTTACGATTTATGAGGTTTTTTCTTCCACAAGGGTTCCAAGCTTCAAATTTGGAATCTCCATTTCTTTTTTTGTAGTTTTTGGACATGGGAAATGTTTAGGTGCATTTTGGCATGAAAAGGACCTCACCATTACATTTAAGAGGTCGGTTCAACAAATTTTGATTATAAATTCACCTATAATCAATGTTGTGAGCTTCTGAGGTAATTTTTTTGGATAGGAATTGTAAGGCCCTTGTACGGCTTGTGCACGCCATTAGAAAAAAAGCAAAAAATTGTAAGGTGGGCATTTGTTTTTTTTAAATTTATTTTATTTCAAAATTTTAAAAAAACAAAAAAATTACAAAACAAGGCAATTTTTTAATTTTTTAGGCCACGGATTTAATTGGAGGGTACCCTATGGCTCATGTCACCCTGTGGGTCCTATTGTCATGTGGGACCCCAGTGGGCCTTTCAACCCCCACCGACAACAAGCCCTCAATTGCACAATGGACAGGCTTGCTATCTGGTAGCAAGGTATGCCACCCAATAACTAGTTCCCCTCCAAAAAAAATTGACTCCAATTTTTTATTCATCAGCACCGCCAAACCTTCATTTTCTGACTGACAACGTTTTTCCCCGGTAACATCTCCTCAACATATTTTGGCTTCTCTAGAATATTTTGGTATCTAGTTTTTTCAGGGGCCAAATTTGTTTTTCAACAATAGAGGGAATATTCTGCTAATGTCAACAATATGGACGCAAGGTGGGGCCCCCTTCAAGCCCTCTTTGGCCCTAAAGGAGCTATTTTTTTCTTTTGGCCATGACTTGGGCATACAATAACAAAATTGTGTGAACGAGATATCGTTGAAAAATTGGTTCTGTAAAATTTATAGTGGTGTGGATCTTATCACTATTTTTTGTTGCTAGTGTGCATTTTATACCTTGTTAAAGTCAGAGGTGCATTTTTCACTCCCGAGCTCATAATTTTTGACCTATTTCTTCCTTTTTCACGATCCTAGCAGCATTGGAACGATCTTTCTAAGATCTTCATAGCCATCCATACACTTTTTCCAGATTTTCATCTAGGTACATTTTATTTAGTTTTTTGTGTTTTCACATTCTGGTGAATTACTTGGACGTTTAACTCTTGGAAACTTCCTATTTGCATGGGATGACTCATTTTTGGATTTTCTACATGTATTTTCAGTATTTGTTTGTCTTATGTGGGCATTGTAGATATTTTTGCATGTAATTTCTCTTATGTAGATGCACTAAAAAAATGTGTCATTCTAGTGTATACTTTTTGGGGATTTCACACATCCTGTTGTCCCTTATGTACTTGCATTATGATCTAAAGTGCCATGGTGGGTTTTCTATGTGGCCATCATATTTTCAATCACAACCTTGTCTACCTTCATGTCTGTGTGCCCTAGTTTTTACACCCTTTTATTTGTAGGTACTCTTTCAGTTGCACATTCAAATGTTCTTTGTTCTCCTACATGCACTTCTTGGTTTCACACAATTTCAATGTACCTGTCTTGGCTCTCCCTTTTTGCATTATGGGGGAGGGTTCCACTATTGGTGCTAATGCTTCTTTAGTTTCATTTTTTGACTGATCAATGTATCTAGTTCTTGTTCCTATGTACTAGTTGAATGCAACGATTGCATTTCAGTGAGACAGAGCATTTACCATATAGACATTCTTCAATTCTTGTTTCTAGACGCAACCTTCTAATTTTATTTGATTAGTTTTCTTCAAACTATTGGTACCTATGCCATTTGTATCTTTGAGTTCTAGATGTTTTCCTTTTTTTTCCATTTGATTCGAGTAGTGTCATTATGGGTTCTCATGCAGATTATTGGCTTTTTGATCCTAATCATCATCTATTTTTAGAGGAGGTTATTCATTCCAGCACTATATTAGTCATCTTTCGACATTTTTCTACTTCTTCGTGCTTCAATAATGTTTTTCATGTTCCTATTCTTTTGGGATATAGTTTTGGTTGGAGGCTTCTTAGTCCTTCATATTGGTTTGGAGGATTTTTTGGATCTTCATTTTCCTTTCTCTCTTTTGGAGAGGAGTTTTTCCCATGTGGTTTTCTCCTTTTCTCTAGTTATGAGAAATTGGATTGTTTGTACATGGGTACCTTATTAGGCCTTGTTTGTCGGGACCCATCATGCATTCTCTTTTTAGGGCTTTTAGCTAATCCCTAAGTTCATCTAAGGGGGGCTGTTAGAGTAATCATGCATTAGCTAATAATTAGTTAATATTTAATTAATTATTAGTCTAATTCATTTCATGCACTTAAGCTAAACTTAGGAGTTCTTTATTATGTTAGTTAAGTATTTTTTTATGTTAACTAAAGTGAGCTATTATTAGATCATTATGTCTCATCTCATGTGATGTTAACACTTGTCATGATCTAATCCCTTTATCATTTAGGGTTGTTCCTATATAGCACTCAAACCTCATTGTATTATCAATTTGGATATTCTGTAAGTATTTTCTTGTTGAGGAATAACAAATATTTATTTTATAGATCTCTTGCATGGAAAGTGTCTTTGTTTGTTGTTTGATCTTGCATCTTGTGTTTATTCACAATCCTAATAGAGACTACTACATATAAGATATGGAAGAGGATATATGGTAACTAGTGAACTAAAAGTCTAACAAATAAATTATATCTCTAAAGGTAGTTATATCTCTAAAGGTAATTATATCTCTTTACCTAAATACTTGAAAAAATATTAGTGGCGGTGGTGTAGGGATCAAATTGGATAGTCCCATTGCTAGTTTTCTTTCATAGGATATGAGAAGAAAATTTATGAATAATGGGTTGAAGGATGCCCTACATGTTTATGGAAGGTACAAGGGAAAAGTAAAGAAGAGAGGGTCTGACCTATGTATAAGAAGAAGGATAGATCCAAATTGAAAGGATGCTCAAAAACCCCATTGAAGAGTAGAGTTAACTATTAGAAATATGGGAAGAGAGGGCATGTGAAGAAGGAATGTAGAAACAAGAAGAGATATTCAGATTCCTCCATATAGAATATATTCTATTATGGTGATGTTGATGCTTTATTTATTTATGGTCATGATGATGCTTACCTCATTGATTTAAGTTTCTCCTATCATATGACTCCTCACAAGGAGTGGTTGTTTACATATACAACTTATGATGGAGGAGAGGTGTTCCTTGGAGACAACAATACTAACTAGTTCTTTTGTAAGGGAGAGGTTAAATAGTGTTTTAGTGATACAAAGGTTAAAACCCTTGATAATATTTTTCATATTCTAAGACTCATGAGAAAATTATTTTCTATATTTAGATTGAATGATTGTGGTGTGCATGTGATATTTGGAAATTTTTGTTGTAGTTTGGTGAGAGAGAACTTGGTGATAGCTAAAGGATCTCGGATTTGGACTTTGTATAGGCTAAATATCTCCACATTTTGTAACTCTTCTAGTGTGAGCAAAAAATCCAATAATACATGTATGTTATGGAATTAATGTTTACATCACATAAGTGAAAAAGGTCTTAGGATCATTATTAATAAAAATGGTTGAAAAAAATTATGATTATTCCATTGGTAAAAATAATTTATTCAAGTATTGCGTGTTTGGTAAATAAAATAGATTTTTATTTATTGTTGGAAGCTATAAGGCTGAGAAATGATTATAAATTATTCGCTTGGATGTGTTTGGTCTAGTGGATGTGGGTTCTAATAAAAAATATCATTATTATGTCTCACTCATTAATGATTCTTCTAGATAGACCTAGATTTATATTGTGTGCTAAATCTAAAGTTTTGACTAATTTTAATGAATTTAAGGCTTTAGTTGAAAAGAAAACAAATTATAAGTTAAAGGTATTGAGATGTGACGATGGTGGTGAATATTGCTTCAAATAATTTGATGAGTTCTATAAGGATGCATGCATTATTTTGGAAAATATTAAACCTTACACACCATAATAAAATGGAATTGTAGAATAGAATGAATGAAACCTTAATGGAAAGAACTAGAAGTATGTTGAGTGGTACAGAGTTAGTCAATACTTTTGGGTAGAAGTTGTAAGTATTGCTTATTATTTGATCAATAAATCTCCTTGCCTGAATTTTGTTCATAAAAATCCTTATGAAGTATAGATAAGTGAGAAGTCTTTTGTTTCACATTTAAGGATTTTTTGTTGTCATGATTTTGTTCATGTACCTCAAGAAAAGCATTCTAAATTGGATCCAAAAGATTAAAAAATCATCTTTGTAGGTTATGGTGAGAATGTAAAAGGTTATAAGATTTGGAATTCTATAACCAATAAAATTATTTATTCTAAAGACACATTTTTTAAGGATTTTAAATATTTTATAGGTCTATAATAACCAAAGAAAAAATATGGAAAACAATTAATTCACTTTGAGACTAAGGTCAAGAAGTTTGAAGATGCACATGTGGAAGAATAGATAAATACATTAGAGGATGGGAGGAAGAAGAGGGTTTATATGAAGATGTGTATGAATCTAGGAATATAGAAGAATAGTTATAACTCCTTACTCCTACCTTAAGGAGGTCTACAAGATAATAAAATATAATTGACAAGTATATCCCTCTAGATTTTCATTGTATATTTTCTTTGTTAAGTATTGATAATGAACCTAGATATTTTAGGGAGTATATCTCTTTGGAGTATAGTGATTCTTAGATATAGGAGAAAATTATGGTCTTAGAGAATTATGACACCTAGAAACTTGCTATTTTTATTGAGGGAAGAAATACCATTAGTTGTAATTGGTTTTATAAAAATAAAATCCATTTAGATAGTCTGTTAGAGTGTTATAAGGCTAGATTGGTGGCTAAGGGCTTATCCCAAAGAGAGGGAGTTGATTTTGGAGATTTTTTTCTTTTATTATAAAGTTAACTTCTATTAGACTCCTATCATTTGTTTATGTATCTTGTGATTTTAAGATTGAGAAAATAGATGATAAAACTACTTTCTTTCATGGGGATCTTGAAGAGTAAATTTTTATGCAACTACTTGATGGTTTTTCTTTGAAAGGGAAGGAACACCTATTTTGGAGGTTAATATGATCATTATATGGTCTATAGTATTATAATTTTGATGCTTTTATATTGAGATTAGATTTTGTTAGGATTGAAGAGGATCAATTTGTTTATGATAAAATTACTGATAATAAAATTCTAATTAGTCTTGTATGTGGATGATATATTTATTAGTAACAACAAGGTAATGATTAAGGAGCTTAAAAATCATTTTTTTGGAAAATTTAATATAATATAAATTTTGGCTAAAAAATAAATTCTTGGGATAGATATTAACATGGATTAAGTGCACACACATATTTTATTAAGTTAGAGTAATTATGTTTCTACCATTTTGTAGAGAGTTAGTATATAGGATTATAAACCAACGAGTGTTTTATTTCCTATTGGTACTAATATTAATTTAATATATATATCCTAAATTAGATAATGATTATGATGTGTCTAATGTTACTTATGCTAGTGTTGTCATTAACTTTATGCATGCAATGGTTTGCACTAGACTAGATATTGTCCAAGCAATTGGGAGTTTTGAGTAGGTTTATGTTTTGACTAGATATCGCCTTATGGAGGTTTTCACTAGGGGACTTTAGTTTTTTTATTGTTTATTTTTATGACTAAGGGAGTTGACATGTTCCCCAAAGTAGGCGTCATTATTCATTTTAATATAAAATACTAATATTGATCTCCCAATGGTATGTGTTTATGGATTCCCTTTAATTCCACGATTTCCTCATCATTTTCAAATGTTTGTGTAGAGTGTACAAGAGTAGGATCATCCTTCTTCTTATGATGTTCATTCTAGATCTTGTCATTTCCCCCTTTTTGTTGATTAAGGGATTCATCATTTTTCTAATACTAAGCAGATGGTTTCACAAACCATTTCTACAATAGTTTTCCTTATGTCTCATATTATTACATTTGTAGCACACAACATTGTGCTCTGGAGCAGAAATGTTCCTCTTCACCTTAGATTTGCACTCATCAACCTTGTGACCATAGTTGTTGCAAGCAAAGCAATATCCATGAAATAAAACAGTATTGTTTCTTTGATGCACAAAAGGTTTGTTATTTATTCTCTGTCTAACTCTACAATCAACAGCCTTATGCCCAAAAATATTGCAAGAAAAATAGTAACCTTGAAAGAATTGATTGAACCTATTAGGAGCATGTTGTTTTGTTGATGGAGGACTTTTGAAACCTTTTTTCTTCTGGTCAAAATTGGATCCACCTTCTTTCTTTCCATTATGAATATTCTTTGTTTCTCTAGAGGCATTCTTCTTAGAGTCTTCAGGGTAGACTCTTCCTTCTTTTGTTTCAATCTTTTCTTTTGACTTTGTGCTATCAAGACTAGACTTCTCTCCTTTGTCAATTTTTTATTTTTCTCTTTTCAGGGCATTCCTCAGAGTAACATTTTTTTCTTCAAGCCTTAAGCATTCTACATTCTTTCTTTAAGCTTGTCATTCAAGAAATTTTTAGTCCTCTTTCCTTCTTTAACCATTATTTTTAAATCAGAGATTACACCTTCTACCTCTTTAAGTCTGACTTCATAACTTTTTCCTTCCTTAACTTGAATTCTTAGTTTTTCATATTCTTCTTTTGATTTTGCAAGCAAGCTTTCATATTTTTGATTTAGACTTCTTTGTTCATTTAGGTCTTCCAATGCAGACTTGCGTTTTCCTTCAAAGTTAATTCCCCACTCATCTGAATTGAAGTCCCAACCTTTAGGTTCCATAGATTCTAAATCTAGATAAGAGGAAAATATGTCATCATCACTCAATGAGCTAGACTCCTTATACTTGTCAACATCATACTTTATATCAAAAGTATTGAAATCCATAAAGAGAGTTTCTTCATTTGAATCATTCTCCTCATCTTTAGAGGAACCGTTGCTTTCTTTAGAGAAGAGACCCTTCTTGATCTTGTCTCTTTTATTACTATCATCTAATTCTTTGTATGGAAACAGATGCAAAATGACCTATTCTTCCACAATTGAAACATTTAAAAGGTAACTTACCCTTTTATTTTCCAATCCATTTCTCTAGACTTCTCACAAAGTTAGCTTCAACATCATCAAGGTCTTCAATTTGATCAAGATCCTCATCCTCAATCTTTTTATTGGCTTTGAATTCAACTTCTTTCTTTGGACCATATTGACCAAACTCTCTCATTTCAAAGGCAGTAAGAGTATCGAACATTTCCTTAATTGAATATCGATCCAAGTCTTTGGATTCTTCAATGGAAAACACCTTATGACTATAAGATTTTGGAAGAGTTCTCAGAACCTTTTTCACAATTTCACTTTCTTTCACCTCTCTGCCAAGACCAATAATTCCAATGACAACTTCTTGAACTGGAAGTATATAGCTTGCTATGTCTTCATCATCTTCCATCTGTAGGGTTTCAAACCTACTCTTGAATATTTACATCTTGGATTGCTTCACTTTAGAATTTCCTTCACAGATACTGCTAAGCTTCTCCCAAGCATCTTTGGAAGACTTGGAATTCATCACCTTGAACAATTTTGAATCATCTAATCCATATAGACGAGCATTCTTGGCTTTAACATTGCATTCATACAATCTTATTTTAGTAAAATCTATGATAGGAGTGGTAGGAGTAGTATAACCACTTTTGACTGATTCCCACACATAGAAACCAAGAGAGTTTAGGTTTCCTTCCATTCTCATCTTCTAGTAGGATTAATTAGTACCATCAAACCTAGGACCCTTGTATGAACCATCATATGCCATCCTAGATCTTTTCCTCAAGCAGTTAAGCTTCTACAAAGGAACTTGGCTCTGATACCAATTGTTGGACACTTCTAGAGATTGAGAGGGGGTTGAATCAATCTACACAAAACTTGACCTCTTCAGGAACTTGAAACTTTTAGCACAATTCAAACTCCTTTAGCAGATAAAGATATAACTTTAACCAAAACATGAATAGAGAATATTATAGCAATTAGAATCCTTAACACCTTCAAAAAATTAACCAATGAAAGATATAGCAGTAATCAGATCAGGAACAAAGAGATGGACAATGAGAACACACACATGCACAAGGAGACACTAGATTTACGTGGAAACCCCAAAGAGGGAAAAACCACAGTTAGAGTTAACTCATAATATAAGGCTCACTACCAAAAAGACTTGTCGAGAGGCTTACTGCCTAGGACAAGATACAAATAGTACTTGTAGCACTGAAGTATTCCCTATCTCAGAGCCGGATACAAAAATGATTTAAAGAGAAGTACAAATATTACCAACACAACACTCTGTTGATCGAGGTGTTATAGCATAATTGATCTTTCCTTTCACAGTATTTAGCACTATCTCTGCTAAATATTCAATATGAGTCACACACACACTTTTTTTGACTTGTACACTTCTTCTCTTTTAGTGCAACTTAAATGATCTTGCATTTATATCCACTACAACACTTCAATTCTTCAATTAGGTCAGCCAAGAAGAGAATAATCAATGAATATAATTGGTCAGCCACCAAAGCATAATACGGTCCTATCTCAAATGTAGAAAGGACCAAAACAATCAAAACTTATTTCAATGTGATCCAAAAATTGTTTATATGCCAGCACACATCAACCTAAGTTGGCATCAGGGAAACATGTGGATGAAACATTTAAAGCACATAACCAGTTGGCCCATAAACTCTCTTTTAATTGAATTTACTTGTTGCAAACCTAAGAAGGATAGTTCAGGACCCAAATCTATCATGGAACATCTTTCATTGCTGGCATAGCCCCCCAAGCACATGGCACAAGCAAAGGAACAAGCTCTATTGGTTGGATATCCACAAATAACCTAGAAAGACAACTCAAGACACAATGTGGCACCAAATCGACCAAATAGCAACATTCGGATCACATAGGGATGTTCCTTGAACAGCCAACATCACTTCCTTATACTTATTTCATACTTCATGTCATCAATAGCCATCATAGATCAAACAGGTATAGAACACTCTATTCACAAAACACAAGATAAATGACCAGATTATGTAGCATTAGTAGAACAACTTGCAGACAACTTCAGCATATGATATTGGAATTGAGACATTGCACATACATTGAGATTATATTCACCAAGCTGCAAGAGTAGGGACATTAATGCAAAGAAATGTGGACCAATTCAGACAACTAGCAACACTACCAACCTTCTACAATTCAAATATTTCTCCTCGACAACACAAGTGTCTTGAAAAGATAGGAGTGCAATGTACACAAAGCACTGACATTGAATACCAAACCACAAGACTAGAACTGTGATAGTGGAGGAATGCAAAGCATTATCTTAGCTAGACTTCAATGCAGCTTCGTGAACCAGAATCAATTTAGGAACATGCAGAAACCAAAAATTTCTTTTAGCAACACATATACTATCAGGAACATCAGGAGAGAGCAAGAGATATACTGTAGACCTTCAACAACATCCCTCCAACATTATTCATGCTTCTAATCCTCATATTAATGCTTCTAATCCTCATCTTAATGCTTTTAATCTTTATCTAAATATATCAATATGAAAACAACGTTGTTGATAGAAATAATGTATTATATGAACATCAACAATAATACTACTTTAGTAAGGCATGAAAGTCAACCGTGAAATTCTTCAACTCTTCTCTTCTTTGATAAGACATGACATCCAAACATGAACTTCTTCAATTCTTCACTTCTTTGATAGGGAATGACAACCAACCATGAACTTCTTCAACTTGTCTCTTCTAGTTACCAACAATCTCCTCAACTACCTACAATCTCCAACAATCAATATGGACATTGAAATGACAACAATGCAACCATCAGTGTTGACATCAATGACAACAGTTGTTAATAGGACCAATCAAAGAATATTGATCACCCTTACTATATATAGTAAGGTGAGGGATGTCAAGAAGAATTGGAAGTTCAAAGAGATGGGATTTTGACTTCATCATCATAGGGGCCTTTCCTTTTTCCTGTGCTAGGCACAGTCGAAGGAACAAAAGGAGCCACTAGAGGTTGCATGGCTTGGAAGAATTGGAAGGTCTACTCAAGGGAGCATGCTTATCTTTATCCCTCGATGAAGAAGGTCTAGAGGATGAATCTCATTGCTACATAGGAGTAGGTTGAAAGGGTATTGTAGAAGAAGGAGGTGGTGGAACCGAATCATGTGCTAAGCCCCCAGTCTTATATTTATAATATTCTTTATACAACAAGTCACCACAAGGTAGCATGGGTCCCATTGGAGCAAGCCAAAAGTGGTCAAGCTAGAAGCCCCCATGTGACACTAGCAACTTGTATCCAATATCCTAGATAATCTGCACGGGGAACTCATGAGGAAATTTTAAAAATTTATGGACAAAAAAAAGTGATTGTGTTCATAGAAACTAGCCAAGGAATGCCTAGTTTTACTCTGAACAAGTCAGGCTTCAGTATCACAACTAATGTCGTAGAGATGGATTTAGGTCCCACAAGGATCTACAGATAAATAGATCCCAAAGGGGAGAGAGAAATACCATTGTGCATGTGAATGGTAGTCTTGCACTCGTCATATCTCACCCTATGCAGGCCATTGATGAAGAGTGTCTCCTTAGTTATAACATTGACCTTGCTGGTCAGGTCAACCATAATGCCACTATCGACATTACCATTGACCTGAGTGAGAATGTAGAGGGGAGAGTACTCTCCATGGTAAGGCAAGTCATTAGGTGTAAAATATATGTCAAGTATTTTGGCCTTTTGACTTAGAGGGGAGATTGGATTGATAGACACCATGTTCGTATACACAACATCATTAGATGGCATAGAAGAAGAAGTAGTAATAAAATTGGAAGAGTAAGGTGGGAAGGGATTTGTGTAGATTTGCAGTTGGTTGTTGGCTTTAGCAACAGACTTGTTAGAGTTATTCTTTTTAGTATCAATTTGGATGTTATCGATATCTATGTGGTCTTGAATTACATGTCTCAAGTGCACACAACGTTGAGTATCATGCCTAGGCACTCGATGGTATTGGTAGAATTTTAGAAGTGTCATACCAACTTGGGTATGGCTTGTTTTTAGGAAGTGATCTAATTTTAGGGAGGGTGATTATATTTTCTTTTAATAATTTTTGAAGTACACTTGAGTAAGAATCAAATAATTTTGTAAAGAACCAATTACGTTGTGACCCAAGTGTATTTTTTTCATTTGTTTGAGGGATAGTTATACATTAGCTATTGCTTTATTTATCTTCAACCCTCTGAAAGTAGATGTAGCCCTAAAATTATCAAGATGTGAGGATGAGGTAGAAGCCCCATACTAAGCTAATGTCCATTAATAGTCTGACAAGGCATTACACAAATGAGAAAAGGAAGGATATTTCATCAGGGAGACTTGTTCCCTTAATGTTTTCTAGAGACTTCCCATGAACATCCTCTAGATGTCATGGTCAAGTAGGTAATAGGGAATTTATGAGGAGATAGATTGGTAGTGAGAAATGAAATTAGTCAATTTCTCATTTAGTTGTTTCTTACAATGGACAAGGTCATCGATAGTGACCTTGGAGCCAATTTTCACTTGGAACTGTTGTAAGAATTGATTCATAATTTAATCAAAAGAAAATATGGAATTATTAGGTAGTGAGAAAAAATCACTCCAATGCGGTCTCCAAAAGGGATCACGAGAATATTTTTTTCTAATAAATGATCCTAATGTAAAAATTCGCTACACAAATCAATAAAGGAATTGGAATGTGTCTATGGATCTCCCTTACCATTGTATTTATTGAATTTTGGTATCTTGATCCCTTGGCGCATGGGAGTGTTCAAGATGTTCAAAGTGAGAGTGCTATGATGATAGTACCGATTAAGGGTGGATTGTATGGTATCATTAGTTAGGTTGGTGAGTTGAGATTGCATTTGACCCATATTCTACTAGAGGGTGTTCAAGATGGGATCAAATGATGGGGGAGGCGGATTAGGCATTGCAGCAGAAACTTGCACCATAGGAGTTTGAAGTGTAGAGCTAGGTGGAGGGATGTGATACCCCAAATTATTTTGAGATACATTAACCCCAGGAGTAATGGGAGGCACAAACACAACATTTTTGTTGTTATTAGAAGACATAAGGGGTACTATAGGATTTGCATCTACCAAATGCACACACACCTCAAGCATCAAAATATTTAATTGGGTGCCAGTGATATCCGATTGGGAATCTTGAGGCTGACTCATTATTGATGTGTACTAGGGCACATTAGTCTTGACTATGTTTGTTAGCACATGAAGCAATTTAAGGCCCTTGCAATCTGAGATGAGAAGGTTTCTCAAATTACCGACAATAGGAGTAGCTTGAATAAACAAGTTGTCATGATTAAGAAAATATTCAGAATGCTTTAGGTTCTCTTCCAAAGACTAGAATTTCTCAAAGAGGACCCTAAGAGCAGTTTCATAATCTACTGAAGACATAGACCTTAGAGGATAATTTGGTTTAGAGCTCGAAGGAGAAGAGTTTCCAAAGATTGACTAGGGGCCAAAAGGATTAGGAGTTTCAAAAAACATTAGTCTGGGTCTAGTAGGACTATACCGGTTTGGAGGTATGGTAGCTCTCAAAATTCTTCTAACTATGTATCCATAGGTTGTGGACTAGGTCGTGAAGCTCATAGAGGAGTATTCACAATGCACAACCTTACAAAATCTAGAAAATGAGAGAAGAAAATACAAGAGGGGATAGAAGGATTTTAAATAATGCTTAGAAGATTATGCAAGAAGGTGAGTTCACATTAGATTCACCTAAATATACAGGAAATTCTCTACCCTCAAGATGACAAGATCTCAAAGAGAAAATTATCTCTCAACTACCTCAATTGACATGACTCAAGTGAACTATAAATGGAGGAATGTGAGATTTAACAGATTACAAAAATTATCTAGACTTTTCAGACATTAGACACCAAAAGTGCAGGGTACAAAGGTCTTCCAAAAAACTAGGAAATATCTCTGTCTAGGACAGATGTGTGGTTGTCAGACGATAGCACGCCGCATTGGTGTCTTGTACGAACAAAAAATAGTCATCACAAGAAGACACAAGATACTTTGCACGAGTTTCTAAACATGAAAGGGATGCAAAACACAAGTGTACAACAAATATAAAGTGACAAACATAAAGATGCTAAGTTAAAATTAGATGAAAATGATAAGGAGAAGTTTAAGATATCATCGAAAATGTTTGATGAAGTTCAAGCTTTCTCCAAGTAGCTCTTCCACTTGCACCTACACACACAATACCAAAGAGAAATGTTTGGGTGGTTGTATAGGAGTTTTCCTTAGTCAAACCCCTGTATTGGTGTTTCCATCTCCACGGACAACCTTAGACGAGATAATGGAAAGACATAAAATGATAAAGAGAACAATATGCTTAACAAATAAAGATAATATGCTTGAATAAAAAGACTTGAATAGTTATCACCCTCAAGAATAGAAGCTTTGTAGCTTGCTAGTGTAGTGAAGAAGTAACAAGAAACTCCAAGATAGCAATGGCCTCTTCGCAAGATGAGCTCGTATTTGCAAAAATGGAGTTTAATCTGGAAGCTGCAGAAGAGTTTTTTGGAAGATATGTGTATAGAAGAGATGGAGAGTGTTGTGTATGCTCAAGAAAAATATTGTAGAATGGTGGAGAATGAGAAAATATTTGCGTGTTTTACCAAGAGAGAAAGATTGAATGAATTCAAATTAATCAATCCTCTTCAAGGAAGAGGGACTTTTTGGTTCAAATGACTTTCCCAAGCAACTCTCAATGAGGTTGCAAGTTGGCAGAGGCATTACACTACCAAAACATGGCACGTTTAACATCTCAACAACCAACTCAATCATGGATTTTTGTAGGATGCGAACATAGCTCAAGGACATCTTTGTGACGTGTATAGGTATGTGAGAAAATTGGACTCAACAGTCAAGAAATTGGGCATGCTAGATGGTGAGAGATGGTTTTAGATTGAAGGAAATCATAATTATCTTAATTTACCTTAAGAGGAAGGCATATGTAACACAAAATTGCATAAGATGCAATTTTTGACATTACACATGGTTCAATAATTTTATCAAGTTCAAATAATTGTTCTTGCTTTCTTTATTGTTCAATTTGACGATTGAATATTTAGTCATTTTAAATTTTTTTATAATGTAGATTGTTTTTATTTATTTGCATTTAATGGTGTGGGAAATAAATCTAGTCTAATTAAATGTATGCAATTGAATGACATTAGTTTTGGTATTCTTTAATCATTTTAAATGAATTCTAATTTTAATTAATTAAATAATTAACCAAGTTTCAAGGGTTATTCCTCTTGGTGTTGATACAATTAATTGAATAATTGATCACTAATTGATCATGCATAGTTGATTAACATAAGAATAAACAAAAGAACTTTCTTTTTAGATTTTCATTTTTTATAAAAATATCAAAGAAAGTAATTAATAAAATATTTAAAAGGAATTAGTTAATTAACCACACTAAATCAAATTGATTACTCTAATTAATTGAATATAATTAAATAATTAGTCAAAGGTAGTGTAATCAAGTGGTAGGGCCACTTGGTTTTCATGTTGGAGACTAGAGTTTAAATCTCCCCCAAGTGACATCTTAGTGATGATAGGCATGTTAATTGCTATTCATACTTCAATTAATTATTAGATAGTGGTATTTTAGCAAGAGATGGGCATTCAAGTCAGGAAAGCATGCCAAAGGTGATAGCATTTGAGCTAGAAGAGCACAAGATAAGGTGTTCAAGGCATAGGAATATTATGTAGGAATAACATTCAAGTTTGAGGGAGGAACACAATGGAGGAACATAGGAGTAAGATGAACATAAGGAATACGGTTTCCTTATAAGGAGATGGGAGAGATGCATTCAAACCCAAAAAATAAGTGTATTAATGTTCAAGTTGAAAAAGAATGTTAGAGAATTAAAAGAGAGCATTAGTCAAAGTGGTGTCCTCGCAAATATAACTGTATGGGATGTAGGTCCCATGAACAAACCCTTACAACTTCAAGGGTGAGGCTCTAATAAAAATCTATGTATAATTAAAGAGCTAGTTATATCTAATTATTGGTCAGTCTAACTAGAGCTTCAAGGAAAATTAGCTTTTCTAGAAACATAGAGAAGAAACAAGAAATAGAAAACAATATCTTCTTTTAAAAATATAATATTCTAGAGAACACACAAAGAGACAAGAATTAGCAAAAAAACAACAACAAAGAACAAATATTTCAATACACAAAAAATGTGATTTTTTCTTTTCTCTTGTTTATCTTAATTGTGTTTGTCTTTTGATGTGATGAGTTTGTTTGTTGCTTTGGATCTTAGTTCCACTAAAGGGCCTCTTAGTGCTTCTTATAAATCACCCTAAATAAATCAAAGGATTTCAAAGAAACCATTTGGAGAATCTTCCTTTTGGAATTGTGTTGTATGGTTAATCTTTTTACTTTTTAATTTATATGAAGAAATAAAAAATTGTATATAAATGATTTCAAGGAATGCTTGGAAGTATAGATTTAATTAAAGAAAAAAATGACAATGAATGGAATGCTTTCAATCAAGACTTTAAAATGAGATTTTTTCAATTCAAATTAGTGTGTTTAGAAGCATAGACCCAAAAAAGAAACTTTTATTCAAAAAAACAGAATTAAATCTAACTCCCAAACAACCAATTCTACTATAATTTTTCCGGAGCACCTCTTCATAGGCACAACATATTTTTAAATTTTATAAATGACTAATATAGTTAACAATAAATCTGCTTCAATCTTTAAAAACAAGAAAATCCACTTCTATAGTTAGAAATATCTCAAATGAAGAGAAAATTTTAAATTATAGCAATGTGTACTCCAGTAAATCTATTGGCCCTCCCTTCCATTTCAATCTTTAACAATTGGTGATAATCTCCAAAGAAAAGTGATGGAGAAAATTGGGCAAGAAATTCTAAGAGAAAAAGTAATGGTTGCTTGCAAGGGTTGAATGGTGGCATGCAATAAATTTAAAAAAGATTCAAGGAAGATTGATCTCAAACTCTTGATAGTGATTGCTTCATTGCAAAAATTTAGGCTTTTTGGTTAACTAAAATAGGATTATTAATAGATGTAAGAGCAAATGGAGGTCAAGGATATAGTTTCCTAATCAATATTGAGCTAACAAGCTCAAACTCAAGATGAACTCATAGAATTAAAAAGAATGAATGAACTCACTACTACAAAACGTGTTCACCACTTTACTAGTACAATGTTTGTCATGGTGAAATCATCATTTTGGAGAGAATTTTTCGTACATAATAAATATACAGTACGTGGAATTTAAAGTAACTATAAACAATAGGCAAAGAGTCATAAGAGGTTAATGTGGTTACTTTACTTTGGAGATATAATTTGAAGATCATTTTTTATATATATTTCATGCCTTGTAAATTCATGTGTTGGATGTTTGGCTCATCATTAAATCTTCCATGTAGGCCTATTCAAATTTAGTAAGTTATAGTTTACGTGGGGGGAAATTGTGTTTGGAGGCTCTTTCTAGGACCTTTCTTAGCCAATTCCCAAGATTAAGCTAACAATTCAAGACATGTACTTTCAGGTGTGTGAACCCTAGGTGCATAAGAAAGACAGTGGTATGTGTCACAATGGAGATTGCAAAATAACTCTAATGGTAGATTTATAGTCTACTGTAGCAATGGACTCCTAAGCAATGTGTATATATTTCCTTGTTTGTTTCTTCACTAATGATTCTTGCATGTTCTTTCATTTTTAGCTTCTCTTTTAAACACATTCCACCCATTTTTAGTTGTTGGAGGTTAGATCATGGTTGGGGATGCGCGAGAGGGAGAGTGTTTAGGTAGAAAAAGAAAGTCTGAATGTGTAAAACACTACCATATGCAATCTTATTCAAGACACTATTGCACACACTAGCATTGTGAATGAGCGAACAATGAAGAGCAAGGTACAAAGCAATGTAGAAGACAAGTGAGTTCAGATTTGGGCATGCAGCATGAGTTGAATTAATGAAGGAATTTTAATGACATCCATGAGACCAAGGGACACAACAATAACACATTTTCAAGTTCATTTTGATGTCATCTCTTCTATTATGAATCTTGATCAATAAACTTATTGTTTTGTGAAGCCTTGCCTCCTCAAATAGCTCATTCAAACTACCACATTCAATTTTTTTCAAACTAAATAAGAATATCCTCATAAGTTGCACATTCAATGATGAAGTTTCATTCAGTTTCAACCACCCCCTTACTATAGAAAATGCAAGTTCTTTCTTCACACTCTTCCTTGGGGACCACCCATCAACTTGTCTCACATCTAAGATGATGAGAATTGGTCCTCAACTATACAACTAAAATTTTAGCTTTTCCCTTGATTGCAACCCTCAAATAATATTTTTCATCATATTCCCACGTGGGGTTGAACTTTTTGACATAGTGCATTTTTTTCTGCCAATTTATTTTGTCCACATGACAGTCTTAAATGTTTCTAACTGTAGATGTCTAAATTTGGACACTTAATTTATCCAAATTCATCCCCTTTCATCTTAGTTTCGTTAATTAAGTAATATTACTATTATTTAATTAATATCTTTAATTCTGCCAAATTCCTAAGTTATTTAATCAATAATACCTTATCTCTTTAATCCTCCTTCCATCAATTGAATTAAATAAATATTCCATTTATTTAATTCCCCTCATGTCACACCCTCCATCATTTTTATCTTATCTTAATCCTTCTTCTAATCCCATCATTAGGATGTGCACATGCCTAATCCTTAATTAGGTGTCACATCCTCCAACTTTTGCAAGTTGGCCTCTAATCTCTCTTAGCCACCTAACCATCCTCTAATCCTTCACTAACTAGCCTAATCAACCTCTCAAGGAATTTTTAATTCCTTTTATCCTTCCAAGGAATATTAAATTCCTTTTCTCTTCCCCATGTCCTTTATGACATGTGTCCTTGGTCAACCTATTAAAGGCCTTCCCCTTTTGGACAAGGCATCTCCCTTCCCCATGTGAATTTTTAATTCACCTTTTAATCCCCCAATGCATTTAAGGAATTTTAAATTCCTTCCCTCTTCCCCATGAGAATATTTGAGGAATTTTTAATTCCCCACTTGTCCTCTCTCCCACATGGGGACAAGTACCTCCTTTATAAGGAGATCTTGTCCAATCCCAAGGTACTTCGTACCCCCTCCATGTCATGTCCTTTCCTTCCACCTCATGTCCACTTCACCTTTTAGGGCTATATCACATGCCACATGTCAAGATGTGAGGGCTTGTGAGTTCTCAACTCACCTGAGCCCTACATCTTGATATTTGGTGGCTCAATCTTGACCCTCTGTTTCCCCTAGGAATTCTCAAAAATCCTAGAAATACCCCCTCTTTTCTCTCATTTTGGGGGAGATCATTTGTGCTAGCCAAACTCTTGCAGTTTTATTTCTCAACCCACACTTAGCCACTTTCATGATTTCAAGCATCATTTGCATCTCACATCTCACCTCTTGTGCCATCCAAGGAGCATACACATCAAAGATCGAAGGGCCAACCAAAGGATCGACTCAACGCAAGGTATAAGGTTCCATTTCGTTGCTTTGTCTTGCATTATTTCCAACTTAGGCTAATCTTGAGGTGTAGGTTGTTTTAGTTGTTTATTCGCACTCTTTAACTTGTTGCTTGCTTTCTAACGCTCACATTCGACCTATCACATTTCTGGCACGCCCGGTGGGACCCACAAACGGGTCTCTTTCTTTCATGTTTGTTGTTTTTTGCATTTTTGTAGGTCCAAGTTATAGAGTGGCAGACCTGTCCTCCTACAGTGGCGGACTGGTCCTGGAGTGGCGGACCTGTCCTGGGGTGGCGGACTGGTCCTGACAGAGTGGCGGATCTGTCCTGGAGTGGCGGACCTGTCCTGCAGTGGTGGACCTATCCCAGTGCAATGGCGGACCTGACCTAATTTAGTGGCAGACCTGTCCTAATTCAGTGGCGGACCTATCCTAATTCAGTGGCAGACCTATCCTGACAGAGTGGCAGATCTGTCCCTGCAGAGTGGCGGACCTGTCCTCAAGAAGGTAAAAATTTCAAGTTTTTTCTGATTGTTTTTTGGTAAAATAGGCACATAGTTTAATTAAAGGGGTCAATAAACCTTGTTTGGCATGTTTGGGAAATCTATTTGACGTATCCAATCCCCTTGCGCCATTTGGCAATCCTGGGTGATGAGAAATCGTAGCTTTCCAAGTCCTTTTGAGTCACCCTTTTTCACTTTCTTAGTGGGACCTACTTGGGGATTTCATCACCCCAAGGGACGATTCCAACCACACGTACCGGTAGGGTATATAAAGGGGGGAGAGCGAAAGTTGTACCTCAATCCAACCACGTTGTAATTGGCGAAGCGTCAGGATGACGTGAAGAGTTGGTCTGAGCCTTTAGTATCTCGCTAAGGTTCCCGACTCACGCTTGTAATAGGTTGGTGTTCACGGTTTGGGCCTCACGTACCGGGTGTATATTGAGGACTCCTTAGAAACCATGTGCATCCTAGAGTAGAAGACTTTGTTGACCATACCCATTTCTACTAATCTTAGGGTTGTGCTATCTGAATTGTCTTTCTTGTGCAAAACTAGTCATTATTAGTGTTTGCTATATTTTGGGTCCTTTGCCTTACCCATCCATCAAAAAATCAAGCTTAAACTTATCCTTTGGCGGACCTATCCCTGTGTTGTGGCGGACCTGTCCCTGTGCTGTGGCGGACCTGTCCTAGTGCAGTGGCGGACCTGTCCCTATGTTGTGGTAGACCTGTCCTAGTGCAGTGGCGGACCTATCCCTGTGCTGTGGCGGACCTGTCCTAGTGCAGTGGCGGACCTGTCCCTATGCAGTGGTGGACCTGTCCTAGTGCAGTGGCGGACCTGTCCTTCTGCTGTGGCGGACCTGTCCTTCTGCTCTTTCTTCCCAGGCCAGCCATCTCCACACTGTTCATTTGATTGACTCCGTTCAAAGGCAGTTCTTCTCATCTTTTCGTGCTCTTTCTGATGATATATACCACTTCATACTTTTGAGAAGTTGGATGAGGCACCCTTTTCTTCACCATCTGCCTCCTCGAAGGGGGTATACCCTACCATTCTCTTCGTTTACTCATTCTGAGTAAACGTTCATACATTTCACACATCCTTTCATCATTCTGAACTCTCGTTCTATCGTTTTGATCATTCGTTTACTCGTTCTGAGTAATTGTTCATCCGTCCCGATCAACCGTTTGCTCATTTTGAGTATTCATTCATCCATTTCTATCATCCATTTCTCCAATCAAATCATTGTTTTCCCCACCCAAATCCCCTGAACTTCATCTCGGGTTATTATCCAAATTGACCGAAGTGTCTGATCTGATCGTCATCATTAACATCCTCTTAGGATTGTCATCCATCCTAAGTTAATCATCATCGTCGGCCCAATCATCTCTTTGTCATTTAATCCGATCAATCAGTATCCTAAGTCATCTAAGATAATCTCTGAATGGGATTTGTAGTCTCTTTCATCATCCATCAGTCAATCTTATCAATCAATCATCGATCAATCTTATCCAATCCAATCTAATCGCATCCCTATCCAACTACCTTCGACCCAATCAATCTACTTCCATCTCGAAGTAGATTCGGTGTCGTAATCATCCTTTGATCATCCAATCCAATTGTCAAAATCAATCCCATCCAATCATCCAATCATCCTAATCTAAGCTTTAATCCAATCCTAATTTGAGCTTGTCCTGAATCCCGATTTGGGCTTTTGTCCATTTCCATCCAAAATCTTTATCCATCATCTTTACCCTTTCATCATCATGAATTCTTATCCTCCATCAATAGTAGTCTAGGGAAACCCTAATTACGTCAACGATGATAATGAAAGTCTTGTTGATCAAGAGGTATACGACATAGATCCCCTTGACACTATCATTGCTAGTAAGCTTTCTCCACCCACTTTCCAAAATCCAATCTCCCCATCAAGTTATCCCATAATGTCTTCATCTATGCCTAATCACACTCCTTATGCTACCTTTAACAAGGGATGTCCATCATATCCATCATATCCTTCATCTACGTCATCCCCTTATCCTAGTTTTCCGTCACAATACCCCTATCTTGATCCCCCATCCACATCCTCTTATTTCAATCCTCCATCCACATGTACCCACTACCCCAATCTCCCATACCAATCCACTCAACCTAATCCTACATTCACATCTTCCTATCCTAGTCAAACACACCCACCAACTTACCCTAATCCGACATCCGCAGTTCCCTATCTCCATCCACCACCTCAATCTTCTCATCCTAATCCACCATCCCCATACCCTTACTACAATCCACCACCCGCCTCCTTGTGTCCTAATCCACCATCCCAATACCTTTATTACAACATGCCGCACATATCTTCTACCAACGATCCACCATCCGTGTCATCCTATCCTAATTCCCCATGCCCATATCCTTACCTTAATCCTCCATCCAGTCTTAATCTTCCATCTAATCCTAGTCCACTAATCCATAAACCTTCATCCACTCCCACCTCACCATCTCAGCCTAGCATATTCAAGTTTCTCCAAGGACTTATAACAAAGGAAACATCCCCCACTCCACACATTGCAGTTGTGAAACCATGCCATCCCAACCCATCATCCATGGTCGTTAATGACGAGACCCTTCTCCATGCACCACCTATCATTGATGATACCATCACATCCCCTGAATCTACTAAGTCCCCATCTCCTACCATCACATCCTCTGAATCCACTGAGCCCCATCTCCTACCATCACATCCTCTGAATCCACTGAACCCCCATCTCCTACCGTCACATTCTCTGAATCTGTTGAACATCCACCTCCTACTCCAAGAGTCATCGAACCCATCGACAACGCCCAAATCCATTCTAATAATTGCATCGAATCCTCTATCCTTCCACCTCCCCAACTTGAAGAGTCCCCCCATGACTCCATTATCATGCCTCCCACACACGATGAGTCATGCTAAGAGTCTGATCCAAACCATGCCAACATATCCCCTTCTCCAGATCAAGGTCCTACCATTCCACCTAGTCTACCGCAAGATCACAGTCCCCCATCCATTCCATCCCATGATCCTCTTGACATTCAAGATTCTACCACTCCATCTCCATCTCCATTGCATGAGCCTTCTACCACAAAATCAGATCCTATCATATCCCCTACTCCCTCTCCCGATACCACCCATCCAAATGCTGCTATCCCATCATCTCCTCAGGATCCCCCATCATCGCCTAAAAATGCTATCCCCACACCGCTTGCATATCCCCTTGGTACTCTCACATTCTTCCATGGTGGCCTCCTTGCAGAAGAAAAACACAGTGTATATACCACCCATCATCCCCCACCTAATAATGGACTCACATCATGTTTTCAGAATAACAAAAAATCCTATCATGGATCAATGCTCAAGAACATGAACTATCAAGGAAAAGGTCTAGGCCTTCACGAGCAAGGTATTTTAGAGCCCATCCAAGTCAAAGAACAAATCTGCATGCAAGGTCTTGGATCTATTCCCCAAGACTCACAATCTAGACACGTTGGTACAACCTCTAGCCGTCCTCAATGAGCCTTTTCCAAAAGAAATGTCGACTCTTCCCATCACTCCACCAAATAATATGATGCCATCCCTCCTCCTCTATAGTATCACCTCAAAACAACCATTCATATTCCTCCTTCATCTGCTCCATCCATTTTGGGTCCTTACATACCTCCATACACCATCTCTCGTCCTTCATCCACTCTATCCATCTTGGGTCCGTATATCCCAAGATCACCTTCTCCATCTCATCCTTTCACCCATTCAACACCTATACATGTCATCCATCATAAACATCCCTCTCGCATATCCCATAATCAGGATCAACAAAGGCACATACCTAAACATACCCCATCTACACGTAATCCTCATAATCCTACCTCCATTGCTCCACATCATCCATCTTCTCACACCCATCCCATTGCTAGTATGAGCACTTTGGATGCCAGAGGAAAAATGCATAAATCCAAACATCCACATGAATCCAACGCTTCCCATGTCCCCTCTAAAAGACATGGTAAAGAAAAGACAAACAAAATCCCAAATCAAAATCAAATCTATAGCTCGCAAATAGCCAGCAAAGCAAAGATCAAAACCATGTGGATCCCAAAGAAAAAAGATGCAATGCCATCAAATGAAAAATTTGTAAGAGCATCCAAAGTTGCTAATCCAAAAGCTAATTATACACCCCTTTCATCTCCTAAATCTGTTTTGGGTCCCTATGTCCCAAAATTTGCTATTCCATCTCCTCCATTATCCCCACATTCTCCATCCATTAGTCCCCTTATCTTTTCACATCTGTCACCACATGTGCCAATGTTGGTCCTGAACACATCTCCCCATCACATATCCACCCCATCATTCCATCCATACACTTTCCAACATCCCACCCATTACCCCACATATCTCCCCCATCAAATCCCTCTCATTCATCCTCTAGCATAATCCATTTCTCCTAATAAGGTTGTACCAACATCCAACAGTCAATTTGAACATGGGCTTTTAATAGATGATATAGAACTTGATGCTTGAGTCCTTCATCCATATCCTTATCGCATGTCTTCTAAATCCACTTATTCGCCTCCCTATCCTTATCCATCTCCTTTTGCATGCTATCCAAAAAGTCCAAAAATCCAAAAAAGTCAAAAAAGTCAAAAAATAAAAAAATCCAAAAAAAATAAAATAAAATAAAATAGTAAAGATAAATAATCCGTCCAATGGTAAAACTTGAAACAAGCGCCTTGATAAGTACCATGATGAAAACCTGGAAAACAGGCATCAAGCGTAAATCCCTATCTGCACTTGGGCGCAACTTCTTGATATGCATTCCCTCCATCCGCTATGCTTCCTGCTATGCTTTCGGCTATGCACCCATCTTATTGCTGTACATCATTTTCGTCCATCCCCTCCATCATATCGAGCTCACACATCTCGCTTGGCATATCTCATTTATCCCAATCCTTCCATCCTCCTTGTGATCTTGATAACGATGGGGCAAACATATAAGCATGCTTTGGGCACCTCTTAGCATACATCTCCCTCATCTGCACACTATCCCAACTGTCATTCGCACTCGTCCACCTTCCTGATCCCCCTGTCATGCTACCTTCCATCTCCCTTACTTATCCATGCATCCTATCTTCATCCATCTCACTCTTTTATCTTCCCATCCCCTTGTCTTCCATCCTTCATTCCTCCCCGCACATGACATATCTAGAGTGGGGGCATCTATCTTTCTTTGTGCTATAGTCCTTGGAGACATCATTCATCTTGTCCAATCACATCCTTGCCATCCTTATCTTCCTACCCAATCACATCCTTGCCATCTCCCCATCCTTATCTTCCTGTCCAATCACATCCTTGCCATCTCCCCATCCTTATCTTCCTATCCATCTACTTCATTTTTCTCTATCTCCATCCCATTTCATCATCCCTTGTCATTGGCCTCTGGTTATAGGTTTCTCCCCATCCCCATCCTCATCCTCCTATCCATCCATCAAAACACTCCCCTTCATATCCCCATCTTTGTCTTCCTACCAATCCCTTATGTCTTCCCGTCCTCGTCTTCTTATCCAGAAATATCACATCCAAACCTTCCTCCATCTCATTCTCCATCCATCCTAGCACCATATCCACCCATCTCCCTGGCCAATCCCCTCTTTTTGTCCTTCATCCATCCCCCTTCCCATCCTCCCCCCATCCACCCTCCCATCCCTCCCCCATCCCCATCCCCCCTATCTCCCCTTATAATTCCCCTATCCCTCCCATCCCATCCCCCATCTCCCCCATCTCTCCCATCCCATCCCTCCCCATTCCCATCTCTCCCATCCCCTATCCCCTCCCATCCCATCCCTCATCTCTCCCCTCTATCTCTCCCATCCCATCTCATCTCCCTCTATCCTCTATCCTCCTCTCCTCCCTCCCTACAAGGCGCCCTGCCTCTTCCATCCACCGGGCGCGCAAGGGCAGCACTGTTGTCAGCTACTAATGGCGGCGGACTGCCCGGGCCTCGGCTATGCGGACCTGGCCTCTCCAAGTAGGGACCTGCCTCGCTGGGCACGGACTGCCTACCCCCTGTGGGTGTTGCATCTGTCACTGGCTTCAGCCTCTTTTCTCCAGCGCACAATCCGAGGTAGCCCACAAAAAAAAATTTCCTACCCATTTTTTCTTTTGACGCCCCGGACAAAACCCATGTCTTGAAATTTTCAAAATTTATTGATAAACCATATTTTTGAGGGTTTTGATTTTTACGCCAAAACTTCCGGAGGCCATAACTTTTGACTCGGGTGTTCGTTTAGGCTGAAATTTGACGAGTAGTTACGTTATGAGATAACAAGTGGATTTCCAACTAGTTTCTTTGAAAGTTGTTGGAACCCATTTTGACCCATTTTCAAGGCCTCAAACTTTCATCTAGGCCCTCAAAATCCCAATTTAGTGTTTTTTTCTAGCATTTTGAAAAATTATTTTCACTCATAGCTCAAAATGCATATCTCGAATCTGGGATGTTAGTTGTCAATTCATCCTATCTCACCAATGGGTATTTATTGGAAAAAATTGGGACTCTCAAACATACGACCATGAAGTTTCCTAAAATGGAAAAATTTGACAATTTTTGCAAATTGCCAAATCGGGAAAAATTTGATTGTCAACACCTTACGCCCTTTAAACTCCAGAACTTGGTGTAGAATCAATCCCATCACATCCTCCAATCATTCTCATCTTCACTCCAATCCTAATCTGAGCTTTCATCTAATCCTAATCTAAGCTTTCATCTAATCCCAATCTGAGCTTAACTGAAACCCTAATTTGGGCTTTAATCCATCTGCAGTCAAGATCTTTGGATATCAAACAAAATCTTACGATTCCTCCCTCCATCTTCTTCAATTTTGTCCTATTCCTCCATTCTAATCAATCCATTCACCCATTATGTGTAACCATTCATCTATTCTGAACCTCCTATCATCTCAAACCTTCATCTATTTCAAACTCTCATCAATCGTAATCTTCCACCTGTTCCCACCCTTCACCTTCTAGTTCCAAGAATCAGTCATCTCTCCATCTGGTCACCTTTTCCTCATCCAAACCCTTATCCCTCTATCCAATCCACCCAAACAATCCTTTTTCCTCTCCCCACCCTCTCCCCTCATCCCATCTCATAATCCCTCGTCATTGGTATCTAGCTATAGGTTTTTCCCCACGCAACCCAATTCCATCTACCTCATCATCATCACTTCTTCTTTTACACATCTTTTCAATCTCCTATCCTTTCTCATCATTCATCTATTCATCATATCATCCTCCCAATTCATCTTTTGATTATTTGGATAATTATCCCATCCTTGAGCTTTATATAGTCACTATCGTCCAATCCAATCCAACAGGTCTATCTTGTCCCATTGTGTCAGTCCAATAATTTTATCCCCTTATCTAGGGATATCTCATCCTCTTTCATCCATCACTTGTCTTTGGCCTTCTGTCGAACTACGTTGCCCCTGTGTTTTCACGTAGGCAAGGTTGATCATTTGATCCACCCCCGGGGTTCCTGTTCTCCATCCTATCTTGGTCATCCATCAAAATCTCCATCATGGTCTATCATCAACCTTTTATCAAACTACGAGGGCTCTGTGCTTCCACGTAGGCAAGGCTAATCTTTGATCGACCCCCGAGACCCTAGGTCGCTAGGATGTGTTAGTCTCCCATCTTGTGTCAATCTTGTGTCATGTCTCTCGTGTCGCGTCGTCAAGCTATGCCCTTATCTAGCTAGATCTTAACAAATGAGATTCACTTGTATCATCAAATCCAATCAGTTCTGAATATCCTGTGTCATATCAATCTTTTAATTTAGTATCCATCATCGGTCTCCACAGGATGCATCCTTCCTAACAGACCTCATCAATCCCATCCATCCCATTGATTGATCCTATGGCAAAGGACATTTGAAATTAATTGTGATCTTTTGATGCTTTTGGCTTTTGTTTATCATTTGAGCTCCCTATCATCACTTGTCATGGTCGCCTTGATCCATCATATCATGGTGTGCTTTGACTTGTCAACATAGGGGTGTATCTTGATCTTTTCTGTCTTCTGCTGTCCCATGGTACCCACCAAGATCTCTCTCGATCTGTGTTACGTACGGCATCCTTTTGTGTGTTTGTGGTCCCAATAATACCCGCCCACCAAGGTCATGACTTTGGGGTGTTGCATAGCCTTCTGCTTGTTATATGAGCGACACACTCAACCTGCTCCTTCATATACCCCCGCATCTTTGTGCCTTATATAGCAAAATCGTTGCTCCTCATGATGCAGGCAAATTGCATTTAGATTGCATTTCATCTCTCATCCCAAATTTGTCCATTCATCCTATCACACGCCCCCAATCTTCCATCACATTGCATCATCTTCTTCAACCTCTGCATCATTCATTCATTTCGAGCCCACCCGTGGTTCTCTCTTTGAACCCATATTCCTCTCTTTCGAGGCATCCTTTCATCCCTAACTTTCATCTTCTACCATCATCTTTCCCCTTCCTAGTCACTTTTCAATGACTGGGGCATCTTTTCCAATCTAAATCCATCTTCTTTGGTGTTCTATGTTTAATATTCTTTTGAAATGATGCTACTGCAGAATAATCTCAAAGAGGGCAAATGATGTCTAAATTCTGACACTCTAATTTCTATCCAAATTCATCCCTTTCATCTTAGTTTTACTCAAGTAATACCTTAATATTATTTACCTTAATATCTTTTAATTCCGCCAAATCCCTAAGCTATTTAATCATACCTTATCTCTCTCTTTTAACTCTATCACCTGGAATTCAAATAAATATTCATTTTATTTAATTCCCTGCGTCACATCCTCCATCATTTTTATCTTATCTTAATCCTTCTTCTAATCTCATCATTAGGATGTGCACATGCCTAATCCTTGATTAGGAGGTGTCACATCCTCCAACTTTTGCAAGTTGGTCTCTAATCTCTTAAACTTCACCTAACCATCCTCTAACTCACTAGCCTAATCAACCTCTCAAGGAATTTTTAATTTTATCCTTCCAAGGAATATTAAATCTTTTCTTCCCCATGTCCTTTATGACATGTGTCCTTGGTCAACCCTATTAAAGGCCTTCCCCTTTTGGACAAGGCATCTCCCTTCTCCATGTGAATTTTTAATTCACCTTTTAATCCCCCAATGCATTTAAGGAATTTTAAATTCCTTCCCTCTTCCCCATGAGAATATTTGAGAAATTTTTAATTCCCCACTTGTCCTCTCTCCCACATGGGGACACATACCTCCTTTATAAGGAGATCTTGTCCAATCCCAAGGTACTTTGTACCCCCTCCATGTCATGTTCTTCTCCTTCCACCTCATGTCCACTTCACCTTTAGGGCTATATCACATGCCACATGTCAAGATGTGAGGGCTTGTGAGTTCTCAACTCACCTGAGCCCTACATCTTGATATTTGGTGGCTCAATCTTGACCCTCCGTTTCCCCTAGGAATTCTAAAAAATCCTATAAATACCCCCTCTTTTCTCTCATTTTGGGGGAGATCATTTGTGCTAGCCAAACTCTTGCAGTTTTATTTCTCAACCCACACTTAGCCACTTTCATGATTTCAAGCATCATTTGCATCTCACATCTCACCTCTTGTGCCATCCAAGGAGCATACACATCAAAGATTGAAGGGCCAACCAAAGGATCGACTCAACGCAAGGTATAAGGTTCCATTTCGTTGCTTTGTCTTGCATTGTTTCCAACTTAGGCTAATCTTGAGGTGTAGGTTGTTTTAGTTGTTTATTCGCACTCTTTAACTTGTTGCTTGCTTTCTAACGCTCACATTTGACCTATCACACTAACAATCTTTTTTTATCTCTTCATAGTGTTAGGACATTCTTGCAATTTAATGTCCCTCTTGCTCATCCACTTGTTGTTCTACCTCATCCAAGTCTTTTTCCTATGGGCTAATTCCTCCTCAACAACCAGTTTAGGTCAACGATGCTTATCCACATTTTCAACCTTTCTTAAGTAGCATAGCAAATGAATTATCTTTGATTCTTCCATCGGAAACATTCTTGCCTCAGCCAAAAGGATCCTATAGGATATCGTTAATTTGACTTTGAGACTAGTAGTAATTAAATATTTTTGGATTCTTTCTAATTGCCTCCACTTGTAGTTTGACATGATTCTCTCCCAAACCTCAAACCATAGAGGACAACTAGCATGAACAACAAACCAAAAAATATTTTCTTGGTTTTCCAATCCTATAACTCCACTTTCCTACACCTATTTTAAAATAGGAAAAAAATATCTCCATCCTCTTTGTATCCTTTTTGTTCTACAAGTCTCCCAATTGAGCCTATTGTGAAAATTAATTCCTAAGTACTTGTATTCTTCCACTATCTCTAACGAGCTTCCCTCAAAGATAGAGTTAAACAACTGCTTCTTCCCTTTGAAATAAAAAATCATGACTTTTGTCTTGTTGGTGTTCACTTGCATCCCAACCTCATGACAAAAGAGTTCTCAAGCCTTCAAATCTCTCTCAAACCATGAGCATTTTTTTCTATTAGAATAAGATCATCTGCATACAAAAATAACTTCACCACGTAACCCACCAATTGAATCCCCTCTCCAATAGTTTTGTTTAACCATTCTTCAAGTTTATCAATATATAAACCAAACAATGTAGGGGATAGAGGACACCCTTATTTGAATCCAATTGTGCTACCAAAGCACCCTTTTTAGTTTTAATTTTAGCTCTAACCTACTCATAAAGCTTATTAACAACCGCTCTATACTCATTAGGAATCCCAAGTTCCACCATTATGCTCCAAAGCTTGTCTCTAGGAACAGTGTCAAATGTCTTTTTGAAATCAACAAAGCAACAAAAAGCTTCTCCACCTTGGGTGTCCCAAACATTTTCAATTAAGTGTCTAAGATGATGCAGTGATCAATGGTAGAGTGCCTTGGCCTAAAGCCAACCTACCCTTGTTCTCTTGTTCTTCCCACCTGTTGATTCTAAGTTCTATCATACTCTCAAAAAGTTTTCCAAGAAGAGGATTGATCACAATAGTACGATAATTGGAAGGGTTATTGGTATTACCACTTTTACAAAGTGAGATAACAACACTAGTAGTCCGCTCAATCGAAAAGTTGTCTTATGTGACTATTAAAATTTCTCTTGATGTTTGATATCTTCCATTGAACAGAGTTTGGTTGATGTGCCAATTATAGAAGGGTTACTTTTCTCTTGCGCCTGTTCATAAAGGAGCATCACATAATCTAACCAATGAGCATCCATGATATTATTTTCTATTTACTTCTTTTTTTGTTGTAGCTCCCTCCAAAAGCCTTTGGCGTTGTGTTCCCCCAAAGATATTAATTCTTTCCTTCTTGAAATCATATATCTTTCTTTTTAAGATTTTATCAATTGTTCATATTTTTTCTTGCTTTCTCAGTTTGGCTCATTCTCTTTAAAGGTTCTTTTAGTAGCCTTGCATTCTTCATAATACCAAGGGTGAGTCGGGAAAGTATTTGAAACACTCTCATAGATTGAGATTTCTTACACACCTTTAAAGCCCTATGGATTAAAGGGATCAGCATATTGCTACAAATGTAATCACTTTCTTCATTGTTTGTGTTGCATTCTTTGTTGTTTTTTGCTAGCTGAAGGTGTTGTTCACATGCAACAACAAAGAGCTCTTGATTTTCTTGATTCACAAGAATTTTACCTTGTGTATGAACTTTCCTATGCCTGTGTTGGGTCTACCCTTCATGAAGTTCATTTGTGTGGATGTCAAACTTAACAAGGAGAGGCATATGATAAGATTTCAACTCATTGGGGCATCCCCCAATATTGAATTCCAACAACCTAGAAATAGAACTCTTACGAACAAATTACTTAGTCCACTGCCCATTGTAGGTTATACAAGTGATATTGTCGAAACTTGACCATGTTTTCATACCATTACAGATAACCATGCCATACAACCTACATAAACCTAGCAACTCCACTCCAAAGTGCAACACACTAATTCCCATCTTGTGAAGCCCTTCCCCAAAGTTGGTCCCCATTTTCCTCTGGCCATAGAGGATTGCTATCCCCTCCTTAACCACCCAACTAGATAGACTTATTGTTTGTTGTTCTAAAATTAAAATCACCAATCAGAACTATTTCTCCTAAGGTGCTGAAAACATAAATGTCTTTTTTTAAAGCAGCATATAGATTTTTGCAATCTAGATTTCTCTTCTTGTAGAGCTTCGATCTTTTTGAAAATAAACTAACCTCATTGTTACCTCATTATCTATTATGTTCAGCCAAAAGTCCTCTACTTTTACTATTCCACCCCACATTTATTTTATTAGGACTAAAGAGAGTTTATTATATCCTTCACAGTCTGGAACTTTGCATTCTGTAAGTTATAATGGTTGAATCAAGGTGTATATCAGTCAAACATGGCCAAAATGCTATATTTTAAAGAATGTGCTAAACGAAGTACAAAACAAAATAGAAAAGTACGAAGCATGCATTTTCATCTGTACACAAACCAACTGCGTTGCTCAAGGAGAGGTTTTCAAAATCAGGAACTTAATCTGTAAACAAGACATTGAATAAATTACTAGACAGGACAAATTTGAGATTAGCTGTATACCGTACGTAACCGTAGAAATGATGAGGATCAAAAGCTGCCTACTTTTCTCTATGCACCTAGAATACCTACATGTTCAAGTCGTTAGAAACTTAACATGAACTTAACCAAAAGGGAATGTCAACGTATCAATCTATTTCCCGGTGAAGTATTTCCTACTGCCGCTTAATATTTTGGTTCGTGAATATGCACCCACCCCACTTGCAAATTTATGTATCGTCAAGTCTATCAAGACAAACTAATAAATTTGTACCTTTTCCCTGAATCTTTGCATATACTTTCGATTGATTTTGCTTAACACAAACATTCGTTATCGTATATGCTAGATTGACGCCCGCCTTTCCATCAAGATTAGCATCATTCTAGTGCATACATGATCTAGGAGCACTCACTCTTTATCCTGCCTAACCTGACTGGATGGCAAGGAAGTTTTTCCCTTCATTAGATTGCGGCAATCTCTGTCTTCTTATACTTCAATTATCAAGTTGTGACTGGGTACTGGTTTAGTCGTGCAAAGCATCTCATTAACCCAATTTTCATTCACTAAACTATTTTCCTTGATTTCTAACACAGTATCTTTCAAGTTTGATCTTGGGCCCCTTCACCGTATTAATGAATATTGGGCACTATAGGGTAGAAGATGAGATATTTATTGTACATAGATGCATTGATTTGCATGCCACAAGCACCAGTATATACGTATATACAAATAATACACCAAATGCCTGGCAAGGTGACCGTAACACTGCTCTTCACAAACATAATCAAAGTCTTCGTTGGCATTAACCATTTCATGATTTCAGAAGACTGCTATACCTCGAATCAGTGTCCAAACTATATTAAATAAAAATTATAAAACCTTATATGATAGAATCCCAAGAAATGCATTACATTCAAATATTTAAATTTCGAATATAGAGATAATAGAGTTTATTTCATTCATGTTGATCATTGAAGAATGCCTGACCATGCATTAAAGATCACATTAATCTTTTTTTTCATATTCTTAAATATCCATATAAACCTTGCAAGTCCCTGGCAGGTTCCAGAGAGACAAAAGGCTGTTGTAAGGCCGTGAAATAGCACAATGCCAAAAAATGCTATTTCATCGTACAAAAGTTACAAATAATGCTAGCACAACGCCAATAAGTGCTATTTCATCGTACAATAGTTACAAATAATGCTGGGAGCATTTCTTTCAACCCAGACTGAGCAATATATATAAATGTGATAATTATGTACATTAAAATAATTTACAGTTAACCCACAGAGAGAAAGAAAGAGAGCTCTCTTCTAGCAATTTTCAAAATTACTATTGGGCCTGTATTTCCATCATAATTGAGTTAAATTTTAGAATAAATATTTTCAGCTAAAAAATAGAAAAGAATGGGTTTCTATTGGAACATCTCTATACAAGAATGCGGGATCGCATTGAATTTCGAGAGCACTTTCTACGAGGGCTAGCGCTCAATGGGCATGAACATCCCTCCATAAGATCAAGGTCCTCCTCACATGTCAATATAGTTGCCAACTCTGGATTAGCTAGGAGTGACTTTGCAACCAGATATCCAGCAATTGACCATGTCTGGTACAGTCGAGACTGTTTGCCAATGAACCTTGCAGTTTTTGTATCATAATACTCTGGCCACCGATCTCTTGAAAGCCGTTTCTCTGCAATTTCCACTGCTCTACTGGCTAGATCTGGTCTCCCCATCTTTAAGCATGCAACAGTCAACTGTATTGAGAAACAAATAGTCAGAACACTGGATTAACCATGGTTATAAATTATAATGTATAGTGCCTATAGGAGGAGGTCTCTTACCTGCCATAAAAGTGTTGGCCATGATCCTCCATTATGATATGACCAAGGGCTGCAGATTACAAAATCCAATTACTAATGAATATAAACTAAAAACCCAAAATTAAGAGCATCAACAAGTATTTTCCTTTTGTCAAAACTACTACAATCATTTTATATGGCTCAAGTTGCATGTCTTTTCTCGGAGAAAGCAATACAAATTAAAAAAAGATACAAGATCACAGGCGAGTGCTCTAAGGTGAAAATGTGATAACAACTGTCCTTATCCTATAATAGGCATATTTAGATATATATGACACAGGCTTACAACTGTGGTAGTATTTGCATAATTGCATAATTTCAAAGACAAAGGAAAAATATACAGCAACCCAACATTTATTTATAGCAGATTTCTAAACCCCATGCAAAATTGGTTTACTAGTACGACACTTAACCATAGGCAAAGGAGAGAGTTGTAAAGGAGAGAGTAGTACGTATTCTTTGGATCACTGCCAGTGATTATCCGCCACTCTTCATATTCCAATGCTGGATAGCAGATTTTCATAGGCATTTTACCAATAAGATCGTCCCATTTGCTCTGTATTAAGTTCAAAATAGATTCAGCTTGTTCTGGGGTAGTCAGAGACGTGGCAATAGCCCAGAGATTGCCTAGGGAGAAAAACCTGAAATCCATGTGAGCTGGCTGGAGGTTCCCAATTAGAAAGCCACCTTGATCAGGCATCCAATCAACAAGCCATGATGGGATTTGATCTGGATAAATGTTGAACTTATTGACAGCATCATGGGAATACTCTTCTGTTTTGTATCTGTAGATTTCATTGAGCTTTCGCATATCAAGCCAATAATACTCTCTAATATGAAATGCCAGAGCACTTAGCCTGCTTGTTACAGCCCTCATTAAATTTATTGATCCATCATCTACAATCAGTATTTCACGCGGACAACGAAGTGCAGAGTAGAATAAAGCCTGCAATATAGCATACAAAAATTGTTTTTGTAATTTGTTTCTTAAAAAATACGACACTGGTATGTATTGAAATATATAAAACATCTCAAAACCTTACTAAAAAATTTGGAACACATTTTGGTTGCCTTCAGACAGATAGAATGTGTATTCAGACTATGCAGGATAATGTGGAGAAACACTATTAGCAAAAGATGCAGGATTTCAGAGTAAGGTATGTAGTTTTTCTCATAATTCAGAATTCCAAATAATAAGTTTGCACAGAACATATGTTGTAACAGTGCCTGAGGTTCATTGCATGTTGGAAATATATTCAAACACTTGACAGGTAGAACATAAATTTATAACTCCCCAGCACTAAAAGCGTTGCCTAAATTTCCAGGATATGACTTGCTGGATGTGGCTTAGTAGTTGTATTTCAATGAATTCTTTATCCAGGGGTAACATGATTTGATGGATTACTTCTCAACTAAAGACAATTTATGTACTAGAAGAAGATCATAAACTCTTAAAGAGAGGAATGGAAGAGAGATCCACACCCAACTAATTAACAGGCTTTCAACCTGTCAAGAAAATGAAAAGCATCGCCTATATCACTGTTTTAGAAATAATGAAGTGATAGGCCTTCAATCAAAGAGAACCAAAATTCAGCATACTCCAAGTGTTAAAGATCAAAGACAAACATGAATAAAACCAAACAACATCCAGCAATGGAAACAGTTTATAATCTTCAGATAGAATGCAAGTCTTCACCTTCCCAATCCAGTCTAAAATGAAGTACGAATTTGAATTAACACTCTCCCATTTTAGGATACGTCAATACATTATAAAATGCAAAAGAACAAAGCAATAACTGCCTACTCAAAAAATATTGTTAAAGTGGATTTTGCAACTTAAAATCAAGACTATACAGTATGCAACCAACAGCTAATACAACTTAAATCAAAAAATATTGTAGAGTGAACTTTCAAACTTAAATTAATCAGTTTAAGTATCCTTATTAACAAGTCAAAATGCTGGGTACAGATCGAAACAATGGGCCTACCAATTGGCATGGCAACTGTGTCTTTGCACAGGCGAAGGCTTTCTAGTCTGCAAGTTACCATTGGCATAAATTAACTATAAGGCACATAAAGACCTAGACCAAATGCTTCATGCACATAAAATTAAAATTTCAGAAAAATATAGAAAGGATGGAAAGCAACATTACTGAAGCAGTTCAGAATCTTTAGGGGGCTTTTGTGGTTAATCACTGGCAAGACCAAGTGAATGTTTTAATCTTAGTTAAGGACTTGTGATACATCTCTCGAGAGTTCATGGTCCTACACCAAACCATTAATTAATCAATGAACATGAACCAAATTTTGTAGGATATAGAATGATAAACAAGTTAATAAAAAATAACCATTTGAAATTTCAAATTCCTTTCAATTATATAAGAGTAACTGCAGACTTAGAACAGATGAAATTTTTTAATAGAAAACTCTAGAGCAGTCAGTAAAAGCATCTTTTTACATGTCATCACACTATACTGAAACATAAAGAGGCGACTCTCTCTTCTTCTCTCTCAAAACCTTACTGAGTATTGGTTTTGCAAATCGTCCTAGAACTAATATTATTTAGAATTACAAATGTTGATCTGTGGCCATTACTATTGTTGTAGCAAAAACCATACATTAATTGCATTCATCTTTCCATGGTCCCTAGTTACCTACTCTAGGGATTTCCTGGACCTGTTCTTTGATAGGATGCATACCAAATATAGATCCAATCTGGATCCAGTTTTTGGTAGGCATATCAAATTCAAATTGCATTAAGCATTGGAGGATCAGGGAACACATAAAAACTGGAGGGCAAGAGTAGCACCTAGTGCACCTTGTATATAGATTGGGGTTGCATCAAACATGAAAGACTGCAGACATAACATAAACTGTTCGTGCACATTGCCAATTGGCTTTCAAAATTGAAAATTCCTTGCAATATTGTTAATTGTAGTTATGAAAGGTTTGAGTATTGAAACTTGAATTAATGGACGTATAGATAGTGCAAATCCTTCCTATTTAAATATTGTGGCTTGAGAAACTGATTTTTATGTATAAATCACGAGTATATGGTATGGTGTTATCCTATGACAAATAGAATGAGAATGAAATGAATTAATGCAAATGTAGGAAACTGTAAAGTTAAACTGTGGATGTCATAATAATATCTATATAAATAATATGTATATATGTGTATAGACAAATTGAAATGCAAGCAAATTTCTCTACTGGCTCTACATGCCAATATATCAGTACCCAGATGATACAATCTAGGATAGGACCGTGCCTAATCCTTCTAAATTTAATTGACTACTTAAATTGTCTTATCAACACATTAAGGCAAAAAAAAAATTGAAAGTGATGTTTAATTATGAATCACAAATATATACTATAGTGTTATCCTATGATAGACTGACAATGAAATGAACGAAAAATTAGGCAATTGTTAAGATTGTAGATGATGTATTTACTGTTATCGATATCTTAAAGACATCTATCTAAAAAATGCCCAAGAGATATCGGTCATGTTATTTTATTTACTTATAAGTTATTTAATTTTACTTCAGAACTATTTAAGAATTATTTTATTTTATTTACTTTAAGGGTTATTTTATTTTATTTTATTTACTTCAGAACGAAAAATTAGGCAATACAACCAACCCATCAAGGGTCAAAACCAACAAAAACAACCATCAATAGTCAACCTAGAAACATCTCATGTCCTCCATGAGAAAGATTCTTAGGAAGATCGCCCCAATCTTCAACATTCTGATTTTCCATCCACTCAAACGCCTAATTAGCTAAACCATTAGCCACCTTATTCCACTCCCATGGGATATGACAGAAGGTGATAGAGTCCAGGACTCCACCCAAAGAGATGATTTATCAAACCAAAACTACCAGCTACCAATTCACACCCTCTAATTGGTGCGTGTTCAACAATTCAATCACAATGTGTGAGTCAAATTCACAAATTGTCCTTCACCAGCCAAGGGCACAAGCCCTTTGCAAGGCCAAGAGAATATCCAACACCTCCATGAAGTTGTTAGAGTGCTTACCCCTATACTTCGAGAAGAATAACTCAACCACTCCATAACTAAGAACTCAACCACTCCAGAACTATCTCTCCCAATGCCACCAACCCTAGCATGACCAGGATTACCTCTAGAGGACCCATCAATATTAATCTTCAACACCCCAACAGGAGGTGGCCTTCAATGAACATCTCTCAAAACCTTTCCTCTAGCACTCCAACCTAGACAAGGCCTAGGCCCATCCTTGTCACCAACTAGAATGCCCAAACACCAAACAACTCCTATGTTTCCAGGATCCACAGGAATCGAAAGGTCATACTTAGCCACCAAAGTCTCCTAAGCAACCCCCAAAATTCTCATCCAAACCTATCATATCTAGAGCTTCTTATCCAAAAAGATCCTACGGTTGCATTCCAACTAGATGTGCTAGAGAATCAAAACTAGAACCAATTTTCCAAGCTATGTGCAAGAAAGAAGTCTTAGTAGGGGAATTCCCTAGCCTACACTAGAACTCACCCAAAGAGAAGGCATGCTCTCACAGCTGGTTCCAGGTGTCCCGCTAGAGATGCCAAATCACCCTAACAAAAGAACATTGGAAAAAGAGATGAGGAGAACTCTCATCAATATTAGAGCACAAGACACACATGGAGGGGCCCTAAAACCCACACTTCCAAAGGTTCTCCCAGGTCAGACATCTCTTATGAATCACAAGCCAAGAGAAAAAATTGCACTTGGGCCAAGAAAATTTATTCTAAATCTACTTCCACTAGGGGACCCTCGTACATCCAAAAATCTATTTATCAAGCACCTGATAACTAGAGGAAATAGAGAATTTACCTTTTAGGTCATTAACCCAAGCCAAAACATCCCTCTCAATAAGAGAATTGCATACCCAAGCCAAAAAATCCCTCTTAATAAGAGAATTGCACTTGGGCCAAGAAAAATTATTCTAAATCTGCTTCCACTAGGGGACCCCCATACATCCAAAAATCTATTTATCAAGCACCTGATAACTAGAGGAAATAGAGAATTTACCTTTCAGGTCATGAACCCAAGCCAAAACATCCCTCTCAATAAGAGAATTGCATACCCTCCTAACCAAAATGTGAGTGAGCTCTTGATGATCCTCAATCGATCCCACAAGAATCCACTCCTATAGGTCCTTCCATCCCAAGAGTTAGACCAAAAGAGAGCAACAAAGCCACAGTTACATATCCAAAATAACCCATCTTTAATCAGCTTGGTACCCCTTTTGAGGGTGCTACATACCATAGACCCTTTACCCATAAGACTATATCTAGGCACATCCACACACTCCACATCCCTGAGATATTTTGAGGTAAGGATCTTAGCCCAAGTCTAATGTTGTTGACAGCACCACCAATAAAGTTTAGCTGCCAAAGCTTGTCCATTCAAATCAACCCAACATAGCCCAAGGCCACCTTCCTACTTTGACCAATACACATCCTCTCACTTAACAAGAATCCACTTCCTTGAGAGGAGATTACCAAACTAGAGAACCTAACGACAAAGACTCTCAAATTTTTTGACAAAGCTGGTAGGGGCAGATTTTTGGAATCAAGGAACACTGAGCAGGGGGCGCGAATTAGTGTTATGCAATTTTTAACTTTATTAATCTGATCTTTAAAGCACTTATAGCATTCAACCAAAATAAAGATGCATGAACATAAAACAAGCAACCACAACACCATAAAATAAGGATTTTTTACGTGGAACCATGCTAGGGTAAAAACCACAGTGGAGGTCAATCCACAATATTATCTGAGTATACTCAAAAGGTGTTTACAAAAGGGGAATGCACATGCATTCGGGCACACTGCGTAGAGCTCATTGCTCAAATACAAAATAAGACTCACTATCTCACAAAAGTATTTGGATTCCATCCAAAATATTTGAACTGAAAAAATAGCATCTGCTAATGCTTGATTATAGCTTCGGTTAAGCACATTAATCACTTTCTTAACCTTCTGTCTGATTTTGCTCTTCTACTCTATCTGCTTTTAATTCACATCACAAATCCTTTTATGCACAAGTGAAACTATGTATAATCGCTCTACAATCCTTCTGACTTTCCAATCACACATCAACACACTTCGTACATACATCAAAATGATATAAATGATCGCTTGTATATATCCACAACTAATGATTTAATCAACCACATGTCGGCTTCAATAAAACATAAAATATTTACAAACTGTTGGCTCAATCCACAAATAATTTTCAATGTGCACCAACCAAAGTCAGTCACAACATAGTGACGACCCAAATCAACATGGTCGAACACAAGAACACTTAAACAATTAATCCTTGAATATCTGCAACATGCTATATTCACCAAGTCTGCCTTTTGCATTGATAAACAAAAAATTAATCAACCGGATCTCCTAACTTGCACAACAACTAATACGAGGCTCTAAGATTCAAGGAAAACATAGATCATACATCTAACAACCTTCCTTGAGATCCACAAATCAAAATGATAATAGAAAATTGCATATGAATCAACAAACACAATTTTGTCAGATGCGTTGTTCTAGCTTTGACAGTTAATCGCTTAGCTTCAATCTGACTTCCGGTATGAACAAATGTTGACGTGCGGATTGAATCACTGAATAGGGTTGCCATCAATGAGAACACCAGATGACATGTGCAGTGTCTCTTACCAACAATCTCCCCCTTTGGCATTGATGGCAACACTTAGTGAAAAATGACTAAGTGTCGGATCAATACCAACATGAATTACACTACCAACCTTCAAAACTTCAAAACACAACTCCCCCTGAGATTATTAAAGTATTTTTCACTGTCCCATTCCTCCCCTTTGACATCAATGGAAAAAGGAGGGAATTCACATACCAAAAATCAAACAAAAACTACTATGAACAAATTGCATATGTACAAACTTGCTTCTACAACTTACATAAATTTGAATATATCTACAAAATTATTCTTCAACAAGCTCAAACTAGTGTCCCAACTCTTTTTGATACTCTCTAAGATAGTCATGTGACCACATAACAAGTAAGATTGCATCTATGTTGATTCAAGATTTGCCAGATCACTGGCCGCCATAGCATCTTGTGCTTCCTTCAAAGCACTAAGCATCGTCTCCATCTTAGGACCAATTATTCCTCTAAGCTCACAAATTCTTTCAACAATTTTTCCTTCTTCATGCTTCAAAATTTTAATATTTTCAAGTAGGGATATAACTTGACCTTCTTGCTTTCCAACAAAAACAATTAGAGGATCAAATGCTTGAGAGATATTTGCTAACTATTTCTCACATTCCTTCAGTTTCTTTTTAGTGTCTTCAATGAACTTAGAAAAATATAAGGATGAATTATAAATGTTTCCACCTTCAAATAAAGCACTTTGAATGTTCTCAACATAGGTAGCTAAAAAATAGTTTTCATTAGCAATCATTCCCTTCAATCTACCGAACCTGTTAGCATCAAATTCCTTCTAAACATTATCCATAGCTAACTTCTCAAGTGACCCAAAGTGAGTACTTACAGAATTGACAAGTTTCTTCAACTGATCGGATGGATAATCAGATAAGTCCTTGACATATGAAGGAATAATCTTCTCCAAAATACCAGATGCAAGATTTAACAGCTCACTATCTTCAATATGAGATTTCAGAATCTCTTCCCTTTCCTTGGCCTAAGCAAGTGATGCAAGTTATAGTTTCTTAATGGGAGATAAAGTAGCCAAATTGATAGGACCTTTAATCAATTCAAGATCAAACTCTTCTTTTATCTCTTCCAAAAACTCCTTCATTGGCTTAGCAGTCTCTCTTGCTTCCATAGGAACTTCTTTTGCCTCAACCTTCTTTTCTTTAGTCACTGATTCTTCCTTTGCTTCAGGAATCTCCACTTCTTCACCTGAAATCTCTTTAGGAGCTTCAGTCTCCATATGAATTTCAACATCATGTATATCTAGAAGATTCAGAGTATCCCCAAATGTATCTTCTTCATTTACCGAACTAGATGGAGCATCTTCAACATGCACTTCTTCATAAACAACATTGTATCTATTCTTCAACAAAATTTCCTTAAGGATTTTCTCAGTATCCTTTGTAACTTCTTTAGTCTGTCCAATCATCAGCTTGTTCACCCTTGTTTTTCTCTTAAAGTCCCTTTTAGCTTCATTGAGAATATTCATCATCTCTTCTATAGACATCACCGAACACAGATCAGCAAGTATCTGTTCTCATTTGATCTTCTTCAATTCTTGCATTAACTCTCCTCATTTCTAAGACTTCATATAGACCTTTGGGTAGCTCATACATTATCTCAACGAGAGTCATATTGAAATTATTCAGATACTTTATTGTCCCTTCCTTAAGAATTCTTTGACCGACACTATCAAAGGTTTCATACCATTCACAAAGAGCTCTAAGATTACCATCCTTAATCAAATATTTTTCCACTTCTTCTATAGACATACCTAGTTTGTCAGTTTTCATCTTTTTCCTTGCTTTCTCTTCATTGGAGGACTTGTCCTTAGTGACTTTTGTTTCCTTTGAGACCTTATGCTTGATTTCGCTTACCTCCTCATCAAATTCAGTTTCTTCATCTTTAGAAATAGCAACATAGACCCTTGTGCTCTTGTCCTTCTTCCTCTTTCCTTCTCTACTAGATGTTTTGACTTGAGCTTCCATAGGATTTGACTTCTTTGGATGACTGGATGAGAGAGCAGAGCTCCTTGTGGATCTAGATCTGGTAGAGGATGTTGTCAGACTAGCAGACTCAATTCTAGCTAGCTCTCCTACTTCAGCTTGTTCTCTTTTCCTTCTAGCTTCTCTCACAGATTCAACTGATATACCCATGCTTTTTGCAAAAGCTTCAACTTCCTTTCTCACTCTCTAGATTATCATTGGCTTCTTCAATTGTGTATGAACTTCCATATTCTTTTCCTTGAAGTTTCCAAACCTCTCTTTTGTTGGATCCTAAGGTTTACTTAGCAAGTGTTGAGCATATAGCTCCAAAATGTGTTCCTCAACCTCATAACCCATAGGCATTATCCAGACTGTTCTAGGATCAACAGCTTCCATCAAAAATTGATCAATATCAACCATGAAGCAAATTATATCCTTATACTTCTCCACAATAGAAGAAGGAATCCTTTCCCTAGCTTGCATTTCATTCTGAAAATTCTTAAAATAACCCTAGATAGCAGTTTTTCTAGCTTTACTATCACCAATTGCATACAAGATGTCTCTAATTTGAACAGCTACAGGTTTATCACCTTGCCAATGCACTTTTCCAACTCCTGGAACTTCATTCATGAAATAAAAGAATAGACACAACAATGGGTTACCATACTTGAATGAATTATTTTTATCCTTCTTGAATATTCCAAGATTCTCCATTAACTGGCTCCAAAGTAACTCACACAGGTCATAATCTGCATTTTCCTTGACCATCTGATATGTTGCATAGATTGTTGTACTAGATACAGAATTGTCGCAGTTGGAGTGATAAATCTTATACCCAATGACCATAGAAGAAAATCTAACATCCACTTCAATAATATCATCAATTGTCATAGCTCTCTTGTTGAACACTAAACCGGTTGCATCTGTAACTACTTGATTCTTCATAGCTTTCAATGTGGGCAACCCACCAGATGAATTTAAACTAGTAACAGTCCTTGTAGCTTCCTTTGTAATCTTGAAAGGTTGAATTAACCACATAAATTCGACATGCACTCGACTCAATATATACCGAACCCATTCATTTTCTTCGAACATGAGAAATTTCACAATCTGAGTGAATTTCTTCTCCTCCAAGGATTTGAATTTAGGTTTTACATGGATATCTTCTCCCACAATGTGATTGGTGTACAAATTCAATAGTTGGGAGCTTCCTAATTCTTCAACATTTGCATGAATGTATGCCCTAATATCTTTGATATGCAAAACACCATACAAAACAGATGAAAATGCACCTAAAGATTTTGTTTTGATGGATTTGAAGGGGTGCCATTTGAATTTTAGACAGGGCCTATTTTTAATATCGACAACCAATGGAGTAGCCATTTCCAAAATTTTCAAGTTCATGAGTTTTCAGATAAATACCTTTCATCGAATTAGGGTTTGATCGCCAAATCGCTTTCAGACTTGAATCTTCACCAAACTTCACCAAACTTTGCTTCAGAGCCCTCCAAACTTCTTCTTCTCAAAATGCAAAGTGACAAATGAGGGATAAAAATGACCTTTTATCATTCGCACACCTAACTTTTTCATCGCAATAAATGCTTTTTCCCTAGGTCTTCCGGATACTCTATTTTCACGGACTTTCACAAAAAATTCTTCTGTGGACCTTCAAGTTTACACAAATTCTCTCCACAAAACATTCCAAAACATCTACATACCACTATGCAATCATTGCAATCTGCCACATTCTGGTAACAACTATCAACAAGGGGTTTAAAAGATTTTCTTGAGAACTCCCCCTAGGCTAGAGGCCTTAAACTAATTCCCAGAGGAATTACCAAACTAGATTATGGTGTGGAATCATTTCTTGCATCACAGGGACTCTTATTCACCCATATATTCTTCATTTACTTCCTAATCTCATCTGTAGTAATTTTCCCTTTTCCCTTTTCATCCTTCTGCATTTTCTTCCCTTGATTTACTGAACCCTTTTTGCTTCTACAAAATCTTTCAATGTGACTGGATTTGTTGCAATTTTAGAACACAACATTTCTTTGTCCAGACCATTTGTTCCATTGATTTTCTCTTGATCTGCACTGGTTAGCAATGTGGCCAAATCTATTACATGTATAACATTTGACATCTCAATTGAAATTTTTTTTTGACATATTTTTGTATTCAACTGACTTATGACCATACTTATTGCAATTAAAACACTGGCCTGAGAATGATGGACCACTTGGATTCATTCTACTTCTAAATTGAGTAGCCATATGACCAAATTTATTGCAAATAAAATAGTAACCATTGAATCTTTGAGCATTAGGTTGTCTTACTGGATACCTTCCAGCTTTGTTCATTTGATTTCCTTGTCTAAATATCCTTTGTCTAGATCCAAATCTTTCTCCTTCCTCATATCCAAGACCTCGCTTGTCACCTTCAGTCCTCTGAATTTTAATCAGTTCATCAAGCTTGACTGAGCTAATCTTGAACTTCTTCTTGAATTCATTTGTAGTAGCAAGTTCATCTCTGAGATCAACAATCTACTTTTTAAGCTCTTCTTCATTATTTATAGATTGTTCCAATTCAAGCTCTAACTGATTGAATCCATCAGTAATTCAGTTGCATTCTTCATATTTTTCTTTCAAGTGTTGAGTAAGCTTCTCTTCATTTTTCTTTCTATCTTCAATCTCCTTGGTCATCCTCATTACAATAGATTACATCTCATGCTTCAGGACAACATTATCTCTGGTGAGCTTTTCACATTCCTCTGTATTTTCCTTCAAGGCTTGACTTAGGTGTTCACCTTCCATGCTCTTACTTTCTTTCTGTTTAAGCTTATCACAAAGTTCCTTTCTCTTTTCCCTTAACTCATTGATTTTATCTTTCAATGATTGAATAAATTTCTCAGCATTCATGAGGCTTGCCTGCAATTCCCGAACTTCAAATTTGGACTAATCAGGATCATCTAGGACCACCAAAAGTTGTTGAAGACTACTTGAATCCATTGAATCACTTTCCTAGATCTTCCCCAAGATTTTAAACTTCTTCTGAGGAACTATGCTCTAATACCAATTTTTGGAATCAAGGAACACTGAGAGGGGGGGTGAATCAGTGTTCTGCAATTTTTAACTTTATTAATCTGATCTTTAAAGCACTTATAACATTCAACCAAAAAAAAGATGCATGAACATAAAACAAGCAACCAAAACACCATAACACAAGGATTATTTACGTGGAAACCCTGTTAGGGGAAAAACCATGGTGGAGGTCAATCCACAATATGATCTGAGTATACTCAAAAGGTGTTTACAAAAGGGGAATGCACATGCATTCAAGCACACTGCCTAGAGCTCACTACTCAAATACAAAAGAAGACTCACTGTCTTACAAAATTATTTGGATTACATCCATAAGATTTGAACTGAAAAAATAGCATCTGCTAATGCTTGATTATAGTTTTGGTTAAGCACATTAATCACTTTCTTGACCTTTTGTTTGATTATGCTCTTCTACTTTGTTTGCTTTTACTTTGCATCACAAATCCTTTTATGCACAAGTGAAACTGTGCATAATCTCTCTAAAATCCTTCTGACTTTCACATCACACATCAACACACTTCTTACATACATCAAAATGATATAAAGGATTGCTTATATATATCTACAACTAAAGATTTAATCAACCACATGTCGGCTTCAACAAAACATAAAATATTTACAAACCATCAGCTCAATCCACAAATAATTTTCAATGCACACTAACCAAAGTTGGCCACAACATAGTGAGGACCCAAATCAACATGCTCGAACAAAAAAACACTTAAACAATTACTCCTTGAATATCCGCAACACACTATATTCACCAAGTCGGCCTTTTGCACTGATAAACGGAAAATTAATCAACCGAATCTCCTAACTTGCACAACAATTGATACGAGGCTCTAAGATTCAAGGAAAACATAGATCATACATCTAACAACCTTCCCTGAGATCCACAACTCAAAATGTTAATAGAAAAATTGCATATGAATCGACAAACATAATTTTGTCGGATGCTTTGTTCCAGCTTTGATAGTTAATCGCTTAGCTTCAATCTGACTTCCAGTATGAGAAAATGTTGACATGTAAATCGAATCACTGACTAGGGTTGCCATCAATGACAAAACTAGGTGGCATGTGCAGTGTCTCTTGCCAACACAGATAACAAAAATCATCTATACAATGGGAGGGCCTGAACCACCGACTTTAGAAGACTTACTGTACTCACAATAGAGAGCTACCTACAAGTCCAATGACTAACTCTTTAATGAAACTTCTCAATAACATCTTGCCAGAACAACCTTGGAAGCTAGCGCACATCAAGAGGAATTCCAAGATAAACAAAAGCAAGCAAACCAATCTAGAATCTAAGAATCCTAGCAATTCTCTGCTAAATAAGCTTAGGAGTGTTAAAGAAATAAATGGAGGATTTGTCCTCATTGATACTCTGCCCCAAAACAGCCAGATAATAGTACTAGGTCTTCCTCAAATTAACCACTTTATCCACTATGGCCAATCCCATCAGAGTTGTGTCATCCACAAATTGGAGATGGGATTTTGGGGGCACATTATTGCCCTTACGCCAACCTTGAATAAGACCAAGATCCACATGAGATCTAATAAACCTCCCAAGTCCCTTTGTCATCATAATAAACAGGTATGGGGATGAAGGATCCCCTTATCGAAGGCCCTTGGATGCCCCAAAAAGCTTTGAAGGCTCCCCATTGATAAGCACAAAGAATGAGGAGAAAGTGACACAACTCATAACCCACTCAATCTAGGCACTATCAAACCCAAAACCCTCAAAATCTTGGATAGAAAATCTCATTTGACGCGATCATAAGCTTTGTCCATGTCTAACTTAATAAACATAGCCTTTTCTCTAGAAGAAGCCATGGAATGCATAGTCTCTACCATAATGACAACACCATCAAGAATCTTCCTACCAGCCACAAACCCACCCTGCTCCTCAGAAATCAACATGTTTAGCCATAGCTTCAAGCATTCAACAATCAACTTAGTAATTATTTTGTACACCACATTGCATAGGGAAATTGGTCTGAAAAGATCCAGAGAATTAACACCTTCCCGCTTAGGGATAAGATCCAGAAAAGTGGCATTCAAGGATCTTAGCATTTTTTTGTTTATGTGAGACTCCTAGACAACCTCAAGAAGGTCAAGCTTGACAACCTCCCAAGACTCTTAAAAGAACTTGATCAAAAATCCATCAAGTCCAGGAGCTTTACCTTTATTCATTTGAAACACAATATCCTCCACCTCCTCCAAGGAGATCGGTTTGACAAGTGAGCCATTCATTTCACCAGACACCAAAGGGGGATGCAGGATAAAATTGTAGCTTCATCTGCATTGGCAGGAGGGGAATCATCAGAGAACAAAGTAGGAAAGAAGCATATATACTCTTGAGAAATCTCAGTAGTGGAACACAATTGACCACCCTCAAGGGATCTGAGAGAAGAGAAAAGATTTCCCTACCTTCTGTCTTTAACCAAATTGTGAAAAAAAAATTATTTTTGTCACCTTCTTGGAGCTAGTCGATGCGATACTTTTGCTTC
>VDFB02281492.1:781226908-781285331 GCA_007258455.2 Sequoia sempervirens
AATTGATTTGGAGTCAATATGGGATTGTATAGATCCGCATTGCATCAAAGAACAACAAAGAAACATTCAGAAATGCAGAAAATAGAGGTATTTTTATTGCTTCAACTTCCAAAACTTTAACCACCACACCCTTTTGTTAGTGTAATTAATATTGCATAAGTTTACTTAGGTAATATTTTAATTCCTAAGTTAATAGTTGTTATCCTTATCTTGTTGAGCTATCTTGTTGCTCAAGATAAGATTAGGGTTATGCATACTTTGTTTTTATAAAGCAAATCATCTCATGTAATTACAAAATTCCTGAATAATATTATTTGCACATCTTCTTGTAATAGCTTTGCTTTTTCTAATTTTTTATTCTGTGGAAGATTTTTTTGGTTTGCATGTCTGATCTTGGTTTCTAACATGGTATCAGAGCCTTGATTTGCAACCCCTTCTCAAATTTTTGAGAAAATCATTGCAAAGTTCGTTTGGGATTCCTCGAGGGTTTCATGCCTTGAGTTCATCTATGCAGCATTTTGGAGCAGACCAGACTTCACCATTGGATTCAGAGTGCTAAAAAAAGTCAGGATTGGCTTTTATTTTGCAGATTTTGGTCATTGTTTGTCAGATTTGTGAGGGTTTCAAGCTCGGAGATTTTTGAAAGCTCTGGGGGTAGCCAATTTTTTAGAGCATTTTGGGCACAAACGAAGGTCACCATTGCGTTCGCAATGGCCAAAAACCCTAAGATCGCCTTTCGTTTTGTTGATTTTGGAGAAAGTTGATTCTGAGGCAATTTTTTTTTGCCAAGGTTGTATAGCCTCCCCAACACGCTTCCCAACATACGAAAATTAAAAAAAATTAAAAAAGGAGCTTTCTCAGGTTCTGCATCGGCGCTACCAGTTCAATTTCATCTCGCCCCCCAGTAGCCACCGAGCGGCCACTGGTCCGCCACCGCCAATGACAGGGCCAACCCATTTGCCACTAGGCCTCCAGCCCCCGCGAGCCCCTTTGCAGCTCCACCTCGGTCACATTGAGGACTGGGGGCCCTCCGCCCAACCCCCGCCAGCTCCACTTGCACTGTCGTTAGTCCTATGGGGGATCGGGCACTATGCACCCAGCCCCCGACCGACCCACAACACCAGCCCACGATCCTACGGAGGACCAAGGGCTCCGTCAAAGTCCCAGCCCGCTAGCTCCTGGTCGCGGCCGAAATTTTTTTTAGCCCCTGGGGGCCCTGTAGGCCAGATTGGCCTTCCTAGAGCAATTTTCACGAAAACGGGCATAACTTTTTCCCACAATGTCAAAATTCAAAAAATGAGATATCATCGGAAACCTGGTTCCGAGTACTATCCTATGGTATAATTTATTTTCAATATTTTTCTATTTAGCTGCATTTATTGCTGTTTGAAGTCAGATGTTCATTTATGGCCTTCGAGCTCATAAATTTTTGCCACGATCTCTGATTTTCGCCATCTTTGTAGCGTTGGAAAGGTATTGAGGAGCTCTATGTTGTTTTCCATGCACTTTTTTTTGTATTTGTCCCAGGTTGATCGTTATTCCAGATTTTTCCTGATGGGTGTTTTGGAGATTACTTGGATGTTTTGGCAGTTGGAAGGGTGAAACTTGAATCTTTGCACTTCATTTCAGTACCACATCATTTTATTTTCTGTTTATACATATTTAGCATTCTCTTATTTTACAATCATTGGGTTATTGTAATAAATGAACTGATATAAAGTTTCATTAGGAGGGTTTCTTGCATAATAATCTGATTAGAGTGTAGTTTCACTTTGATCTCATCTTGTTATTGATGACAACTCGCATGGGTTATATTTGGTTTCTTAGTTTCTTTTGGCCATATTTTGCATATAGCTTGACACATATCAAATTCACATCGATTCACACTTCAGATTGAGAGTCCATGGTTCTTGATCCGCATTGGTTCAGATCCATCTCAGTTTGAGGGCCATGTTTTTATGGTTAATGTTCCAGAATCTCCATGGTACTTGTTCCTATGGAAGAGTTTTAGTCATAGTTTAGCATCAACATTGAGATACATAGCTTCAAGATTATGTCATCATTTCAACTACTGTTGCTTCATAGATTCCAGGGTTGTTCCAGTTTGTGAGTTTTCCAGTGTTCTGTGGCATCGGGTCTGCTATTGCATTATTATGATTCCGCTTTGGTTTCTTGTAAACATAAGTATCTTTCCTTGCTTTCCGTATTTCGGTTCGAGTGTTACTCCACAGTGTTCTTCCAGTGCTTCTTGCAATAGGTCATCTCATTGTAGGGGGTTTGTCCCACTGGGTTTTCCTTCTCTATCTCATTATTGCATTTGTACATGGGTACCTAATCAGACCTTGTTGTCAGGACCCATTCATGCTTTCTTGCATTCATCCTAGAATTTAGGTGCATGCTTTTTTAGTCTCCCTAAGTTGCATTTATGGGGGCATGTTAGTGTAATTAATATTTAATTACATTTGCATAAGTTTACTTAGGTAATATTTTAATTCCTAAGTTAATAGTTGTCATCCTTTTCTTGTTGAGTTATCTTGTTGTTCAAGATAAGATTAGGGTTATGCATACTTTGTTTTTATAAAACAAATCATTTCATGTAATTATAGAATTCCTGAATAAAATTATTTTCACATCTTCTTGCAATAGCTTTGTTTTTTCTGATTTTCTCTTCTATAGAAGATTTTTTTAGTTTGCATGTCTAATATTGGTTTCTAACACCAACCATGTATTTAACCTTACAAAACCTTTTAAAAAATTTACAACCATTTTCCAATGGTTCTCAACCAACTTTTCAACTTACCACCATTTAAATTCCCTCATTTACAACTTATGACTCTTCATATTCCATGTTTTTGCAACTTTTACAACATTGACAACATTTTACAAAATTGACAACTTGTGCAACTTGACACTCCAACACACCTAATGACATGATATGGACTTTAACACATCTAAAATGGTCTTAGAAGACCTTATTACATGAAGCCAACATAAGAAAACAAAAATTACAACTTGCACTTAACCTACTGAACCCAAGATGCTCCTGCACTGTACTCTCAAGTAAAGAAAAGATTCAAGCTCCGCTTGAATAGAAGGTAGCAACTTGAGAATCAGATCTGGAATCCCTTGCCTGATCTGCATAGACCCCTGCATAGACCCCTGCATATGACCTTCTTTGAAACAGTGCCATAGTGGCTTCATCTTCACTTGAGGCTTTTTGAACATGTGGCATAGGTAAGTGAACTTGGAAAAATAAACAACTACTGAGAATTTGGAACAAAACAGATAACAACCTTGATTACCCTGCTTCTCACACTCTTATGGTGACTTTCTCAACATAGTAATGTCTGCTCCTTGCTTTCATTTGTCATCTCCAACCTGCAATTGCTTCTTTTCTTCATGATAAATTGCATACAGTGCCATATCACCTTGCTCTTCTTCAATGACTTGTTTCATTTTGAACTTAGGATTCTCATCCCTCAAGTTTACCATCACAATCAAAGCATCTTGTCGCCTCTCTTTATCTCTCATTATTAGGACAACAAACATAGTTTCTTGATCAATGGCACTACTCTCTAAAAGAAGTAAATCACCACTAATCTTCAATATCTCTTTGTGAAATGCATGTAATGAAAGTGTATATCCTTCACCTTCAATGGGAAAGAGAAAAGATTTGAGTTTTACTTTCCTTTTCAACACCATCAATTCTTAGGTTTGGATGGGGCTTGGATTGAAAATCAATAATACAATTCTTATCATCCAAACCTACGATATCCAATGCGCTCTCTCCTTAAGATGTGCAAAATCAATAGACCTTTTCTTTTCTTTGGCTTATACAAACTCCTTTTCACTCACCAACATAGCACTAGAAACCACTTGTGATTCATGACTTACCTCTTTTTTAGATGGCTTTTTCCCTTCCATCATCAACAAAGATTCTCCAATATTTGGTGCTACTATCCTCGCTTGCCTTCTCTTCAAAATAATCTTCTTGATAGGCCATTTGAGCCTCTTTCTTATTGGCCAATGCCAACCATTGTTTTGGTTTGCTCTATCAAGCAACTGTTGCATCTCAAGTTCCATTCTTTTTCCTCTTATTTCCATTTCCTCCAAGGCTTGTTTCAATACCATTATCCTTTTCCAAACCTTCATTTGTTCTTCCTTCTCATTTTTCCTCCTTCTCTCCCTTACCTCTTTTTTTTTTCATCACTAATTCTTTACTTGGTACCTCCTTACTCTGCAAGTCTCTACAGAATTTTCTCCTCATCTCTTCCATTATTCTTTCTTGAGCAAGTCTCTTTCACCTTGCTTCCTCTTTTCTTCATGATACCTCACCTAGATTCCCTCCTTTCTTCACTACCTAGTATTTTGGCATCCAGGTTCTTGCTTTAACTTGTAAAAAGACAAAACACTAACTCCTAAAACTTATCTTGCCTAGATCTTCAGGCTCTGATACCAATTTGATGTAGAGCAGTGTGGATAGCTTCAACACAACCTAAATCAAACAAACTTTTCAATCCTAAAACATAACTTGGTGGGTTTTCCTCACAATCCTTCAATCTCTTTAGTAGTCCTTCCTAATTGGTTTTCCAATCACAACTTCCTATGCAAACCTCATACCCAAACTGTAAAAGAATTTTTGAATACCTTTTTTTTCCTTTGTCAACATATCCAAAATCTGGATGGGATTGTTTTGTACAAAAAAACCCTAAATTTGACTTACCTACTTCTCTAGGCCTTGAAAGTGGGGCAACAAATTGAGTTTTTTGACCATAACTTTTAATGTAGCTATGATATCCAAAATATAAACATAGTTATAGATACCCATTTGGGCTTTATACAACATACTAAGAATCGGGGTAGGGTTGTTTTGGAACACAAGACTCAAATTTGGACTGTTATGCCTCAAATTAGGCCTACTAGGGTTTTAGATCTATTTTAGAAAAAATGGACACACTTTGATAGAAACTTGATGAAATTTCATAAAACCAATGCCAATAGACACTAGATTCATAGCTTTACCAAAAAAAATTAATTTGGAGTCAGTATGAGATTGTATAGATCCACACTACATCAAAGAACAATAAGAAAACATTTAGAAATATGAAAAATAGAGGTATTTTTATTGCTTCAACTTCAAAAACTTCAACCACCACACACCTCTAACCATGTCTTCAACCTTACAAAGCCTTTTAAAAAATTTACAACCATTTTCCAATGGTTCTCAACTAACTTTTCAACTTACAACCATTCACATTCCCTCATTTACAACTTATGACTCTTCATATTCCATATTTTTACAACTCTTACAACATTGACAATATTTTGCAAAATTGACAATTTGTGCAACTTGACACTCCAACACACCTAACGACCTTATGGACTCTAACACATCTAAAATGGTCTTAGAAGACCTTATTACATGAAACCAACATAAGAAAACCAAAATTACAACTAGCACTTGACCTACTAAATCTAAGGTGCTTCTGCACCAACTTACCAACAATGGAAGTATTCATCACCTGAACTTCGCGAGTGTCATTCTCAAATGCATTAAATTTTCGCGCATGGCAAGGTCTTTTCAAATTCTATCGCGGGTAGGATTTAACAAATGGCGCATGTTTTAAAAGGAGTAATCAAATTACACAATTTTTTTAAAAAATAGGTGGCAAATGTTTGCAATGCTATTGATCTTAATTAGTACAAGTGTTATAGCAGCTAATCAAGCATATTAACTACACACCACTTGTAATAATTAAGAATATCTATCAAAACATAGTAAAGATTTGTTATGTGCGAAGTGAGGGAGATTTATGTCTCGAACAATCAAATTTCTTGCGTCCTATGTAATCCTCATGATGATAATCAACTGCCATCATACAAAAATTCCATTTTATAAGATGTGCTCTCCATTACAAGTATTATGGTTCTTCAAAGGTTTGGGTTTTCTTGGTCTTCAATGGATTTGGAAATGACATCATAAGCTTTTGCTGGTTGGAGGTCTCTATATAAAGGGTAACTTTATCTCTTTTTGTGTTCCTTGGGAATTGGTTTTTGTATCCTCATTTTGCTTGGTCTGTTAGTTAAATCTAGTTTTCAGTTTCGACATCCTTGGGGGGTCTTTTGGCTTTCAATGTGGGAATTTTGTTAGGTTTTATTTAATTCTAGGTCATAGTTGTTTAAATTGCAAAAATATTTGGGGTGTGATGTATACAATGGAATGTTTGCACAAAAAAATTAGAATTGAGGTGTAAATCAGGGAGGGTGAACTTCCTTTTTTAGAAGAGGTAACAGATTTTCAATTATTTAAAGTTTTTCGAGTGTCCTATCTGAGTCTATTGGATAGTATAAATTTTTTTCTAGGCCATGAAATATTATGCCCAGATTCCCATAGGCTACTATTCCCCACTCAAGTGCTTTCTATATTCCCGTCGAATGTGATGGACTTGGTGCAGTCTTTTGATTTTCTTTCAATTGTGGCACATGAGTCAGTTTCTTCAGATTACCTCATTGATGATGAGCTCCTTCAGGTTACTCAAGCATATAAATTGGAGAAAGGAAAGGCTTACATTGGAGGTCTCTTTCTGAAGAATTATATTAGGAAAAAAGTGGCATACAGAGAGGTTTACAGAGCCATTAAAAAGGTCTCCATAATGATGACCCTTGGACATTTTATAGGGTTCTCAACACTGATGCTCATGAGCTCGATCCTCTGATGGAGGATAAGTGTAAGGAAAAATACTTTGCAATTTCATTTCTTCTTTCTCACCATATCCATCATGGCCCTAGAGAAATGGCATTAGCTAGAGACGTTCAAGATTCTCCAATTACTGATAAATTTGGTGAAGGATGAGGACACAATGATTTTTATCATATCACCTGCAGGGTTGATGCTTCTATGAACACTAGTGCTATGGAGGTTGGCGAAGGACAGTGGGACAATGCTCTTAATATTAACAGTGGTAGGATGGATACCTCTGCTAATACAGGTTCAATAGAGGAATGATGTTCAAACTTTACTCCCATCTCATATATAATGCGATGTATAATTTGGTTTTTTGGTTTTACATTATTTTGGGGACTATAAAGAATATCAAGTAATAGGGATTTTTTTATGCAAACATGCCAATGTTAAAAATGGTGGTTTTTTGGTTTATATGAATAAAAAAAATGAATGCCAGTACTATAATTTTGGCTTATGTAATCCTTTAATTTCAGCTATATAATATACTATAGGTAATAGCCTTTTATAAAAAAAAAAGTAGTAAAGAGAAATAAATTCATCCAATGGTGAAAACCACTTCTCATGGAACCTTGGGTAAGTACCATGATATAAACCCATTCATGGGTATCATGTGTAAGTCATCTATTTATGCAAAACTTGAAATTGGGAGCAAGTTGTCTCATCCATTCTACCAAACCTATCCATCTTATCATGTCATTCCATCATACCCATCCACCAACTCCATTTAGCCATACCTCATCTATATTTCCTAGTCACCTTGATCTTAAAAATGATTGAGGGCACATGATGCATACTCTAGAAAACTATTGACATAGTCATCCTTTGGACGCACAATGCTACCATCACTTCATTGCCTAGATAGAACTATCCAACCCCTATCTTGGATCAAGACATGTTATTCCTATGTGATGTAGTCCTTGAAACATCTTCCCTTGCATCCTTCACTTCCATTTTGTCTACCATTATATCCAACCATATTTATCCTTTTCTCTAGGCTTGGATTATCCCTTGTCATTCGTTCCAAACAAAAGCGAACACTTATCCAAACATATCTCGATTTATAAGCATGCTCCACAAAATATTTTATCCATGTTGAATCCCTTAAATCCAAGCATACCCCATCCAAAATCTCACATCCATTCAAAAAAATCCATGTGATTTGTTCCTTATCTTGCTACAAGGCATGTTTAATCTTCAATAAATCTAATAAATCATCATCAAGATTTTTTCGTAATCCTTGTATTGTTTTCAAGATGCATCCTTCCTACATCAAAAATATTATCATCATCAATCAACCAATCAATTAATCAAATCAATTTTTAGCTTGAATAGGGGAAAAATCTAATCCAAATCTCTTCATTAATCCTTGGATCCAATCCAATCTATCCATCCCATACACCCTTTTTCAACATGTCATTGGATACCAATTTGTGTATTTTGCATGATTTTGATTATTTGCTTTTATGGGTTTGTGTTTGTTTGTTACTTCTAGTCTTAGTGCTCCACCAATCACACCATCACAATCACCTTCATCCTTCATATGATGGCATGCCTATGACAATGTGTCTATCAGATCGCTATTCTATTTGCAACTTCTTTACATTTGTGTGTCAGTCCCTATGCACATGGTGCATCATCATCATGGTCTCTTATATCATGGTGCATAACACTAAGTGCTACATCAAAATAAAGTTTTCTCCTTGCACATGAAGTTATTATGACAACATGTATTCCTCATCCATTATATCATTACAACATTTATCTCATCATTTATCCATAATCCTAATCATGTGTCATTTTATTGCATTACATCCTTATGAGATTTCATCATCCAACAATCATCACAGGGGTGAGTGCCCGATGAACATGGCATTTCTGGGCATGGCTCTCTTAATACATCCATGCAATCTAATATAATTATCCTAGCGACATCAATCAAGATGCCCAATTATTAGTCCATAATCAGTCCTATATTCATGGCATGTACATCATCCCAACTTGATCCCTCTCAAGTCACCTTTTATCCTTTATGACACATCATTTCTTTTTGAAGATACCTATTGGGTTCTATTTCACCGAATAGTTCTCTTGAGGGGGAATCACTTCCATCATCATCCCTAAGTGATCAGGGCAACCTACCACTGAAGCTTCATCCCACTCCATCCTAGTTTTTATTCTTATTTGACACAATACTACTTAGTTACATTGTATCAAAGAGGGGAAAAATGTAGACACCTAAAATATTCCCTGGTTCTATTCATCATCACTAAACCTATCACCCAATCCCTAATCAATAAATTTCATCACCTAAACTTACATCCCATCACCTAGTCTTAATCATACTTTAATTAAATAATCATATTGTTTAATTAAACACCTTTTCCCATCTCATCACAATAAATAAATAATTAATGAAATATTCCACCTATTATCCACCTCACTCATGAGGCTAGTTATTAAATATTACTATTATTTAATTAAGCCATTTTCCTCTCAATACTTTCCAAGAATAATGGGGACCTAAGAACACCTATTCTTGTGCTCTTACTTTTATCTCAACACATTCCAAGAATATTGGGAATCTAGGAACACTTGTCCTTATGGTCCCCTTATTCTCTCAACACATCCCAAAGTTATAGTCCTTTTAGGTACACATGTCCCTAATTTACCTCATCCTCACAACTACTTAGTAAATTTAGTAAGTTAATCCTATCCATGCACATTCTAACTACCTTCATCTCCACCCTTCATCCTCTCCTCTATCTTATGGATTTCCTCTCAACTATTCTCCACCCTTGATCTCATAATTAGATCTTGACCATCCATTCCCCATTCTCAAAATCTATAAATTTAGGCATTCTCTCATCAAAATCATAATCCATTATCATTCAAGCTAAACATATTCTATCAAATTTTTTAGCATTCAATAAAGGATCATCCACATTCTAATACATTCAAGGATAAAATCAGTCAACAATGGAGGTTTATGGTAACTTTTGATTTTATTGCTTATGTTGTTATCTTGCCTTGATTTCATTATTGAGCTCTATCTGGGGTTTATAGTGGTTTGAAACAAGAATCTTATCTTTCATTAGTTTCCATTTCAATTTTTAAATCATTTCCTACAAGACCAACCCAAACATTCACCTATAATGCAAGCATTTGCACTATACCCACAAAACCAAGAAATGATGAAAATAATCCTTGAAGTTGACAAATACAACATTGTGTTAGAGTTAATTCAAAAGGGAAAAGTTATTGCAAGGATTTGATTTTTCACAAATTAGGATAGAAGATACTTCATGTACCATACATACATCATCCCTTAACTCCTTAGATAATTTATGGGGATCACAACCTCTTCCATCATCACATAACCACAATATCTCATAGACAAAAAATATTTCACGAATATCCCAATCATTTCAAGTTGTCATACAATGAGTAATACCATACCAATATTCACAACTTAAGGTAAATGAACCCTTAATTTTAGCCTAAAAAGTATACATATGACCATACCATCAACACCTCTAACCCATGTAGAAAATTTCATCCAACCACAACAACAACCTCAAAATCATCCCACACATACATCTACACACTCCTTCAAAATATTTCATATCAATGTATTAATCCATCATTGTCATATCAAAAAATCCAAATCTCAACTTACATACCCATATCAAATTCACCCCTTAACCAAAAACACCCTCATCTATATAATTCCACATACTTTCCTCACAACCCTACAACCAATATGTCAAAAATCCCCATAATATTGACAATGCACAAGAACTGCACGAAATGTGAAATATGATCCAAGGAATTCAAATGGGACATAAGAAAATCTTATATGTTTGAAGACATATGCCCCTACTCCTTTGATAAAACCATCAAAATGGTTCCTTTCTCTCAAAACTTCAAAATTCCCAAGTTTGATAAATACAAAGGAAAAGGAGATCCTAGAGAACACATCAATGAATTATATATACTATGCCAAGAATTTTCATATTGTGAAATATACCTCATGTGTTTTTTCCTAGAAGCTTAAGAGGGAAAGCTTTGGAATGACTCACACACCTTCCCCATGGATTCATTTTCACATTTAAAGACCTTGTTGAAATATTTGTTGCACACTTCTCTTACAATATCAAACACCTAAATCACTATGCTAGACTTGTGTAACACTAAACAAAAGAATGGAGAAATATTTGTTTTCTCAACGATAGAGACATCTCACTAGTTGATTCCCTTGGCCTATCCCTAAAAATTGTTCATCACCATATTTAAGCAAAACTTGAACAAAGAAATGGGCTTCCACCTACAAATTCAATGCACTAATTCCTTTGATGAAATAATAGACAAAGGATTGACTATATAAAAATACTTGATCACCAAAGGATTGGTCAAGATCTATAAATAATATAAAGACAATAATAATAGCCAATCCAATGAAAAACCTCGTTCCTAGTCTAAAAACAAGAATGTTGTTAATGATGGTGTGAAAGACATTAAATATGTCCAAAACATATAGAAAACACCATCCACTTCTATAGGTAATTCACAAACACAAAGATGTCCAAAATGTCATAACCATACATCAAGGACGGCTCATGCAAGTCAACCATCCCAAAAAAATACACTCTACTAGGAGAACCAATAGAGGTGGCTTTCATAAACTTTCCCAAAACAATCTAATCAAATAACCAATGACGAAACAATTTGATGAAAGTAAACCTAAACCCACATAGTACAATGATAATGAATATTATGAATACCATGGAGTTAAGGGACATGACACATCTAAATGCATGAAACTCAAATGTTATATCCAAAATCTCATTGGTCAAGGAGAGATAGAAATTGAAGGCCAAATATCACGACCATCTAATGAACAATTAGGTATATCCAAACAAAATTTTCCCTACATGATGAGGGTAAAGATTTCACATAAAAATGTGTCCCCTATACTTATACCAATAAGGTCAATGCTTCCCCTTCATTTAGTTGTATCAAAGAAAGCCACCCCCATGTAGCCACTGTTACAATAAAATAATCTAATTATTCCATTACTACAAGGCATGGTTGAGTTACCTTTCAAGGAGTGTCATTCTCCTCTTCCTCCATAACCAAATATAATATTCTTGACCATCTATGGAAAACACCTGCACAAATATCCATCTTGGAGCTACTTAAAAAATCACCTCTTCATAAATAGATCTTAGAAAAAGCCTAACAAAAATCACATGTCCCAAATGATATAAGTATTGATCAATTTGAAGCCATGGGAGGACATATTTCATCCTCTCATCACCTTGCATTGACATAAAAATATTTACCCTCCTTTGATTTATCCCATAATAAAGCACTCCACATTGAGGCCCTCATTGATCTAAAAACAAAATCAAATGTTTCCTCATAGATGGTCGATCAGGACTAAATCTATGCATCTTAAAATTAATAAAACAATTGGGATATTTTAAAGGTGTCATTGATCCTCAAAATAAGATTACCATTAAAGCATATAGCATCTTCTCAATTGATCATGGATACATTGCATGCAAGATTTACCTTCCACATTTCACTAGTGCATCAAATTCCCACACAATAACATCAAAGTCAGTATTATTTCCAACTCACATCCCTTCCAATATTATAAATATTTAGAAGGAAACTATAGTCGTTATCATCATTGTCCAATTAATGATGTCATTATACCTTCATCCTCTTACATAGATCCGTCATCACTTGCATCCTCCACTTCTCACACCACAACCCCTAAGATCAATCCTAGGATTATTGACAAAGGAAATGGAGAGTATGAACTACAAAATTCATTTTATATAGGAAAAATCCCACTCTCCCCGAAGTATCATGGTCAACCAAGGATTAATACAATGGCATCCAAAGTAATTATAGAGATAGAGTTAACCACTTTCAAATTATGGGGCCTTTTAGATAAGGAAATTATTGAAGGTGATATTACCTTGTGGCTCTACAAGGAAGATGAACCTATTTCAATACCAACATAAATTAATCCTAAAAGGTTTACAAACTACAAGAACATGGGATACAAAGGAAACAGTCTTAATAAAGATGAACACATAATATTAAAACCTTTTAATCCAACAAATATTCCTAAGTATCAAGGGCTAGGGTATGAATCACTAGAAATTTTTCTTGAAAAACCTAAGTCAACTAAAATTAAAGCAACAAATGCTCCTTCTACCATCAATAGTACCAAAGAGGAAACATGTGAATAATTTTTTGAACATCTCACCATACTCTTCCAAGATAATAAAATATGCACTCTCACTCCATCTACTTCTATTGACCTCCCAATCATCTACTCTAAATTGATAGATTGGGACCAACAAGGACCTCCAATTCTAGATACATTTGAAAATGATGAGGAAATCATGGAATTAAAGGGAATCTATAAATGCTTACCATTGGGAGATCAAAAATATAATTTTATATTAAAATGAATATTGAGGCCTACTTTGGGTAACATACATCAACTTCCTTAGTCGTGAAAATAAAATAAAATAAAGTCCCCTAGTGAAAACCTCCATGAGGCGATATCTAGTCAAAACATAAACCTACTCAAAACTCTCACTACTTGGGCAATATCTAGTATGGTGCAAACCATTGCATGCATCAAGTTAGTGAAAACACTAGCATAAGTAAAATTAGATAAATCCTTATAATTATTATCTCATGCATAGGACAAATATTTAAATAAATATTAGTACCAATAGGAAACAAAACACTTGTTGGTTTATAATCCTACATACTAACTCTTTGCAAAATGGTACAAAAATAATTACTCTAACTTAATAAAAGATTTATGTGCACCTAATCCATGCTGATCTCCATCCCAAGAATTTATTTTGTAGCCCCAAAATATTCATATCAATTTTTCCAAAAAATTGTTTTTTAAGCTCCCTAATCATTACCTTGTTGTTACTAATAAACATATTATCCACATACAAGACTAATTAGAATTTGATTAACAATAATTTTATCATAAGTTCACATTGATCATCTTCAATCCTAACAAAATCTAATCTCAATGTATAAGCATCAAAATTGTAATACTATAGACCATATAATGATCATAGTAACCTCCAAAACAAGTGTTCCCTTTCAAAGAAAAACCATCAAGTAGTTGCATAGAAATCTACTCTTCAAGATCCCCATGCAAGAAATTAGTTTTATCATCTATTTTCTCAATCTCAAAATCACAAGATACATAAATACATGATATGAGCCTAATAGAAATTAATTATAATATAACAAGAGAAAAAATCACCAAAATCAACTCCCTCTCTTTGGGAGTAGCCCTTAGCCACCAATCTAGCCTTATAACATTCTAACAGACTATCTAAATTGATTTTATTTTCATACAACCAATTACAACTAATGGTATTTCTTCCCCCAAGAAAAATTACAATTTTCTAGGTGCCATAATTCTCTAAGGCCATCATTTCCTCCTATATCTAAGAATCACTATCCTCCAAAGAGAGATACTCCCTAAAAGATCTAGGTTCATTGTCAATACTTAACAAAGAAAACATACAATGAAAATCTAGAGGGCTATAATTGTTAATTAGATTTTATTATCTTGTGGAACTCCTCAATGTAGGAGTAAGGAGTTCTACCTATTCTTCTATATTCCCATCATACAAATCTTCATATAAACCCTCTTCTTCCTCCCTATCCTCTAATGCATTTATCTATTCTTCCACATGTGCATCTTCCCACTTCTCAACCTTAGTCTCAAAGTGAATTATTTGTTTCCCATATTTTTTCATTGGTTATTATAGACCTATAAAATCTCTAAAATCCTTAAAAATTGTTTCTTTAGAATAATTTTTTTTATTGGTTATAGGATTCCAAAGCTTATAACCTTTTGCATTCTCACCATAACCTACAAAGATGAAGTTTTTACCTTTTGGATCCAATTTAGAATGATTTTCTTGAGGTACATGAACAAAATCATGACAACCAAAAATCCTTAAATATGAAACAAAATGTTTCTCACTTATCTATACTTCATAAGGATTTTTATCAACAAAATTCAAGCAAGGAGATTTATTGATCAAATAATAAGCAATACTTACAACTTCTACCCAAAATCAAATTGACTAACTATGTACCACTCAACATACTTCTAGTTCTTTCCATTAAGGTTCCATTCATTCTATTCTAGAACTCCATTTTGTTATGGTGTGTAAGGTTTAATATTCTTCAAAATAATACATGCATCCCTCTAGAAACCATCAATTTCTTTGAAGAAATATTCACCACCACTATCGCATCTCAATACCTTTATCTTATAATTTCTTTTCTTTTCAACTAAGGTGTTAAATTCATTAAACTTAGTCAAAATTTTAGATTTTGCACACATAAAACAAATCTAGGTCTATCTAGAAGCATCATTAATGAGTGAGACATAATAATGATATTTTTCATTAGAACCCACATCCATTAGACCAAACACATCCAAATGAATAATTTATAATCATTTCTTGGTCTTATAGAGCTTCCAACAATAAATAAAAATCTATTTTATTTACCAAACACACAATACTCACATAAATTATTTTACCAATGGAAAAAATCATAAAAAATTTCAACCATTTTTATTAATAATGGTCCTCAGACCTTTTTCACTTATGTGACCCAAACATTGGTTCCATAACATACATGTCTTTTGTGATTTTTTAGTTAGAGTTATAAAATGTGGATATATTCAACCTATACAAAGTCCCAATCCAAGATCATTTAGCTATCACCAAGTTCTCTCTCACCAACCTACAACCAAAATTTCCAAATTTCACATGCACACCACAATCATTCAAATTGAATATAGAAAATAATTTTCTCTCGAGTCTTAGAATATGCAAAATATTATCAAGGATTTTAACCTTTCCATCACTAAAACACAATTTTACCTTTCCCTTACAAATAATCTAGTTAGTGTTGTTGTCTCCAAGGAACATCTCTCCTCCATCATAAGATGTATTTAAAAAGTACTCCTTGTGAGGATTCATATGATATGAGAAACTTAAATCAATGAGGCAAGCATCATCACAAATAGTGTGAACAAAAATAAATAAAGCATCAATATCACCATCATAGAATATATTTTTATATGGAGGAATATGAAGATCTCTTCTTGTTTCTACGTTCCTTCTTCACATGCCCTCTTTTCCCATAGTTCTAATAGTTAACTCTACTCTCCACTAGGGTTTTTGACCATCCTTTCAATTTTGACCCACCCTTCTTCTTATCCACAAGTTAGATCCTCTTTCTTTTACTTTTCCCTTGTGCCTTCCATAAACATACAGGGCAGCCTTCAACCCATTATTCATAAATTTTCTTCTCATAGCCTCTGAAAAAAAACTAGCAATGAGACTATCCAATTTGATCCCTACACCACCACCACTAATAATTTTTTAAATATTTAGGTAGAGAGAAAATTAGTAAGGTGAATTTATATTCTTCTTGTAGCTTAACATCTACTAAAAAAAGTTGACTAAAAATAAAATTAAAAGTATTTATTAATGATTTGAAACTAAATTGTCATTTTTTCATTTTTAAAGAATATACCCTTTAAGATACAATTTATTTGTTAGAATTTTAGTTTGATGGATATCACCTATCCTCTTCCACAACTTATATGTAGTAGTCTTCCCAAATACATCCTAAAGAGCACTGTATACAAGGCACAACCAAATGGTTCCCCATTCTTATAGTAAAACTTTAAACAATCTTCATCAAATATTTTGGATGAATTTTTTATTTGCGACCAACACTCGTTGATCTCTTTCTTCAAGATCTTTCATCTTTAGCTTCCAAATCTTATATCTAATGCCATTGAATTTATAAATATCTATACATGAGAGGTAGGGGCCATGTTTTCAATCCCACATAAATCTATAAAACCATATAATGGAAAAGCTCCCATTGTAGACAAGAAACCTTCAACATTTAATAGAAAGGAATCCTCCTCTATACGAAACATTTGTCTCTAATACCAAATATTGAGAAACATGATAAAAATAATATAATAGAATCTTCTATAAAGTGTATGAATCTATACATAATATTATTTTATGGTAATCTTGGGTAAATACAATTTCTATTAAAGATTTTATTGTGGTATTTTCACCTTTTTTCTCAACAGTTAAAACATATGATATGTAAATAAGCACCCAAAACCTTAAAAATTGGTACATATCAATGATGCTAAAGAATGAAAAGGAAGATTAGATCTAAAAAGAGATGTACTATTAAAAATTATATCTAAAGCGTCTAATGGTTATGAGAAAACCTCAAAAGAAATTATATCATGTACCATTGGTCAAGGTGGTCAGTGCAAAGGGACTAGTTAAGTGGTTGGGGATACCCACTAAGTCATGTTAGGTGCATCTCATATTACTTCTAGATGTGTATCCCATGGCTTTTGGTGCTTTTTCCCCTCAGCAAGTTTTTTAGTGCTTTTCCCTTGCTACTATTTATTGGTCCCCACTTTCCTTTTGTGATTCAATCCTTCGAGACAACCTACTAATTTACTTCAATAACTTCCATCTACTTCAAGCACTTCCCAAGGTGGGACAAGAATTTTATCTAATTCAATCACTTCCCTAACTAGGTACTCTTCAAACTTTCCTTTTGGGAACTCTAAGGCCTTTCTTTCCTTTAGGTTAGCAACCAACCAAACAATCTCATCATAGTAACAAATATATCCACCCACATACCCTAGCTAATCCCCCTCAACCAAAATATAGATGGGGGTATTGAATGTGCCTCATTAATTAAATGAGTTGAGTTCAGTCCTTCCTTAACCTCCCCTTGAGGATTTGTATTCAAAAAGAAGGGGCCTAATGGGCCTCCTCCTCCTGCCTACCCCTAACGAGATAGAATGGGAAGGGTGTGGAAATGAAGGGTGAGAAGGTGAGCTTGCTTCCTCAACAAAGATTGATTGTCTACTTCTATAGATCAATCATCCATTTAGGGGTTTACCAAAATTTAAATCAAATTTAAAAAATAAGTGTAAAATTTAAACTTTAAGGCTAATATAAGGGTGTCTAAGGTGGTTAAAAGATATGATACATAAATAGTCACACACAACCCTAAAATAAGAACATACTGATGAAGCTCAAGGATGAAAGCGAAGATTACATCTAAAAAAGAGAGATGTATTTTTTTTTAAATGAAAATCTAAAAACACTAATGGTTATGAGAAGCCCTAGGAAGTAGGTCATGTAAGATTATAGGCTAATGCAGCCAAAATGAATGATAATAAACTTTCTCTAAAATTAATCTAGTCTAATTCAATAAGGTACAAACACATAAGCATAATTAACCTAGATTAATTCAACAACTAATTATGGGCATAAATAGCAATAAGCTAGAACATTACATGCAATTGAAGTATGGAAAGTAAATGTGAAGGATAAATCTTACTTAACTCTATGACTAAAGAATGAATGGTTTCTAATGTGGCCCTATGTTTTGAAATCTCATCAACTTGGTAATGCTACAAGTCTCTACCAATGTAAATCTTTGGATAGTTTGCTAAATTTGTGCTCTATTTGGGGTCAATTATAGGATGATGGTCTTTTTTATGTCCATAAATTTTTCCTTTCTGTATGGATTGGATTTTTCTCAATGTATACCTATGGTTCGTTTTTAATTAATTAGTCTTTGTATTGATCTACTTCCCATGATATCTAAGACTAGTGTTATTTAAAATTCCCATTGAAGGATTGTTGTTATGCCATAACAAGATATGTTCACCTAGGTTAACCCCCACTAATATGTGTAAAAGATTGTAGATATAAATAAATTATCATAGAATGATGTATGTGGATTTGTTACTCCTTTAACGCATCGAGGAGGTGTTTTGCTATTAATTGCTCCTTAAATGCTTCTAAGGTGAGAGCATATTATTAGATATGAGAGAAGACTTGAGGATGTGAAATAGATGCAAACTAATGCATTTAAGTACAATAACATAACATCAAATGTCACAAGCATGTCTTAGTTGGCTAAGGATAGTATAATAATGGGTAATAATCAACTAGAATTTAAATTTAAATTTTAGAAAGGTGGGTGCCAAGATTTGCATCTATGGGATTGACCCCATGATCACAAAGATGACTTTGGGTATACAAATAGTTGTGGTCATATGGAGGATGCATATTTTGGTATGTGTGAAGTCATAAATGTTATGATAAATGAGGAGTGTATCAATATATGTATGGATGTGGGAAAATATATTGGAAGGCCTATGTATGGGGATAGGGGAAGGGTAGTGAAATGTACCCAACTTTGCACAAGATTATGCCAATTGTTGATATGTAGATGTATTAATCCATTCTCCTACTATGGGCACAAAACTAAATGAGAAATGACATGAGTATGCAAATTTCACCATTGCATTTACATTTGAGGAAGCACATACTACTAAACCAAACATTTTATAAATTATAATAATAAATTTGGTTAGGAATTTTTTATTGAATACTAAACTTATAACCAACAACCCAACCAATGCTTATAAATTAAAGAAATAACAATATTGAATTTGAATTGAAAACTAATCAAACAAAAAAATTGAATTTGCTCTTATTGACCTTGTGATTGTAAAAATATGAATCCAGATAGATAAACAATCATAATTGCATAAAAGATGAATATTTAAACAAATGTATGAAAAGAGGTGTGTATAGGAATATACAAAAGCTAAGGAACCCAACTTTACATAATATTGCTCAAATTATTTATAAATAATTAATAAATTTAATTTCATAAAATAAATAAGAAATTGAATAAAAAATAACATAGACATGTGAGTTTCACAATTACAACCATTTACATTTTAGAAAGCACATAGGGGAGAGGGGCTAGCAGTTGAACGGGCTAACTTTGCAAGCATGTAGCGGTTGAATGGAATATTGTAGGAGCTCCATTTTTTTTTAGAAATGTGAATTGGTCTCTTAGCTATCCACAACTAAGGTTTGGAGGTGTGACTCATCAGACAACTTGCCACATAGTGTAGTGAGAAGTGTCCAAAAATTGATATTTTAAAGGTTCGACTAAAACTTAATCATGTTATCCCTAGTAGTTCAACAAAAAAATATCATTTGTTGTTAGTAGAATATCATGTTTTTATTTAAAATATAACTTATATGCAACCTAAATGGACCAAATACCTATTGGTAACCATAGTTTTTGTTATCTCTGACTTTTATATCCAACATAAATGGACCAATGGTTGAACACAAAAAACTATTTGTTGTCATAAAAACAACACATTATTACATACAGTATAATTTATATCCAACAAAAATGGACCAATAGTTGAACACTAAATTTTTTTGACAATCCTTGAGATTATTATTTATTGTGCTCATCTTTTATATTTGTGATAGGACAAACTATTAATATGAAATATTCCAATGCATATACATTGCTACCCCAATAGTTGTACACATAAGACTAATATTTTTTCACTATGACAATAATACTTGTTTAAATGAACACATTATTTTATAGTGGATAGTTATGATATTTTATTTGAAACAAAAAAATATTTATTTGATTTGTTAATGAATATATATATATACACTCTCATATGTTCAAGTATCGTCCATCTTGATCAACATTCGCCTATTTTTCATTTCTCCATAAACTAATTATTAACAATATATAATATAAATATATTGAAGACTGAATATTATAAGCATAAATGCATCATTTCGACCATGGCTCTCTCCCCTACTACTAAACCAGACACACAAAATCTGTCGGCATAAATGTCTTTAACCTCCCCAGCCAGCGACCTAGCCATTACCTATAAGTTAAAAGAAACAATGGCATTAAATTTGAATTTATAAGATTTCCTTACTATTCTTGGATTGAAGCTTAACTGTGTTACGGCCATTGCAGAGAGAGATATGAAGATGCAGAAAAGAAAGCGATTGGAAAAGAACAACAGTGAAAACAATGGGAAGAAGAGAAAGCCATTCCGAAAGAGCAACAGGGTCTCAGATAAAAAAGACCAGGAAGATCAGGAGGGAGAAACATTTATGACAGTTCTTCCAGAGGAGGTCGTTCATGAAATATTATCAAGAATTCCTCTTGACACAAAAGCTCGAGTCAAAAAAAATTGCCCCCAGTGGAGTCAAATCCTTTCCTCTTCAAGGAATCTGTTGCGCAATACAGAGGAGTGCCTGGTTATAACTCATTGTGGAACCATTTCAATGCTAGACATCAGGCATAAGCGATGGATCAATGGAGTTTTTTCTGACTGTAAAAGTGATTCCTCTTCCCAACTCAGGGCTGCAGGAGGTGGTCTTTTAGTTTTTAGCAGTACCCACAGTGGAATTTTTCGAGTTGTGAATCCCCTGACAATGGAGTTCAGGGATCTTCCAGACCCAACTCTGAATAGACAATATGGGCTTTCTTATTACATAAAAAGAAAGTACCCCGGAGTTGTAGTAGAGCTTAAAATTGATCTAACAGACAACACATATCAGCTATTTGTTATTGGCAGATTTACTCGAAACAAATTACATATTTTGATATACAGATCAGCTCAACAGTCATGGGAGATCAGGACTCCCCACAGCAGTGTATCACTAGCAGAGTTTTATCACATTACAATATGTAATCAAACAGTTTACTGCTTTTCTATTGATGGGCGGCGTTGGGCTTCCTGGGATTTCAATGGTGAAGAGAAATCTTTCAGAATTGTGCAGCAATCAAAAATATTGACAGAGAGAACAGAGAGTTCAATCTGGGTAAACACTCGGTGTGACAGGATTTTTTCTCACAAAGGTCGAATCATGAGCCTTTTAGTAAACTGGCACAGAGAATTGTTTATCATTCTTGAGTTGGATGGTACCAATTGGAAAGTCTCTTCTTTATTGCCTCTTCAAAAACTTATGCCAGAGAGATGTTATCCTGGTTATTTCTTGATCAAGTATGTTTTGAGTTGTGACAGTAGTGATGGGGACTGTATTTGGTTAATGCCCAAAGGTAATCTTCCTGTGATGTCAAGCCATGTTCCTGTGATGTCAATCAATCTGGAGAATAATGAGCATTTTGAGTTTTGGCCATCCTTTTTTTGCATTGATTGCCATGATCACTGGAATCTAAACACCAGGGCTTTCCACCTCACTTTAAAATTCTGCCTATGCCCTTAGAAATGGGCTAGGTATTGTGGAAGAGATTATAGTTTAAGGAAATTCTGATAGTTTTCTATATATTGGACTGAATTAAATGAGGGGACTTTTAGATTGTGGTGAGAGAGCATAAGATCTCACAAGATTTATAGATAGAAGCATATATATTTATTTTCTATATTTAATCTAGTTTGTTTAATCAAATTTACACATTTATGTATGAATCAATCTAGATTAGTAATTAATGTATTATGAATTAATAAATGCTAAAGTATGATAAGTAAATATAATAAGATAAAATTGTTTAGTTATTTGTTCAGATGAGAAGATTAATTATGTCAATGCATGGAAGCTCGGATATCTTGAGTCGAAAATGGAACTTTAGTACAAAATTTTAGTACTTTACATGTGATGATTGCACTTCATTAGATTTTATGCCTTGTGGTATTAATGAGTATTGTGTAGATCCTAAAGATTATGGTATCCTATTTTTATACATGGATCTATATATCTATCTATGGTGATATGTCCATGTGGATGATGAAAATGTGAATCAGCAAAATAGTAACAATGTAATGAAAGTATCAAATTCACACTCAACAATCACTCAATAAAGCTCAAGATCTTTGCTCGCCATGAAATAGCAAACAATTACATCAAAGTAAAGACCTTGATTTGTTCAATTATCTCTTTGATAGTGGCTTGAATGTTTGATATGTGGGTTGTTCTTCAAATTAGCATAATCATAAAAGCACAATGATAGTATGATGTAATGATAATGATAGATGTTCAAGAATAGTAGATAGATGATGCTCTTGTTTGATAGTTTTTGCTTGTTTGATCATGTTTGATAATGATGGCTTGCTTGATAATGATAGTTTGCTTGATAATGTGCTAGATTAGCTCTTGATAATGTACTCTAGATGAAGTTAACTAGTGAGACGTTGGTGGAGTCTGGTTTTGTGAGAATTATTGATTCTCACCTTCTCCCAACCACAACAATGATTGTTCTATCTTAGAATGTGAGGGGTATGAATAGAATCCCTAGACAAAAGGCTATTCATGAGTTGATTTGAGTTCACTCGTATGATATGGTTTTCTTCCAGGAAACCAAGTTATTGGTGGAAAGTATGCTGAATTTAACTTCTAAGATTTGGGGTAGAGGTTTGTGCCAATGTCTGGGAGCGCAAGTTAGCTCTAGAGGACTTTCTTGTTTATGGGATCCACACAGAGTTGTTCCTATGTGGTGGTTCTCCTGCAGGTACTCTATATCTCTTGTGGCTTCTAGTCTAGAGATAGGTGAGAGAATCCTTTTCTCTAAAATATATGCTCCTATTGATTTCCTTGGTAAGACACATTTGTGGTCTCATGTTCGATACTTGCATTCTTTGAAGCTTTTTCTTCCTTGGATTTTAGCAAGTGATTTCAATGCTATCTCCTCCTTGGAGGAGAAAAGGGGCAGCTCTTCCCATTTGGACCCTTCCTCGGATCTCCTTAGGGACAACGTGGCTTTTCTGAACTTGGTGGACATCAAACCTTCAAATGGGATGTTTACTTGGAGCGATAGGAGGATTAGTGATGCAACCATTATAGAAAGGTTGGACAAGTTTCTGGTGTCTAGCTTTTGGGTTGGTGAAAGATGGATGTTTAGCTTTGAGATTTTGGATTGGTTGGGCTTTGATCATTAGCCGATCAAATTCTCTAGTTGTATGTCCAGATTCTCTAAAAAGCAGTCTTTAGATTTCAACTTATGTAGCTTTGAGATGCTTCACTTCATGATCTTGTTCCTGGTTGGTGGAGTGCTAGGAAGCCAACTTTTGGAACTGCTATGTATTCCTTTGCCAAGAGGCTGCAGTATATAACGTATAGGTTAAAACGTTGGAATAAACACCGGTTTGGTAATGTCTTTCAAACAAAAAGGGTTGCTCAGGAGCACTTGGATTCCATCACTCGGCCAATCCGGGCCCAAGGACTCTCTAAGGATTTGACTAGGCTAGAAGTGGCAGTGGTGAAGGATGTGAAGGAATGGAGCTTAGGGAGGAAATTTTTTGGAAGCAAAAGCCTCGCATCGACTAGCTCCAAGAAGGTGACAAAAATATAGTTTTTTTCACAATTTGGTTAAAGAAAGAAGGTACAACAATCTTTTCTCTTCTCTCAGATCCCCTGAGGGTGGTCAATTGTGTTCCACTACTGAGATTTCTCAAGAGTCTATTCACTTCTTTCCTACTTTGTTCTATGATGATTCCCCTCCCGCCAATGCAGATGAAGCTACAATTTTATCCTACATCCCCCTTTGGTGACTGGTGAAATGAATGGCTCACTTCTCAAACCGATCTCCTTAGAGGAGGTGGAGGATATTGTGTTTCAGATGAATAAAGGTAAAGCTCCCGGACGTGATGGATTTTTGATCAAGTTCTTTTAGGAGTCTTGGGAGGTTGTCAAGCTTGACCTTCTCGAGGTTGTCTAGGAGTCTCAAAGAAACAAACAAATGCTAAGATCCTTGAATGCCACTTTTCTGGATCTTATCCCTAAGCGGGAAGGTGTTAATTCTCTAGATCTTTTCAAACCAATTTCCCTATGCAATGTGGTGTACAAAATAATTACTAAGTTGATTGTTGAACGCTTGAAGCTATGGCTAAACAAGTTGATTTCTGAGGAGCAGGGTGGGTTTGTGGCTGACAGGCAGGCAGATTCTTCATGGGGTTGTCATTATGGTAGAGGCTTTGCATTCCATGGCTTCTTCTAGAGAAAAGGCTATGTTTATTAAGTTAGACATGGCCAAAGCTTATGATCGCGTCAAATGGGATTTTCTATCCAATATTTTGAGGGATTTTGGGTTTGATAGTGCCTAGATTGAGTGGGTTATGAGTTGTCACTTTCTCCTCATTCTTTGTGCTTATCAATGGGGAGCCTTCAAAGATTTTTGGGGCATCTAGGGGCCTTCGATAAGGGGATCCTTCATCCCCATACCTATTTATTATGATGATAGAGGGACTTGGGAGGTTTATTAGATCTCGTGTGGATCTTGGTCTTATTCAAGGTTGGCGTAAGGGCAATAATGTGCCCCCCAAATCCCATCTCCAATTTCTGCATGACACAACTTTGATGGGATTGGCCATAGTGGATAAAGTGGTTAATTTGAGGAAGACCTAGTACTATTTTCTGGCTGTTTTGGGGCAGAGTATCAATGAGGACAAATCCTCCATTTATTTCTTTAACATTCCTAAGCTTATTTAGTAGAGAATTGCTAGGATTCTTAGATTCTAAATTGGTTTGCTTCCTTTTGTTTATCTTGGAATTCCTCTTGATGTGCGCTCACTTCCAAGGTTGTTCTAGCAAGATGTTATTGAGAATTTTCATTAAAGAGTTAGTCACTGGACTTGTAGGTGGCTCTCTACTGTGGGTAGAGTAAGTCTTCTAAAGTCGGTGGTTCAGGCCCTCCCATTATATAGATGATTTTTGTTATCTGTGTTGGCAAGAGACACTACACATTCCATCTGGTGTTGTCATTGATGGCAACCCTAGTCAGTGATTTGATCCGTACGTTAGTGTTTTCTCATACCAGAAGTTAGATTGAAGCTACGCGATTAACTGTCAAAGTTGGAACAAAGCATCCAACATAACTGTGTTCATCGATTCATATGCAATTTTCTATTAACATTTTGAGTTGTGGATCTCAGGGAAGGTTGTTAGATGTATGATCTATGTTTTCCTTGAATCTTAGAGCCTCGTATCAGTTGTTGTGCAAGTTAGGAGATTTGGTTGATTAATTTTCTGTTTATTAGTGCAAAAGGCCGACCTGGTGAATATAGTGTGTTGTGGATATTCAAGGAGTAATTTTTTAAGTGTTCTTGTGTTCGAGCATGTTGATTTGGGTCCTCACTATGTTGTGGCTGACTTTGGTTGGTGTGCATTGAAAATTATTTGTGGATTGAGCTAACAATTTGTAAATATTTTATGTTTTGTTGAAGTTGACATGTGGTTGATTAAATCTTTAGTTGCAGATATATATATAAGTGATCATTTATATCATTTTGATGTATGTACGAAGTGTGTTGATGTGTGCTGCGAAAGTCAAAAGGATTGTAGAGCGATTATGCATAGTTTCACTTGTGCATAAAAGGATTTGTGATGCAAATTAAAAGCAGACAGAGTAGAAGAGTAGAATCAGACAGAAGGTCAAGAAAGCGATTAATGTGCTTAACTAGAACTATAATCAAGCATTAGCAGATGCTATTTTGTCAGTTCAAATCTTCTAGATGTAATCCAAATACTTTTGTAAGACAGTGAGTCTTCTTTTGTATTTGAGCAATGAGCTCTAGGCAGTGTGTTTGAATGCATGTGCATTCCCCTTTTGTAAACACCTTTTGAGTATACTCAGATCATATTGAGGACTGACCTCCACCGTGGTTTTTCCCCTAACAGGGTTTCCACATAAATAATCCTTGTGTTATGGTGTTGTGGTTACTTTTTTTTATGTTCATGCATCTTTCTTTTGGTTGAATGTTATAAGTGCTTTAAAGATCAGATTAATAAAGTTAAAAATTCCAGAACACTGATTCACCCCCCCTCTCAGTGTTCCTTGATTCCAACAATTGGTATCAGAGCATAGTTCCTCAGAAGAAGTTTAAAATCTTGGGGAAGATCTGAGAAAGTGATTCAATGGATTCAAGTAGTCTTCAACAACTTTTGGTGGCCCTAGATGATCTTGATTAGTCCAAATTTGAAGTCCGGGAATTGCAGGCAAGCCTCATGAATGCTGTGAAATTCATTCAATCATTGAAAGATAAAATCAATGAGTCAAGGGAAAAGAGAAAGGAACTATGTGATCAGCTTAAACAGAAAGAAAGTAAGAGAATGGAAGGTGAACACCTAAGTCAAGCCTTGAAGGAAAAGACAGAGGAATGTGAAAAGCTTACCAGAGATAATGTTGTTCTGAAGGATGAGATGGAATCTATTGTAATGAGGATGACCAAGGAGATTGAAGACAGAAAGAAAAATGAAGAGAAGCTTACTCAGTCCTTGAAAGAAAAATATGAAGAATGCAACCGAATTACTGATGGATTCAATTAGTTAGAGCTTGAATTGGAACAATCCAGAAATAATGAAGAAGAGCTTGAAAAGCAGATTGTTGATCTCAAAGATGAACTTGCTACTACAAATGAATTCAAGGAGAAGTTCAAGATTAGCTCAGCCAAGCTTGATGAACTGATTAAAATTTAGAGGACTGAAGGTGACAAGTGAGGTCTTGGATATGAGGAAGGAGAAAGATTTGGATCTAGACAAAGAAGATTTAGACAAGGAAATCAAATGAACATAGCTGGAAGGTATCTGGTAAGACAACCTAATGCTCAAAGATTCAATGGTTACTATTTTATTTGCAATAAATTTGGTCATATGGCTACTCAATGTAGAAGTAGAATGAATCCAAGTGGTCCACCATTCTCAGGTCAGTGTTTTAATTGCAATAAGTATGGTCATAAGTCAGTTGAATGCAAAAATATGTCAAACAACTTTTTTAATAGAGATGTCAAATGTTATACATACAATAGATTTGGCCATATTGCTAACTAGTGCAAATCAAGAGAAAATCAATGGAACAAATGGTCTGGACAAAGAAATGTTGTGTGCTAAAATTGCAACAAATCCAATCACATTGCAAGATTTTGTAGAAGCAAAAAGGGTTTGGTAAATCAAGTGAAAAAAATGCAGAAGGATGAAAAGGGAAAAGTTACTACAGATGAGACCAAGAAGCAAATGAAGAAGATATGGGTGAAGAAGAGTCCCTTTGATGCAAGAAATGATTCCACACCAGAATCTAGTTTTGGTAATTCCTCTGGGAATTAGTTTAAGGCCTCTGGCCTAGGGGGAGTTCTCAAGAAAATATTTTAAACCCCTTGTCGATAGTTGGTACCAAAATATGGCAGATTGCAATGATTGCATTAGTGGTGTGCAGATGTTTTGGAATGTTTTATGGAGAGAATTTGTGCAAACTTGAAGGTCCACAGAAGAATTGTCTTTCACAATCTGTGAAAATAGGGTATCCGAAAGACCTAGGGAAAAAGCATTTATTGCGATGAAAAAGTTAGGTGTGTGAATGATAAAAGGTCATTTTTATCCCTCATTTGTCACTTTGCATTTTACGAAGAAGAAGTTTGGAGGGCTCTGAAGTGAAGTTTGGCGAAGATTCAAGTCTGAAAGCGATTTGGCGATCAAACCCTAATTCGACGAAAGGTATTTATCTGAAAACTCGTGAACTTCAAAATTTTGGAAATGGCTACTCCGTTGGTTGTTTATATTAAGGATAGGCCCCGTCCGAAATTCAAATGGTACCCCTTCAAATCCATCGAAACATAACCTTTAGGTGCATTTTCATTTGTTCTGTATGGTGTTTTGCATATCAAAGATATTAGGGAATACATTCATGCAAATGTTGAAGAATTAGGAAGCTCCCAGCTGTTGAATTTGTACACCAATCACATTGTGGGAGAAGATATCCATGTAAAACCTAAATTCAAATCCTTGGAGGAGAAGAAATTCACTCAGATTGTGAAATTTCTCATGTTCGAAGAAAATGAATGGGTTTGGTATATATTGAGTCGAGTGCATGTCAAATTTATGTGGTTAATTCAGCCTTTCAAGATTACAAAGGAAGCCACAAGGACTGTTACTGGTTTAAATTCATCTGGTGGGTTGCCCACATTGAAAGCTATGAAGAATCAAGTAGTTACAGATGCAACCGGTTTAGTGTTTGACAAGAGAGCTATGACAATTGATGATATTATTGAAGTGGATGTTAGATTTGCTTCTATGGTCATTGGGTATAAGATTTATAACTCCAGCTGAGAAAATTTTGTATCCAATACAACAATCTATACAACATATAAGATGGTCAAGGAAAATGCAAATTATGACCTGTTTGAGTTACTCCAAAGCTAGTTAATGGAGAATCTTGGAAAAATAAAGAAGGATAAGAAAAATTCATTCAAGTATGGTAACCTGTTGTTGTGTCTATTTTTTTATTTCATGAATGAAGTTCTAGGAGTTGGAAAAGTGCATCAGCAAGGTGATAAACCTGTACATGTTCAAATTAGAGACATCTTGTATGGAATTGGTGATAGTAAAGCTAGAAAAAATGCTACCTGGGGTTATTTTAAGAATTTTCAGAATGAAATGCAAGACAGGGAGAGGATTCCTTCTATTGTGGAGAAGTATAAGGATACAATTTTCTTCATGGTTGATATTGATCAATGTTTGATGGAAGCTGTTGATCCTAGAACAGTCTGGATAATGCCTATCGGTTATGAGGTTGAGGAACATATTTTGGAGCTATATGCTCAACACTTGCTAAGTAAACCTCGAGATCCGACAAAAGAGAGGTTTGGCACCTTTGAGGAAAAGAATATGTAAGTTCATACACAATTGAAGAAGCCAATGATAATCTGGAGAGTGAGAAAGGAAGTTGAAGCTTTTGCAGAAAGCATGGGTATATGAATTGAAGCTGTGAGAGAAGCTAGAAGGAAAAGAGAACAAGTTGAAGTAGGAGAGCTAGCTAGAATTGAGTCTGCTAGTCCGGCAACATCCTCTTCCAAATCTAGATCCGCAAGGAGCTTTTCTCTCTCATCCAGTCCTGCAAAGAAGTCAAGTCAGGCTATGAAATCTCAAGTCAAAACATATGGTAGAGAAGGAAGAGGAAGAAGGACAAGAGCACAAGGGTCTATGTTGCTATTTTTGAAGATGAAGAAACTGAATCTGATGAGGAGGTAAGAGAAATCAAGCATAAGGGCTCAAAGGAAACAAAAGTCACTAAGGACAAGTCCTTCGGTGAAGAGAAAACAAGGAAAAAGATTAAAACTAACAAACCAGGTATGTCTGTAGAAGAAGTGGAAAAAGCTTTGATTAAGGATGGTAATCTTAGAGCTCTTTGTGAATGGTATGACACCTTTGATAGTGTCGGTCAAAGAATTCTTGAGGAAGGGACAATAAATTATCTGAATAATTTCAATATGACTCTCGTTGAGATAATGTATGAGTTACCCAAAGATCTATATGAAGTCTTAGAAATGAGGAGAGTTAATGCAAGAATTGAAGAAGAGCAAATGAGAATGGATACTTGTTGATCTGTGTTCAGTGATGTCTATAGAAGAGATGAAGAATATTCTCAATGAAGCTAAAAGGGACTTTAAGAGAAAAACAAGGGTGAACAAGCTGATGATTTGATAGACTAAAGAAGTTGCAAAGGATACTGAGAAAATCCTTAAGGAATTTTTTTTGAAGAATAGACACAATGTTGTTTCTGAAGAAGTGCATGTTGAAGATGCTCCATCTAGTCCGGTAAATGAAGAAGATACATTTGAGGATACTCTGAATCTTCTAGATATACATGATGTTGAAATTCATATGGAGACTGAAGCTCCTAAAGAGATGTCAGGTGAAGAAGTAGAGATTCCTGAAGCAAAGGAAGAATCAGTGACTGAAGAAAAGGTTGAGGCAAAAGAAGTTCCTGTGGAAGCAAGAGACTCTACTAAGGCGGTGAAGGAGTTTTTGGAAGAGAAAAAAGAAGAGTTTGATCCTGAATTGATTAAAGGTCCTATCAATTTGGCTACTTTATCTCCCATTAAGAAACTAAAACTTGCATCATTTGCTCAGGCCAAGGAAAGGGAAGAGATTCTGAAATCTCATATTGAAGATAGTGAGTTGTTAAATCTTGCATCTAGTATTTTGGAGAAGATTATGCCTTCATATGTCAAGGACTTATTCGATTCTCCATTTGGTCAGTTGAAGAAACTTGTCAATTCTGTAAGTACTCACTTTGAGTCACTTGAGAAGTCAGCTATGGATGATGTTCAAAAGGAATTTGATGCTAACAGGTTCGGTAGATTGAAGGGAATGATTGCTAATGAAAAATATTTGTTAGCTACCTATGTTGAGAACATTCAAAGTGCTTTGTCTGAAGGTGGAAACATTTATAAGTCATGCTTATATTTTTCTAAGTACACTGAAGGAATGTGAGAAAAAGTTAGCAGATATCTCTCAAGCATTTGATCCTCTAACTGTTTTTGTTGGAAAGAAAGAAGGTCAAGTTATATCCCTACTTGAAAAGATTAAAAGTTTGAAGCATGAAGAAGGAAAAATTGTTGAAAGAATTTGTGAGCTTAGAGGACTAATTGGTCCTAAGATGGAGACAATGCTTAGTGCTTCTAAGGAAGCACAAGATGCTATGGCGGTCAGTGATCTGGTGAACCTTGAATTAGCAGAGATGCAATCTTACTTGTTCTGTGGTCACATGACTATATTAGAGAGTCTCAAAAAGAGTTGGGACACTAGTTTGTGATTTTTGAAGAATAATTTTGTAGATATATTCAAATTTATGTAACTTGTAGAAGCAAGTTTGTACATCTGCAGTTTGTTCATAGTAGTTTTTGTTTGATTTTTGGTATGTGGATTCCCTCCTTTTCCATTGATGTTAAAGGGGGAGAATGGGATAGTGAAAAATGCTTTAATCATCTCAGGGGGAGTTGAGTTTTGAAGTTTTGAAGGTTGGCAGTGCAATTCATGTTGGTACTGATCTAACACTTAGTCATTTTTCACTAAGTGTTGCCATCAATGCCAAAGGGGGAGATTTTTTGCAAGAGACATTGCACATGTCATATGGTGTTGACATTGATGGCAACCCTAGTCGGTGATTCGATCTGCATGTCAACATTTGCTCATACCGGAAGTCAGATTGAAGCTAAGCGATTAACTGTCAAAGCTAGAACAAAGCATCTGACAAAATTGTGTTCGTTGATTCATATGCAATTTTCTATTATCATTTTGATTTGTGGATATCAGGGAAGGTTGTTAGATGTATGATCTATGTTTTCCTTGAATCTTAGAGCCTCGTATCATTTGTTGTGCAAGTTAGGAGATCTGGTTGATTAATTTTTTGTTTATCAATGCAAAAGGAAAACTTGGTGAATATAGTGTGTTGTAGATATTCGAGGAGTAATTGTTTAAGTGTTCTTGTGTTCAAGCATGTTGATTTGGGTCCTCACTATGTTGTGGCTGACTTTGGTTGGTGCACATTGAAAATTATTTGTGGATTGAGCCAACAGTTTGTAAATATTTTATGTTTTATTGAAGCCAACATGTGGTTGATTAAATCATTAGCTGCAGATATATATAAGCGATCATTTATATCATTTTGATGTATGTACGAAGTGTGTTGATGTGTGATGCAAAAGTTAGAAGGATTGTAGAGAGATTATGCACAGTTTCACTTGTGCATAAAAGGATTTGTGATGCAAATTAAAAGCAGACATAGCAGAAGAGTAGAATCAGATAGAAGGTCAAGAAAGTGATTAATGTGCTTAACCAAAACTATAATCAGGCATTAGCAAATGCTATTTTTTTAGTTCAAATCTTCTGGATGTAATCCAAATACTTTTGTAAGACAATGAGTCTTCTTTTTTATTTGAGCAGTGAGCTCTAGGTAGTGTGCCTGAATGCATGTGCATTCCCCTTTTGTAAACACCTTTTGAGTATACTCAGATAATATTGTGGATTGACCTCTACTGTGGTTTTTCCCCTAACATGGTTTCTGTGTAAAACATACTTATTTTATGGTGTTGTGGTTGCTTGTTTTATGTTCATGCATCTTTCTTTTGGTTGAATGTTATAAGTGCTTTAAAGATCAGATTAATAAAGTTAAAAATTGCAGAACACTAATTTGCGCCCCCCCGCTCAGTGTTCCTTGATTCCAACAATCTACCCTTGCCAGCTTTGTCAAAAACTTTGAGAGTCTTTGTCGTTAGTTTCTCTGGTTTGGTAATCTCCTCTCAAGGAAGTGGATTCTTGTTAAGTGGGAGGATGTGTATCAGTCGAAGCAAGAAGGTGGCCTTGGGCTATGTCGGTTTGATTTGAATGGACAAGCTTTGGTAGCTAAACTTTATTGGTGATGGTGCTATCAACATCAGACTTGGGCTAAGATCCTTACCTCAAAATATCTTGGGGATGTGGAGTGTGTGGATGTGCCTAGATATAGTCTTATGGGTAAAGGGTCCATGGTATGTAGCACCCTCAAAAGGGGTACCAAGCTGATTAAAGATGGGTTATTTTGGATCTGCAACTGTGGCTTTGATGCTCTCTTTTCGTCTAACTCTTGGGATGGAAGGACCTATAGGAGTGGCTTCTTGTGGGATCGATTGAGGATCGTCAAGAGCTCACTCACATTTTGGCTGGGAGGGTATGCAATTCTCTTATTGAGAGGGATGTTTTGGCTTGGGGTCATGACCTAAAAGGTAAATTCTCTATTGCCTCTAGTTATCAGGTGCTTGATAAATATATTTTTGGATGTATGGGGGTCCCTTAGTGGAAGCAAATTTAGAATAAATTTTCTTGGCCCAAGTGCAATTTTTTCTCTTGGCTTGTGATTCATAAGAGATGTTTGACCTGGGAGAACCTTCAGAAGTGTGGGTTTTAGGGCCCCTCCATGTGTGTCTTGTGCTCTAATATTGATGAGAGTTCTCCTCATCTCTTTTTGCAATGTTCTTTTGTTAGGGTGATTTGGCATCTCTAGTGGGACACCTGGAACCAGTTGTGCAAGCATGCCTTCTCTTTGGGTGAGTTATAGTGTAGGCTAGGGAATTCCCCTACTAAGACTTATTTCTTGCACATAGCTTGGAAAATTGGTCCTAGTTTTGATTCTCTAGCACATCTGGTTGGAATGCAACCGTAGGATCTTTTTGGATAAGAATCTCTAGATATGATAGGTTTGGATGAGAATTTTGGGGGTTGCTCAGGAGACTTTGGTGGCTAAGCGTGACCTTTCGGTCCCTATGGATCCTGGAGACATAGGATTTGTTTGGTGTTTGGGAATTCTAGTTGGTGACAAGGATGGACCTAGGCCTCGTCTAGGTTGGAGTGCTAGAGGAAAGGTTTTGAGGGATGTTCATTGAAGGCCACCTCCTATTGGGGTGTTGAAGATTAATATTGATGGGTCCTCTAGAGGTAATACTGGTCATGCTAGGGTTGGTGGCATTGGGAGAGATAGTTCTGGAGTGGTTGAGTTCTTCTTCTTGAAGTACAGGGGTAAGCACTCTAACAACTTCATGGAGGTGTTGGCTATTCTCTTGGCCTTGAAAAGGCTCGTGCCCTTGGCTGGAGAAGGATAATTTGTGAATCTAACTCACAGATTGTGATTGAATTGTTGAACAAGCACCAATTAGAGGGTGTGAATTGGTAGCTGGTAGTGGTGGTTTGATAAATCATCTCTTTGGGTGGAGTCCTGGACTCTATCACCTTCTGTCATATCCCATGGGAGTGGAATAAGGTGGCTAATGGTTTGGCTAATTAGGCGTCTGAGCAGATGGAAAATTGGAATGTTGAAGATTGGGGCGGTTTTCCTAAGAATCTTTCTCATGGAGGACATGAGACGTTTCTTGGTTGACTATTGATGGTTGTTTTTGTTGGTTTTGACCCTTGATGGGCTAGTTGTATTGCTTGGATTTGTACTGATTTCTTGATTCAATAAAGTTTTTACCCTCATTTTTATTTAAAAAAATGTACTCTAGATCTTGTAATATAAAAATTATGCTCTAGGGGATATGAATGCATGAAGGGTTTTATTTATATGCTTCTCTTGATTTTTTTTTTGATGAATAGGCATTAATCTATACTAATTCAAAGATTTTTATTTATTTTTTATGACTCTCGGGGTGTGCTTCTCTTGAAATTTGATCAATGGTGAAGATTAAATAGAAGAATCGATGGATAGGAAAAATTAAGATAGGGCAAGAGATAAATTTAGTAAATAGATAAGATTAAAATAAATAAGTTTATTTAATTCATAAGAGTGTAGTTGGGAAAATAAAGAAATTATTTATTCAAATTTAAATATATTGTTTTCATTTATTTAATTTGAGGGAGGAGTGTTAACTAATTAAGTAATTTTTTAATTAGAAGAACCAATGGATAGGAAAAATTAAGATAGAGTTGGAGCTAAGTTTCCTAAATAAATAAAATTAAAATAAATTTATTTATTTAATTCGTAAGAGTGTAGTTGGAAAAATAAATAAAGTTTTAATTTTATTTATTTATTTTAGAGAGAAAGATTTAATTTAAATTTAAATAAATTGTATTAAATTTTTTTTAATTTGAAAGAGAAGTGTTAACTAATTAAATATTTTTTGGATAGAAAAAATCAAGATAGGGAGGGAGCTAAATTTAAGATATATAAACAAATAAATTTATTTAATTCATAAGAGTGTAGTTGAGAAAATAAATAAATATTAATTTTATTTATTCATTTTAGAGAGAGATTTAATTTAGATTTAAATAAATTGTTTTAATTTATTTAATTTGATGGAGGAGTGTTAATTAATTAAACAATTTTTTAATTAGAAGAATCAATTGATAGGAAAAATCAAGATAGAGTAGGAGCTAAATTTAGTAAATAGATAAGATTAAAATAAATAAATTTATTTTTCATGAGTGTAGCCAGGGAAATAAATAAAAATATCAATTTTATTTATTTATTTTAGAGGTAAAATTTTAATTTTAATTTAAATAAATTATTTAATTATAATTAGATCAAATGTAATTTAAATTTGATTTTAATTAATGCTAGAGAGAAAATGATAAATGATAAATTAATTAAATAATTAAAATTTATCTAATTAATATGGATATGATAAAAATATTAAAATAATTAAATAACTAAAAAGATGCATTAATTATTATGGATGAAAACGGAGAAATATTAGCTTAATTAAATAGTTAAAAATTATTTAATTAATATGGATAGAAGAATTGATAATGATAATTATAACATGACAAGATGGAAACACATTAGTCATTTTTAGGTGTCTATATTTTGCTCCTCTTTGAGACAATGTGTTTTATAGCTTTGTTTCAAAGAAATAAGATTGATATAAAAAAATGCTAGTGATGTGCCCTAGTGTGGCCCAATGATATTGAGGGAGGCATGATGCCTCCTCGAGAGAATGGACAAAAAAAAAAACTTTCTATTCAAACTCACAATATGATGGATAGGCTATGTCTATGATAATGATAATGATACACATGTATGCGATGAATATTTATGATGCTTTAATGTGATTGTGATGGATGATTATGATGCACATGTTATGATTATGATACTATGATTTATGTTAATAGTTGTGAATGTTGGATATGCAGTGAAATTAATCTCCACCAAGAATCAAATATCAAAATTAAACTTGTAAACAAGAGATGCAACGAATAGCGATATGTAAGATAAATGCAAACTGAAAGGACACTTTGTGATTTTGGTTATTCCAACATATGTGAAAAGAAATCCTATTTTGATATAGAAAATGGATATTATGCACCGAGGTATGAGGAGCCAAGATGTTTTTTTGTATCCTTTACATAATATTTGACATAAGAAACAAAGAAATATTATCCATATATACCAGATTTACCAACCTTGTCTAAATATATGAGAGTAAACTTAGAGCACGGTTATCCTAATGCACAAAACATGTCAAAAACATAGAATGTGAAGGATGTATGTGTATGCAAGATAATCATATACAAGGTAAGTAAATACCATACCCACCAACCCTATCCGAATATGTGAGGAAATGGGAATTAGAGCATGGAAATTCTAATGCATAAAAAGTATGAAAAACCTCGTATGCAAAAAGTTGCTTCAATCACACACTAGGCGAGTGAAGTATGCTAGTAGTATTATGAGGATGACCCAAAAAAATGACATACAAAATATAATGACCATTCCCCACTCCAAGCTCCTCTAAGCCCACCAAGATCTAGGCTTCATCAAGAAATCATAAGAGTGGTACAAAAGATAAAATAAAGAGGAAAAAGAAAGGAAACTATAAAAACAACAAAAAACATATCTCTTGCCAAAAGATAAGCTTAGTTTTGATATTGCCTATTCTAGGAAGGATGCATCTATTAAGGCATGAATTTGTTTTAAAAGTGCTTATTGTAGGAAAAATATTTTCATTAAGGCATTAAAATGTCATTGATAGTGATAGCTAGAAATAAGGAAACAAGTTATGTAGGCAATAGACTTAGTTCAATAGTTGAGATTTATCTGCTCATGATTTTCATAAAAGTGTAATTTTTTTGTAATGTGTAGTTTTCATTTGTTTCAATGGAAAATTTTAGACATGTATATGTGTAAAGTGACTTCTCAAGATAAGCACAAGGATCCAATCCAAAACCTACGCCAAGGGAAAGGTGCCCCCAATTAGGAAGGGGTCACTACTATATGAAAATGGATGGATCAACTAGGGTATGCTAGATGGTTAGATGAAATAATAGATACTAACAACCAAGCCATGGTAGATTGGAAGGTGGAATGAAAATACTAGTGATAGGTGAATGATATGGAATACAATAATGAAACTAGTATGTACAAATTACTAGGATACCCCAAAGGTCATGCATAAAACTTATTTAGATGAATGTTATTAATAGGATCTTCTAAAGGTTCCTTCAAGTGTAGCAAGTTTATAAGATCTAGAGCCATAGTCTGCTATAAAAAAAATGGTCCTAACCAATTAGGTTCAAACTTTCTTTTCTTGACTCTATCTTTTTTATTATTTTGATTCTCTTTTAGGACCAAGTCTCTAATTTCAAACTTTCAAGTTTTGATCTTGTTGTAATTATGACAAACGCATTTTTGATAATCTTGTAAATGATTTAATGTGTAGAGACACCTCTCATCTAATAGCTCAATCTCATTCAATCTATATACTCGATGCTCTTCCTCATCAATGACATGTTTTAAAGACACCCTTAAGGAGGGGAGCTCAACCTCAATAGGAAAAATTGCTTCAGTTCCAAAAAACTACAAAATATGGAGTAGCTCTTGTAGGTGTGTGGATATGAGTGCAAGAAGCCCATAAAAAAATATTAAGTTGCAACTATCAATCACAACCAACTTCATTAACTATTTTCTTAAGAATTTTCAATATAGTCTTTTTGAATCCTCAACTTGATTGTTGCCTTGTGGGTAATAAGGAGTAGAAAAATGATGTTTGATATGTAATTGGTGACAAATATTATGGACAACTTTATTTTTCAAGGGTTTTCCATTATCCAAAATGATAGCATGGGGGATGTCATACCAAAAGATGATATAATTTAGGATAAACTTGGATATTTATTTTTCAGCAATATGGGATAATGGAACAACTTCTACCCACTTCATGAAATACTTAGCAACAGTGATAATTAACTTATGACCTATCGATGAGGGGGGACGGATTTTTACTACAAGTTTGAGTCCCCATTGTGAAAAAGGACAAGGATGAGTTATTGGTTGTAACTCTTGGACGGGTGTATGAATCAAGTCTCCATGTTAGTGACATTGAAAAAATTTCTTAGCTTTAATCGATGTGCATATAGTTCCATAATTGGCCAATATTAACCAGTTCTTAGAAATTTTTTACAAGGTTAGGTCCACTAGAATGTGCCCCACAAACACCTTCATGTACTTCTTAGAAATTTTTAGCTTCTTTCAAGTTTAGAAACCTAAGGAGGACACCATCAAGACTAATTTGATATAAGGTATCACCAAGGATGAAAAAAAGAGAAGATCGAAAAATAAATGTTTTCTTTTAAGTCCTATATAAGTTATATGGAAGTGTGTTGACATGGAGATAGGAGTAAACATCATGATACCAAGGGGAATTAGGACCAAAAAGTTCACACACCAGTTCAGATTTTGGGACATCAAAAGTTGGGATTAAAAGTTGTTCTATCATAAATTCACAATGGTGAGTATTATGAGGCATGTCCGAGAGAGATCCAATGGTAGCCATAACATCAATTGCTTTGTTATTTAACCTATGTATTTATTCAAAAGTGATATTTGAAAAGTATTTTTAAAATTGTTTACCATCCTCTTGTAGGGGAGAAGTCTTTCATCCTTTGCTTGATAGTCATAATTTACTTGTCTTATAACCAATTGTGAATATCCTTAAACTTGAAGTTCTAATTTTCCATTGGATTGCCAGACTAAGTCCAATTATCAAATCCTCATACTCCATAATGTTATTTATGCAAGGGAAAGCTAATGTATATGATTTTGGGATACAATCACCTTATGGTGTAATAAAAATGATTCTAGCCTTAGATCCATGTTGAGTGTATGATGCATTGAGATATAACTTCCAAAAGTGTGAAGAGTTAATGCTAAAAATTGTCTCATCTAGAAATTCTAAAATAAGAGGATGATCCTCATCTAAAGGTGAGGCTGCTAATTGATCTAGAATGATTTTTCGTTTAATAGCCTTGTGATCCACATACTCAATGAAAAATTTAGATAGGATCATGACCCATTTTTTCATATGACCAATTAGAGAAGCCTCTAATAAAAAGTATTTTAAGGGATCGACCTTAGAGATGAGCTATGTTTGATGATTAAGAATGTAGTGTCTCAATTTTTGTGTTGCAAAAACTATAGCTAAACATGCCCTTTATATTGGACTATAATTAAGATCGTGTCCTACCAAGGTATGAATAATATAATAGATAGCTCTTTCCTTCCCAATATCATCATGTTGTGCAAGTAAAGCCTCTAAAGCAGTCATAGTGGTAGAGATATTTAATAGAAAAGGTTTCCCTTGAATGGACAACATCAAAATTAGTGATGAAGCTATATAATTGTTCAATTGTTGCAAGGTTTGTTGACACTTCTCATCCCATTTGAATGTGACATTTTTGTGCAAAAGATGTGTGAAAGAGTGATATTTGTTTGCTACTTGAGCTATAAATCATCTAATTGCTTGAATTTTACCTTGAAGACTGCACAATTTTTCTTTAAATTAGTTGGAGGAGGCATATTAACTATTGATTTTACTTTGGTTTGATCCAATTTAATGCCTCTACAAGAAATAATGTATGGGAGCTTAAATGTGTCCTAACATGGCATGAAATTGCACTATCTATGTTATTAGGTACGAAAGACTCTTGAAGGGTCTTTTCTAAGATTTCCTTATGTGTGAGGGATAATTTAAGGAGCTCTAAGATAGTATTTGTGATGGGGTTTTCTTTAGATGATATAAGAGGTTATAATAAGATTTAGAAGATGGTGCAGATTGGTCCCCTTGAAAGGTTTTCTTACTCCTACGTGTAGTTACTACACATTCAAAATTTCTATCTAGGGTAGTAATATATAGACATGAGGAATGGAATCCTAGGTGAGCTATGGTATAGTCATATGGAATGGAAGCATAATTGGCTTATTTAGGATCGTTATCTTTGTTTGAAGGTCCCCCTTTTCCATTTTTTGGGATAGGATCTTGGAATATCTTAAGATAATTATTGGTTGAAGGTGGATTTTATATAACAATGTCATCTTGATCTATAATAAGTTTTTCAATTTGAACCAGTTAGGAGTTTTATGTCTTTTGGTTATATGTTACTCACAATATTCATTCTCTTTGTACCATGGAGTTTTGAATTAAGGTTTAAAATTTCTAATTTATGGTGATGTGGCAAGTTTAGCTTGGATCAATTTTGTAAGGTTGGTTCAATAAGTTCCTCTAAAGGAGTGTATTTTCTTTTAGGAGCATTGTTTTGTCTAGGTGGCCTCCTATGAATATTAACACCTTGTTTTTTATTCTAATTTTTTGCTACTAGTTATAGGGTAGGTTGTGGTTGAATTCTTTGGACTTCTTTTGTACCTACCACACCATCATTGACAATGTTATTTTTTCCCAAATTCTAGGTTTATTATTGGATGTTGAGGGGTTATCCTTGTTTTCCTTAAAAAAATCCACAATACCCTTAGCAATGAGAGATTTTTCAACATTCATACCCCTCTCAATGACCTCTCCAAATGTATTACTACCTTGATTTTTCAAGTGGAAGTTCATCTCTTGGTTTAAGTTTTGAGTGAAAATATGGAAAAGTTACTTTTATGGGATAGTATAAGGAAGTTTACTTGCCAAGTTTCTCCATATTTGTAGAAAGGAAGAAAATGTTTCCCCATTTAGTTATTTGGTGTTGTAAAGGTTAGTCATGAAAGTTTCATGTTCAATGTTATATGAAAATTTGTCAATGAACTTTTTTGCTAACTCATGAAAGGACTTGATCCCATGCGGAAAATATAAAAGCCACTCAACAAATTGACCTCCTAGGCTTCTAGGAAATAAGCACATTAGCTATGTATCATTGTGAGCAACCTCAATACAAGCTATGTAAAATTCTCTTATATATTCTCTTGAATCACCTTTTACTTTATATTTTTCAAACTTGAGCATTTCAAAGTTTTAAGGAAAGGGTATCATGTTTAAATACTTGTCAAAATGACAAGGGAATATGTCTCCTAGGGTGTATGTTTTCTTAATGTTTGTGTTTCCCATTTCCATATTTTCAATCTTTTGTTGTAACTCTTGAATTTTTTGTGCCAAGTCATTTGAAGGTAGCAATAGAATTACACTTTTGGGAATGTGTGTGGGGTTAGTTATTGGTTTTACAACATGTATTGTTGAGGAAGTATACCTTGTGGAATATAATGTTGATTAGGGATGTATGTTTGAGTTGTCATTGGAAGTACACTTGTGGAAATATAATGTTGAGGTTGACTTGGTAGAATATAATGTTGAGGCTAACTTGGTGGAATGTAATGTTGAGGTTGACTTGGTGGAATGTAATGTTATGTATTATGTTAAAAAATCATTTGGGAAGGAATGGGCATATTTTTCATGTTTATACTACCCATGTTTGGATTGGATTGGGAAAATGTAGGTGATGGTCCAAGTGTAAATTGATCATGTGTCTATTGATATGATCTCCATTCAACTTTTGATGTTTGAGGTTGAGGATGTGATGTGTATGTGAAGGTAGCAACCACTTTTTCCAATGATGTTTGGGTGATTTTTTTGATGATAATATGTTTCTCATAGGTGTACACCATTTATAATTCATCCTTAAATCATTGTGGCATAGCTACCAACCTAACCAAGAAAACCCACCACCAAGATCAAAATTAAATCTCATTCAAACACAATCTAACCAAACATTTCACACAAGAAAACCACCACCTAAGACAAAAAACCACTTCATCCCTAATCCTACAATAGAAAATTATTTTTTACCCACATCAATCCATCACATACTCCTAAAATATTACATACCTCCATTGTACACTTCAAGTCACAAAATTTCTCAATTGAACACACAAACATTTCTCACATCCTTGAGAAACTACTTTGCAAAATGGACTTCCAAATCAATCATGAAATTCATATTTATAAGACTTCTACTAGCATTTACCTTCTTTATGAATTATCCTTTGTCCAATACATTCTTGAAATTATTTACTTTCTCCACAAACTTATTCAAGACCTCTCATATAGCTAATTTTTCTTAGAAAAACCTAATTCTTAATATAATTTGTTGAAATTATAATTATTATTTTCTATCAATTCATTATGAATTTCCATGAAAATTTTCCTTCTCAACAACTTTTTTTTCTTAATCAAGTATTGAATATGATCCACAATAAAATATAGCATTACCTTGTTAACTTATGGTGTCCCTCCTAGGCCTTTTCATTTGTTTGACACACTAAGTAATTCATGTTATATTTTAATGACTACATACTAGCTTAATGACCTACCTTTTCTCTTAAGCAACATCTTTACTTTCCAATTATTTTTTTATAGGTCAATTATGTAGATATATCTTCAAATTACATGTCCATGGCTAGTCAAATTATAGACTCTTAATTCATCTTGACTATCCAATTCTAATTTAAAGATAATTGATACAACTTTAGAAATGATGACATTTATTATTGAATTGAACTTAGATATATCCAATGAAACATCAAGAGAAATTGAAACTTTAGACAGGTGTTAAATCTTTGGTTTTACTTATCACACAAGAACTAAGAATGAAAGGGCCCAATGTATTGACAATAGACATAGTATAATCTATATAACCTTGGAAGCTATGATACTAATATGAAAGGAAGTGTCATTAGGGTACGTATCAAGTCTTTAATAAAATATTTAGGTAATGAAAACATTGGGGACAAAAATATTGTAGTATTAGCTAAACAAATTAAAATGTTTGAAACACTTAAAACTAAAGTCACAAGACCAATTAAAATAACAAAAATAAGGAAACTAGAATCAACAAATACAAGAACATTAATAAATTCCAAAATAAATTTGATAAATTACTAAAACACTTGAAATACCAACATTTAATGGAGAGAAGCAAGTAGAGAACTTACAAAAACTCTTAGTTTAATCAAGATTGTAACACTTGACATATAGTCACTCAGAGTCACAATATTCAACACAAAGATATCAAATTGTTCAAGATTAGAGGTTGTGTTGACTAGAGTCCTCATGAAAGATATAAGCCTAAGGAGATTTCTCTAACTTTGGTTTCTCCTTGGTTTAGAATTACCTCATACCAATCCTTTCCATCATTAGCATCCCCTATTTGTGCTTTATCATTATATTAATAGGCAGAGGTTGCCTTATAATCCAACCACCCCTTTGTTGCGCTCTTGATGTTTGTGGGGTAATTTTTCATCTAATTCATCAAAAAATCCATGTCAATCAAATTGGTAAAATCAAGCTCTTTTTCCATGATTAAAATTCCATCGATCCCTATATAGATTATTGTTCAAAAAATTCATGGTGCACTATCAGTATGGAAACAACAAGTGAAATGGTTGGTATGATAGCAATCAGCGAAATGATGGAGTATGAAGAGGGAAGGGAAATGAAGGCCATGGGAAGCACCCATGGACAAACTTTAGAAGATATGTATATATTATGAGAGACAAAGGAACTATGACCAATGGAGGGGGGACAACAAGTGATGAAAAAGAAAGGAGGAAAGGTCAAGGGATGAAAATTAAAACCCTAATCCACAAGGCCCAACAGTGCAAATGTGATCCCCCTCAACCACATGTGACCACATAAGTGTATTTCCTTTGTTATTGATAATTCTTCACAGAAAAAAAAGATAGATAAATTAAAAAGGAATACCTTCTTTGTAAAAAGGATGGGGAGTGGTTTTCAAAAGGTAGAATCTAACAATGGTATCAAAAGCAATGGGGGAATGAAATCTCCCTGAAAGCACTCCCAAGGGGATTCCATGCCACAAAGAAGAGAAAAAAGTTTGAAATTTTAAAAGGGGATCATGTCTAATAGAAGGATCTGATTTTTTATAAGAAATTGGGAGTCGAACTCCAATCCCTTAAAAAAAGAAGTGGAAAAGTTTGCGCAATGAATAAGGGTATACAACCTCCCACAAGAATACTAGGACTCAGAAACCTTGAAAGAAATAGGGAATAGAGTGGGGACCTTCATAAAGGTAGATGACAGGATTGAAGAAGAATACTTTGGAATATATGTTAGGATATGTGTGGAGGTGGATTTTATTGAAAGCATCCTAAATAAAATCAAAATCATAACAAAAATTGGGGTGTAGAGATAAAAGGTGGAGAAGGAAATCCCAACGTGGTGGTACCAAGGATGCCAAACCCATGGGCATATGATAGATGATTTTCCAAAGAAAAAGGAAACCAGGCAATAAAATATAGAAGTGGGTCTTGACATCAAGGAAACATTGGAAGAAAATGAGAGGGAAGCTCCATCAAACAATGAAATGGGAGGTTCAAGAAAAGAGGATTATTTAGCAAAGGAAGGAATAGATGGAAGCAATCATGATGTGGTGGAATGTTAGACTAAGGAGGGAAAAGGAAAATAAAGGGTCTCCTAAGAGAAGGAGAAATTAGAGGACTAAACACTAGGGAAAAGAAAAGAAGTCAAGGGATCCACAAGGAGCAAAATGCTAATTTCAAAAGAAAAGAGGAACCTAACAACCAAACCAATAAATGAAGAGAAGGAGAAGTAAAGTTGGGGAGATGCCTCTCAATCAAAGGAAGAAGGAGAAACAGAGAGTGAAGAGTATGAATTAAATTCATTGGAGGAAAGGCTTCTAGAACAAACTGACTAAAAGGTGAAAAAACCAAAAAATGAAGAAAAAGGAGTTAGGGGGCAAAAAACAATTAAGGCTGAACTAGAAATTGTAGGAAACACAAAAGGATGGAGAAAAATGAGATTAGGGAAGACAACCCCCTTGCTAAGGAGCCATGAATTTCCTAACCTGGAATTTTAGGTGCATAAATGTCATTAACAAAAGGTACATTCTCAAGCACCAAATAGATTTGAGCAAGTCTGACATAGTGTTATTGTAGGAAACAAAATTACTAGATGAAGAAGCAGAGAAACTTTTAAAAAAATGGAGAAAGTGGAAGGGTTTATTTGCTCCTGTGAATGGGGCCTTAGGAGGTTTAGGCCTTATGTGGGATCCCTTTATATGTTCAGAGGAAGCAAAACATGAGATAAAGAAATGGAAATTTTATAGATGTTGCTTCCACCCACAAAATGTGTCTTTTTATGTAGTCAATGTATATGGTCCCACAGGAGTAGTATAAAGAAAATAAGTATGGATTCAATTTTTTCATAATATGTTAGAAATCAAAGGATGAGAAATTATTGATAGGAGGTGATATTAATGCAATACTCAACCAAGAGGAGAAGAAAGGAGGCATTCCTAGAAGTGAAAGAGAACTAAATGAATTTTAAGAATTGGTACAAGGAAAATTGACATAAGTTTGAGGTCTTTTTCTTTAATATAGAAATGAGAAACAAAGAGAAATAGTAGCATTCTTAGGATTGAAAATTAACAAACTTTTAGGTAAATATCTTAGTGTACCATAGAAAAAAGGCAACTTGATTTGGAGAATAATTGATGATAAATTGGACTTAACGAATCCCTAATTTAGTGTTGTGAGGTGTTTTACATGTCCACATTAGGTCTTGGACCCTTGCAAATTGAATAACATGCATTTATTGACATCTTGTAAAGGTGTTGTAAAGTGTTGTAAAAGACTTTCACACTTCTCTAGACTTAATGAACCCATTTTCCCTTAATTCAACAATGTAAAATATATTTAATGGCATTATCACATCAATCTAGAAGGCTTGTAAACTAAACTTGACTTTAATCTAGTGTAGACACATAAAAATGAGTACCTAGGCCTACAAGCTCTATTTTTCGTCATTATTCCTCGTAGCATAATTAAAACATTTAATTATGTCCTATGGTCCACTTTCAACTATTAATTAAATGATGCATAATTATTTAATTAATTCATGTCTTTTATTCCTCTTGATTATTTAAATAAATAAATTTTATTTGTTTATTTAAATGTCACTAATGCTCTAATGTCTTTCCATAATTAAATAAATTCCTAAATTTATTTAATTCTCTTAGTCCATTAATTCTTCCTAATTATTTAAATAAATAAATTTTATTTATTTATTTATTTAAATACGTCATTAATTTCTAAAGTCTGATCATAATTAAATAAATTCTTTAATTATTATCCACCTTGACATTTTCCCAATTTTAAATAAAATTATTTATTTAAAATGGTCCTACTTTCTAATTTTCCCTCTTTTAGTAAATAATTCAAATTAATTATTTATTGTCACATGACCCCACCTTTTTTAATTAAATTAATTTTTAATTCAAAATAGCAATTTTCTTCCATTAATCAAGTAATTTCTAAAATTATTTGATTTTCTAGCTCTTTTTTTGTGTCATTCTCAGCTCCTTGTACATGCATTTTCAACCCTTGATTTGATTTTCTCAAATCAAATCATGTCCACTCATTTCAAATTTACCCTAATGTTGCCCTAACCCTAATTGTGGGTTGTCACATTGAATTTTTTCCATTGATTCTAGAGCATTTGTCATTCTTCAATCTTGGCCATTCACCAAAAATTGCACTTTCAATAAAATGACAATTTTGGTCTCATTTGCATATCTCTCATGCTCTTGACTTCATACATCTTGGAATTTTGGCATTTTAGGCATGCTTTAGTCTTGCTTACGAGTTGCATAGTTGCATAGTGTAGCATTTGTGATCAAATCCTTCAACATTTGCTTAGGTCTTGGCATAGTTATAAGTTGCACACGCAAAATCTGATGGAAAATGACATATTGCAACAAATAGAGAAGGTGCAATGGAGGTCAATCATGGAGGTTGAAGACACTAGGTAATATCTTTCTTTGTTTTCGTGTTATTTCCTCCTTTGTACTTCATTGTTTACTTTTGGTTTCTATTTGTTTATGCACTAATCTGCTAACCTAAATATTTTCCCTAGTTACATTGGTGAACCCGATGCCAAACACATCTTTTTTGCAGATTTTTGTATGACCTTTTTGCATTTTTGTAGGTACAGGTACAACAAGCTATATTTGCATATTTGAGAACTGCAATCGCTACGATGCATTTGACCATCAGAACAACACATACATAGATTTGAGCCACATTTGCTATCCCTAGAAACACATTTTCTCTAATCTAACACATTAGCCAACCCGAACAACGCATTTGTAGCCCAAGACACATCTACTACCTAGAACGACGCATCTACCTGACAAATTCCATATTTTTCCTTGCGTCACATTTTCTCTACAGAGTGACACATTTGTCTAGTTAATTTTTTTGATTTTATAGAATTTTTCTAGATTTATCTTTTTCATTTAGCAACATAGAGGTTTTTTGGTTACTAATTTTCTATTTCCAGGTTGTGGTGAGGAGTCTTACCTTGTTCTGTTGACATTTTATTTGATTTTCAAATTCCTTAAGGTAAACAATCAACAAACGACAACTTGCATTCACATTCACAGGGTTAAAATTTACATGCATTTTCATGTCATGGGTTTAAAATGAACACAATCATGCATTGAAAATCATATGGTTAAAATGAACATGCATTCTCATGTCATGGGTTTAAAATGAACTTTGTCTTTCACACTTAGAGTTAAAGGTTTGAAAGGAACAAAGTGTCTTAAGTGTCTTCATCACATTATAACTTTGGTAACTAAAATTCACAAGTGTCTCCAATTTTTTGTCACCCTGATTCAATAATAGAAGTATCCTCTCCCCTTGCGCACTTTGTGTGATCCTGGGTGCAAGAGAAACTGTTATTGACTCTAGGAATTCAGCCTTCCTTGGTGGGAAAAACTACTCACCCCAAGGCGACTCAAACTAACAATGAAGCTCTTTAGCTGAGCTACCCCCGACCAGTATACAAAAGTGAATCCTAATGGAAAACTTAGGATTACGAGTGTGGATGTGTCACATGAACAAGTGAACTCCCCAAAATCCTGTTGCACATAACCTCTTCAGGCTAGAGTTCCTCCTTATCAGAGCTAATCTTTCCCCATGCGTGGCCACTTGAATGGGGCTCCTAAACTAAAAACCTTTGTGTAGTTGCCAAAAACCCATCTATTTGCTAGTGCAACAATGGTCGTTGCCAAGGCATCCATATTCTCACAGTTCTTAGTAGAGGTTATCAGCCTACCATGGGAGATTTTTGGGGGTTGGAAGCTTGGTTTAATTGAGAAGTGAGTGCACTATAAGGGGGATCCCGTGTGGCCAAGCTTATGGATTCATCCGTTAAGAATAGGTGCGGTTGGGGAAACCCACATGAAATCTAGCAAATATTGTCCTTGCCTAACCTAGGATTGTGCTTGTCTTGATTGTGCATGTTTTCAAATTTTCAAAGACAAGATATTGTGTTTACCAAGTGTTTTCTGAAACATTCAACAAACAAAAACCTCTCACAAACCTGGAAACAATCATTCAAATTGAAAAAAATATGAAATTTTGTCAAAATTGCAAACAAAATAGACTTAGTCTGCTGCAACGCATTTGCTGCAACACATTCGCTATTTTGTGCCACATTTGACACTTTCTATAATGCATTCGCTCTAATAAGCCACATTTTCTACTCCTAGCGATGTATTTTCCTGTACTACACCGCATTTTATTTATAGAACATCGTAATTGCACTCATGAGCCGCATCTGTTATCTGAAGTGCCACATCCACTAAAATTGTAATGCATCTAACAAACTGTAACACATCTGTGACCTGAAACGACACATTTGACTGGAAAAAAAAAACACTATCATAGTCCAAAACCAGAGATCAAACTTGTCCAATCTGCTATCAAACATCTTTTTCCAGCAGCCTTAGTTAAAAACTAGACCAAGAATTGCTCAAATCCTTCATTCTTTGCATACTTTAGCTTGCATTTACCCATAGGTCCAAATGTGCAAAATTTTAGTTGCATCCTTAGAGTCCATCTTCTTCATTTTCAGCCATAAACCAGTCTTTAGGTCCTCGTTTCATTTTCAAATTTTGGAATACGAAAACTTACCATACTTTGTAAAATCATTTCCTTCAAGAGTAGGTTGTCATTGGACTTAGTCAAATTTATTTCATTTATTCATTGTCCTTTTTGTGAGACTTTCCAACTCAAAATTCTAGTTAGGAAACCTCACTTTGTCATCTTGTCATCTTGTCCTTTAGTCACATTAGTAAGTCCTTTGATGATACAAATTGAGACATAGATCAAGCTTCAGGTGGTTGAGTAACCTTCTTCCAAATCACTTAGACTTTTTCATTTGCATACCTTATAAATATTCAAAGTCATCTTAGTCTTCATTTTGCATACCTTATTCCTAAAAATCCAAAAAAAAAAGTCCTCATTATCCTTTACCATTTGTCATTTCCTTTAGACAACATTGTCATATTGTATTTTTTATTGTCATAAACCCAAAAAAATAGTTGTATTTACATCCCTTATTAAAAAAAATCCAAAAACATAGTTGTCATTTTCATCCTTCTTCCTAATTTGAGCAATTCCTTATATGGTTGAGACTAGGCTTCAAAGAAAAAGAAGACAAATGGCTAATTTTGGACAAGACACCAACACTTATATCTTTTCCAATGACATGAATCAAAACATGAACCAATAAATATCCTTTATCAATCCTTTCAATGACATAAACATGCCATCTTCTTCATGAAACCCCTTCAAATCATTCATACATAGAGATGATAATGGAAATGTATTTGTGGAAGACCTAGAAGCCGCCACACAAAATCCTAACATAGCCTCCTTCATGGAAGATTTAGTCTTACATGACCTACAAAGATATCTAGCCATTCTCTTGGACCAAGGGGCTAAATTTCCACATGGCTTTGACATTAACACTCTAAGGGAAACATCACTTAGTCACAATGCCAACAACAATGCAAACAATGCTTCTTACACTAGTCAGCCCAAAAACAATGCAAGCTATGTCTCCTACACTAATCAACCCAAAAACAATGAAAACAATACCTTTGTTGGTTCCACCTCACAAATTTCCACAAGCACTATCAATGCTACCTCTAATGACACATCCAATCAAAACACTTCCAACACAATCAATGCAACATCCATTAGAGAGACACCAACTATGTCACAAGCCATGTCACAATCAATGCCTACAATATCAACAACGTCCTCACGATCAATTGGAGCTACCTTTGGATCCTCATCAATGGGGGGAAGCTCTTCAAACCCCCTATTTGGAGCTTCATCTAGTACCATTGGAACATCATCATCAAATCCTTTTATTGGTGCTTCGAATAATGCCTTTGGAACAAATTCATTCAATCCCTTTGGGGGAAGTAAACGACAAATTTCCATTCTAGGACCACAAACAAAATATCAACACATCATCACAACTTAACACTAATACCCACATCCCTCAAAGGAAAAACACCAACATTCCCCATGGACAATTCTACCAATCTGGACAAGGAAATTAGATAATAAAGCATATGACTTCATTTGGGCACCAAAATACTCAAGGTTAGCACATCCCACAAATATTGACTAATATGGTTGGAGGACACATTCCCACATATGCATCACACATCCACACTCATCAACACATCCCTAATTAGAACTTGCAATACCAACAACATTCAAATCAAAACACGCCATACATCTCACAACAACACATCCCACAACAGAATCAAAACATTTCATCCCAACAAATTGGCACTCATGGGATACCTATCACTCCCATGTGTGATGCAACCAACAATCCTATAATTGACACTTTGACAACTCAAGTGGAAAACTTGTAAAAACAAATAGAGACTATGCAAATGTCCAATAAAAATCCACACACATCATATGGCCTATGTCCATACCCTTTCGACACAAGTATATACATGCCACCATTCCCTCCTAGGTACATGGAACCAAACTTCACTAAATACAATGGCAAGACAAACCCCCTTGAACACATTCGATAGTTCACAACCAATTGTGTGGATATTGCCTATGAACATACTTACTTGATGAGACTCTTCCCTAAGAGTCTTGCAGGCCCCACACTTGAATGATTTTCCACTTTACAAAAGGGAATAAAATCATGGGATGAACTTGCAGAAAAATTTGTGTGAAAGTATGCCTATAACATTGACACAGATGTCTCCATTACGAACCTATATACACTTACACAAGAAGAAGCTTGTGAGACTTTCATTCCATTCTTTCAAAGATGGAGAAGCTTAGCAAGTCATTGCCATATTGACATGCCTGAGAAAGAAAAAGTTGACATGTTTGTCCAAACCCTTCTAGGCCCATTGAAATACAGCTTGCAAGTCCATTGTTGCACAACCTTCACAAACTTAGTCGAGAAGGGTGTCCAACTTGAGAAGGCCCTTATTGCTAAAGGAGAACTAAAATATGGCCCTAAGAACATGAACAAAAATCCACTTGTGGACAAGAATAAATACTGGATCAAGAATAAGCACATTACTAATGATGGCGTTGTTGACGCTAAGGTGGTAAACACAACGGGTCTTGTACTTACTCTTAAAGGAGCTCCACCACAAAATACACAAATGACCACACTGAAACCTACTACTAATGCCATTCAAAATAGTCATAATAATCAAAACAGTCAAAACCAAGGGCAGCCACGACGGACTAGGCAATTCCCAAAGAGACACACATATACCCCCTTGGGTGAACCAATCAAAGACGTCCTTAAAAAGCTCCTTCAAAATAGTGTCATCACATTAGAAGACCCTAAGCCATATGACCCAGGACAATTTAAGCCATCATGGTGGGACGACAACACTTTCTGTGATTACCATTGTGCTAAAGGGCATAAAACCTCTTCTTGTCAACAACTAAGAAACCTGGTGCAATACCTCATTGAAAATAGCACAAATGAACTCGGTGGATAACAATTTGTGTCAAACGCAGACCATACTATTCACAAAAACCCACTATAGGACCATGGTTCGAATAATCTCTCTACGTCAGGTCCTAAGACTAATAATAACCATGCCAACTATACTCACACTGCCTTCGACTATTCTAGTGAATCCATTATAAATCATATTCAAGCTGCTGACAAATATGTCAATACCATTACTATCAAAAGAGCACTCGAATGCAATGTCACTACCCATGGTGGTAAAGTCACCATAGTTGGTCCTCCTCCCCCTAGGTAGCCAAAAATCACGATACCTGGTCCATCCGCCAAATAGTCACAATTGGGTCCATCCGCCAAGCAATTGCAACCTAAGGGATAGTTCAACCTTATTGACCAACTAGGAAAAACACCTACTCAAATCTCTATACTTGATTTGTTACGCATTTCTCCCGTGCATAAGGCTATACTTGACAAAACCTTACAAGAGTCCTCTATCCCTCATGACATTGATGTCAACTAGTTTCAAGCCATGGTGGGATACTTAACCACTCCCCATCACATAACATTTTCAGACCAAGATACTTGTCACCAAAATACAATCATAACGACACATTACACATTGAAGTCTTTATCCATAAGCATAATGTCAGACAAATTTTAGTAGATGGTGGAGCAGGGCTAAACATATCCTCCCTAAAACTAGTTAAGGCTCTAGGATTCTCTAATGCTTGCATAGACGCTACTAAGAGAATTGTTATAAAGGTGTATGATGATGACAAATGTTCCTCTTGAGGTGTTATCACTCTTCCTTTCAGAGTTGGTCCAGACATTGTGGATACAACATGTCAAGTCCTGGTTCTTGAGTGACCCTATAACATCTTGCTTGGTCGGCCTTGGATCCACACCCTCAAAGTTGTTCCATTTATCTACCACGAATTCCTAAAGTTTCCTTTTGACGGAACAAAAATCACCATACTTGGAGACCCCAATCCTTTCCAATATTGCACCAATCTAAGGGGTATCTTAGAACATCAAGTTCCCATTAACCGAGAAGCTTCGACCTCCTCTTCCTCCAAATTCATCGACCCATCCATGCTTGCCAAATCATCCACTTCCACTCCTTCCACATCCACCACACCATCTCCCTCCATTCTGAAGGCTGATCCCAATGTCAAGATCCAAGACCAAGGATGTGAAGAGTATAAATTGAACATGGCATATTGCATCACCAAAATACCCAAGTCTCCTAAGGCCTATGGTCGACCCTATTTCATAATGGAACCTAAAAAAATATTCAAAGTTCCTTCAATGTGAATTTTTATAAAATGGGGTGACATGAACAAAGAAGACATCAAAGAATTATCAACTTGGATCTACAAAGAACCAAAAGATCCATCCCCATTATTAGTCCAGATATATGGAAAAGGCTATGATATAATGAAGGCAAAAGGCTATGATGGAACTAGTGGCATTGGAAAAAATAAAACTAGAATACAAGAACCTATAATTCTTTCGTGATGACCAAAGTATCTTGGGTTAGGGTTTGGGCTACCTAAAAATGACGATCGACGTACCAATGAATTTTTAGGTGAGAGCGTGAATGCTTTAGAAAGTGTTGAGACTATTGAGGAATTCCTTACCAAAACTGACTCCCATGAATGGGAATTTGTCTCCCAACGATCCCTAAGTGATTGTTTCCTTGAAAAATTGTTCCTTGAACCAGGAGAACCAACCTTTGAAGAAATATTTTGGAAAATGTTTAAGATTGATCAAGCACAAAATAATGACAACCCTAAAATCCCAAGGAAACGAGAAGACTGGGATAGACTCGTTTGCCCAAGGAACAATGAAAATTTTGAATTATCTTCTAATCACATTGACCATAATACCAACATAACTGTCTAGCCATCTGACAGTAATGATCATCACTTGGATTTATCTAACTCACGACATGACACTACTGACCCTAATTCCAGTCCATTTGTCCCTTATTTTGACAAGGAGTATGAATCAAGTGAAGGAGAATATTGGATAGAATCTAATTGGGAGTTGGATGATGAAAATTTTATCTTTAACCTCTTTGAATCCATCTACATGCTTTCTGCATCCTCCCCACCATTCACTAATACTGATGATGGTATCTCCTTTGTCTACCCACAACTAATTGATTAGGACCAACAAAGCCCGCTAGTTATGGACATATTTCAGAATGATGAGGCCATTGCAGAATTCATGGGACTGCGTGAGTGCATACCAAGTGGAGATCACAAGGATAGATTTTCTATTGACCTAGATTGTACAACTTACTTTGGGGAGACTACGCCATCCTCTAGTCACAAAATTAAAAATAAAAATAAAACGTCTTTAGGTGAAAATCGAAAGGCACCTTCTGACGATAAAAAAAGGAAAAATAAAGGATGTATCTACGGGTGAAAACCTCTTTGAGGCACCCAAGAATGGAGGACTATAATTTCTCCTCATGACTCAAGAAAAATCAGCAATTCTCATAGAGGACACCGTGGAAGTCAACATAGCTACAACAGAAGATCCCAAAATTGTCCTCTTTGCAACATCTTTGATAGAAGAAGAGAAACCTAAATTTCACAAATTCTTTTTAGAACATAAGATTAAATTTACATGGTCCTATGTTGATATGCCTGGGTTGGATCCAAAACTAGTTTTGCACCATTTTCCATTACTTCCAGATGTCAAGACAGTAAAACAGAAGTTGCGAAGGATGCACCCACAAATTGTCTTGTTAGTCAGAGTGGAACTTAAGAAATTGCTAGATGTGGGATTCATATGGTCAATAGACTATGCTGAATGGATTTCAAATCTTGTACCAGTCACAAAGCCAAATGGTCAAATCTGCATCTACACATACTTTCATGACTTGAACAAATCATGTCGAAAGGATGACTTTCCATTACTAAACATAGACATCATAGTTGACCTTATAACAAGATATGAGATGTCCCTCATGAACAGTTTCTCGGGTTATAACCAGATTCATATTTCCCTTGAAGATCAACATAAAACAACATTCACATGTCCTTGGTGTACATATTGTTGGAACATCATACCTTTTGGTCTCAAGAATGAAGGCACCACATATCAGAGAGCCATGACAACAATATTTCGTGACATGATGCACAAGCTAATGGAAGATTATGTGGATGACCTTTTGGAAAAATATTTGACGCGTAAGGATCACCTCAATGTGTTAGAAAAAATCTTCAAAAGACTGGAATAATACAAGGTCTACTTGAATCCTAAGAAATACGTCTTTTGTGTAACATCAGGAAAACTTTTGGGATATATAGTTTCTCATAGAGGCATTGAAGTCGATCCTTGCAAAGTAAAAGCCATATTAGATATGCCTCCTCCAAAAGGGATAAGTGAACTCAGGACATTGCAAGGTAGGTTACAATCCATTTGATGCTTCATAGCACAACTGGCAGAAAAGTGTCAACCATTTCAGTATCTCTTGTGTAAGGGTATCCCCTTTGTGTAGACTGATAGATGTGAAGAGGCCTTCCAACTGATAAAGGAATATCTATTGTCACCACCCATTCTAGTGCCACCTATTGAAGGAAAACTTTTGATTCTATACATTTTTGCAACAACTTCAACACTAGGGGAATTACTGGCACAAAATGATCATGATGAGAAGGAAAGGGAAATATACTACATCAGTCAGACACTAGTCAGATATGAGCTAAACTACACATCCATTGAACATGCTTGTTTAGCAGTTGTATTTTCTACTAAAAAATTAAGACACTACATGTTGAATCACAAGAAACACTTAGTGGCAAAGATCGATCACCTAAAATATCTCCTAAGCCATGCAAAATTGAAAGGACGGTTGGAAAAGTGGGTAATGATCTTGAGTGAGTATGAAATTCAATATGTGGAATGAGAGGCTATAAAGGGACAAGTGATAGCAGATCAACTGGTAGATGCACCTGTACAAGGTGATCACCCATTGGTAAAAACTTCCCTAATGAGTCCATATTTCATGCAGAGCCTAAATCACCTTAGAAACTTTACTTTGATAGGTCTCGAGAGCAAGAATACTACTTATCACACCACAAGGAGATTCCATCCCTAAGTCATTTTTCATTTATTTTCCATTTACAAATAATATTGCAGAATATGAAGCACTTGTCATAGGACTCAAAATGGCCATAAAATGGAAAATGGAAAATCTGCATGTCCTCGGAGATTCTTAGTTGGTCATCAACCAAGTCAATGATGATTATGACACTAAGGATGAGAAGTTAATTCCTTATAAATGGATGGTGGACAGTTTTTAGTCATACTTCCACATGCTTGCTTTTGAACAGATTCCTAGGGCACAAAACAAGGCAGCAGATGCAATGGCTACAATTGGATCTCTCCAGATATTCCAAGCAACGTGCCAAAATTTGAGTTCTTGGTGGAACAACTTTTGGTCCCCACGTATGAAATTCTAAAGTCAAAGATGGTTTGTGAGCTTGTTGGTGACAACTCACCATGGTATCAAGACATTTATGACTATCTCCAATCCCAGACCCTTCCCGCCAACCTATACAACAACCAATGAAAGTCCTTTATCCACAAAGCCATTTGATACACCATCATTAGTGACACCCTATACCATTGTAGCTTTGACAATACCCTTCTTCGATGTCTCGACACTAACAAAGCACCGACAACCTTACGTGAGGTACATGAGGGTATATGCAGATCTCATTCAAGTGGTCCTACTTTAGCTAAGAAGATAACGAGACTTGGGTATTACTAGCCAACAATGGAAAAATATGCACTTGAATTTTCAAATACATAGTGATTTGATTCATGCACCAACATAGGAACTTCGGCTGATCACTTCTCCTTGGCCCTTCACACAATGGGGACTCAACCTTGTGGGAAAAATGTATCCTACCTCCTCCAATGGCCATAAATTCATTATCACTGCCACTGAGTACTTCACTAAGTGGATTGAAGACATCCCCCTCACATACATAACCGACAAAAAAAATTCCAAGTTCATCCTCAACTACATTATCTTTCGGTATGGTGTTCCGCAGTCCATCATCACAGAAAATAGTTGTCCCTTTAAAAATCAAGATGTTCGTGAGTTATGTGAATGCTTCCACATCCAACATCATTTCTTCACGCCATACTACTTGTAAGGAAATGATCAAGCTGAGGCGTCCAATAAGACAATCATGAAAATTCTTAAGAAGACAGTCAATGACACTAACCATGACTGGCACATCCAACTTAACCCTGCTTTGTGGGCTTATCGCACCAGCATCCACACACCTATAGGAGGCACTCCATTTTTTCTTGGTCTTTGGAGCTAAAGTCATCTTGCCCATTAAGGTTGAAATTCCATCCTGAAGAGTCTCCATGAAGGGTTTGATCGATGATAAAGAATATCGATAGTCATGACTGCATGAATTGGAAATGTTAGAGGAACACATACACAATGCCTTAAATCATTTATAGACATATCAGAACCACGTCTATCACAGTTACAACAAGAGAGTCATGGTTAGAAATTTTGACATTGGTGACTTTGTCCTCATGCAAAATCCTAAGAATCAATCCGATAGAGAAAAACCTGGCAAGTTTGAGCCCAATTGGTTGGGTCCTTATGTCATCACATCCTCTTTTGGTTCTAGAGCATATAAGCTAGCCACTCCAGATAGTGAAAAAATGACAAAGCCTATCAAAAGTCTACATCTTCAAAAGTTATATGCATAGCATCAGATAGTTAGGTTGAAAACCATCAAAAATTTAAAAAAAATGAAAAATATAAAAAATTGTCACCTTGATGAAAACCTGGAAAACAAGCATCTTAGTGACACCAAAAAAATAAAAAAAATGACAAAAATAGTAAAGAGAAATAATTCGTCTAATAGTGAAAACCTGCTAAACAGGCACTTTGGATAAGTACCATGGTGAAAACCTAGCAAACAGGTGCCATGTGTAGTCAGTTTTGCTTTGCCATCTACTGTCACTCTATCTTCCTTAGTCCATAATAAATACCCACTTTTCTAACATTATCATGACACCCATCACAAAAATATGCCATTCCTTTCATGGCTGACAACGGTTGACATCAAGTCCTGCATACTGTCCACCCGTCACCCCAAGCACGTTCTTTTCACATCCTTCAAACTTGGCTAGTCCTGGACCTAACTAGGGGAAACTCCTTTATCATATGATTGCAATGGATATCGTACATGGACCTAAAATCAAAAAATGTATTGAAAAAAGTTCTAAAATTTGAAAAATGTCCTAAAAAAAGACCTAAAAAATAAAAAAAATGTCTTGAAAAAAGACCTAAAAAT
>VDFB02281492.1:781289838-781324142 GCA_007258455.2 Sequoia sempervirens
TTTTTTTGTCCCAAGCCCTAATTACTCTTTACATCATCATCAATAGGCCCCTATGACCCCATATTGTGCATCCCGAGGCTTAATTTGATGAAATAATCGGCATAGTCATCATATTAACCTAATTTTCTTACTTCTTGACATTTTAGCTAGTAAAAATGGCCCCTATGGTACCCATTCGCCATTAGGGATGAATTAGTCCCATCCAAGTGGGACCCATTCACCCATGATGGTAAATGAGTCCCTTTTGAGCCATTTTTTTGGGGTTTGAGCTGGAAAAATTAGGCTTTAAGTTTATTTTTTCTCCATGTCGGCCTTAGGGATCTAATTAATGGGTAAATAAGGTGAATTTCCCATAAATATAAGTCTCTAAACCCTAATTCATAACACATTCATTATTCATTCATCAGTCATCATATTTTTAAGTCAAGCAAGCTAGGGTTTCATCACTTCAAGTCATCAAGATAGCATTTTTCAGACATTCAAGGGCAGATTCTCCTTATTGTTGCAACAATTCAAGATCTATCACCATGGAAAGGTACTAATTCCTTCATTTCATGTTCATGCTTCATCGTATCTCTTCATTTGGTTTAATTACCCAAAAAGGGGTTTGACCAAGGGGTATGTGCAGGATTATGATGGGCCAAAAAGTGGCAATATGATGGGTATGTGGCTAATGACTTTTTTTTAACCCAAAATTGATAAAATGAAAAGGGTTTTTAAAGGGTCTCAGCTTTCCACCAATATAAGTTATGCTTTACTTTGACTTTAATAAATAATTATTATTCATTTTTAATTTGAATTGCGACTAAAGTTCTGATTGATAAGCTAATTGAAAAGCATCTATAGCTTTCAAATAATATCACATTTTTTGAATCGAAAACATGCATCACATTCTATACTTCGCATACTATAGGATCAAAAAAAGAAAAATTGAATTTCATGAAGTTTTGACCAAGTTAAGGTGGTCGGACATACGATTTTTTATATTTTTTAAAAGTTGTAATAAAAATTCATAATTAATTATTTACTTGGAAAAAATTACAAAAATAATGCATCACACATCAGGACATGATCCTCTACTTATATCTAAAAATGTATAAAAATATTATCATTTTATTTATTGGTTAAGTTGGTCGGATAGACACCCACTTCTTATTTTTCCTTGAAATTTAAGTGCTACTACATTGAAATTTCAAATTTTCACCAAATAGATTTTAAAAAAAAAATAAACCTAGTATTCTAGAAACTACATTCAATTTGCTATAGATTCTATTCTTACATATTTTTGAAATAACATAGATAACTTATTTATATTTTTACGTCAAGTTTCCTAACTGATTTTTCTAAATTTTTTGCCACTTAAGGGCCTGTTTTTTCTATGATGATCCTGCACATACCCCAAGGCAAACCCCCATGCCCTAACATCCAACATTCCTCCTTCTCTTCTTGTGTGTTTGCATATTTAGGCATCTTCAAGACTTAGAAATCATTAAGGACTAAGTTGCAAGGTTTTTTAAGACATCTCTTAATTGACCAAGCCAAAATATCAAAATAAAGTCAACTATAGTGCCAAAAATCAGACTTTTGGGGGCGAACACCTATCAGGAATCAGAGTGCAGACCAAGGACTCATGTTTCCACTTTTGAATCTTTAGAAATTCAGAAGTGGACTCATTCACCATCAGTAGCGAATGAGTCCCACTACTAGGCCAGAAATAGGTTTTCTACAATTTTGGATACCCATTTGTTCGAAACAGGCTTTGGAACAGTTTCCCAGATCTGGGACTAATTCTCCCAGATCTGTGACTAATTCTCCCAGATTTGTGACTAATTCGCCCAGAATGAATGAGTCCCAGTAGGGAAAATTTCCAACATTAGTAACATTTTAGAAGTCATTCCCAGTTTCCATCAAGTTCTTAGGTGCACACCTTCAATTTCATTCATTTATGTTCCAATTTACTATTCATTTCTAGGTGTTTTTGCATATCACAATGTGTTTTCCAACAAGTTGCATTTGTTTAGTTTTCACTTAATAATCAATATATTTCTTTAGTTTTTCTACATTTAGATCATCTCATCTAGGCACATTTTATTCATATTTCCCTAATACTTGCATTAGTTTGAGTGAACCGCCTAGGTTTTTGGCCTATCTCTCTCCTTTTAGGTGAAAAACCCTAATAGAGCAAGAGAGTCATGGCATCCAAAAATCTATGGTTCATTTTGGTGAACATTCCTTTAGAATACTTTTCTTTTCTGATTAGGAGTCCATCATCCTAGAATTAGCTTGCATTGCATTTTGCATTGAGTTGTATTCTAGTGTCTAAAATTTTTCATTAGTGAAAGTGCATATAGGCTACATTTTTGCATTTGAAATCTTTGAAAACCTCTAAAATTCAGCATTTTTAACTTAGGTCTACATCATATAACGCAGAAAACATCAAAATCGCTCAAAAATTTCTGAAACAAATCCCCATTGGGACTCATTCACCACCTTGGTCGAATCAGTCCCTTTTCACCCCTAAAATTGTCTTTTATAGAACTGAAAACCCTATTTTTAAGATTTTGTTTGGTGCCATTACCTATCTATATCAGTTGGTTGAATTTCTGTAACATGCATTTCATTAGATTTAGCTTAAATTAGCTCATTTTATGCATTGCCTAAATTCACTTTTGCATTCACAACATTTCATTTTCAGATCATTGCATTGTGTAATTAGAAAATCATCTTGCTTGAAAACTAAAAATTGCATTTCATTTTACATTCTTACATTGCATTTCAAGTTTTTATAGTTTACTTTTTCCAAATGTTAGTTTCAATCTTCTCTAAATTTGCAAAGAAAAAGTTAGTTAATAAGCATGATTCATTCATTTACTATATTCCCTAGTTATAAAAGTCTCTTAGTGCAAGAGAGTGAAAATGACAATGTTAGCCTTAAACTTACACCCCTTCCTATCTCTCCTATTTGTGTGGATAATGTGATAGAAGAGCATACAAACATAGATACTCATGATGATCATAATTTTTCTTCTCCCAATACCTCTCCTTCTAGTGATGAAGGTATCTTGATGAAAGAAGATACAATTGTTGAGAATCATGAAGAACTTGTTTGTCCTTCTCCTCATCCCCTTTGGGAAGATATTTTAGCACAAGAAAATGACATCATAGATACATTCCTAAACATAACTCTACCTAATTTCCATTCTTCTTTGGGTTGTGACAATGCTTTCAAGGAAGATAATATTATAAACGATGAGGACATGTTAGTCTATAACAATCCTCTTTATGATCCTTCCCCTACCTATCCTATTTTGAAAGACATTAGGGAACAAAGGAAAGAAATTGTAAATGATCATGACAATCATACTTGTTTTTCTCCTAGTATCTCCCCTACTTGTAAGGAAGATGCTTTTATGTTAGAAAACACAACCAATGAGAGTCATGAGAATCTTAATTGTCCCCTTTCACCTAAGGAAAACCTTATTGAGAAAGGTAATTCAACTATCAATCATTCCCCCACTTGTGATAAAGACCTTTTAGAAGAACTAATCCATGAATGTCACAAACATTTGATTTGAAGTTCTCCTCAAAATTCTCCTCCTAGGGAAACTATCATGGTCCAAGAAATTGGAAACAATAGTAATGTGTCCTCCTTAGATAAAGAGGTGATTCTCGATTTCCCTTTGTTAGAAATACATCAAACCAAGACTGCTAAGGTTATGAATACACAATTTTCCAGTCGATCCCCCTCAATCAATGGACCTCAAACATACCCCGTGGGACATCCTAAGAACCCACCTTCACACAAACCTCAAACTCACAACAAACTTGAACTTATCCTTTACCCACCTCAGGATAATGTGTCGCAACAACTGAGTCATAATATTGTTGCTCATACATATCACTCGAAACAATCTGCAACCACCACAACCAACCCTGACACCCTTACCGTTGCCTAATCCTATCCTACCTAACCCTTTCTTGCCAGGTTGAAAGGAGTATGATCTTCTCAAGCAACTTAAGAATACTCCTACTAAGATATCATTGTGGGACCTTATTCAAGCCTCGCCTTACTATCACAACATGATCCAAATAACCTTACAAAAAGTTTAGGTCTCTTCTAATGTACAACCAAATGACATAGCAACCATCATTCACAAAATAAAAAATGACATTATTTTCCACCAAAGTAAACTCCCCTCTTTGGACGTGCAAAAACAAAATGATCCTTTCATGATAGCACAATACAAACGAAAAGGGATAAAGAGAACTCTTGTAGATATTGGTTATGCCCTTAATGTGTGTAGTGTGAGCCTTCTGGATAGGCTTGGCATTGATCAATCAAACATTCAACCAGATTCTTTATCTATTCAAGTATTTGACAATGTTGAAAAGAAACCGCTCGGGGTGATCATTTTACCTCTTATAGTTGGAGTGGCCACATTGAATACACCAATCCATGTTATGCCTCATAAATTTCATGTAATCTTATCTCAGGTAGACTATGGATTCATGAAATAAATGCAATGCCTTCCACTCTTCATCACAAAATGAAATACATCTACAACAACAAAGTATACACCCTTGACGTTCACCCTAAACCTTATAGTGTCTTACAACTTGAGAAAAAGAAAGAAAATCCCTTAAACACATCAACATCAACTACACTAGTGGAACATGTACAACAAAACAACAATACACAACATATTGAACAAGTTACAAAGCTCATAGAAGATGATTGGGGTTCCTTGGATTTCCAACATGAATTCATGGGTGACTACAAGATCATACACAAAGATTCCAATAAGGCACATAAAAAGGAAGTCATGTCAATATAAAATTCGAACGTTTCTTCGAAAACATCCACCTCAACCACTTTAGACAACCAAGAAAACTACACAATCACCTGTGACGACGATTATCACCAACCACCACCCAATCCAAAAGCAATGAAAAATCTTTATGGAAAAGGGTATGGGCTTATGAAACAACTTGACTATAGTGGAAAAGGATGTGGTGCTAATGAAAAAGGTATCCACAACCCTATAGACCCTATTAGAAAACAAACCACTCATGGTCTTGGTTATTGTCCTTTGATAGAAATCGCCAAACCTTCCCTCAACATCCACACTCTCACACAACATTCTTCTAATTCACATTTAACTGTAAAGTATCCTGAACTAATAGACACTAGTAATCTTGATCATTCTCCTTTGCAAGAAATCAAACAAACATAGACACCTTAACTTAATGTTAATGTCATCTTGCAAAACATTAATGTATTTGACTTCGTTAGATTTTACACTCCTGTAAAGGAGAGAACAAAATCTCGTAATCTAAAGAGTCTTGTGTAGATATGACAGCTAATACTAAGCAAGATGAATCTTTTCCACAACCCACAAACATACCTTCTCCCATTAATCAAGAAGATATCTTGTCAAGAATCCTCCAACATCACTTGATATCCCTTCCCCCACAAACTCAAAAGAAACGCTATTACAAGAATTCATTTTATGCCTTTCATAGAGTTCATGGTCATTCCACTAATGAATTTAAGGCTTTGAGTAGTAAAATCCACCATCTTAAGGATTTTGGTGTTCTCCCTTATGTGGGGGCACCTAATTCCTCTAATTGATACTAATTTTCACTCTACCTTGCATCTTATTAGCTCACCTTTATCCTGCACCAAGTGAGGGCAATGGGTTTAGTGACCTTCTCCTCATATGTCACTTGTCATTGCCTCTTTTGGCTAGCCGTTAACCTTTCATGACCATATAAGAGCAAGCTTGGGATGTGGACGACATGCCTTAATTTGGTTCGCATGTGACATATTACCTTTTTCATGATGTAGCTTCTTGAAAACATATGACTTGGCATGGGGCTTTCCAAGTAAGCTCTCATGTTCTCCTTCTTCTACTTTAAAGCAATTTCTCATAGTACTAGTGTTCGCAATTGATTTAAAGTGGGGGCATACATCACCACTCACATTTCATTGTGTGATTTATTTCTTCTTGTGATGCATGCATCACCACTCACATGAACTAAGAAAAATCCCTTTGAGCAATCCTTGTGCTACCTTGCATTTACAATGTCTATGAGTGTCAAACATACGAAGTTTTGCTTACCTCATGGAGCTCAAAGTTCATTTTCATTGTGGCGCCTTATTAAAGTTATTAGGAGGTATAACTTTGGTATGGTTGAGTGGGAAATCCCACTCCGAGGCATGAATTTTCCCCATAGCCACCTCGTGGATTTCTCACCCCGCAGACAACCAGAAGTTTTGTAGGCCCAGAGTGAGTATACTTTGGAATTCTCACCTGGTGAACAACTGTGAGTTCTGTCACCTCAAAATGAGTATGCAGTTTTGGAAAAATAGCCTAGATCTAATCCACAACATGTTGGAAAAATGATCGAAGCTTGATCCACCTCATTTTCATTTCTCCTCCTTTTAGTTCTTTCCATTGCATAATCATGTATCTTATTTTGCTAAAAATTAGACACCTTGTGCATGTTCTTTTGCACTTATGTTGGTTTGGCTTAGGATCTTGGATCCTGGGGGCTTGACTGCCTTCTTGATCTTGGTCATCCTTTTTCATCTACATCTATACACTCAGATCTCTCTTGAATGTCTACTTTAGTGTGAGTTTGAAGCAAGCTCATCCTCTCACTAAATTGGGGGCTAAATGTATTGTAGAAAAAAGGAAACTTGCTTGATTTGGGGAATAATTGATGATAAATTGGACTTAATGAGGCCTTGATTTAGTGTTGTGAGGTGTTTTACACATCCACATTAGTTCTTGGACCCTTGAAAATGTAATAACATGCATTTATTGATGTCATATAAAGGTGTTGTAAAAGAATTCCACACTTCTCTAGACTTAATGAACCCATTTTCCCTTAATTCAACAATGTAAAATATATTTAATGGTATTATCACATCAATCTAGAAGGATTGTAAACTAAACTTGACTTTAATCTAGTGTTGTAATGTGTCTTTCACATTCACATTGGATTTTGTGCCTTTCTAAACTATGTGGACCTCATTTTAATGATGTAAATTGTATTTAATCACAATTTTACAATGAATTTTGTGTCCCAAGCCCTAATTACTCTATACATCATCATTAATAGGCCCTTGTGACCCCATATTGTACATCCCAAGGCTTGATTTGATGAAATAACTGACATAGTCATCATATAACCTGATTTTCTTACTTCCTGGCATTCTAGCTAGTAAAAATGGCCCCTGTGGGACCCATTCACCATTAGGGGAAAATTAGTACCATCCAGGTGGGACCCATTCACCCATGATGGTGAATAAGTCCCTTTTGAGCCATTTTTGGGGTTTGAGCAAGAAAAATTAGGTTTTAAGTTTAATTTTTCTCCATGTCGGCCTTAGGGATCCAATTAATAGGTAAATAAGGTGAATTTCCTATAAATATAAGTCTCTAAACCCTAATTCATAACACATTCATTATTCATTCATCAGTCATCATATTCTTAAGTCAAACAAGCTAGGGTTTCATCACTTCAAGTCATCAAGATAACATTTTTCAGACATTCAAGGGAAGATTCTTCATATTATTGCACCAATCCAAGATCTATCACCATGGAAAGGTACTAATTCCTTCATTTCATGTCCATGCTTCATCTTATCTCTTCATTTGGTTTAATTACCCAAAAAGGGGTTTGACCAAGGCAAACCCCCAAGCCCTAACATCCACAACATTTCTCCTTCTCTTCTTGTGTGTTTGTAGATTTAGGCATCTTGAAGACTTGGAAATCATTAAGGACTAAGCTGCAAGGTTTTTTAAGACATATCGTCATTGACCAAGCCAAAATATCAACTAAAAGTCAACTATAGTGTCAGAAATCAGACTTTCAGACGTAGACACCTATCATGAATCGGAGTGCAGACCGAGGACTCATGTTTCCACTTTTGAATATTTAGAAATTTAGAAGTAGAATCATTCACCATTAGTGGAAAATGAGTCCCATTGCCAAGCCAAAAATAGGTTTTCTACAGTTTTGGTTACCCATTTTTCTGAAACGGGCTCTAGAATAGTTTCCTAGATCTAGGACTAATTCACCCAAAATGGCAAATGAGTCCTAGTAGGCCAAATTTCTAGCATCAACAACATTTTAGAATTCATTCCCAATCTCCATCAAGTTCTTAAGTGCACACCTTCAATTTCATTCATTTATGTTATAGTTTACTATTCATTTCTAGGTGTTTTTGCATATCACAATGTGGTCTCTAACAAGTTGCATTTCTTTAGTTTTCACTTAATAATCAATATTTTTTTTTAGTTTTTCTACATTTAGATCATCTCATCTACGCATGTTTTATTCATAGCACCCAAAATCTATGGTTCACTTAGGATCACATTACTTGTGAGGGCATGCAAGAGTAGCCTATGGGACCCTTGGGCCCAAGACTGGATAAATAGATTAGAATCATAGAAAGGGAAATGACTTTCATCTGCAGGGAGAATCACGATGACAAAATTGGTGATTGGTGCAATGACAACATATATGATGTCTAGCCTTAATATTCCAATGAAAATCTAGGGAAAAATGGAGAAAAGAATGAGGGATTTTTTTTGAGAAAGATCAAAAGAGAGAAAAAAATTCCCCCTAGTGGCTTGGGAAAAAAATTGCCAACCAAAGGAAGCGGGGGGAGTAGGTTTGAGAAACCGGTCTCTTTTCAACCAAGCCCCATGGATGAATATCTTACAGAACAAATATTTAGACTCACAAGACCCAAAATGGATAATATCAACACAAAATCCTCCAAGAAGATCTACGATCTAGAATTTCATGTTGGACTATACAGAAGCAATTAATAATCATTGCACGTGGGGTGTAAGGAATGGAAAGAAGGAAATTTTTTGGGAAGACTCATGGGATGGTGCCCCAACCCTATCAAATCACCTAGATATGGAGGAAATCAAAGAATTTTCGGAAGAGATATGGGGCACAAAAGTAAGAGATTGCATGGAATAATACGAGGAAGATGATCAAACCAAATGGAAATGGAAGTCTCTGGAAGGTCTTAATTGTGATCATAAACAAAAGGAAAGATTAAAACAAGAACTAACAAAAAGAAATATCACCATAAAGAAGGAGAAAGATATAATTAAATGGAATACAACAAAGTTAGGATCTTATAGTGTCAAGTTGGGATACATAGTGTTGGTAAATTCAAGGAAAAAAGAGGAATGGATTTATCTACTATTTTGTGGCATTTTTTTCTTACCAAAAGCTAGAGCCTTCATATGGATAGTGGTACATAAGAGAATCTTAATGGGGGATAGGTTGAATAAATTAGGAGTAATAAGGCCAAAAAAATTCACTTTATGAAAGCAAAGTGAAGAAACATCAAACCATCTGTTGTTGAACTATCCTTTTATCAAGGAGTGTTGGAATTTTATTATGGACAAACTCAATTGGAAAATCCCATTGTCAAATATTATTGTAGACCTCTTTATCTCATGACCGATTCTATTCAAGATCTTGATATATATCAGTATTTGTATTGAAACCCCATCCATTATGATCTGAAAAATATGGAAGGAAATAAATCAACGTATTCTCCAAGGAAAAGCAATGGACAAATATTCCCTCAAAGAAAACTAGAAGAGGCAATAACTAAAATACTTGATATTAGGGTAAGATCACAATCAATGAAAAATAAAGCCTTTTCCTCATGAGATCATTTGATGAAGTCTACTTGGCATGGTCTAATGATCCCCTCACTAATAGGGCTTTTAGTGTTCAAGCTAAAGTGGCTCTCAAAGTTAGAATGAAATGGCGGCCTTTAAAAGTGGGTTGGGTAAAGTTAGATTTTGATGGGACATCTAGAGAAAACTGGGTCCCTCCGAAGCTAGGTGTATCTTTTGTAATGATCAAGGAGAATCAATAGAGAAATGAAAATTCAGTCTACCATATGAGACACATAATGAAGCAAAAATGAAGGTGTTATGGTATGGGTTGAAGGAAGAAAAATAAAAAGGTATAGAAAAGCTAACAATTGAGGGAGATTCCATCATAATAGCTAACGTAGTAATTAAATAGAGGACACTGAAGTGGAGATTGAACAATTTTCTAGAGGATTTCCCAAGCACCCTAAACAGTTTCAAAATGTATGAACTCTCCCACATATTTAGGGGAGGTAATAAGGAAGCAGATATGTTGGATAAGGGATAATTCAAAGTAAACAAAAACATCAACTCTCACTTCATTATAGAACTCCTTGACCTTGGGGAGGTGAAGGAGGTGATAAAGGTCATTTCCCTCACTCTATTCAAGAAATAAAATTTGGGCGACATGGATACTGTGTTGAGGGTGGCAAGGTATGGTATGGGTATCTCATGCCCTAATGACATTTCTCAAGTACTAGAAGATGGGGCTATAGTAGAATGAATTTCATTCCTAGGAAATTTTCACACTGGAACCCTAATGCAACGTTGAGCCCTTGTAGACAAAGTTTTCCAATATCTAAAGAGAACAAAAACCTCGAGCATGTTTACGACCTGGAATGGTTTCATGAAATTTATGGTATTCCTATTCGTGGAGTATGAGGTATGGTAACTGTTGCAAGTATGTGTAGTTGGTGTTGTCATTGATGTCAACAATATTATGTTTTTTCATTGGTGTCAACAATATGAGGAGTTTGTTGTGAGGATGTGCAGTTGGTATTGAGTTGGTGTTGTATCTGATGATGCTTTGATTAGCTACATTATGTTATCATTAGTAAGCTACTAGTGTTACTTTGATAAGCTTATGTATATGGATGTGTGGTTGAGTTTCTATGTTGCATTTGGCTTGGTGGCAATGGGGAATGTTGAAGATGTGTCTTTGGTGCTTGGTTTCCAAGTGATTTTGAGAAAATTTGAATACAAGAAGGAACAATGTGTTGTATTTGTGGTGTTCTATATTGTAGTAGTGTTCTAGTTTTTCTCCACATTTCTTCTAAGTTGAATATTTTCTTGTGTATTTTGGATGTTTTGATCAGAGGTGTTCAGTGGTGTTATATCCAAAATTCGGTGTGTTGGATCATTGTGAACATGAAGTTATGTTCACTACTGTGTGAACTATGTATTGCAAAGATGTTTGGGAGAATTTTTTTTGCTCTGATTTTCTTCGTAGGATGGTTTCAAGTCTTGAAGATCTAGAAGTGTGTTGATAATGTTCATATGTTTCTTTAGTTGATTTTTTTTTAGATTTGGTGCTTTGGAAGTTAGTTTCTTGAGTTGCATTATATGGCAAGGTTGTTTGAGTGTATTGGGTGTGTACATTATTCAAGTGAAAGTTGTTGTGAAGGAATATGTTGGATTCTAAGGTGTTTGTGGTTTATTCTAGATCATGTTCAAGCATGGTGTGGGGTCTGTAAGTTGTCTTTGGATTTGAGGAAGCGTTTACTTAAATGTTAATGGTGTTAACATAGGTTCGGTTGACCTTGGGTGTTTACACTAATTGTGAAGTTGCTTTAGTGTTTATGGAAGCATGTCATGGAATGTATGGATGGATTTAGGTCCTAGCTAAGGTGTGTTGTGGTCTTCCTTCATTCCTTTCCATCGTGGGAATGTTTTGGTGTCAACCTAATTTGAATTTTCATGGTTGAGGTGCATAGCCGATCTTGGAGAATTTTTTCAAGGTTGAAGATGGTATAAATATGTGTTGAGATATTGAGAGATTATAAGAAAGGTCTATGTGATGTGAATGATGTGAATTGTAGCATTTTAAGGTTCAAATTTGTGAAGTACAATATGATCATTCATGTGTTAGATTACTGAATGTAGTGAGTTTAAGGTGTCTACAATTCTATAGTAAGACTATGAAAGTGTTTGTGATGTTGTGGTGGAATTTTATGTTGCATTGAGATGTATTTCTAATTGTAACATTCTTCTCTATCTTCTTTTCTATTATGGCTGCGACCCTTTGGCAGTGAGCCTTTCTTTCTTCTAGGTGGTGAGCCCTTTGTAATCGGTATTGATATTAGTTTATATTGTGAGCTAATCCTCAAAATGGTTTTTCCCTTCTTGGTTTTTCCACGTAAATCTAGTGTTTCATTGTGCATGGTGTTGCTTTGATTCTTTTTCTATTATCTTCTTTCATGATAAATCACTCTAACAAATTAAGGGTTAATTGAATTAATGTGGATCTAAATTTTTGTGAGGTTTGAAGGATTAAGGTACAACTTATTCAACCCCCCTCTTAGTTGTCTAGTTGTGCATTCAACAACTGGTATCAGAGCAAGGTTCCTTGGAAGAAATCTTAACTACTTAAGGTAGATCTAGGATGGTGCACAAGAAATATGTTCCTTTTTTTGATGGATCAAATTATGCATTATGGAAGACAAGGATAGAATGCTTTCTGGTTTTTCTTGGATTTGAAAGCTATAAGTCTATTGAGATAAGATATACTATGCTTGCAAGTAGTCTGAGCATTGATGATGAGATCAAGGCCTATGAAAACAATGGTAAAGTAAGGTATGATCTCTTAAGTGGTCTTGCTAATTTTGAATTGGTGAAAGTTATGAATCTGAAAACTGCTAGAGAAATTTGGGTAAAGCTAGAAAGCATTTATAAAAGAGATGATAAGGTCAAGCGAGCTAAGATGCAGAATCTAAAGATTGTTTGAGACCCTACGAATGTCTAAAGATGTAAACATCACAAGCTACTTGTAAAAGGTGGATGAAATTGTCAACAACATCAAAGGTCTTGGTGGAGAACTAAAAGAAGAAGTGGTAAAGAAGGTACTCAAAAATCTTCCTAAATCTTATAGTCATAATTTTTTTGTTATTGAGGAATTACAAAATTTAAACCAATATACCAAAGATTAGTTGTATGGTTCTTTAACTGCTTTTTAAATGAGAGAATTTGGTACAAGTAATGCAAAATTTGAGGCTCCTTTTAAGGTTGGAAAATCAGAGAAGACTATGGAATTAGATCAGGAGGATCTTGATGATGTGGAAGCTAACTTGGTGAGAAGAATGAAAAAGGGTACTAGAAAGTATAGAGGTAAGTTACCTTTCAAATGTTTCAGTTGTGGAAAGATAGGTCATTATGCTTCAAGATGTTCAAATAGAGCTTTGAATGACAAAAATAAGGAGAACAAAGGTAAGATGATTAAGAAAAGCTATTATGTTAGAGAATATCCAAGTATATCTGATGATGAATTTGATTGTAGGGATGATGAGGATGGTGAATGCTTGTTCATGGCTTTAAAAGATGAAACTAATTCTACTAACTCTAAGAGATGTGTGAAGGAAAATGCTCTAGAAGCAAGTGTTAGTACTAAAGGAAACTTGGTTTCTACTTTTCATGCTAGACATGAGAAGAACTATTGGATCATTGATAGTGTATGCTTTAATCATATGACCGGTGATAAGAGTAATTTTGTTAAATTTGAAAAATATGAAGGAGGACTTGTTAGGTTTGGTGATAATACATCTGCTAATATAAGTGAAAAAGTTTTGATCAGTTTTGATGGCAAGAATAACACTAATGATGTTCTTTATGTTAAGGATTTAAGACACAACCTCTTGAGTGTTAAACAAATTTGTAGCAAGGGATACAATCTTATGTTTCAGGATGATGGTTGTGAGATCAGAAAAGGATATGAAAATGTTTTTTTTATTGGAAGTAGGACAGATGGAAATATCTACCATCTCAAAGGAGCTAATGGTTATTGTTTCATGACTCAAAGCAATGAGAGTTGGTTATGGCATAAAAGAATGTGTCACATCAATTTTGATAGCCTAGTGAGAATAATTTCAATTGAAGTTATGAGATATCTACCAAAGATTACAAAGCCTATTAATTTTGTTTGTAAGCAATGTCAATTTGTAAAGCAAGCAAGAAGAAGTTTCAAAGTCAAAGAACAATCTTCTACCAGATTGTTGGAATTGGTGCATATAGATCTTTGTGGTCCTACCAGAGTAAGTTGTAGGTACTTCATGCTATTGATCGATGATTATTCTAGAATGACATGGGTTACTTTTCTCAAAGAAAAATTAGAAGCCCTAGATAAGTTTAAAGCATTCAAAGTTATGGTTGAGAATTAAATGGATATGAAAATCAAATTTTTGAGGTCTAACATAGGTGGAGAGTTGACCTCCAATGAGTTCAATATCTTTTGTGAGAATCATGGAATAAAGAGGCATTTATTTGCCCCTAGGACTCATCGATAGAATGGAGTGGTTGAAAGAAAGAATAGGATTGTTCAAGAAGTTGCAAGGATACTAATGAAAGAAGAGAATTTACTAGAAGTTTACTAGAGAGAAGCAATTCACACTAATTTTTACATACTTAACAGAGTGCAAACAAGAGAATACAACATAAAGACTCCCTATGAGCTACGGTATGGAAGGATTCCTACTGTCAAATACTTCAGAGTGTTTGGAAGCAAATGATATATGAGAAGAGATGAAGAAAACTTAGGAAAGTTTGATGCAAGATCTGATGAAGGTATCTTCCTTGGATATTCTACTAAAAGCAAATCTTATCGGTGCTACAACAAGAGGCTACAAAATATTGTTGAGTGTGCAAGTGTCAAGGTTGATGAAGACCTACAGAAGAATTCAAGGGTAATAGATGGATATGATTCCTAGATTAGTCTTCTTGTATAGAAGAAGAAAAGGCTAAAGAAAAAGAAGTGAAGATTGAAGAGGAAGAAACTCAGGGAAAAGGTTCCTAAAACTCCTAAGTATGTGTAAAGGAATCATTTTGAAGAATAAATTATTGGTGACAAGAGCAAAGTTATATTGAAAAGAAGTAAATTTGTTGAAGAAACAAGTAAATATATGTTTACTTTATGAATTTGAACCCAAAATAGTGATTGAAGCATGCAAGGATGATTATTGGATCAAGGATGTGGAAGAATAACTAATGTAGATTGAGAAGAATCAGACTTGGGATCTTGACCCAAGATGAAAAAACCAGAATGTGATTGGAACTAAGTGGATATTCAGGAACAAACTGAATGAGAGTGGAGAAGTGGTAAGAAACAAGGAAAGGTTTGTGTGTAAAGGTTGATCGCAAGTAGAAGGAATAGACTTTGGGGAAACATTTTCTCTAGTGGAAAGAATGGAAGCTATCAGGATGTTTTTGGATTTTGCAACACATAAGGATTTCAAATTTTATCAAATGGATGTGAAGTCTTCTTTCTTGAATGGAGAATTGGAAAAAGAGGTATACATAGACCAATCAAAAGGATTTCAATTATCAAATAAACTAGATATGGTTTGTAGATTGAAGAAGGAATTATCTAGATTGAAGCAAGCTCATAGAGCTTGGCATGCAAGGTTAGATAGGTACTTGTTACAATAAAGATTCAATAAAGGTATCACAAATAGAAATATTTACTTCAAAGTTGAAAAATATCACATCTTGATTGTGGTTGTATAAGTTGATGACATAATTTCTGGAGGTAATGAAGTTATGTGTAAGATATTTGCAGAAGAGATGCATAAAGAATTACAAATGTCAATGTTTGGGGAGATGAATTTCTTCCTTGGGCTACAAATCAATCAGAAAAATAAAAGTATTTTCATTTCACAATCAAAGTATGTCAAGGAAATGTTGAAGAAATTTTGAATGGAAGATTCTAAATTGGTATGTACCCCTATGGTTACTGGTTGCAAGTTGAGCAAGAATGATGAATCTCCTAAGGCTGATCAGAGCAAGAAAGATCAATGATTGGAGGATTGCTATATCTAATTACTACTAGATCCGATATCATGCATGAAATCTATCTTGTGGCCAGATTTTAAGAAGATCCTAGAGAGTCACATGTTGCAACAATGAATAGGATATTCAAATACTTGAAGGGAACTCTAGATCATGGCTTGTGGTATCTAAAGGATACCAAATTTACTCTGAGTGCTTACATAGATGGAGATTGGGTTGGTTATGTAGATGACAGGAAAAGTACAAGTGGTAGTGCATTCTTTCTTGGATGCAAATTGGTGTCATGGCTAAGAAAGAAACAAGATTCAATGTATTTATCTAATGCAAAAGCAGAATACATTGCAGCAGCATCCTGCAACACACATTTTTTGTGGATGAGGAAAACATTAATGGATATCAGAGTGGTATATAATGAACCAATTTCTATCTTCTAATGATAATACAAGTGTTATCAATATATCAAATAATTTGGTAATGCATTCAAGGAAAAAAAATTTCTCAATCTTGTAACACTTTTTGAGAGAGAAGGTTGTAGAGAATGAAGTGAAGCTTGAATATGTGCCTACAAAGGATCAAACTACTGACATATTCACTAAGGCTCTTCCTAAGGATAATTTTGAGTATCTCCAAAATAAGTTTGGGGTTGTTTCCCCTCCTTTGAACTAGATACATAAGGAGATACATCAGTCTAGTCGATCTCAAGATTCATTCTTTGGTTTGTATTGATGTTGGTGGCTACCTCTCAGGGGGAGTAGGTAGTGGCATTATTGGTTGTTGTAGTGAGAGTTGTCATTATGCAGTGGTTGATGATTGATGTAGTTTGGTATGTGCTCCTAAGGTGGGGTATGTAGAGAAGTAAAGGAAAGGAAGTTGTAGAGCAATGGTGAAAGGGGGAGAATGAATGATGCAAATATTTTTGACCTTTTCCATTGATGTCAAAGTGGGAGAGAAATTCATGTGAAGAAGATGTTAAGGTAGAGAGTAATGAGCTAGTTGTAAAATAAAAGAGAAGAAGAGTTGGTATAGAGCAAGAGTATTGATGATCAGAGTTGTTGTGTTTGTTGTTGATGGTTTTCACATCATGTATTACAAGAAATGATAAAGGGTGAGATTGTTGCAAGTATATGTAGTTGGTGTTGTCATTGATTCCAATAAGCTTATGTGTTGTCATTGGTGTCAAAAGTATGAGAAGGAGTTTGTTGCAAGGATGTGCAGTTGGTATTATTGGTGTTGTCTCTGATGATTCTTTGATTAGTTGCAGTATATTATCATTAGTAAGCTACTAGTGTCAACCTCTAGTATTACTTTGATAAGCTTTTGTCTATGGATGTGTGGTTGAGTTTCTATGTTACAGTTGGCTTGGTGGTAATGAGGAAGTGCAAAATATGTTGAGGATGTGTCTCTAGTGCTTGGTTTCCAAGTTCTTTTGAGAAAATTTAAATAAAAGAAGGAAACAGTGTGTTGTAGAGTAGTCTTCTAGTTTTACTCTGCATTTCTTTTGAGTTGAAGATTTATTTGTGCGATTTGGATATGTTGATCAAAGGTTTTTAGTGGTGTTATATCCAAAATCTAGTGTGTTGGATCATTGTGTAGAGGAATTTGTGTTCACTAGTGTGTGAACTATGTATTGCAAAGATGTCTGGGAGAAATGTTTTTTCTCCGCATTTATCTATAGGATGGTTTCAGGTCTTGCAAATCTAGAAGTGTGCTGATAATTTTCATATATTTATGTAGTTGAATTTTTTTGAGGTTTGGTGCTTTGAAAGTTGATTTCTTGAGTTTTAGTGTATGGCAGAGCTATTTGAGTGTACTGGGTCTATACATTATTCAAGGGAAAGTTTTTGTGAAGGAATTTTTTGGATTCTAGGGTGTTTGTGGAATATTCTAGATCATTTTCAAGTGTTATGTGTGTTCCATGAGTCGTCTTTGGATTTGAGGAAGTGTGTACTTAAATTTTAATGGTGTCAACATAAGTTCGACTAACCTTGGGTGTTTACACTAATTACAAAGTTGCTTCAATGTTTATGGAAGTGTGGTGTGGCATGTATGGATGGATTTAGGTCCTAGCTAAGGTGTGTTGTGGTCCACCTTCATTCCTTTCCACCATGAGAATTTTTTGGTGCCGACTTAATTTTAATTTTCATGATTGAGGTGCATAGCCGACCTTGGAGAATGTTTTCAAGGTTGAAGATGGTATAAATATGTGTTGAGTTGTTGAGAGATGATAAGAAAGGTTTGTGTGATGTGAATGATGCAAATTGTAGAGTTGTAATGTGTGAATTTATGAAGCGCAATGCGAGCTTTCATGTGTTAGATTACTGAATGCAGTGAGTAGAAGGTGTCTACAATTCTTCAGTAAGACTACGAAGGTGTTTGTGATGCTATGGTGGACTTTTCTATTGCATTGAGATGGATTTCTCATTGTAACATTCTTCTCTATCTTTTTTTCTATTCTAGAAGTGAGCCTTTCTTTCTTCTAGGTAGTGTGCCCTTTGGTAGTGAGCCCTTTGTAATTATTATTGATATTACTTTATATTATGAGTTAATCCTCACCATGGTTTTTCCCTTGTTGGGTTTTCCATGTAAATTTGGTATTTCATTGTGCATGGTGTTTCTTTGATTCTATTTTTGTTATCTACTTTCATGATAAATCACTCCAACAGATTAATTGTTAATTGAATTAATGTGGATCTAAATATTTGTGAGGGTTTTGAAGGTTTAAGGTACAACTGATTCACCCCCCCTCTTAGTTGTCTTGTGCATTCAACAATAACTTTGTAATAGTAGGCTCAATTTTGTAAAAGAACCAAATTTTTAGTAAAGAAAATAGAAAAGCATTGAAGGTAGTACTAGTTAATAGGCTTGATTTTGTATAGAAGAGCCATAATGCATTAATAGATTGGCTATGAATGCCTGGAAATGTTGTAACCCTTTTTTTATTAATATAATGATGTAACAGTAGTTGTAACTTATGAAGCAAAAAACACTCATTGATCCCACCTTAATCTTTGTGTACTCATCATACAACCTATAACTATTATGTTGCTTGTTTGTAGGTAGATCAACATATTTTTATGAGATATTTAGTACTTTCTTTATGGCTTGAAATTATTGAATTTTCCCTTCCATATCATAGTATCTAAGGAGACTTTGATCAAAACTAAATGACTTGATTCAATTACCAATATTTGGAATTGAAATAAAATTATAGGTTCCCTAGTGAGTTTGAAAACAATTATAGGAATGTTTCCTAATATTCTTTAACTTAGCACTGATGTAAATTAATTTGAAAACAAAAAATAAATCTCAAACTTGGTAATTTTAGGCAGCACATACTTGGCTAACATATAAGCAATAACTAGTGTGCCTTCCACATGCTTGGGATAAATCCGCCAAGTATATACTTTATTGGCTTTTCTCCTTTGCCAATGCAAGATTCATTCTAGCCTTAGGTTTCTTGTGAATATTCTCATATAATGCTTATAAATTATCACTAATCACCATGATCTCATCCTCATACATGTTACATGAAGTTCCTTGAAAACCATATGAATAAAGTTTATTGAAACTAGCCTCTAGTTCGTGATAAAGTATCATAGTAATACAAATGATGCTAGTGAGGTATGGAACCATAAAAAAGTCTCTCATGAACTAATGCTTTAAATAGTTGAAACTAAATCACCATTGTTGAAATAAATCCATTAGAAAAACCCATGAAACATTCAAGTAAATGGAATCTTTCTATCCAAAAAATATTACACACTAGAAATCACACCTTGGTGTACAATGGGTATGCCGAAGATGTGTGGAAGGTCAAATGGGGAAAATTTGTTCTATCTGTTGCATACATTTTTGTATTTTACATGAGATCAATTGGTAGGCCATTTATAAAATGATGTTATTTGTGCAACAAATGTCTCAATGGAGAAGTGATAACTTCAAATCAAATATGCATCCACTTACAGCGATTCAAACACAACTAAAATAAAACCTTTGAATCAGGAATATAATCACCATTAGGCTCATGTTATATTTATAATAGAGAGGGGAAGAGATAGGGATAGAAAAAGGGAGAAATATAGGGGGGAAAGCGAGAGAGAGAGAGATATAGGGGTAACGAAACACAGATAGAGAAGGATATGGAAGTAGAAATGGAGATAGAGAAGGAGAGGGATATATAGAGAAAGAGAGGGATAGATAAAGAGAGAGAGGATAGGGGAATATAGAGATGGAAGAGATAAATATATAGAGGGAGAGAATGAGAGAGGGAGTGATAGAGAGATAAAGACTAAGATAGGAAGTGACATATAGAGAGAGGTAGAGAGAGGAAAATATATATGGGTAAAGAGAGATAGAGACATAGAGAGAGATAGAGATTGAGGGAGAGATTGAAGAATAAATATGGAGATATAGAGATAGAAAGGAGAAAAGAAAGATATATATAGATTTAGATATAGGGAGGGAGAAACAAGGAGTGTGTGTGTGTGTGTGTGAGTAAAAGATAGAGATATGTATAATTAGATGGAGATCCTGTGAAGGAGATGGAGGGAGAGAAATAGAGAGAGGAGAGAGGGGGAGTAGCAAGATATAGAAAGAGAGAGTGATAGGGAGAGAGAGGGAGAGATAATGATAGAAAGAGGGAGAGATAGGGATATAAAGGGGAAATAGAGATATAGATATAACTTGGGAAAGATAGATGGGGTGAGAGAGATAAAAATAGAGATAGAGATAAATATATAGAGGGAGAGATGGAAGGAGATGAGAAGAAGAGGGAGAGGGAGAAATAGAGATAGAAGGGTAAGTGCAAAAATATGGGGGGCCAAAATGGGGGTTTAAGTGGCCACTTTTTTTCTGAAATTAGGAAATATTGACCTTGGACGTGAAATTGAGGATAGTTACACTCAAAATTTTGAGATGCAACAAAAAAAGGATCATAGTGCTCCAAGTCTACTTTCTAAACTACTAACTTATTTTGAAAATGGCTGAGATTAAGGGGTTCAAAAGAGGGACCCACAAAATTTGGTGTTTTTTTTGTCAAAAAAACATAACATGGCAACTTTTGTCGGAACATAGCATAGTGAACTTTTTTTAGTATTTTTAAAATCACTTCAGTGAGAAATTAGCTGACAATATGTAGTTGATGCACAATTTTTCTGATAATTTTTTAATGAATATTTGTTTTTTACTAATTTTCAAAGTGGACACTTCCGAAAAACAAAATTTTGGTTGTGCTACCCCTACAAATTTTGGAAACTAATTGGATTTTTTTTAATATTTGTAGAATGGAGTCTAGTTTCTAAAAATGTAATTTATTTGAAATTTGATGAACAATTAATTTATAACAAAAAAAACACCAAACACTGCTTTTTTCTTATAGATTGTAATGTCCCCATTTTATGACACCCTCTTTCAGTAGGGTTGAAACACTTACTATTTTTACTGGTACAATGAATCTTTGGTGATCCTTCTCGAGCGTCTTAGTCTCAAGTTTTAGATTTTACTATTTTTAGGACTTTCACCAGTAAAAGTTAGAGGTTAGCCGAGACTAAGACATGACAGGGTACAATTGGATGCTCACTATCTGGGAGGGTCTGGGAACACTTCTAATGCGGTCACTCTAGCTTAGTCTGGTAGCGCAACCTAGGCGTCTTCTAGTTTCTCGATGGCATACTTTTTTCCAATTAGATTGTAATGTCCCCATTTTATGACACCCTCTTTTAGTAGGGTTGAAATTACTATTTTTAGGAAGCACTATTTTTAGCAGGGGGTCTGGTACAATGCTTCAGTCTTTGGTGATCCTTCTCGAAAGCTCATCATGGACTTTCTAAAAATAGTAAGTAGTTAGGGTTAGCCGAGACTTTCCATTTTTAGCAGGGACAATTGGATGCTCACTATCTTCAATGAGCCTTGGTGCAATGTTAGTTACTCTCCAATTGAACTTTTGGACGGTAACTTACTATTTTAGTACTTACTAAAAATAGTAAGTCAATTTTTGAAACACTAGTCCTAGTCAGGCTTGTCGTGTAGCATATTCAATTGATTAAGTTAATTTGAGGAAATCATTTTAATATTTGTACTATGCCTCAAAATATGTGCTTCATAAAAGTAACTTTATAATTTTAAATTAAAAAGGGGTCAAAAGCAGACTTCTTAAAAAGGTGACCAAGGTGCCTAGTCTATCAACTTAAAGTTGTTTTTAAAATTAAATTATATCATTCTCACCTTGGGCACCCAAACTAATGAAGGAAAGTATTAAAAATTAAATTTAAATTTGAAAGTTGGAGGAGAGGTGTTGGAAATTAGGGTTGTTAGTCACCCTAACTGGAGGCTTTGCTAAAAGACATGTTTGGAGGCTCATTTCAAAAGGCATGAGTTTGGAAAATATAGGGATATGTTGTTGGTGTCTTGCCAGGGTATTGAAGCATGGAATTGAGGACGTAGCCCCTCAGATTCTAAGACTTGTCTCGATAGTGAGAGACCTGCTCAGACTTGTGTTGGGTGATTTCATACAGAGATCACAATTGGGTTTAAAGGATGAAGATTTATCAATATTTCTAATTGGATTTCAATGTTTTGGAGTGTGTGATTGTTGGTTTTGGTGTGAAGTGATTTCTCTTTCAGTTTGGTGCAATTTCATGCATTTTCAAGAGCTTCCATTTGGTACCTGGGAACCCATATATTTTCTCACAAGTCAAAAAGAAATGAGGATTTTGATATGGGCATTTAATCAATCAATCACTCATGTATGGGTGACCCTTCTAGCACAAGTTCATAATTTTTGAAGAAGTTTTCAATTTTTTAGAGCTAGTCGCCCTTTTCTAGGGTGTACGACCTAGTGCTAAGGGTAGTATGGCTCAATGGTTGTTGGATTATTTCATCTCCTACTCATTTTGAAGGCTATGTTTGTTGGTTGAAGTCATTCCCAGCTAGGCCTTGTTGGTTGATAGCTTTTGGAGTCGTGTGGCTAAGGAGGAAATCACTATGTTGTTATTCACTCATTTTCAAGTCTGGAATATATTTTAAACTGAGTTGTTGCTACTAGTATTTGAATGAAATAAAATACTATTTTTAAATTAGATTAATTTTCTTTCAAAAAGATGTTATATTCAAGTAAATATTTCTTCTTTATATTTTTTTTCATGTGCTTATTGAAAAATCAAATGTAATTGAGGATGAGATTCTCTAACCATAGGGGAAATAGAGACCAACAATATGAGCTATGAAAAAAAGTAGGGAAGCTCACACTTCCTTATTTCAATAGGTCTAGGAAGCTAACAACAAGGGTGTGGGTACAAAAACTAGATACCTACTTCACATTAAATCCTATGTTGGAGCTCGATTCCATTCAGTATGCATCTATACACTTGGATGGTGTGGCTCATGAGTGGTGGTACAACATAATGTTAACCTTGGAGCATGCTCAAATCACTTCTTATAGGGTGTTCACTGAAAGGTTGATTGAGAGATTTGATAAAAAGGATTTTTAGCTACACTTCAAGGAGCTAGCCCAACTCAAGTAATGGGGTTCAGTGGATTCGTACATATCATATTTTCAAAAGTTTTAAGTGTTAGTGACTGACATTTCCAAGAGGAGGTTGATTGTATTTTTCATTGATGGTCTTTCCAATCCATTAAGGGGATGGATAAAGGATTTTAACCCTCTTAGCCTTTAGGAAGCCATTAAGAGGGCTAGAGACATGGATTCATCAACTTTCAAGAATAAATTTAAGTCAAAAGACTCGCAGCCCAAGAAGGAAAAGGATAAGAAAATTGACATCAAAGAGTAGGAGAAACTTAAGAAAAACTACACAAAGTTAGACACTGAGACTTTGAATGAACTTCGGAAGAAAGGATTATGTTTCACATGCAGAGAGCATTATACATAGGTCCATAAATGTGTTGTCAAGGCAAAAGCATTGTTAATAGAATACTAATCTGATGAAGATAGTGGATCAAAAAAATTAGACCAGCAAGCTAATTCTAAAGAAAATGAGGGTGAAAAGACTTAGAAAGAGATTTGTAAGGTGTGATACCATGTGGGACACTTTCCCAACTCCATATTTTTCATGAGAATCATTCCTTGTGCATTAGGAGTCAAATACAGGGGCAACATATGTTAGCCTTGATTGATACAGGAGCTACTCATAACTTCATCGATGATAGTTTAGTGGTTTGACGAGGAATTCAGACACAGGAGGTTGGTGGGTTCAAAGTTATGGTAGCCAATGGATTCACTATTCAATGTACTAGGATGGTTCCTCAACTGAGCATCTTGTTGGGAGGCCATGAAATTAAGGAGGAATTCAGTGGTTATGGAAATTCAATGGCTACGTTCTTTGGGGGAATTTACTCTAAAATTTTAGACATTAGAGCTTAAATTCAAATCTGAAGGTAAGAATGTGGTTTTGAGAGGACTATCACATAGTGGACCTCGTGCAAAGTCTAGCAAAGAGAAAGGAAAAGATAAGGCAATAACCTTTAATGCTTCTTTGGAGCTTTCCAGAGTTCTTGTGAACACTAGTTTCATTTTGGGTAATGTTGTAAGTAATAACAAACCCCTGTGAGTTTGTTTGGTTGAAAGCAATCAAGTTGAGGCCTTTAAAACAACAACCCAAGATGATTGCCACAGTGTTGACAAAGGAGGTTTGAGTCTGATTTCTCAAGGAAAAATGATGATTGGAGATATATGTGTTGACAAGAATGATGATTTGTTGATGAATGATTCATTTGTATGGACTACATCACAAGAGGAACACAAAGAAAAAAACCACCCACTTCCTAAAACATGGAAACTTGGTGAGATGGTACTACAATTCAACAAAGAGCCAACATGGGATGAATATACTTTTGATTATGGAGTTGCTTCAATTTCTATTTAGAAATCAAGCATGACTAATGACACTAATCATGATTTTGGTCTTGATCCTATTATAGAGAAAAAATCATATTTTTCTTTGCGTATAGCTGAACATGAGCATGAACCTAGCAGCTTTGTTGATTTGGATTCACAATCAGCTCTTGAGGGTGGTCAACAGTTGCTTTTTTATAATCCCTTGTTTGAGTTAGGAGCTGATAGGGTATATGACAACCCACTTTTTGAGCTAGAAGATGAAATTACTCCTAGTTGCTGCACTACGTTGGATGAAAACAACAAGGCATGGGATCCAGGTGCAACTTCTAGTAGTGAAGTGTTGACTCAAGAATGGACTGGTGGGACTACTTCCAGCTTGGAGCCCCAAGCAAATTTTTCGATCAACTTATATATGATTTTGATTTGTGATCAACAACTAAGTTTTACCAGGTTGATCTTGTGTGTCAGTGATGATTTGGTACTTGGGGATGACTCTTCAAAATATATCTTGTTTTCTTCTCCTACATATCCAGTGGAATCGTGGATTAATTATTGTTTCCCGCGCTTTCTTGAGTTGGTTATACAGACTTTTCTCTATGAGATGATTGATTTCGAGTTAGGATAGTTGATAGTGAGTACCTTTCCAGATTCAGTTCTCCCATTATTTGCCTCCATTTTGGTGAGTGACGCTGACTACAGTTACTTCATGGAGTGGGCATACTTGGTTGCGGTTGATGATTTACTGATTGCTATAGTTTGTGATAGGAGAGTGCAGTCTAGGAACATTGGGTTGAAAGTGATGTTTAGTATGACACAACCTCAATATGATAGTTTTATGTTGAGATTCACATTGGGTTTTACAGTAGTTGTCGTTTGGGATGTGAGAGCCAGTGTATATTTTCTCGAGTTTAATTTGGTGGCACCTCTGTTTGGCTCTTTGGAGGGACTTATTTTTTAAGAGTGGATTGACTTTTGGTGGTGTTTCATCATTCTACTTGTAGGTGAATTTCAAGAGGCTTCATGTGTTGATGCCTTGCAGGACAAGGAGTTAATCTACTGGAGCTATAGACCACCTAGAATTATTTGGGACTCGGGGATCATATTGGGTTTTGGCATGGTTTTGGATGTGGATTGCAGGGCTCACTGGTATTGCTCGAGGACAACCAATCTTTGGGAAGGGTGGACTGTAATGTCCCCATTTTACGACACCCTCTTTCACTAGGGTTGATCTGGTAACACTTACTATTTTTAGTAAGTGTTATTTTTAATAGGGGGTCTAGTACAACGCTTTAGTCTTTGGTGAGCCTTCTCGAGCATCATAGTTTCTCTTCGGCTCAAGTTTTAGGGCACATTTTACTATTTTTAGGACTTTCTAAAAATAGTAAGTCAGTTACGGTTAGCCAAGACTTTCCATTTTTAGCAGGGGCAGTTGGATGCTCACTATCTTTGGTGAGCCTCGGTGCAACTCTAGTTACTCTCTAATTGAGCTTTTGGACGGTAACTTACTAATTTTAGTACTTACTAAAAATAGTAAGTCAATTTTTGAAACACTGGTCTTGGTTAGGCTTGTCGTGCAACATATTCAGTTGATAAAGTTACTTCGAGGAAATCATTTTAATATTTGTATTATGCCTCGAAATATGTGCTTCATAAAATTAACTTTATAATTTTAAATTAAAAAAGGGGTCAAAGGGGGCTTCTTAAAAAGGTGACCAAGGCGCCTATTCTATCAACTTAAAGTTTTTTTAAAAATTAAATTATAGCATTCTCACCTTGGGTGCCCAATCTAATGAAGGAAAGTATTAAAAATTAAATTTAAATTCAAAATTTGGAGGAGAGGCATTGGAAATTAGGGTTGCTAGTCACCCTAACGAGAGGCTTTAATAAAAGACATGTTTGGAGGCTCATTTCAAAATGAGTTTGGAAAATACAAGGATATGTTGCTGGTGTGTTGCTAGGGTATTGAAGCACTAAATTGAGGATGTAGCCCCTCAAATTCTAAGACTTGTCACGGTAGTGAGAGACCTACTCAGAATTGTGTTGGGTGATTTCATACAAAGATCACAACTAGTTTTAAAGGATGAATATTTCTCAATATTTCTAATTGGATTTCAGTGTTTTGGAGTGTGTGATTTTTTTTTTTGGTGTGAAGTGATTTCTCTTCCAATTTGGTGTGATTTCATACATTTTCAGGAGCTTCCATTTGGTACCTAGGAACCCATACATTTGCTCATAAGTCAAAAAGGAAGGAGGATTTCAATATGGGCATTTAATCAATCAATCACTCATGTCTGGGTGACCCTTCTAGCACAAGTTCATAATTTTTGAAGTTTTCAATTTTTTAGAGCTATTTGCCCTTTTCTGGGGTGTACAGCTTGGTGCTAAGGATAGTACGACTCAATGGTTGCTAGGTTCTTCCATCTCCTACTCATTTTGAAGGCTATGTTTGTTGGTTGAAGTTGTTCCCAACTAGGGCTTATTCGTTAATATCTTTTGGAGTTGTGTGGCTAAGGAGGAAATCACTATTTGTTGTTATTCACTCATTTTCAAGTCTAGAACATATTTTAAACTGAGTTGTTACTGGTATTTGACTGAAATAAAATACTGTTTTTAAATCAGATTACTTTGCTTTCAAAAAGATGTTATATGCAAGTAAATATTTCTTCTTTATATTTTTTTTCATGTGCTTATTGAAAAATCAAATGTAATTGTAGAAATCCTTCAAGCATTGCAAAAACACTTCAATAAATAATCAAACAACAAGCAACAATAGGGGTAAAAACAAAAAAAATGGGGTAGATTATTACATAGATCAAAGGCTTAACATTGTCAAAAAGTGAAAAAAATTACATTTTTGGATAGCTAAGAGAGATCCTAACATTACCTAGGTGTTTGATTTGTTCAACATTGAAACACGTGCAATCCGGTGAGCACGAACCCGATTATCTGAAATATTGTAGAATTTGCAAAAACATGTCTCTAGTTGTTGGGAAGGCCCTTCAAGCCTTTGGATTGGTATTCCAAGGCAAATACCAAGCCTAAGGCTTGGGAATTCTCAAAGCAAGGTATAACCTGAGCGCATTATAACGCGCTCATGTTATATCTTAGTTTTAACATGGTTTTTTCATTTGTGCCAAACATTTCTAGCAAGACATAATGTGAGTGCATTATAATGCACTCACATTATGTCTTGCTTTATGTTAAATGCTACTCTATTGAATGTATGTTTCTATGTACATGTATGCTTGTATGTCATGTATGTCATGTATGTATGTATGCTTGTATGTATGTATGTATGTGTGTGGCATGTTGATGCATGTGTGTGTGTGGGATTTTTGTATGTAAGTATGTAGAGGGAGGAGATTTTAAGAGTCTTGAGGGAAGACAAGAGGAGTCAGGAGAAGGGTTCGTGAAGGACTCATGGGTCCGGGAGGAATCGAGAGGATCGGAAGATAGTCAAAGTCGGGAGCGTCAATCAGATCATCATCGTTCAGAATCGCGTTCCGTCAATCAAAATCGGATCAAATCGAGGCAACATCGGTAAAATCAATCTCAGATCTTTTGCAGATCAGATCAGGCAAGAATCGAAAGAAAAGTAAATTAAAGAAAAGTAATCAGAAAATGCGTCGAGAATAAAGAATCATGTAAGAAAAGTCGTAAGAGATTGATTAAGAAAATTCGAAAGATAGAATATCGTCGTCGAAAGGTAAAGGATAAAGGTAAAGATCTCGTCGAAGAATAAAGGTTAAAGGGTCGATGGAAGGACCGAGTTAATAGTTTAAAGTGTCGGTTAAAGTCTCGAGTTAAAGAGATCGCGTCGCCCGCTCGTCACGGAACCATTAAGACCAGCCTATCGGCAAATTGCATTGTGACTGAGTCAGGCCCACTAACAGCAATTGGGGTGAAATTGGAAACCTAACTTATCCTATTTGAAAAAATGGGTAAAATAAATGGGGCTCCCGGTGATGTAAATCACTAGGAGACCTCATTTTTTCAAATAGGCCACTACATTATCAATTTCATCGAAATGGAAAGCTAGTGGGTCCACTAGCTTGCAAATTCAGTGAAATTGGCAACCTAACTTGGCCTGTTTGAAAAAATGGGTCCAACATCACTAGGAGACCCCATTTCTTGGACCCATTTTTTCAAATAGGCCACTACATTGCCAATTTCACCTAATTGGCAAGCTAGTGGGCCCACTAGCTTGCCAATTCGGTGAAATTGACAACCTAACTTGGCCTGTTTGAAAAAATGGGTCCAAGAAATGGGGTCTCCCAGTCGATTAAGTCACCATGAGTCCCCATTTCTATGAGACATTTTTTCACGCTACCCTACCTTGTCAACCCTACTGAATTGGAAAGCTAGTGAGCTCACTAGCTTGCCAATGCTCACATGAATATTTTGGATAGAATGCCTTAAAGAAATGTGGTAATGTGGCATGCCATGATTGCAATATAGGCTCAAAATGGAAGAATGGACAAGGCATGCAATTTTTTTGACAATAATGTTTTCGTAGACATGTATGCAAAATGTGGTAGCATTGACAAGCTGGTGAGCTCACTAGCTTGCCAATGCGGTAGGGTTGACAAGGTAGGAGCAGCATGAAAAAATGCCTCATAGAAATGGGGACTCATGGTGATACGGTGATTCTAAATCACCGTGAGTCCCCATTTCTATGAGGTATTTTTTCACGCTGACCCTACCTTGTCAACCATACTGCATTGGCAAGCTAGTGAGCTCACTAACTTGTCAATGCTCACATGAATTTTTTGGATGGAATGCCTTAAAGAAGTGTGGTAATGTGGAATGCCATGATTGCAAGATAGGATCAAAATGGAATCATTGACAAGGCATGTGAATTGTTTGACAATAAAGTTTTTGTAGACATGTATGCAAAATGTTGTAGCATTGACAAGCTAGTGAGCTCACTATTTCTATGAGGCATTTTTTTATGCCGCCCCTACCTTGTCAACCCTACTCATTGGCCAACTAGTGAGCTCACTAGCTTGTCAATGCTCGCATTATTTTTTTGGATAGAATTCCTTAAAGAAATGTGGTAATGTGGCATGCCATGATTACAAGATAGGCTCAAAATGGAAGCATGGACAAGGCATGTGAATTGTTTGACAATAATTTTTTCGTAGACATGTATGAAAAATGTGGTAGCATTGACAAGCTAGTGAGCTCACTATTTCTATGAGGCATTTTTTCACACTACCCCTACCTTGTCAACCCTACCACATTGGCAAGCTAGTGAGCTCACTAGCTTATCAATGCTACCATATTTTGCATACTTGTCTATGAAAACATTATTGTAAAACAATTTACTTGCCTTGTCCATGTTTCCATTTTGAGCCTATCTTGCAATCATGGCATGCCACATGACCACATTTCTCTAAGGAATTCCATCCAAAAAATTCATGTGACCTTTGTCTATGCTAGAAATACTCTTCTATAGGATGGTTGTAAGTATTTTGTATGAAGCCTTGAATGACATATATTCCATTTATTTGTATGGATTCATTTTTTAGGAACTAATATTTGTCTCATTACCATGCTACAAGTAAAATTATCTGCCATGTCAAGGAAATGAAGAAGGAATAAACCAACATACAAAGAGTGTGAAACTAATAAAGAAAAAAAATAATAATGGATGATGGTATATCGTCAGAAGAAGAAATTGGATACGATTGATGAAAACAAGCCAATTGAAGAGGAACCTCAACCATCAAAAAGAGAAAAGGCATTGGCAGAAAAAATGGAATGAATGTGAAAGCATCGTACTAAGATAGATTCCAATACCGTAGTTGGAAACACACCCTCTATCACAAGTGAATACGAATAGACACCATTAAGCACAAGTGAATATGGAGGGACACCATCTACCGCAAGTGAATATGGAGGGACACTATCTACCGCAAGTGAATATGGAAGGACGCCATCTACCACAAGTGAATATTAAGGGACACCATCCACCACATCTCAAGTTGAGAATACATCATCACTCAAATTTGATGAAGAAGGTATGCCATCATCCCCATGTCAACCTCAAGGTATTTCATCTATTCCACCCTCGATTGAAGGTACGCTATCTAGCCCACCTCACTTAAATATTGATGAAATTCATAATGTTGAGATGTATCTACCTAGGAGAACACCATGTATAATTTTGCATAGAAAGCTAAATTATTTGATTAATATTGATGAGGATAGTTTGTAGCACATGGAAGGTATGATTCCAGCATACACTTGTAGAAGATATGGTGATAAGATTTGGAAATTGTTCTTTGAAAGGATAAATAAGACTGCAAGATGTCAAGTGAAAACACTATTGTGAATAATCTAATGGTTGCTTATGAGAGTGTGGGTAAGACCTCATGCTCAAAGGATAGTAATGTCACCCAACATGTCATTACATCAACTTTAGTAAGTAGTCAAATAAGGAGATCTCGTCTAATTAGAAAGATAAATGAACAATTAAGAATTAATAGAAAAAAATTATCAAGTCATTCAAAGGCGGAAAAGAATTGAGGGCACCAGTTCAAATGAATTATGGGAATTCTAAGGGAGAATCCCACGAAAAGATAAACCAGTTGTTGAAGCATTGAGAACACTAATTGAAGACTATTGGAAGAATAACACAAGGCCATCTCTGAATCAAAGGGATGTGGTAAGAAGGAGAATCGGTAGTTGGAACCGTGAGCCACATCCAAAGCATTTTTTGGATACAACTCAAACCCAATTTTTTGGTAATTTCAATAGGATTATCCTCAAATTCAAATTTGTCAAAGATATTTTGAAATGCTTAAACCTTTTTATGTCAAGATAAATCACACACACACTACTTGTTGTAGACTACATATTAAATTCTCTAACCATTATGATGTTTATCGTTCTATATTTTTAGATTTGCATACTAACGATGTTTTGTAGGATTGTGGCATACATTCCCCACCAACATATTCAAGAGAGTTCTTATCAAAAAAATTATGTGAAATAAAGGATGGCCAAATATTCTTCAGAATTATATGCTTGGATGGTTCATGTTAGCATTGTGGTGGCTTGCAACGTATGCCAATATGTCAATATATGGAAAGCACACATGAGGTGGGAAAGCAACTAGTAGAGTTCGGGAAGTATACAATAGTGGAATACATTACAAAAGATGGTAATCAAGAAAAAAGGTGTGATTTGGTTATTCAGAAGATTCTACTATATCAATTTATGTCTGTGTTTCATGACAATATAGTGTATGAGTATGCAAGGCATACCCATAGAGCTTGATAGTTAGACACACAGTTCAAGTTATGCAAGGAAACCTTTCCAGTTGGCAGCATAGTTTCAGTGGTTGAATTTGTAGGGAAGTACACTCTACAACCACAGTGTGAGGTGTAGTCACAATATTACAACTCCACATAGGTTTCGATATTTGTGCACATAGCATTCATTCATGCAGCTGATAGTACAAAGGACCAAAGGAAGGTATTGAGGGAGTATCACTTTTATATTAGTGATGATTGTACACATTCTCCGAAGTTCATGCAAGGTTGCTTTCAATTGTTCTACAGTGATTTGGCTCAAAGGGGCATAGCATATGGTTGGATAACTATGCAGCATAGTTCAAGAACTCGTGCATGTTCTACTGGTTGAGCAGGATGCATGTCATTACAAGTGTTCAACATATGTGGAACTTTTGTGAGGCCAGGCATGGAAAGGGGGAGAATGATGGTGCAAGAGCATGTGTCAAAAGAGCATTAGAATAAGAAGAGTTAAAGTATAAAGACAATGCGAAGTTGACGGATGCAAAATCAATCATCGACTGGTGTAATGCTTTGATGGGTCCAAGTAATGAAGGTACGTCTTTTGTTCATAGATTTTTTTGGTTGATGGATGATACTAGAACATTGCACCATATGAGGATTTTTGTACACTGATAGGATCAAGTGAGCTACACTCTTTCCTTAGCTCAAATGCAGGTTCATGGAGTATCCATATGTGGAAGATGGCATGCTTTTGTTCTTCATGTACAATGCAAGCCTAGGATGGTTGCGACTCAAAGGAGTGGGTTGAGAAATGGTCATTAAGTTATCTTAGCCCACTTCACACATATCACCCTCCGACGGCATTGGAACTAACACAGATGGGATCATTGGTTGACTTTGACCACATATCAGATCTAGTTCAACCAGGTTATATATCTACTTGCATAGTTTTTGAAATTCCTATTGTTATCTTACTTTGTAGTGTATTTTTAATGTTGACCAATTACATCTAATTTGTTGCACATATCAATGTAGGGAATATTTATGCAATTATTGCATATGAATACAATGAAAAGGGAATAGATTATTACTTGTGTTGTTTTGTTGAGGTCAAAAATAAATTGGAGGCCCTAGTTATAGATGGAGAAAACATTAAATACCCTACAAGCTCAGTTGTTGTTACTGGAACATGGATTACAAGGTACCCACATAAGAGTGTTAAATTTTGGTTGTTTCAGGACTTTGACACGCATCGAAAGATTCTTCATTACTTGAACCTTGTCGTGGCATCCAATGGAATTCCATCACCATAAGACCACATTTCTTCAAGGAATTTTTTCAAACTACTCACTGTCTTGAATATGATATTGTTTGATAAAATGATTTGGTAGACATATATGCAAAATGTGGTAGCATAGAAAAGGCGGTGAGCTGTTTGAAAAAATGCCTCAAAGAAATGTGGTCTCATGGTGATGGAATGGCATTCCATCACCATGAGACTGCATTTCTTTGAGGATTTTTTTCAAACTACTCATTGCCTTGTATATTTTGTTGCTTACTATTATGCTTTGGTAGATTTTTTCCAAGCATCCATAGTCTGTTGGAAAGCACCTTTTTTAGGCTTTTAGCCATAGCAACAAGGAAGTTCAAGTAGTTTGATAAAATGCTTTGGTAGACATGTATGGAAAATGTACTGGTAGCATAGAAAAGGCAGTGAGTTGTTTGAAAAAATACCTCAAATAAATGTGGTCTCATGGTGATGGAATGGCAGTCCATCACCATGAGACCACATTTCTTCGAGGAATTTTTTCAATCTACTCACTGCCTTGTCTATGTTATTGCTTACTATTATGATTTGATTGATTTTTTCTAAGCATCCATAGTTTGTTGGAGAGCACCTAATTTAGGCTTTTAGCCATAGCAACAAGGAAGTGAGTAGATTGATTAAATGCTTTAGTAGAAATGTATGGAAAATGTGGTAGCATAGAAAAGGCAGTGAGTTGTTTGAAAAAATTCCTCAAGAAAATGTGGTCTTATGGTGTTGGAATGGCATTCCATCACCATGATACCACATTTCTTCAAGGAATTTTTTCAAACTACTACTCATAGCCTTTTCTATGCTATTGCTTACTATTATGCTTTGATAGATTTTTTCCAAGCATCCATAATTTGTTGGAAAACACCTTTTTTAGGCTTTTAGCCATAGTAGCAAGGAAATGAACTGTTTGATAAAATACTTTGGTAGACATGTATGGAAAATGTGGTACCATAGAAAAGGCGATGAGCTGTTTGAAAAAATGACTCTAAGAAATGTGGTCTCATGGTGATGGAATGGCATTCTATCACCATGAGACCACATTTCTTTGAGGCATTTTTTCAAACTACTCACTCCCTTGTCTATGTTATTGCTTACTATTATTCTTTGATATATTTTTTTCCAAGAATCCATAGTTTGTTGGAAAGCACCTTTTTTTAGGCTTTTAGCCATAGCAGCAAGGA
>VDFB02281492.1:781324242-781355361 GCA_007258455.2 Sequoia sempervirens
CGCCTTTCCCACCACCGACCCTTTTGAAGTCCGTGTCCAACTACCCTGCCGACTGCCATACAAGTAATTAATGTGGGTCATAAATACAAATTTTCCTATAAATAGGCCTTTTGACCTATCATTTTCACTGACCCAAGTCAGAATTTGTCAGAGCCAAAGATAGTCATCACTGCCTCCACACCTGCACGACCTCCTGGACGATCTCAAGCTTGGACTTCATCGATTTCTTTAGGATCTACAGGTATGTCCGCCGTCGCCAAACTGAAAGCACCCTTTTGAATTAATTTTTCCAAAATGGTTAAAAACCGTAAGGAAAACTTTAAAATATCTTGGGAAACTGATTAAACACTAAATTCCACACCTGCCCATCTGAGAAATCCTTCAAAGTTCATTCAAACACTGCCAATTTGAGCTTTGCGGAACTTGACGCCTTCGCCAACAGAGCAATGAAACTCTTTCGGTGCGCAAACCCATTATCGCCGTTGTCGGAAGAAACTTCAAATGAAAAACATGAGCATTCATGTCTTGCGGGTCTGCCGTTGTAGATTTCCACATGCGGACATATGGCACCCCTTCGTTGCCATTGAAAATCCAAACATTGTAAACTTAAACTGAAAGCTCAAAACTAAGAGCCCTTGTGGGTTCGCCATTGCGGGCGACACCTTCCTTACTGCTGTTTTAAAATGATTGTCCTCTGTCGGCCTCCTGCATTGCTAGTTCTGATGAGAGCACCTCCGTCAAGTGCTAAAACAAGCAAAGCTTCCTTCTACGGGTCTTTCCTTGTAGACTTTTGTCTGCCCTTCACCGTTATCTTCATGCCTCGCACTAATGGCCAAGTTATTGCTCCTGCCGACACCAAGGACTCTGCGGTCCTCCTCGCCGTTTCGGTTCGCCATCTAAAAATTACTAAGTCTTCACTTCTTAGGCAGACTATACTTTGCGAGGGTCCCTCTGTGGACCTCCCCGCCATCACAGTTGTTCAGAAATAGCCAAGGGACCCCGTTGATCCACCCTGTGGGCTCCAACCTCTGCATTTCCCTTTGGGCCTTCAACATGAAAATGGCTAAGTTCAAGTATGTTGTGGGGATCTTCCTGCGGGTCACCATCTATGGCCCACCATCAACTGGTTATCATTTGCAAATGACCGCGTCCCCCCTTTTTCCTGTGTTGCGGGCACTGAGCCTTCCTTCATCTTTCAAGTTTCTTCTGGCATAGTGATCTATGCCAAGCCATGTTGTGGACTCGCTAGTGTAGGCCACCTCCTGTGGGTTTCCTTCCCATCCTCGCCATCCCTAAATGGCCTTCACCATGGTCTTCACTCCGGCCCCCGCCCACAAACTTCCAAATTCCTAGACCATCCAAGTTGCTTGGCGACCCCATCATAAGGGATTCCCATTGTAGGGTTTCCGCCTTGTGACCAGCCGCTTCTAAATGACAAAGTCTAAATGTCCATAGTGCCTCGATGACTACATCCTCGGTAACCTCGTGATGAACAAGATGAATAACCGGTGATGCCTCCAGAGACTTCATGGTTGATTTCCTAACATGTTGAATGCCTTGCTGAAGATCCTAACCCCTAAACTTCCAATGTGGAATTCTGAGTACGAGTGGCCATCTGCAAGCCATCGTGACCCCAATGTCGTTTTGTTTCTAAATCCTCCTAATGGCTGCCAGCCCAGGGAAACCCACATCCCTTTGTTGGATGTTGTAGATGTTTGCTGATATGTGGTTGTCATCGATGTCAACACCATAGCAATTTGGCATATTGAAGGTTGTATGTCGTGAGGATACAGAAAAATTGTTAAAAGAAGTGTTCCGTGTCTCCAGTTGGAACCGGAAGGTCTTGAAGGTGTCTTTACTTTTGGTGTACCGCCAAAGACCGGCCAGGATTAAAGGGTTTTCAACAGTGTATCTAGTTCATCCACCAGAAGTTTTAGAGGTCCTTATCATTTGCCCTAATTTGACCTAACCCTAATTCTTATTGCAACATTCAATCTTAAACATTGATCTTAGGGTTCTTGTCATCTTTTCATCCTGGCCACACATTCAAAATTGCAGTTTTTATAAAATGGCAATTTTGTTCTCTCTGGCTCAGCTCCCTTGACTTCTTGCACTCTTAGTCTCTCATGTTTAGGTTTCAATTTATGCTACTAGTCTTACAGTCATAGTCACTTACAGTCATAGGCATTCTAGTCCATTATAGGGACATTTTATTTTCTGCAAATCCTTCAACACTTGCATAGGGCTTAGTCTTTAGTCATAGTTGCCCACATAAATCTGAGGGCATTTTTATTTATCTGCAAGCTAGGAGGTGTAACAAAGGTTAATCATGGAAGGTGGAGACTTAGGGTAACTTCATCCCTTTTGTCTTCATATTACTTCCTTTGTACTTTGTTACTTCATAGGAATTTTATTGTTATTGTGCTAACCCCACTTAATAATAATTTTAGGATTTTCCCTTGATTACAGTGTTCAAATCATTCGATTGCAAAGCAGAGTGTGAAGAAGATTGAGAAAAGTGTGAAGAAGTTGAGCAAAGAGTAAAGAAGGTTTTTCTGTGCCTAACTGGAACTGTAATCAGGCTTCTATAGAAGCTATTTTCTTAGTTCAAAATTTGGATGGTCTTAATCCAAACTCCTTTTGGACAGTGATTCCTCTTTTGTATTTGAGCAGTGAGCTCTAGGCAGTGTGCCTGAATGCATGTGCATTCCCCTTATTTCTCATTATACTTTTAACAGGGTATAATATTCTGGACTAACATCCATCGTGGTTTTTCCCCTAATAGGGTTTCCACATAAAAATCTTGGCATTCTCTGTCTCTCTGATGTGCTAATTGTTTATGGTTTATTAATCTTTCATCAGATCTGAGATTAAGTTAAGTAAGGTTAGAAGAAGTTTAAATATTTTGTGACAAGAAGAAGTTTAAATATTTTGTGACAACTGATTCACCCCCCTCTTAGTTGTCTATCCTTGTTTTGCCAACATCCCTGGGCCCGCATCCTTGAATCTGACCCAAATGAGTGTCAAATGATGAATGTTAATGAATTTTATGATCTTTCAGAGATACATTGTTGGATTTAACCCTCGTTTTACATGATTTTACTAACGCTTCTCTGATTTTCATATGAACGTGCTTATGACATCTTTGCTTACAGGATTTATGGAATATGTTGTGGGCACATCAGGGCAGTCTGTAGAGAAAGAGAAAGGAAAGAAGCTTGCCAAAGCACCAAGGGGGAAAGAAGAGAAAGATCAGATGAAGTATCAATTCCATGGGGTGGGAATCACCTCCAAAGTTACCTCTACATGGGATTCAGTATTAGAAAACAACCTAGGGCATGTAGATATAGATGAATTCCAACGAAGAATCACAAGCAACCCCATAATAGAGAATGCCCAGAAGATTCGAAAGAGTGGCCTAGCCAAGGTAGTCGGCTTCCCACCTACACTTGTAGCACCAAAATTGGTGATGGCATGTAGAGAATGCTACCACGATGGTAACAGAAAGATTATAGATCATGAGGGCATGGTGTTGGTAGATCTGTCTGCCCAATCCATAGGCAAAACTTTCCATATCCCTACATTTGACCCCATGGAGGAAATAGAGAAGGGATATGCTGAGAACATGTGGAAGGTAGAACCCCTGGGATGTAAGAAGCTAATCAACCAAAATTGGTTGAAAGAGAAGAGGGGTAGTGCTGCTAAAGTGCCATAAGAACTTTTCAGAAGTGACTTCCATGAAGAGTACCACGATGTGGTCACTCTATTAAGCAGAATAATGGGCCTCCCTAGTGTTGCCTTCTTCCAGTACTGGATGTTTTATTTTATTGAGGAGATCATTCGTGGAAAAAAAATCCATTGAGCCAAGATCATTAGTGACAACATGCATGCATAGTTTATGACTGTAAAGAAGACATCCTAGTTCTACATGACATCCTATTTGGTATATCTGTTAGCAGAGGAATTCCCATACAAATGCCTCTTTGTTGCGTAGAACCTGAATCCAGGAAGAGGAAAACTCAAAGTGTATGATCGTTACCCACAACTATAGTACAAAAATTCAAGAGAGAATACCAGAGGGTGAATGATGCCTTCGTAGGGCATATCATCAGACTCCTTGGAGGATATTTTGAGAGAAGAGTCTCGTACAACGCTCAAGCATTCATTTAGAGGTTCGGGTTCCTATTCATCCAGTTCTTGAAATTCACATATATCCAAACAAAAGGTTTTTTTGAAAGGCCCTACAAGCTACCCCAATACCCCAATGACCAAATGATTATATTGGAGGTCTCTTGATAGCTACAAAATGCCATACTCTGCTGAGTGATAAACATCGAGCAGGGATTCCGTATCACCTCAATTTCGGGCAAGGAATGTATGTCATCTCAACCTCCCAGTGTGTAGAATATTCAGAGGAGATAGTGGAGTACCATTTGGACCTCCATATGGTCTGAACAAGGATGGACGCCTATGGAAAATTAAAGAAATGGGTCAGAAAACAGTATGCTCATCTGCCCCACATATAATATTTCTGGGCCAACTGCAAAAACGACAGGAAGGTGAGAATGAGGTATTACATGTGGATGGTGGCCTAGTTTGTGTGGTCAATCAATCTATTCCCAGTGCCCGACCAGATTGTGGAGGAAGAGGACACCCTTATTGATGAAATATTTGATGTTGTGGCTGATTTTCTGTTGCCACTAATAGATTGGGATGAGGAAGAGGTCAATGACCTCGATACTATGACAAGACCAGTGGAGAACAAAACACGACAATGGGTAGATGCTCAAGTTGCCTAGTTCAAATTGCAAGGAGTTGTATTGACATATGGCGAGCTCCAAGATAAGATCAAAAGTGAAATTGATAGTGGAGCAGCTACCGCCCCAATAGAAAAAATTCCTAAATCTCCTCTGACAACAAGATCAAGAAAGAGAAAGGATGTGTCTAAGCACCAGCCCAAACAAAAGGTCTATACACAGAAGACCATGGAGGGAGAATCCTCAAAAAGGGAAAAGAAATTAGGAGGGTTTAGTGAAATGCCAACTATTGAGGAGGACCCACAACATAAAGGAGAAGAAGAGGCCAAATGACCATAGTCACCACCTACCACCTCTGCTCCAACCACAACTGCTGTCGTTGCCACTCCTCCACCTCCTACATCCAAGGCACTACTTGTTTCCTCTTTGCTCATTGTGGACATTTCCTTCCACCTTGATTCCACCTCACCAATGGCCCCAATTATGGTATTGGATTCCTCCTCGACTACGACATCCCCATTGTCATCTGCCTCATTTCTGCCTCCATTGCCTACTCTTCCTACCACAATTCCTTCAGTTGCCACTGCCACTATGCCCCTTCTCACCTTTCCAGAAGCATTTTCCAAGTATATGTAAGGAATACCTACTGAGATCTCTGGGGTAATAATGAATCCCACTGTCCAAGCTATGATGGCCTAGATTGCTGTTGGTTTTCCTATTCCTCCACCACCTACAGAGTCATTGAAAATGGAGGCCACTATGCAAATATCAAAAGAAATGGAGAAATTCCAAAGGGATGCCACCAAGGGAATAATGGAAGAGCCTGAAGATCCTTTTAAGGATGATTACTTTGAACATCTAGAGGGCCGAGTGGACATCAACGTGGATAAGGTGGTGACCGACGAAGAGCGATCACATTCTTTAGAAGAGGACACTGGCACCCTCAATGCCAAGTACATAATAGAAACCTCAGACTAGGAGCTTGAAGAGGAGTTGTCCCAACACCTCAAGGATATGGGAGAAGACGTTGAATCTAAAAAGAAGCCACCCGAAGAGAAAGAAGACACTCGAATCAATGTGGAGATACTCGAAAAGTCTCCATTGGTTGGGAAAGACAAAGGCCCCATTCAAGAAGAAGAAGTACCACTTGAGAGAGAAGAAGAGAAAGAAGAAGAAAAGGAAGAGGATGCTCCAAAGAAGAGCCCCGAGATGGAACACCATGTAGAGCTCCAACAGGAAGCAAAAAGAGTGCCTCAGATAGAAAGTGTCGCTAAGGAGAATGTGGCCATCACTGAGTCAGATAGGGAAAATACTATACATATTGAGGACTCAGATGAGGAAGAGGAAAGGATGAAACAAGATGCCCTAAGACATGAGAAATAACTCCAACATATGCAAATAGAGGAAGGTGATCATGAATCACTGAAGGGGGAAACTCAGATGCCCGACTGGATAGAGATGTAGTTGCAAAAGAAAACCCCAACTCTCATTGATCCAAAGGCTCGATTCAAGGCTATACTGGCAAGAGCACAAACAAAGACAAAGAAAGAAAAGAAGCAGAGAGTCTATTCCCACATCACCATTGATGCATCTAGATTGAGAACGGTGTAGATTGCCACCACAATGATAGATAAAGGAGAAGGCGTCAGATATAACATTTCTAGTGTCAACTTGGGCCCTACCACAAGAGAGCAAACAATTGATAAATTCTAGGGATCAGTGGCCATGATAATGCAGAAAATGAACAAGGATCGGTCCTCTAAGGACCTAAAGGCACAAGTGGTGGATCTTACCACCTATATTCAGCAGTGGAATTCCTTGGAAGAAGAAGTCCCAACAAAATATTTCATGCCCCCACGCCTCTCCCAAGAAGAACTCACCAAGATGGAGAAAATGAAGAATTGGACCAAGGATACTGCAGATTGGTTCTGACAGGTACTTTACAATGGTGACATGGGCATAGGCCACATTGTTTGAATGACCAAAAAATTTTGAGACATGCAAAAGCAACTAGAGGGCACAAAAAATATATGTCACTGGTTCACCGAGCTATATACGATCACCTATCCTAATCTTGAGGCCATTCGCAAAATTCTTGAGAAGACATGGGAGAAAGAACTAGCATTCTTCAAGGGTGATCATTAGCTAGTCTAGACATGGAAAATGGGCCTAGATCACAGGAGAGATGTCCTATAGAGAATGCTACATGAAGTTGAGCTTGACCTCAAATGATTCAAAGAGCACAGGATAGACAACGAGGATTACCTAGAGCTAATGAAGGACTATGATATTCCTACCTTGGAGCTGGATCTAGAGAAGATTAAGCCATACTTCCATAGGAAGATGGAGCAGGGAGCAACATACTCACTAACATCAGATTTTATGGACTTCACTGCAAGAGTGTTCACCCAGTCAAAGCAAGTAAACAAGGCCATGCCAAGGTGCACTAAACATTGGGAATAAATCACTGGCGTATCTAAGAAGCTGACCTTCTGAGTTCTTCAATCTGATATCATGGAGTGGGACAAGCTTCAGGAACTGATTGGGAAATTTGTGGAGTACGCCACTCTTTAGAAAAATGAAGGAAAACCAGTGATTGATGATGAGTTCTTGACATTATAAGCTAGAAAAAGAAGACAGTCACTAGAAGACAAAACTACAACAGTGTCAGGGCCACTATAGGACAAAATAGGAATGAGAAAAAAGTGTATTTTATATTAATATGTTTTGGGGATAGGTGAAACCCTAATGTAAAAATTAATCTTGGCCAAACAATGAAAGTAAATCCTAGCCATTCATTTCACTTTTTGAGAACTATAAATACGGGTCTCCTCTCATTTTCAAAGAGAGAGTTGAGTTGTTGTAAAGACATGTTGTAGAAATTTCAATAGAATTTCATTGCTTTTGGTGGATTCTTGTGTTTCTCTCATGTTGCATGATTCATCTTCTCAAAGTTGATAGATTTAGATATATCTAGTTTGCTTTTCTAAGTACTTCGAGTAGCTTTTAGTAGTTTAGTTCATGTTGTCCATTGATATTGAAGAATGCTATTGTGTTGATGCTTTCCATGTTCATGCTTTATGTTGTTTATTGATGATGAACAACAGTGTAAAGCTAGTATGAACATTAACTTATTGCTGCACTTAAAATTCATCTTTTATTCATGCTTTATGGTGAATGAATAGCTTGAAATCTACAGACCTTAGAAGATAGCAGTAGTTTCATGAGATTGTATGCTATTTGGTTAAGTGGAACTTAGTTAAAGGAAGGTTGTCCACTATAGCATCCTCCATTGTCACTGTTCATTAGTAGTTGTAGGTCTAGGAACTCTCACCTCCCTTTTCCCTTTTGACATTTATTTGAAATAGTAGTTAAGGCAAAGTTCTAGCATCATTATAAAGCTAAATTTGATGTTGAACATGGAGTTTTAGACTGCTGTTTTGAACTTGCAACAATTACACATCACTTTCAAAATCTCATAAACTTCATTTGAAGACCCAATTCCCTTCCAATTTAGCAATTGTCCATGCCCCTTGTGATTACTACCAAATCACATTAATCCACTGTGTTGTTTTTGCAAGTCATGACCTAAAACCTGAGAGACCTTGGGGTAATTTTCTGCAACTTGTTTGTAGGAAGTTTCCTTTCAAGAGAGGTAGTGCACTTGTTTGCTACCTGTGTTGAGAAGTGAAGAAACACCCATCAACACTATTGAACAAAATTTATGTCACTTTGAAAATATTTCACCTATTACACAAAAAACTATTGCCTCCTTAAAAAAATCCAGATTTGTGAGAAAATTTTTAAAAGGGGAGAATAGAATATATATGAGCAAGGGCTTTTAAAAAAGAAAATGATTTAGCACTACCCAAATCGAAATGTAGATATTTAAATCATGATTCCACAAAGTGAATGAAATGTAGATCTTCAAATCATGATACCATAGAGTGAATGCTGCCCCAAAATTGAATTGAGAGCCTCCACATGGGTCAAACAAGATGTGGCTACTTACGTGCTTGGTACTTAGACCAACGCCATAGCCATTGGAAATGAGGTCTTCGTTAACACGAAGAACATCGCATCTTTGATCATTTCCACCATGAACAACCTTCACCTTGTGGTGCGTAAGTATGGCTTATGAGACATCAATATTTGTAGTTTGCTCACCCTCAACGCACTTCAGAACTCATATCCTCCATCTGTTGATGCCTTGAAAGTGGAGCTCATTGACACCATAATGAAGCCCTCTTGGTGTAGCAAATCCTACTATTGGACACAACAAATAGAAAGGTCCTTTTCTGTGCACACAACATCTCCTTTATAGATCTACAATACCAAATTAAATTGCACATCTGTAATAAAAAAGGTGTCACAATAAAGGAAAATCACACCACAATAGAGGAAAATAACACCACAATAAAGGAAAATCATGTCACAATAGAGGAAATTCACTCTTTACATAGAAAATTGGCCCACAATTAAAATCATGGCCTCCAGATGCTATCAATCAAAAAATTAGCACAAAATCAAATATAAACGTTAGATCACTCTTTTTGAGCCCGAGTTAGAATAGAAGTGATGTAGAAGGAACTTGGACTATCTGGATGATGGGGAACAAGGGGACGACATCAGTGCGGCTATGAAGCAAAGCCTTGTAGATTCAGGGAAAAACTCAACCTCAAATAGTGCTCCCACGGCCTCACAGAGCCCGTTCTTCCCTCCAAAAAGCAAAGTGTGCCTCCAATCGGCCAAGTTGGGTTGATTTTTATTTCCTACGAATTGAGAATGCACATAAAATTAAATAAACAGTATGCAACTAAATAGTTTCATCTAACGACCCGAGAACTCTCTATTTTTCTCTGATACCATGATATAAACAATGAAACATAGAGATTAGAAACAAGCACGGTGAAGAAAGAATGCATAAACTCAACATGTATATTAGACAGATAAGGAGATGTATATAAAGGAGATCAGGAAAGCATGAGGTGTTGAAGACAATTGACACCTCTCTAAACTCCCAAATAACCAAGCATGAGGTGGACACCAAGTGTCAAATATGTCAATGAGGTGGAGCTCCATAATGACTGCCTAAGTAGGCTTAGGTTAGCCTATGATTATGCAAAGATAATGTAACACTAACAATATTCATATCATTGATTATATTGCATTGCACATCTTTCAAACTCAAATCATTACTTCACATTCCATAACTAATAACTAGATGTTGATAGATGAAAAAATTTCAACTACAATATAATTGTTTAGAAAGTCAACATAAGCAGTGATGCAATTACTTCACATAGCATAAGTAATAACTAGGAGTAGCTGCCAATTGCATTTGGTTGTCATGGCATTCTATGAGACCACTTTTTACTGAGGCATCTTTTCAAAAATTTCACTGCCTTGTCTATGCTATGGATGCTTGGGAGAAATATATGAAAGAATAATAGTAAGCAATAACATAGACAAGGAAATGAGTTGTTTGAAAAAATGCCTCAAAGAAATTGGGTCTCATGGTGATGGACATCACCATTAGACCCAATTTCTTTGAGGAATTTTCTCAAATAACTCACTGCCTTTTCTATGCTACCACATTTTCCATACATGGCTATCAAAGAATTTTATCAAACAGTTCACTTCCTTGCTGCTATGGCTAAAAGCCTAAAAAAAGGTGCTTTCCAACAAACTATGGATTCTTGGAAAAAAATATATCAAAGAATAATAGTAAGCAATAACATAGACAAGGGAGTGAGTAGTTTGAAAAAATGCCTCAAAGAAATGTGGTCTCATGGTGATAGAATGCCATTCCATCACCATGAGACCACATTTCTTAGAGTCATTTTTTCAAACAGCTCATCGCCTTTTCTATGGTACCACATTTTCCATACATGTCTACCAAAGTATTTTATCAAACAGTTCATTTCCTTGCTACTATGGCTAAAAGCCTAAAAAAGGTGTTTTCCAACAAATTATGGATGCTTGGAAAAAATCTATCAAAGCATAATAGTAAGCAATAGCATAGAAAAGGCTATGAGTAGTAGTTTGAAAAAATTCCTTGAAGAAATGTGGTATCATGGTGATGGAATGCCATTCCAACACCATAAGACCACATTTTCTTGAGGAATTTTTTCAAACAACTCACTGCCTTTTCTATGCTACCACATTTTCCATACATTTCTACTAAAGCATTTAATCAATCTACTCACTTCCTTGTTGCTATGGCTAAAAGCCTAAATTAGGTGCTCTCCAACAAACTATGGATGCTTAGAAAAAATCAATCAAATCATAATAGTAAGCAATAACATAGACAAGGCAGTGAGTAGATTGAAAAAATTCCTCGAAGAAATGTGGTCTCATGGTGATGGACTGCCATTCCATCACCATGAGACCACATTTATTTGAGGTATTTTTTCAAACAACTCACTGCCTTTTCTATGCTACCAGTACATTTTCCATACATGTCTACCAAAGCATTTTATCAAACTACTTGAACTTCCTTGTTGCTATGGCTAAAAGCCTAAAAAAGGTGCTTTCCAACAGACTATGGATGCTTGGAAAAAATCTACCAAAGCATAATAGTAAGCAACAAAATATACAAGGCAATGAGTAGTTTGAAAAAAATCCTCAAAGAAATGCAGTCTCATGGTGATGGAATGCCATTCCATCACCATGAGACCACATTTCTTTGAGGCATTTTTTCAAACAGCTCACCGCCTTTTCTATGCTACCACATTTTGCATATATGTCTACCAAATCATTTTATCAAACAATATCATATTCAAGACAGTGAGTAGTTTGAAAAAATTCCTTGAAGAAATGTGGTCTTATGGTGATGGAATTCCATTGGATGCCACGACAAGGTTCAAGTAATGAAGAATCTTTCGATGCGTGTCAAAGTCCTGAAACAACCAAAATTTAACACTCTTATGTGGGTACCTTGTAATCCATGTTCCAGTAACAACAACTGAGCTTGTAGGGTATTTAATGTTTTCTCCATCTATAACTAGGGCCTCCAATTTATTTTTGACCTCAACAAAACAACACAAGTAATAATCTATTCCCTTTTCATTGTATTCATATGCAATAATTGCATAAATATTCCCTACATTGATATGTGCAACAAATTAGATGTAATTGGTCAACATTAAAAATACACTACAAAGTAAGATAACAATAGGAATTTCAAAAACTATGCAAGTAGATATATAACCTGGTTGAACTAGATCTGATATGTGGTCAAAGTCAACCAATGATCCCATCTGTGTTAGTTCCAATGCCGTCGGAGGGTGATATGTGTGAAGTGGGCTAAGATAACTTAATGACCATTTCTCAACCCACTCCTTTGAGTCGCAACCATCCTAGGCTTGCATTGTACATGAAGAACAAAAGCATGCCATCTTCCACATATGGATACTCCATGAACCTGCATTTGAGCTAAGGAAAGAGTGTAGCTCACTTGATCCTATCAGTGTACAAAAATCCTCATATGGTGCAATGTTCTAGTATCATCCATCAACCAAAAAAATCTATGAACAAAAGACGTACCTTCATTACTTGGACCCATCAAAGCATTACACCAGTCGATGATTGATTTTGCATCCGTCAACTTCGCATTGTCTTTATACTTTAACTCTTCTTATTCTAATGCTCTTTTGACACATGCTCTTGCACCATCATTCTCCCCCTTTCCATGCCTGGCCTCACAAAAGTTCCACATATGTTGAACACTTGTAATGACATGCATCCTGCTCAACCAGTAGAACATGCACGAGTTCTTGAACTATGCTGCATAGTTATCCAACCATATGCTATGCCCCTTTGAGCCAAATCACTGTAGAACAATTGAAAGCAACCTTGCATGAACTTCGGAGAATGTGTACAATCATCACTAATATAAAAGTGATACTCCCTCAATACCTTCCTTTGGTCCTTTGTACTATCAGCTGCATGAATGAATGCTATGTGCACAAATATCGAAACCTATGTGGAGTTGTAATATTGTGACTACACCTCACACTGTGGTTGTAGAGTGTACTTCCCTACAAATTCAACCACTGAAACTATGCTGCCAACTGGAAAGGTTTCCTTGCATAACTTGAACTGTGTGTCTAACTATCAAGCTCTATGGGTATGCCTTGCATACTCATACACTATATTGTCATGAAACACAGACATAAATTGATATAGTAGAATCTTCTGAATAACCAAATCACACCTTTTTTCTTGATTACCATCTTTTGTAATGTATTCCACTATTGTATACTTCCCGAACTCTACTAGTTGCTTTCCCACCTCATGTGTGCTTTCCATATATTGACATATTGGCATACGTTGCAAGCCACCACAATGCTAACATGAACCATCCAAGCATATAATTCTGAAGAATATTTGGCCATCCTTTATTTCACATAATTTTTTTGATAAGAACTCTCTTGAATATGTTGGTGGGGAATGTATGCCACAATCCTACAAAACATCGTTAGTATGCAAATCTAAAAATATAGAACGATAAACATCATAATGGTTAGAGAATTTAATATGTAGTCTACAACAAGTAGTGTGTGTGTGATTTATCTTGACATAAAAAGGTTTAAGCATTTCAAAATATCTTTGACAAATTTGAATTTGAGGATAATCCTATTGAAATTACCAAAAAATTGGGTTTGAGTTGTATCCAAAAAATGCTTTGGATGTGGCTCACGGTTCCAACTACCGATTCTCCTTCTTACCACATCCCTTTGATTCAGAGATGGCCTTGTGTTATTCTTCCAATAGTCTTCAATTAGTGTTCTCAATGCTTCAACAACTGGTTTATCTTTTCGTGGGATTCTCCCTTAGAATTCCCATAATTCATTTGAACTGGTGCCCTCAATTCTTTTCCGCCTTTGAATGACTTGATAATTTTTTTCTATTAATTCTTAATTGTTCATTTATCTTTCTAATTAGACGAGATCTCCTTATTTGACTACTTACTAAAGTTGATGTAATGACATGTTGGGTGACATTACTATCCTTTGAGCATGAGGTCTTACCCACACTCTCATAAGCAACCATTAGATTATTCACAATAGTGTTTTCACTTGACATCTTGCAGTCTTATTTATCCTTTCAAAGAACAATTTCCAAATCTTATCACCATATCTTCTACAAGTGTATGCTGGAATCATACCTTCCATGTGCTACAAACTATCCTCATCAATATTAATCAAATAATTTAGCTTTCTATGCAAAATTATACATGGTGTTCTCCTAGGTAGATACATCTCAACATTATGAATTTCATCAATATTTAAGTGAGGTGGGCTAGATAGCGTACCTTCAATCGAGGGTGGAATAGATGAAATACCTTGAGGTTGACATGGGGATGATGGCATACCTTCTTCATCAAATTTGAGTGATGATGTATTCTCAACTTGAGATGTGGTGGATGGTGTCCCTTAATATTCACTTGTGGTAGATGGCGTCCTTCCATATTCACTTGCGGTAGATAGTGTCCCTCCATATTCACTTGCGGTAGATGGTGTCCCTCCATATTCACTTGTGCTTAATGGTGTCTATTCGTATTCACTTGTGATAGAGGGTGTGTTTCCAACTACGGTATTGGAATCTATCTTAGTACGATGCTTTCACATTCATTCCATTTTTTCTGCCAATGCCTTTTCTCTTTTTGATGGTTGAGGTTCCTCTTCAATTGGCTTGTTTTCATCAATCGTATCCAATTTCTTCTTCTGACGATATACCATCATCCATTATTATTTTTTTTCTTTATTAGTTTCACACTCTTTGTATGTTGGTTTATTCCTTCTTCATTTCCTTGACATGGCAGATAATTTTACTTGTAGCATGGTAATGAGACAAATATTAGTTCCTAAAAAATGAATCCATACAAATAAATGGAATATATGTCATTCAAGGCTTCATACAAAATACTTACAACCATCCTATAGAAGAGTATTTCTAGCATAGACAAAGGTCACATGAATTTTTTGGATGGAATTCCTTAGAGAAATGTGGTCATGTGGCATGCCATGATTGCAAGATAGGCTCAAAATGGAAACATGGACAAGGCAAGTAAATTGTTTTACAATAATGTTTTCATAGACAAGTATGCAAAATATGGTAGCATTGATAAGCTAGTGAGCTCACTAGCTTGCCAATGTGGTAGGGTTGACAAGGTAGGGGTAGTGTGAAAAAATGCCTCATAGAAATAGTGAGCTCACTAGCTTGTCAATGCTACCACATTTTTCATACATGTCTACGAAAAAATTATTGTCAAACAATTCACATGCCTTGTCCATGCTTCCATTTTGAGCCTATCTTGTAATCATGGCATGCCACATTACCACATTTCTTTAAGGAATTCTATCCAAAAAAATAATGCGAGCATTGACAAGCTAGTGAGCTCACTAGTTGGCCAATGAGTAGGGTTGACAAGGTAGGGGCGGCATAAAAAAATGCCTCATAGAAATAGTGAGCTCACTAGCTTGTCAATGCTACAACATTTTGCATACATGTCTACAAAAACTTTATTGTCAAACAATTCACATGCCTTGTCAATGATTCCATTTTGATCCTATCTTGCAATCATGGCATTCCACATTACCACACTTCTTTAAGGCATTCCATCCAAAAAATTCATGTGAGCATTGACAAGTTAGTGAGCTCACTAGCTTGCCAATGCAGTATGGTTGACAAGGTAGGGTCAGCGTGAAAAAATACCTCATAGAAATGGGGACTCACGGTGATTTAGAATCACCGTATCACCATGAGTCCCCATTTCTATGAGGCATTTTTTCATGCTGCTCCTACCTTGTCAACCCTACCGCATTGGCAAGCTAGTGAGCTCACCAGCTTGTCAATGCTACCACATTTTGCATACATGTCTACGAAAACATTATTGTCAAAAAAATTGCATGCCTTGTCCATTCTTCCATTTTGAGCCTATATTGCAATCATGGCATGCCACATTACCACATTTCTTTAAGGCATTCTATCCAAAATATTCATGTGAGCATTGGCAAGCTAGTGAGCTCACTAGCTTTCCAATTCAGTAGGGTTGACAAGGTAGGGTAGCGTGAAAAAATGTCTCATAGAAATGGGGACTCATGGTGACTTAATCGACTGGGAGACCCCATTTCTTGGACCCATTTTTTCAAACAGGCCAAGTTAGGTTGTCAATTTCACCGAATTGGCAAGCTAGTGGGCCCACTAGCTTGCCAATTAGGTGAAATTGGCAATGTAGTGGCCTATTTGAAAAAATGGGTCCAAGAAATGGGGTCTCCTAGTGATGTTGGACCCATTTTTTCAAATGTTGTTAGGCTGCCAATTTCAATCGGACTTGGGTAAGTTAGTGGACCCACTAGCTTTCCATTTCGGCTGAAACATACGGTGCCTATCAAAAATGAGGTCTCCTAGTGATTATTATCACTCCATTCCAGTTTATCACCCATTCTTCAAATAGATAAGTTAGGCTTCCAATTTCAATCAATCAAGAAGCTTAGTGGGCCTGACTAGCCAATTCAAAGGAAATTCAAAAAATGTAGTGGCTTCATTTACTGGTCCATTAAAATGTGTCTCCAAAGAATTTACTTCACCGATCTTTGATCCTGTGACCTCGACATTTGAACGATGACCTGATCTCGACGATCTGACCCTTTGATTGACGGATTTTTGATCTTTCGATGATTACCGATGATGCGATGCGCGATCTGACGATGGTTTTGATTTTTCCGATGCTGATGCGGATGATTTTCTGATTTTAGCCTGATTTTTGCCGATTTGATGACGCAGATCGATCTGCCTGATTGATCGGATCTCGCGAACGGATGGATCCGGATTTTGATTGACGGAAATGCGCCGATGTTGATGACGGATTGAGGATCTTCGCCTGATTTCGGATTTGATCGTTCGATCCCGATTCCTCCTCGACCTTAATGAGTCCTCTTCATCTAACCCTCCCACTCCCTCTCTCTTAGTCTCTCCCTTCCACCCCCTCTTCCTCTCTCAAGACTCTCTCTCTCTTAAAATTCCCCCTCCCTCTAAAGAAATACATTAATACATGCATACTTACATACATACAAGCATAATACATATGTACATACAATCCTACATACATACAAGCATACATGTACATATGTACATACAATCTTACATACATACATACATATAGGCATGCATACATACATGCATTAACACATACATACATACATATAGGAATACATACATACATACATACATACAAGCATACATACATACATGACATACATGACATACAAGCATACATGTACATAGAAACATACATTCAATAGAGTAGCATTTAACATAAAGCAAGACATAATGTGAGTGCATTATAATGCACTCACATTATGTCTTGCTAGAAATGTTTGGCACAAATGAAAAAACCATGTTAAAACTAAGATATAACATGAGCGCGTTATAATGCGCTCAGGTTATACCTTGCTTTGAGAATTCCCAAGCCTTAGGCTTGGTATTTGCCTTGGAATACCAATCCAAAGGCTTGAAGGGCCTTCCCAACAACTAGAGACATGTTTTTGCAAATTCTACAATATTTCAGATAATCGGGTTCGTGCTCACCGGATTGCACGTGTTTCAATGTTGAACAAATCAAACACCTAGGTAATGTTAGGATCTCTCTTAGCTATCCAAAAATGTAATTTTTTTCACTTTTTGACAATGTTAAGCCTTTGATCTATGTAATAATCTACCCCATTTTTTTTGTTTTTACCCCTATTGTTGCTTGTTGTTTGATTATTTATTGAAGTGTTTTTGCAATGCTTGAAGGATTTCTACAATTACATTTGATTTTTCAATAAGCACATGAAAAAAAATATAAAGAAGAAATATTTACTTGCATATAACATCTTTTTGAAAGCAAAGTAATCTGATTTAAAAACAGTATTTTATTTCAGTCAAATACCAGTAACAACTCAGTTTAAAATATGTTCTAGACTTGAAAATGAGTGAATAACAACAAATAGTGATTTCCTCCTTAGCCACACAACTCCAAAAGATATTAACGAATAAGCCCTAGTTGGGAACAACTTCAACCAACAAACATAGCCTTCAAAATGAGTAGGAGATGGAAGAACCTAGCAACCATTGAGTCGTACTATCCTTAGCACCAAGCTGTACACCCCAGAAAAGGGCAAATAGCTCTAAAAAATTGAAAACTTCAAAAATTATGAACTTGTGCTAGAAGGGTCACCCAGACATGAGTGATTGATTGATTAAATGCCCATATTGAAATCCTCCTTCCTTTTTGACTTATGAGCAAATGTATGGGTTCCTAGGTACCAAATGGAAGCTCCTGAAAATGTATGAAATCACACCAAATTGGAAGAGAAATCACTTCACACCAAAAAAAAAAATCACACACTCCAAAACACTGAAATCCAATTAGAAATATTGAGAAATATTCATCCTTTAAAACTAGTTGTGATCTTTGTATGAAATCACCCAACACAATTCTGAGTAGGTCTCTCACTACCGTGACAAGTCTTAGAATTTGAGGGGCTACATCCTCAATTTAGTGCTTCAATACCCTAGCAACACACCAGCAACATATCCTTGTATTTTCCAAACTCATTTTGAAATGAGCCTCCAAACATGTCTTTTATTAAAGCCTCTCGTTAGGGTGACTAGCAACCCTAATTTCCAATGCCTCTCCTCCAAATTTTGAATTTAAATTTAATTTTTAATACTTTCCTTCATTAGATTGGGCACCCAAGGTGAGAATGCTATAATTTAATTTTTAAAAAAACTTTAAGTTGATAGAATAGGCGCCTTGGTCACCTTTTTAAGAAGCCCCCTTTGACCCCTTTTTTAATTTAAAATTATAAAGTTAATTTTATGAAGCACATATTTCGAGGCATAATACAAATATTAAAATGATTTCCTCGAAGTAACTTTATCAACTGAATATGTTGCACGACAAGCCTAACCAAGACCAGTGTTTCAAAAATTGACTTACTATTTTTAGTAAGTACTAAAATTAGTAAGTTACCGTCCAAAAGCTCAATTAGAGAGTAACTAGAGTTGCACCGAGGCTCACCAAAGATAGTGAGCATCCAACTGCCCCTGCTAAAAATGGAAAGTCTTGGCTAACCGTAACTGACTTACTATTTTTAGAAAGTCCTAAAAATAGTAAAATGTGCCCTAAAACTTGAGCCGAAGAGAAACTATGATGCTCGAGAAGGCTCACCAAAGACTAAAGCGTTGTACTAGACCCCCTATTAAAAATAACACTTACTAAAAATAGTAAGTGTTACCAGATCAACCCTAGTGAAAGAGGGTGTCGTAAAATGGGGACATTACAGTCCACCCTTCCCAAAGATTGGTTGTCCTCGAGCAATACCAGTGAGCCCTGCAATCCACATCCAAAACCATGCCAAAACCCAATATGATCCCCGAGTCCCAAATAATTCTAGGTGGTCTATAGCTCCAGTAGATTAACTCCTTGTCCTGCAAGGCATCAACACATGAAGCCTCTTGAAATTCACCTACAAGTAGAATGATGAAACACCACCAAAAGTCAATCCACTCTTAAAAAATAAGTCCCTCCAAAGAGCCAAACAGAGGTGCCACCAAATTAAACTCGAGAAAATATACACTGGCTCTCACATCCCAAACGACAACTACTGTAAAACCCAATGTGAATCTCAACATAAAACTATCATATTGAGGTTGTGTCATACTAAACATCACTTTCAACCCAATGTTCCTAGACTGCACTCTCCTATCACAAACTATAGCAATCAGTAAATCATCAACCGCAACCAAGTATGCCCACTCCATGAAGTAACTGTAGTCAGCGTCACTCACCAAAATGGAGGCAAATAATGGGAGAACTGAATCTGGAAAGGTACTCACTATCAACTATCCTAACTCGAAATCAATCATCTCATAGAGAAAAGTCTGTATAACCAACTCAAGAAAGCGCGGGAAACAATAATTAATCCACGATTCCACTGGATATGTAGGAGAAGAAAACAAGATATATTTTGAAGAGTCATCCCCAAGTACCAAATCATCACTGACACACAAGATCAACCTGGTAAAACTTAGTTGTTGATCACAAATCAAAATCATATATAAGTTGATCGAAAAATTTGCTTGGGGCTCCAAGCTGGAAGTAGTCCCACCAGTCCATTCTTGAGTCAACACTTCACTACTAGAAGTTGCACCTGGATCCCATGCCTTGTTGTTTTCATCCAACGTAGTGCAGCAACTAGGAGTAATTTCATCTTCTAGCTCAAAAAGTGGGTTGTCATATACCCTATCAGCTCCTAACTCAAACAAGGGATTATAAAAAAGCAACTGTTGACCACCCTCAAGAGCTGATTGTGAATCCAAATCAACAAAGCTGCTAGGTTCATGCTCATGTTCAGCTATACGCAAAGAAAAATATGATTTTTTCTCTATAATAGGATCAAGACCAAAATCATGATTAGTGTCATTAGTCATGCTTGATTTCTAAATAGAAATTGAAGCAACTCCATAATCAAAAGTATATTCATCCCATGTTGGCTCTTTGTTGAATTGTAGTACCATCTCACCAAGTTTCCATGTTTTAGGAAGTGGGTGGTTTTTTTCTTTGTGTTCCTCTTGTGATGTAGTCCATACAAATGAATCATTCATCAACAAATCATCATTCTTGTCAACACATATATCTCCAATCATCATTTTTCCTTGAGAAATCAGACTCAAACCTCCTTTGTCAACACTGTGGCAATCATCTTGGGTTGTTGTTTTAAAGGCCTCAACTTGATTGCTTTCAACCAAACAAACTCACAGGGGTTTGTTATTACTTACAACATTACCCAAAATGAAACTAGTGTTCACAAGAACTCTGGAAAGCTCCAAAGAAGCATTAAAGGTTATTGCCTTATCTTTTCCTTTCTCTTTGCTAGACTTTGCACGAGGTCCACTATGTGATAGTCCTCTCAAAACCACATTCTTACCTTCAGATTTGAATTTAAGCTCTAATGTCTAAAATTTTAGAGTAAATTCCCCCAAAGAACGTAGCCATTGAATTTCCATAACCACTGAATTCCTCCTTAATTTCATGGCCTCCCAACAAGATGCTCAGTTGAGGAACCATCCTAGTACATTGAATAGTGAATCCATTGGCTACCATAACTTTGAACCCACCAACCTCCTGTGTCTGAATTCCTCGTCAAACCACTAAACTATCATCGATGAAGTTATGAGTAGCTCCTGTATCAATCAAGGCTAACATATGTTGCCCCTGTATTTGACTCCTAATGCACAAGGAATGATTCTCATGAAAAATATGGAGTTGGGAAAGTGTCCCACATGGTATCACACCTTACAAATCTCTTTCTAAGTCTTTTCACCCTCATTTTCTTTAGAATTAGCTTGCTGGTCTAATTTTTTTGATCCACTATCTTCATCAGATTAGTATTCTATTAACAATGCTTTTGCCTTGACAACACATTTATGGACCTATGTATAATGCTCTCTGCATGTGAAACATAATCCTTTCTTCCGAAGTTCATTCAAAGTCTCAGTGTCTAACTTTGTGTAGTTTTTCTTAAGTTTCTCCTACTCTTTGATGTCAATTTTCTTATCCTTTTCCTTCTTGGGCTGCGAGTCTTTTGACTTAAATTTATTCTTGAAAGTTGATGAATCCATGTCTCTAGCCCTCTTAATGGCTTCCTAAAGGCTAAGAGGGTTAAAATCCTTTATCCATCCCCTTAATGGATTGGAAAGACCATCAATGAAAAATACAATCAACCTCCTCTTGGAAATGTCAGTCACTAACACTTAAAACTTTTGAAAATATGATATGTACGAATCCACTGAACCCCATTACTTGAGTTGGGCTAGCTCCTTGAAGTGTAGCTAAAAATCCTTTTTATCAAATCTCTCAATCAACCTTTCAGTGAACACCCTATAAGAAGTGATTTGAGCATGCTCCAAGGTTAACATTATGTTGTACCACCACTCATGAGCCACACCATCCAAGTGTATAGATGCATACTGAATGGAATCGAGCTCCAACATAGGATTTAATGTGAAGTAGGTATCTAGTTTTTGTACCCACACCCTTGTTGTTAGCTTCCTAGACCTATTGAAATAAGGAAGTGTGAGCTTCCCTACTTTTTTTCATAGCTCATATTGTTGGTCTCTATTCCTGGGTGAGTCCATAGTGGTTTACAATTTTGTGCGACTAGACACTGAAATTATTATTTTTAGCTGAATCTTCACATTTGAGCACCTATAGTGGCTAGTATGAGGAATTCGAAGATGGTAAACTAGAGTCTCATCAATTTGTCTATAGATTCTAAAATGCTTTTTCAAAATTTTTGAATCAAATTACTTATTTTTCCATCTCCCATAATTGATTTTTGAAACAACATTTTTAAAAAGTGGCGCTTCTTTGTATAGCATAAATTTTTTTCCATGAAGGATAAAATTCTAATTCTTTCAAATTTAGATTTGTAACTCTGATATCTAGATGCTTCCACTTGGTTAGATAGATTTTTATTGAATATTTTTCCTTAATCAAGTTTGAAGTCAAGCGAATTACCATTGAGACACATCACATTAGTATAACACGTAACTTTTTTTGTATGTCAAAATTTTGTTTTATTTTTGTTGGATCAAGGACTTCAATGGTGCACTCATATTTTTCAATTTTTTTTGATAATCTTCTATTTTTCCACATGTGAAGAACAAAATTCATTTCGTTAGAAAACCTATGTTTAGTAAAACTTAAAAAACAAATACATAACAAAACCAAAACATATTAAAATTATATTAATTGGATAGCTTGTTCTGAGGAATACCATAATCATTTGAAATAAATTTTAAATGAATTCATTTGATCCCCCAAAAGCTAAATCAAATGTGATTTTTTATCAGCATTTGGATAGGTCTAAAGGAGATGCATTTATAGGTATGGTTTAAAACTAAGCGGTTCTATCCAGGGGTTTGATCTAAGGTGATTTAGTCAAACCCTCTTTAATGGAATCCTTAAAATGGAACTTTTAAAGGCTTAAATCATTATATTTTCTAAAATATGATTTAGCTAAATTCATTCCTCTCGGGGTGACCACTATTATGACAACACCCCCCTGGTTGATCTCATCCTCAAGTCAATATAGTCTCTAAGAGATATGTCCATCTGAATACCGGGTCTTGCATCCATCCAATCTTGTCCAAATTGATCTTGCTGCTCCAACAATGTAAGCTTGGGGTTCACAGGAGCTTCTATCCTCGGTGGAAAGTTTGGGATAAGAGGTCTTGCCAAAGCTCCTTGGTTTCCAACTCCTTCCTGTCCTACCCTATTTCCTTGACCCAAATGATCCATTCTCTGCACCAAATCAGTTAACTTGTCATTAGTCTCCTATTGTTGTTGTGTTGCCCTCAACTCTCCCCTAATCAAAGTGTCTAGTAAGATTTCCATTCTATCTAGAGGTTCGTCATTTCTCTCATTACTATTATTTATTTCATTCCCATTTCCTTCTCCACCCCTGTATCCCATGTTCCCTATGTTAGAAGACCCATTGGATGAAGTTTCTATTTGCTGCTCTTCTTCAGAAGATGACCAGTTTTCCCAAAAAATCTCTTCTTTTCTTCTACTCCTTTCTAAATACCTCCTTTCTTAGTCACTCTGTCTCATAGAAATGTGTACCCACTAGATGGAAGGTCTATTCTAGCTCTGATACCACTGTAATAATCTACCCCATTTTTATTTTTTTTACACCTATTGCTACTTGTTGTTTGATTTTCTATTGAAGTGTTTTTGCAATGCTTGAAGGGTTTTTATAGTTGTATTTGATTTTCAATAAGCACATGAACAAAAATATAAAGAAGAAATATTTACTTGCATATAACATCTTTTTGAAAGCAAAGTAATCTTATTTAAAAACAATATTTTATTTCATTCAAATACTAGTAGCAACAACTCAGTTTAAAATATATTCCGGACCTGAAAATGAGTGAATAACAACAAATAGTGATTTCCTCCTTAGCAACACCACACCAAAAGCTATCAACCAACAAGACCTAGCTGAGAATGACTTCAACCAACAAACATAGCCTTCAAAATGAGTAGGAGATGGAATAACCCAACAACCATTGAGCCATACTACCCTCAGCACCAAGTCGTACACCCCAGAAAAGGGTGACTAGCTCTAAAAAATTGAAAACTTCTTCAAAAATTATGAACTTGTGCTAGAAGGGTCACCCGTACATGATTGATTGATTGATTGAATGCCCATGTCTAAATCCTCCTTCCTTTTTGACTTGTGAGAAAATGTATGGGTTCCCAGGTACCAAATGGAAGCTCTTGAAAATGCATGAAATCACACCAAACTGAAATAGAAATCACTTCACACCAAAACCAACAATCACACACTCTGAAACACTGAAATCCAATTATAAATATTGATAAATCTTCATCCTTTAAACCCAATTGTGATTTGTGTATGAAATCACCCAACACAAGTCTGAGCAGGTCTCTCACTACCAAGACAAGTCTTAGAATCTGAGGGGCTACATCCTCAATTTCATGCTTCAATACCCTGGCAACACACCAACAACATATCCCTATATTTTCCAAACTCATGCCTTTTGAAATGAGCCTCCAAACATGTCTTTTAGCAAAGCCTCCAGTTAGGGCGACTAACAACCCTAATTTCCAATGCCTCTCCTCCAATTTTTGAATTTAAATTTAATTTTTAATACTTTCCTTCATTAGTTTGGGCGTCCAAGGTGAGAATGATATCATTTAATTTTAAAAACAACTTTAAGTTGATAGGCTAGGCACCTTGGTCATCTTTTTAAGAAGTCCCCTTTGACCCCTTTATAATTTAAAATTATAAAGTTACTTTTATGAAGCACATATTTCGAGGCATAGTACAAATATTAAAATGATTTCCTCAAAGTAACTTAATCAATTGAATATGCTGCACGACAAGCTTGACTAGGACTAGTGTTTCAAAAATTGACTTACTATTTTTAGTAAGTACTAAAATAGTAAGTTACCATCCAAAAGCTCAAATGGAGAGTAACTAACATTGCACCAAGGCTCACTGAAGATAGTGAGCATCCAACTGCCCTTACTAAAAATGGAAAGTCTCGGCTAACCCTAACTGACTTACTATTTTTAGAAAGTTGTAAAAATAGTAAAATGCGCTCTAAAACTTGAGCCAGAGAGAGACTAAGACGCTCGAGAAGGATCACCAAAGATTGAAGCATTGTACCAGACCCCCTACTAAAAATAGTAAGTGTTCCCAGATCAACCCTACTGAAAGAGGGTGTCATAAAATGGGGACATTACAATCTATAATTTCTTTTGTTTGTGTCTCTTTTTTGGAAAAAAGCAGTGTTTGGTGTTTTTTTTGTTATAAATTAATTGTTCATCAAAATTTCAAATAAATTACATTTTTAGAAACTAGACTCCATTCTACAAATATTAAAAAAAAATCCAATTAGTTTCCAAAATTTGTAGGGGTAGCACAACCAAAATTCTATTTTTTCGGAAGTGTCCACTTTGAAAATTAGTAAAAAATCAAATATTCACTAAAAAATTATCAGAAAAATTGTACATCAACTACATATTGTTAGCTAATTACTCATTGAAGCGATTTTAAAAATACTAAAAAAAAATTCACTATGCTACGTTCCGACAAAAGTTGCTATGTTATGTTTTTCTAACAAAAACAACACCAAATTTTGTGGGTCCCTCTTTTGAACTCTTTAATCTCAGCCATTTTCAAAATAAGTTAGTAGTTTAGAAAGTAGACTCGGAGCACTATGATCCTTGTTTTTGTTGCATCTTAAAATTTTGAGTGTAACTATCCTCAATTTCACGTCCAAGGTCAATATTTCCTAATTTCAGAAAAAAAGTGGCCACTTAAACCCCCATTTTGGCCCCCCATATTTTTGCACTTACCCTTCTATCTCTATTTCTCCCTCTCCCTCTTCTTCTCAACTCCTTCCATCTCTCCCTCTATATATTTATCTCTATCTCTATTTTTATCTCTCTCACCCCATCTATCTTTCCCAAGTTATATCTATATCTCTATTTCCCCTTTATATCCCTATCTCTCCCTCTTTCTATCTATATCTCTCCCTTTCTCTCCCTATCACTCTCTCTTTCTATATCTCACTACTCCCCCTCTCTCCTCTCTCTATTTCTCTCCCTCCATCTCCCTCCCAGGATCTCCATCTAATTATACATATCTCTTTCTCTCTTACTCACACACACACACACACACTCCTTGTTTCTCCCTCCCTATATCTAGATCTATATATATCTTTCTTTTTTCCTTTCTATCTCTATCTCTCCATATTTATTCTTCAATCTCTCCCTCAATGTCTATCTTATTATCTCTCTATCTCTCTTTACCCATATATATTTTCCTCTCTCTACCTCTCTCTATATGTCACTTCCTATCTTAGTATTTATCTCTCTATTACTCCCTCTCTCATTCTCTCCCTCTCTATATATTTATCTCTTCCATCTCTATATTACCCTATCCTCCCTCTCTTTATCTATCCCTCTCTTTCTCTATATATCCCTCTCCTTCTCTATCTCCATTTCTACTTCCATATCCTTCTCTATCTCTATCTTTGTTTCATTACCCCTATCTCTCTCTCTCTCTCACTTTTCCCTCTATATTTCTCCCTCTTTCTATCCCTATCTCTTCCCCTCTCTATTGTAAGTATAACATGAGCCTAATGGTGATTATATTCGTGATTCAAAGGTTTTATTTTAGTCGTGTTTGAATCCTTGTAAGTGGATACATATTTGATTTGAATTTATCACTTCTCCATTGAGACATTTGTTGCACAAATAACATCATTTTATAAATGGCCTACCAATTGATCTCATGTAAAATACAAAAATGTATGCAACATTTAAAACAAATTTTCCCCATTTGACCTTCCACACATCTTCAGCGTACCCATTGTACACCAAGGTGTGATTGCTAGTGTGTAATATTTTTTGGATAGAAAGATTCCATTTACTTGAATGTTTCATGGGTTTTTCTAATGGATTTATTTTAACAATGGTGATTTATTTTTAACTATTTAAAGCATTAGTTCGTGAGAGACTTTTGTATGGTTCCACACCTCACTAGCATCATTTGTATCACTATGACACTTTATCATGAACTAGAGGCTAGTTTCAATCAACTTTATTCATATTGTTTTCAAGGAACTTCATGTAACATGTATGAGGATGAGATCATGGTGATTAGTGATAATTTATAAGCATTATATGAGAATATTCACAAGAAACCTAAGGCTAGAATGAATCTTGCATTTGCAAAGGAGAAAGGCCAATAAAGTATATGCTTGGCGGATTTATCCCAAGCATGTGGAAGACACACTAGTTATTGATTATATGTTAGCCAAGTATGTGCTGCCTAAAATTACCAAGTTTGAGATTTATTTTTTGTTTTCAAATTAATCTACATTAGTGCTAAGTTAAAGAATATTAGGAAACATTCCTTTTTTTGCTTTCAAATTGACTAGGGAACCTATAATTTTATTTCAATTCCAAATATTGGTAATTGAATCATGTCATTTAGTTTTGATCAAAGTTTCCTTAGATACTATGAGAGGAAGGGAAAATTCAATAATTTCAAGCCATAAAGAAAGTAATAAATATCTCATAAAAATATGTTGATTTGGCTACAAACAACAAGCATAATAGTTATAGGTTGTATGATGAGTACACAAAGATTAAGGTGGGATCAATGAGTGTTTTTTGCTTCATAAGTTACAACTACTATTACATCATTATATTAATAAAAAAAGGGTTACAACATTTCCAAGCATTCATAGCCAATCTATTAATGCATTATGGCTCTTCTATACAAAATCAAGCCTATTAACTACTACTACCTTCAATTATTTTCTATTTTCTTTACTAAAAATTTGGTTCTTTAACAAAATTGAGCCTACTATTACAAAGTTATTGTTGAATGCACAAGAAAAATAAGAGGGGGGGGTGAATCAGTTGTACCTTAAACCTTCAAAACCCTCACAAATATTTAGATCCACATTAATTCAATTAACCCTTAATCTGTTGGAGTGATTTACCATGAAAGTAGATAACAAAAATAGAATCAAAGCAACACTAGCACAATGAAACACCAAATTTACATGGAAAACCCAAGAAGGGAAAAACCATGGTGAGGATTAACTCATAATATAAAGTAATATCACTAATAATTACAAAGGGCTCACTACCAAAGGGCACACTGCCTAGAAGAAAGAAAGGCTCACTTCAAGAATAGAAAAAAAGATAGAGAAGAATGTTACAATAAGAAATCCATCTCAATGCAATAGAAAATTCCACCACAACACCACAAACACCTTCGTAGTCTTACTGAAGAATTGTAGACACCTTCTACTCACTGCATTCAGTAATCTAACACATGAAAGCTCGCATTGCACTTCATAAATTTACACCTTACAAACACACACCTTTCTTATCATCTCTCAACAACTCCACATATTTATACTATATTCAACCTTGAAAACATTCTCCAAGGTCGGCTATGCACCCCAATCATGAAAATTCAAATTAGGTAGGCACCAAAACATTCTCATGGTGGAAAGGAATGAAGGTGGACCACAACACACCTTAGCTAGGACCTAAATCCATCCATACATGCCACACCACATTTCCATAAACATTGAAGCAACTTCGTAATTAGTGTAAAAACCCAAGGTCATTCAAACTTCTGTTGACACCATCAAAATTTAAGTACACACTTCCTCAAATCCAAAGACGACTCATGGAACACACATAATGCTTGAACATGATCTAGAATATTCCACAAACACCCTAGAATCCAAAAAATTCCTTCACAAAAACTTTCCCTTGAATAATGTACAGACCCAGTACACTCAAATAGCTCTGCCATACACTACAACTCAAGAAACCAACTTTCAAAGCACATAACCTCAAACAAATTCAACTAAATAAATTTATGAAAATTATCAGCACACTTCTAGATCTGCAAGACTTGAAACTATCTTACAGATAAATGCGGAGAAAAAGCATTTCTCCCAGACATCTTTGTAATACATAGTTCACACACTAGTGAACATATATTCCTCTACACAATGATCCAACACACTAGATTCTAGATATAACACCACTAAAAACCTTTGATCAACATATCCAAATTGTACAAATAGATCTTCAACTCAAAAGAAATGCAGAGTAAAACAAAAAGGCTACTCTGCAACACACTGTTTCCTTCTTTTATTTAAATTTTCTCAAAATAACTTGGAAACCAAGCACTAGAGACCAACATATTTTGCACTTCCTCATTACAACCAAGCCAACTGTAACATAGCAACTCAACCACACATCCATAGACAAAAGCTTATCAAAGAAATACTAGAGGTTGACACTAGTAGCTTACTAATGAAAATATAATGCAACTAATCAAAGAATCATCAGAGACAACACCAATAATACCAACGGCACATCCTTGCAACAAAATCCTTCTCATACTTTTGACACCAATGACAACACATAAGCTTATTGGCATCAATGACAACACCAACTACATATACTTGCAACAATCTCGCCCTTTGTCATTGCTTGTAATACATGATGTGAAAACCATCAACAACAAACACAAAAACTCTGATCATCAATACTCTTGCTCTATACCAACTCTTCTTCTCTTTTATTTTACAACGAGCTCATTACTCTCTCCCTTAACATCTTATTCACATGAATTTCTCTCCCTTTTTTTTTTGCATTACTCTCTGACATCAATGGAAAAGGTCAAAAATATTGCATCATTCATTCTCCCCCTTTCACCATTTGCTCTACAACTTCCTTTCCTTTACTTCTCTACATACCCCCCCTTAGGAGCACATACCAAACTACATCAATCATCAACCACTGTATAATGACAACTCTCACTGCAACAACCAATAATGCCACTACCTACTCCCCCTGAGAGGTAGCCACCAACATCAGTACAAACCAAAGAATGAATCTTGAGATCGACTAGACTGATGTATCTCCTTATGTATCTAGTTCAAAGAAGGAGGGGAAACAACCCCAAACTTATTTTGGAGATACTCAAAATTATCCTTAGGAAGAGCCTTAGTGAATATGTCAGTAGTTTGATCCTTTGTAGGCACATATTCAAGCTTCACTTCATTCTCTACAACCTTCTCTCTCAAAAAGTGTTATCAGATTGAGAATTTTTTTGTCCTTGAATGCATTACCAATTCTTTGATATATTGATAACACTTGTATTATCATTAGAAGATAGAAATTGGTTCATTATATACCACTCTGATATCCCTTAATGTTTTCCTCATCCACAAAAATTGTGTGTTGCAAGATGTTGCTGCAATGTATTCTGCTTTTGCATTAGATAAAGACATTGAATCTTGTTTCTTTCTTAGCCATGACACCCATGTGCATCCAAGAAAGAATGCACTACCACTTGTACTTTTCCTGTCATCTATATAACCAACCCAATCTCCATCTATGTAAGCACTCAGAGTAAAGTCGATATCCTTTAGATACCACAAGCCATGATCCAGAGTGCCCTTCAAGTATTTGAATATCCTCTTCACTATTGCAACATGCGACTCTCTAGGATCTTCTTAAAATCTAGCCACAAGATAGACTGCATGCATGATATCCGATCTAGTAGTAATTAGAGATAGCAATCCTGCAATCATATATCTTAATTGCTCTAATCAACCTTAGGAGATTCATCATTCTTGGTCAACTTGCAACCAGTAACCATAGGGGTACATACCAATTTAGAATCTTCCATTCCAAACTTCTTCAACATTTCCTTGACATACTTTGATTGTGAAATGAAAATACCTTTATTTGTCTGATTGATTTGTAGCCCAAGGAAGAAATTCATCTCCCCAAACATTGACATTTCAAATTATTTATGCATCTCTTCTGCAAATATCTTACACATAACTTCATTACCTCCAAAAATTATGTCATCAACATATACAACCACAATCAAGATGTGATATTTTTCAACTTTGAAGTAAAGATTGCTATTTGTGATACCTTTATTGAATCTTTATTGTAATAAGTACCTATCTAACCTTATATAACAAGCTCTATGAGCTTGCTTCAATCCAGATAATTCCTTCTTCAATCTACAAACCATATCTGGTTTATCTGATAATTGAAATCCTTTTGATTGTTCTATGTATATGTCTTTTTCCAATTCTCCATTCAAGAAAGTATACTTCACATCCATTTGATAAACTTTGAAATCCTTATGTGTTGCAAAAGCCAAAAAAATCTTGATAGCTTCCATTCTTTCCACTAGAGAAAATGTTT